>OZ024799.1:36670681-37870681 GCA_964017045.1 Omphiscola glabra
CATACATACATACATACATAAATACATACATACATACATACGTACATACATACATACATACATACATCGTCGATTTTGGTATCCTCACTCTCACGATACAAACTCTGCGGAAGTCCGAAAATGCCACACCAGCATATAAAGAAAAAGTGACATCCGCCCTATTTCGACGAGGCTAGCACCGGCGTATCTACAGTGTTCGGCATCAGGGGACAAGATTAACTGTTACGGCCTCCCTTCTCAACTCTGAAACGTAATAATGTATACCGTTAAATACCATCAAAGCCCATTTTGCCCACTTGGCTTGTCTGGCGCACCGAGACACATGCCCCATCTGCCACCCCTTAGTTACGCCTCTGGCCACTAGCAAATGGCACCCCCCCCCCCCCGAAAATTTAAAACACTGGGTCTAAATGTATTTTAAATTATCATCCCCATAACCTTTTATCCTGTTTCCTGGTTCTGAAAAACCTCTAAATTCTTATTGCCCAGCCTGTCCCTAATGAGATTTTCAAAAAAACCTCCCCTCTTTTGTTTTTCGGAGGGTCAAGAGCCCTAGGGGCATGCTAGTAGAAGCAGACACTCTGCTATTAAAGCACATATATACACCAAATGTTGAAACTGTAGCCGTTGTAACTCATGTCCCTAAGTGATTGAATTTGACAAGATAACTTTCCCTCTGGAAATATTCGGAATCAAAGATGGCTATACCTGCAGAAGTCGCAACGTGATTTACACACTCCTTTGTAAAAAGTGCCTTAAATTAAATGTAGGAGAGATAGCTCGTCGCCTTGAAAACAGATTTAGAGAACACCTCTATAACATAAATAAACAAGCCCTTTGTCCGGTCTCCAAACATATCAATAGCACTAACCATGATTAAATTTTAGACATCGCAGTTACTGGTATACTTTATACAATTAATACACCGAAAAGGATCTATATGGAAAATAAATTAATAACCAGATTTGACTTGTTGACTCCATACGGAATGAGACAAAACTACAATTTTAAGTAGCTGTCATGTCTTTTTCCTGTTTGGTTTTACATTCTACTTCCACTCACTTCCTGTCGGTACTTCTTTACATTGTTTTTGTCTTGGTTTTGCGCCCACGCCTATTTCTTTTAGATAGGATATATATATATATATTATGTTAATTTAATGTATAATTATATTTGTCTTTTGTTATTAAATTGAGGAAGGGATTTTCTTAAATGTTTACTTGTGTATTTATTAAAAATTATTATCAAAGCTGCACATTTATTGTTTTATTGACACAAATTGTTCGTGTCTAATGGACTACGATGAGTCGATTGTTTTGTCATGTGATAAGAGTAAGTACGAGTAAGACTTCCGGGAGGCTATCTGCAACACACTAGTCGCTCACAAGTTTTTCTTCAAACAACTTTCTTCCTTTAATCATAACTGAATTATAATTATTGTCACATTTATGAATGTCATTTAAAAAACAAGTGTATTCAAGAATATTTTGAAAAGTACAATTTTTAATTAACATTGGGGAAGCGCTGATGGAGACAAACATTTTGCTTTTAAATTAATGATAATGGCTGATCAGCTGTTATCTGTTGTTATGTGTTGTTATGTATAGCAGACAGCATACCGAAGGCTTACTCATATCACGTGACAAAACAAGGAAGTGACTCATCGAAGTCCATTAATCAACATAATGTGACCATGGAACAGTGTATACTTATATTTATATAACATGTTGACCTCGTCGAGATGCTAATATGACCACATTGCTGAACGCCCAAGTCTCTCTTGTGGGAATCGTTCACTAAGTTGCTTTTCAATAACATTTGTGAACTTTCCAAAAAGTTATTTATATGGCAATGATGATTTGTTAAATTTTTTATTTTGAGTTTGACATACGTGTAAGAAATTAAATAAGTCAGGCGACTTCAAGTTTAGTTTAAGTGCATTTATTGAATAGCCTGATAGAGTTTCAATGAACTGTAGTTGCGTTACAGTCTATAATAAACCATTTACAAGGCCGTTAATGTCCTTTATAACAACATTGCTAATACTAACAGTTATAATAATTAAACAAGGTAGATAAACCAACATGGACTCACTTTTCGAATCATGAAACTTACAAGGGATGCTACTCGATAAATTCTGAATTTTAAACATCAAAGCAGTAAGTTGTTGTCTCCCCTCACTAATATGTTTTATATTCTAAACATTTTATATTCTGATGAATTCCAGATTTAAATTTTAAAATGGTTAAACCTTCAGAAGAATTGCTGCATCTGAAAAAAAAGATTCAACAATATAAAAATTAATAAACTGGTTAGTCTTGTATCGTGTTGAGTAAATCAGTTGCAATTCTTTTTCGAGTTGTGTGACTGTATGATCTACCTTCTTTGCCTAATTGTGAGACTGTAGTATTGTAGTATGATCTACCTTCTTTGTCTAATTGTGAGACTGTAGTATGATCTACCTTCTTTGCCTAGTTGTGAGACTGTAGTACTGTTGTATCTACCTTCTTTGTCTAATTGTGAGACTGTAGTATTGTAGTATGATCTACCTTCTTTGCCTAATTGTGAGACTGTAGTATTGTAGTATGATCTACCTTCTTTGCCTAATTGTGAGACTGTAGTATTGTAGTATGATCTACCTTCTTTCTCTAATTGTGAGACTGTAGTACTGTTGTATGATCTACCTTCTTTGTCTAATTGTGAGAATGTAGTATTGTAGTATGATCTACCTTCTTTGTCTAATTGTGAGACTGTAGTATTGTAGTATGATCTACCTTCTTTGTCTAATTGTGAGACTGTAGTATTGTAGTATGACCTACCTTCTTTGTCTAATTGTGAGACTGTAGTATTGTAGTATGATCTACCTTCTTTGTCTAATTGTGAGACTGTAGTAAGTAGTATGATCTACCTTCTTTGTCTAAAATTGTGAGACTGTAGTGTTGTAGTATGATCTACCTTCTTTGCCTAATTGTGAGACTGTAGTATTGTAGTATGATCTACCTTCTTTGCCTAATTGTGAGACTGTAGTATTGTAGTATGATCTACCTTCTTTGCCTAATTGTGAGACTGTAGTATTGTAGTATGATCTACCTTCTTTGTCTAATTGTGAGACTGTAGTACTGTTGTATGATCTACCTTCTTTGTCTAATTGTGAGACTGTAGTATTGTTGTATGATCTACCTTCTTTGTCTAATTGTGAGACTGTAGTATTGTAGTATGATCTACCTTCTTTGTCTAATTGTGAGACTGTAGTAAGTAGTATGATCTACCTTCTTTGTCTAATTGTGAGACTGTAGTACTGTTGTATGATCTACCTTCTTTGTCTAATTGTGAGACTTTAGTATTGTAGTATGATCTACCTTCTTTGTCTAATTGTGAGACTGTGGTAAGTAGTATGATCTACCTCATTTGACTACTTTTACTGAGCAGGGTGCCACCAGAGAGACGTTCCGCCAGACCAGGGTGCCACCAGAGGGACGTGCCGCCGGACCAGGGTGCGCCCAGGGTGCGCCAAAGACGTCTAGTGCAGCTTTATAAGTTTTGAGTGGCGTAGCTTAAAACACAGAAATAACGTATGTCAATTAACTTTTTCTCTTTTTGTTTTAAATTAACATCAAATATCTTTTTTTTTTTTATTTCTGATAACGATTGTTATGTTTCCCACGTTCAATCATTTTGCACAACGCTCAAGGCCAAAACGACGAAGCCAAAAGACAAATATTCGAAGTTTTACAATTCATTGCTGAAAGGGACTTCCAGTAGACTCTCCCAATCATCTTGTTTAGCATTTAATTATTGTTAGATTAGTATATCCGTCGATTCATGTAAGCTTGTCTTTTCAAAAATAAAAGCTCATTTTTAGAGCTATTTGAGTTTGCGCAAAACAGTGCAGTCTTTCTGTTCTTGCTAATTTGTCAGGTGATTGACAGGTTTGCATCTTTGAAAAAAATATATTTTTCCTTTTTTTCTTTCAGGATTTAACTTATAAACAATATTATAAGCATTTTTCTGTTCTTTGTAAGCTTTTCATGGAGCTGGTTCGATCAAGATCACTGATGTTTCGTATTCTCACACGCCTTAGCAAATTATTTGATACATTTCCGAGCTTGATGGACAAGCTCCTCATTGAATCAGGAACCGATGAACAAGCTCCTCATTGAATCAGGAACCGATGGACAAGCTTCTCATTCCATCAGGAACCGATGGACAAGCTTCTCATTCCATCAGGAACCGATGGACAAGCTTCTCATTGAATCAGGAACCGATGGACAAGCTTCTCATTGAATCAGGAACCGATGGACAAGCTTCTCATTCCATCAGGAACCGATGGACAAGCTTCTCATTGAATCAGGAACCGATGGACAAGCTCCTCATTGAATCAGGAACCGATGGACAAGCTTCTCATTGAATCAGGAACCGATGGACACGCTTCTCATTCCATCAGGAACCGATGGACAAGCTTCTCATTCCATCAGGAACCGATGGACAAGCTTCTCATTCCATCAGGAACCGATGGACAAGCTTCTCATTGTATTAGGGACCTTAAAAATAAATAAATGAAAAGACCGATATATGCGAAAAATGACTAGTAACTAGTAAGCCTTTGGCTTATAATCAAGTTTGGCCCATTTTAGAAGCCAAATAATAATCGAATAGTGTACACCTTAAATAAGTTTAGCCTTATAATTATAGAGAGAAATCAATTACATCGAGCCGTGCGATATTATATGAATTATCACTAGCTTAAAATGATGACATCATTATGAATGGGCCACATGAATTATCAGTAGTTAAAAGTAATAACATTATTATGAATGGGCCACATTGTATTATAACCAGTAGAGTTTTCCAAAACCAGCAAATAGACGTAGAGTCACTGTTCCAATGATGTTTGCAAAGTAAACAATTGTTACAATTTACTAAGAAGCTGTCTCCTTTATTCAGAGGACACCAATAAAATGTATTGCTTTTGTTGCCAAAGTTTTTAGGTGATCCAATAAGTGAACGTTACGAAATAGAAACTACAGATCAAAAGTTTTATTGCTTTTTTTGGAAGGGCTCAAACTACACTTAGACTACTGCAGAGTCCAGTGCTACGACAATGGTTGCTACATGAAGGGAAAACTTAAGGATTGCAGGCACGAATTATGAAGAAATATACACAGGCAATCTGTATGTCTTGTGTATGTCATAGCCTAAAGGTAGTGGTTGGTGACAGTGCGACAAGATGCCTGGAAATCACTTCTGTTATTTGTGTACTATCCAGTGCATATATGTTTTCTTTCTGCCTCTCCTGGACGATGGCATGTATTGAAAAATCTCAGTGTAACACCTTTATGCGAGACAAGATGGGAGTGCAAAATTTAATTTGTCAAAGTTATTAAATATGAAATTACGGGAATTCGAGAAGTTCTTTATTAACTTTTGGAAATGTCTGCGTCTGATCTTGTAGAGCGACATGAAGCAGAAGCATTTGCTAAAGAATGAATAACCCATTTTTAGAAATAAATGAAGAAGAAAGAGGCTGTTTGAATATTATTATAATTATTATTATTATGGTAGTTTTCTATAGCGTGGTACCACGCTGTACATACAAATTAAAATGAACTTAAAAAATATGAGTTCACTCACTCACTCACTCACTCACTCACTCACTCACTCACTCACTCACTCACTCACTCACTCACCCACTAACTCACTCACTCACTCACTCACTCAATCACTCACTCACGAGGCTGCAAATACAGATGACACAGATATTATTTTTTTAAATAATGTTTTTCAATATTTCCATGTAATACTGAATTTTGAGAGATTTGAGTGGATGCAAAGTTTCTATAACACATTTGGATTTTGAAATGACCTAAAAAATATGCCTGACAAAGATAAGTTAAGGTATCATGAAAATTGAGATATAAATTGAAGTGCTCTGTTGACTAAACTAGACATAGCCAAAGAATTATTTTTTTAAGATCTAAAGCTTCAAATAGAAGCTGCTAAATTCATAAACACTACTATTGATGTCATGCCAAATCTGTGTGTAGTATTAAGAATAATACTAACAATGCCTATTACGTTAGCCGCTGGCAAGAGAAGCTTTAGTAAACTAAATCTTAAAAAAAAATTTTTTTACGATCATCCATGTCTCAAGACCAGAGTGAATTCCTTGGCAACTTTGTCTATAGAAAATTGTATTACAAGTATTCTAAATATAGATAGCGCAATAAAAAGGTTTGCTGATCCAAAGGCTAGAAGCAAAGTGTCATCGGCAGGCTAATTGTTCATATCGTCCAGATTCGAGTTAAGAGAAACAAAATAAATGTTCATTGTTTGTTAAAACAAAACTACTGGTACCTATGTAATAATCTCATTGTCTAGCCCCCTAGTTATTTTTCCTTGCAGAAAAGTTTATCATTATACTTCAAAGGAGCGCCAAAGATAAGCTTGCCTGGGGCGCCACCAACTATAGGACCATTCCTGGTTGAAAAAAATAAGGGGGGGGGGGGAGGGGGAAGAAAAAAATCTCGCTCAGCCCCATATTCGCACTAAACCTAGTTATGTCACTTAAATGAAGTAACTTAAACGACATTAAAAAGATTTTTAAAAAAAAATAACATTGCACAGATTTAAGTTTTTACAAGGTAAGCCCTTTTAATACATTTGTGTTTTACTTTTAGTGTTAGTTTTTGTTTTTTCATTAAAGAAAGCGTCCAGCCTGCATTTCTTTTGCTTAGATTTGCCCTCATTCAGATGTTCCCACTATCCTGTGTTTTTGTGGCATCGTGATTATTTTACCTGTGACATTTCCTACCACAATACATTAGCACACTAGATAAGAACTTTGTAATTGAAAGTTAGCAAGAGAATGACACACATTATACATTAGCGCTTTGTTTTTTAACTAGGGCGGGCAATAGATCTACAGGCAGACAGACAAGCAGACAATCTGTAACACAAAAATTTAACTCATAGTTAAGCCTAACATTATATCATTGTAATTACTGTTTACAGAAGGATGTGACTGCATGGACATTGGAAACAAAGATATTGATGAAACACC
The DNA here is from genome assembly GCA_964017045.1 of Omphiscola glabra. Lineage (NCBI taxonomy): Eukaryota > Metazoa > Mollusca > Gastropoda > Lymnaeidae > Omphiscola > Omphiscola glabra. Next base: position 36,677,742 of record OZ024799.1, read on the forward strand.
ATGTTTATTGTTTTCCTTGCCCGATGATTGGTTTGATTAAAGTATTTACTCGCTTTACACTTTAGGATGTTCCAATTTCCCCTGACACCTGTGACACCAGCAACTGACGCACTGGTGTAATATTTACGTGTAAAGTAATGGAAATTACAAACTATAAGCATAGGTGTAGACGCCGTTTGATAAATGGGGCAGGGTTTCAAAAGGAAATTTTGAGAGTCAAATATCATTTGTTTACTGTGTGATTTGAGAACACAATGCTGAACTGTCGACGGTATCGCCCACTGTATCCTTACGATATAAGTTATATTATTATTATCATATTAACATAAAATTTTTACTAGCCTTTCATAATATCATCTTAGCCAGTATTTCATATAATCTTAGATAACACTTCAGATTATCTTTGTAAATACTTGATAACTTCATCTTTGCTAGCACTTCATAGTATCATCATAGTGAATATACATATGTTCTGTATTACATAAATGTATGTTATTTTAATGTCACGGTTATGTCTCTTTTGCTAAAATGTTATGTACAGCGGGGTGAGCCCAGCCCTAGGCTAGGGTACAGCAATATATTTAACCTCTAATAATAATAATAATAATACTTATAATCTTCCTAAATACTTTATAATATCATTGTGGCTAACAATTCATACATAATTTTATAAACAAAAGCGATTTTGTATTTAGAATCTGATATGGCATACTATTGAGTATTGGGGTTTGAGTCGGGGGAGTCCCATGTACACACGACTGATACGTACATCAGATTTGTAATCTTGTACCTACATCGACATCGACTTTAAGACATGGGAACGGCGTCGTCTGGACGTAATAAATACAAGAAAACATTGACTGATAATTACGTAGCTAGTTTGGTGCAGCCAGAGGCGGGCTAAGATTTTGTTCGCCCCTGTCCACTGAAAAACTTTGCAATATGCCGTACAGGCCACCCCTCAAATAAAATAAAAAACATAAGAAAGGCCACCTCCTCCACCGCGCGGCGGAATCCCCCACCCTGTTGACTACCCTTGCTACGCTACTGAAGTGGGTCTTAGATCAGATCATGAAACAGGAATTACAACTGGAGTCACACTGGATAAACACGGTCATACCTATGACAGTTTTGTTGTCCTGCAAGTCACCACAAACACTACCTTTTGTTTGTAACAGGATCGTCCTACTTGTCAACTCTCTCTCTCTCTATTTACATATATATATATATCTCCCACTGCGCACGGTGACTTGTTAGTTGTGAGGAAATGCGTACCATAAGCTGTTGTGTTGTGTTCCTTGTGGTTGCTGGGCTGTTGACAAAGGATACTTTGGCGGCAGGTAATAGTCGAGCTTAGGACTTATCACTTTGATTAGGATCAAATATCTTTGATTAGTATATAATATCTTTGATTATGATCTAATCTCTTTACGTTCGGCCATCAGCTAATCATGTGTATGATGGGATATTTTGTTTTGTTATATATTTGAATGATCCCCCCCCTTTTTTTTTTTTTGAAATGCGTGACGTAGAAAAAGACTTACGCAATATCACAGCATCACTATAAGCAGGTTATGAAATGAAAGTCTTCACATTATTTTCTTAATGAAACGAAATACATGAGATTTTTCAAATCAGAACACGAACGAATTGCTCTTTTGAAATATGAAGTTAAGTTTTAAAGGTGATACATTCAGGAAACACAAACTCCTTCAGAAATGTGTCCTCTTCTTCTTCTTATGTTTGAGGGCCCACGATCAATTTATTGATCATTCTGGCTCCTGGTTTGAATTCAAAGTTTGCCTTCTCTTAGATGAGTTACTGTCCAAGGCTAACGAGTTGCCGGAATGTTTCATTGTATCAATGTTATCCGCCTATCGGGACTCCATCTCCGGGTTTGAATTCAGAGTTTCCTTCTCTTAGATGAGTTGCCGTCCAAGGTTAACGAGTCCCATCCACCCGGGCTGCTGGTAGTGTGTTGGCTTGGCTGGGCTTTGGTGGGGATTGAACTCTAGACCATCAACTTGAGATTTGCTCAGTTTAGACCACTCGGCCACCCTGAAATTATAGAATACAAATATTAGGGAAATCTATTTATTTGAAGTAGTACGTACTGTCGTATGGTTGTTTTGCAAATTTAATCGGTTTTAGGATTTGACTCGTATGGTGAGCACTACTAACAAAGGACTGAACACTAGTATACAAAGAAAAACAATGCCATTGCTACTGACTATAATAAAACCCATTAAATATAATTTATATTTAAAATTGGTATAAACACACAAAATCAAATGGACAGAAATACAAACAATATTGACTTATAACACAGGAAGTGAAAAAAAATAATGTCGAAACATAAGAATATTAATACATACATACACATATAAAGAGTTTGTCTAGTAAATGTCTATTAAAATAAGCCAATATCTCTCGCCTTGGAAAGCTGTCGGCTTATTTATAGGGAGAAAGTTGGAACCCTCCAAAAAGGAAATTCTAGAAATAGCGTCATCCCATAACATTCTTTAGAACAAATAGAACGTAAACAACCTTATGCCAGTCAAGGGAGGGGTGGGGTAAGCACAGTGTTTATACAATTGGTAACGTCAACAAAAAAAAGGAGGGAGATACAAGTGGTTGTCGCCACAACGCTACGTTGAAGGAAATTTAGGTCAACACATATGCTATAACAGAATATTTCACACCTAATATGGGTTCTTCATGAATTCCATGAAAATATTCTAGCGTTACCATATATTCACTAAATTTTCATGTTCACAATTCTCAATTATAGTGACGAACAGGTTCACCACCTACACTACCGTCCCCCCACCACCCAGCCAACCGCAAGGCTTTTCTTTCTACTCACAGTTTCATCTTGTCTTCAGATAGTATTTTTACTAGTTGACACACGTGACTCTATCGCTCATCTAATCGCCCGTCTCGTGCAGGGCGTATCTGGTGGACAGCAGGAGAAGGGTGTGGGTAGGGTAATGAGTGTTCGGATGGGTTTAGAGGCAGGGCATACGGCTGTTAGCCTCGGACTGCCACAAGTTCAGTCGAGGGAGGGGGGTGGTGAGTGATGTGAAAATCACGCAGTTACTCTATTGCTATGGTTTATCCGAGTGATTGATACAGAGTGTGTGTTGATACAATGTGTGTGTTGATACATACTATGTGTTGAAACTGAGTGTATGTTGATACAGAGTATTTTTTGATACAGAGCGTGTGTTGGTACAGAGTGTGTGTTTATACAGTGTGTGTGTTGATACATAGTGTGTGTTGAAACTGAGTGTGTGTTGATACATAGTGTGTGTTGATACATAGTGTGTGTTGATACATAGTGTATTTTGATACAGTGTGTGTGTTGTGACGACTAATTAAACGCCGAACATACAGATTAAAATTTTAATATTAAGTATCAAATAAAAATTATATTTTAAAAAGACTTTCTATCGTAGACGAGTTTACAAGCACTAAAAGGTATAAAGTAATTTACAATTTCTTAAAATGCATTACACAAAGAGAGTCTGTGTAGAAAATATGTTCAAACACTCAAAAAAGAACAATAAAGTTTCGTCTATATTCGATACGAACCCTGCAGAGAGTCCCATCTACTCAACTCCACACAGTCTTTTTTGCGTTATGCTAATTAAGAATCTTTAATAATTTTTTTCTTTTTGGTGCGTTTCAAACTCATCTTTGCGGAGAGTCTTCTTAAAAACATTTGTCTAAATTATTTTTTATAACAACTAACTTAATGGCTCATTAATTTATACAAGGTAATCACTAGAATTACACTGTGTGGTTTATACCCTGTTAAATTATACAATGTGTCGCTTATACACTTTATGGTTTATACACTGTATTGTTTATAGAAAGTCTTTATACACTTTGGCGCTTATAGAGTGAGTCGTTGATATACTGTGTGGTTTATACACAGTGGTTTACACACTGCATGGCACAGAATGAACACTTTTGCAGCGTCATGACCAAAAATTGTTCATATACAGTTGGATCTAGCACTAGAAAATAAAATTGTAATCTTTGGTTATAATATTTGGCCGTTATCTTGTCATGCCATGCAAATCATTTTTTATTATAACCTGTGCCTATTTTAAAAGCAGCTATAACTCGAGCTAAAGATTAGATTAGACGAGATTCGTTTAAAGCGACTCATTATGACAGTAGGGACAGGTCTCAGTTTAGTTAAACTTTTCATACCCATAACCTTATGGCCCGTTTTCTAGTTCTTCAAAACTGATCCATTCTTTTGGCAAACCATATCGTCAATCAGATTTTCAAAAAAACCCTCCTCTTTCCGATTTCCGAAGGGACAAGAGCCTTAGGGACATGCTTGTTAGAAGCCATCTCACTGCCATTATAGCACTTATGGGCACCTAAAGGATCTACCGTAGCCTCTCTAACACATGTCCCTATGTGATAGAAGTTAAGAAGATCCTTTGCCCTCTGAAAATATTCAAAATAAAAGATGGTTTTACTTTCACAAGTGTTAACGTGATTTACACAACGCTGTGTTCAAAGTGCGGTAAATCATATGTAGGAAAGACAGGTCGTTGCATCGGAGACGATTTTAGAAAAAAATATAAATAAACAAGCTATTTGTCCAGTTTCAAAACATTTCAATAGTGCTAACCATAACGGAATACTAGAAATTGCAGTTACTGGTATATCGTATGCAAGTAATACACCGGATAGAATTTATATGGAAAATAAATTAATAGCAAGATTTGATCCGTTGATTCCATGCGGTATAAAACCAATCCACAATTTTACGTAGCTGCAATTTTTTCTTCTTTCCGTTCGTCTGAACTTTATTTTTTCTCGCATTCTTAAGTAGGATACATAGAACATATTTTCGCGCATATAAGACTCACCGTATATAAGACGCACCCGTGTATAAGACGCACCCGTTTATAAGACGCACCCATGTATAAGACTCACCCGTATATAAGATGCACCCGTGTATAAGACGCACCCGTGTATAAGACGCACCCGTGTATAAGACGCACCCGTATATAAGACTCACCCGTGTATAAGACTCCCCCGTGTATAAGACGCACCCGTATATAAGACTCACCCTTATATAAGACTCACCCGTGTATAAGACTCACCCGTATATAAGACTGACCCGTATATAAGACTCACTCGTATATAAGACGCGGGTTTTGACGATTTGATTGACATATGTTGTTGCACTGATGAAGGCGTTTCCGAAACGTTTCCATGTGTATCCTGTATGATCATTACTAAAGCAGAACATATGTTGTTTAAACTCACAATTTTTTTTGGCTCTAATTAATCTTTTTGAAAACTTTTTCGCAGTCCAAAAGTTAATCAAATCATTGAACCATGCTCGGCTGGTCGAATTATAGTACAGCCATGGAGTGCACATCAACACATTTGATAAACGTACAGAAATCTATTAAGCTTTACATTTCATTGCATGAGATTAACATTACATAATAAAAAATCAAATATGAAAGCAGTTCCTGATGCATATTTGAACTTAATTATTTCTCAAAATATGTTAAAGAACGGAACAGACAAAATCGTAGCTGATTATAATATATGTTGACGATAGCATATGTTTCATTGTGTACAGGGCTCGAATCTTGTAGGAACGCATGGGAACGGCACTCCGGTACCTTTTCAGATATTAAATGTTTCACTGTATTTGTTAAGATATAAACACATATTTATTTCTGGTAGTTGGGTCTTGCGTAAGTTCCCATATTTTTTTCCCAAGAATTTACCCCTCACTAAGAATAAATATCAACAAATGTTTGAATGAGTATAAATGTTAAGATTTGTTTGACCATACGTGCATCTTAAATGTTAACATGTTTTTACCATATCGCAATGTTAAAATATGTTATAGTGGAACTGTCTTAACGTTAACTTTTTGTTTCAGTAGCATGCGAGTTCCAGTGCTCCGATGGCCTAAAATGCGTGCCCTACTCAGCTGTCTGTAATGGTGTAAAGGATTGTAACGATGGTTCAGATGAGACCGTGCTTTGCAGTAAGTGGTCGTGAGGTCATAGCTAATTAGTGAGTGGGGGGGGGGCGGCTTGTTAGCGATGGTATTGATTTTTTTGTTTATAAGAGAAAGGCGGGGCAAAGAAGGTATGCTTGTTTTTGTACAAAGGCTTTTGTTACACGCTACGGGACAGATCCCTATTAAGGCTGAAATCCGTCAAGCGTAAGTTACAATGAATTTTAGCCCCGTGTAAGGTGTAAGGTAGCCCCGTGTAAGCAGTTGTGTTGGTTGTTTTGAGGATTTGTTTGTGTACACCTGTTAGGAAGGGTCACTGGTCATGTGTCTTAGTTTAATGACAGTAATTTTGTAATGCAGCCGTCTGTATATATATAGATGTGGCATTATGTGTTGCTTTCTGAACATATAGATGTATCATTATATGGTGCTGTCTGTACATATAGATGTGTAATTATATGGTGCTGCCTGTACATATAGATGTGTCATTATATGGTGATGTCTGCACATATAAATGTATCCTAATATGATGTTGTCTGTACACAAAGATGAAAATGTAGATTGAAAGTAATTGGTACGCATTTTTATATAGCATGATAATGTCAGTATGGTATATATCATGTGTACATGGATGCTTTTATTTTGAAGCATATAACAGTTGGAGATGTGTAAATGAATGCTATTATTGTGATGGTATGTAACAGTTAGATATATTTATAGTGGATGCTAATGTTATGATCGTATATAACAGGTTTATAATGGATGTTAAGATGGTAGGTAACATGTCAACTAGTAGAACTTATTATCGGCTAAATATTTCAGACCTATGTGGTCCTGCTCATACTATGTCTACACGTCTTAAATTTTTCAGACACATGTGGACCTGGTCGTACTTTTTGTAAAGGTGTCATGAAATGTGTCCCGTTGTCAGCCATCTGCGATGGAGTTAACGACTGTGGAGATAACTCAGATGAACAGAACTGTCTGAAAAGAGTACGAAGTTAAACAAAACCAATTACAAAATCGTTATGATAGATTCATAAAAATGTGTTTGTTTATTTGCTTAAAATAAATCAATGCCTCTTTCAAATGTCTGTTTATTTCATTTGTTTGTTTATTTCATGTCTGTTTATTTCATGTGTCTGTTTATTTCATGTCTGTTTATTTCATATGTCTGTTTATTTCATATGTCTGTTTATTTCATATGTCTGTTTATTTCATGTCTGTTTATTTCATATGTCTGTTTATTTCATATGTCTGTATATTTCATGTCTGTTTATTTCATATGTCTGTTATTTCATGTCTGTTTATTTCATATGTCTGTTTATTTCATGTCTGTTTATTTCTAGTCTGTTTCATTCTAGTCTGTTTCTTTCATGTCTGTTTATTTCATGGCTGTTTATTTCATGTCTGCTTATTTAATGTCTGCTTATTTCATGTCTGTTTATTTCATATGTCTCTTTATTTCAAATGTCTCTTTATTTAGTTTGTCTTTTTTAAAAACACGGCAACTGCATCCATGTGAACAGTATATCCCTTCAAGGGGGAGGGAGAGGTCACCGCACCCCCCAGGAAAAAGTCAACTGAACCCCGGTAAAAGAATTGTCCAACGATAAAAAAAAATTATTTGATACAAAATAACATTTCAAAAAGAATAGTACGTTGAGCCTTTAACCGATTGTAATTATACTTAATTAGACAAACCTTTGAAATATAGCTACGCTCGATAGATATGATTTTCCCGTAAAATTAAGGCTAATCATATTTATAGCGTACATTATTCGATTATGAATCTGACATTGCTTTGAAAATTGGCCAAATCGGATGATAAGCCAAAGTCTTACTTTTCATTGTTCGCATGTATCGGTCTTTTTAATTTTTAAATTGTACGTTTCCTAATGCAATGGGAAACTTATCCACCAGTCCCCGATGTAATGAGAAACTTATCCACCAGTCCCTGATGTAATGAGAAACTTATCCACCAGTCCCTGATGTAATGAGAAACTTATCCACCAGTCCCTGATGTAATGAGAAACTTATCCACCAGTCCCTGATGCAACGGAAAAGTTATCCATCGGCCCCTGATGTAATGAGAAACCTATCCACTGGTCCTTGATGTAATGAGAAACTTATCCACCAGTCCCCGATGCAACGGAAAACTTATCCACCGGTCACTGATGCAATGGGCACGTTATCCACCGGTCCCCGATGTAATGAGAAATGTATCCACTGGTCCACGATCCATAAAAATAGTAGAGTTGCTGGCCTTGAAGATAATATTTTCTAACCACATTTATTTCCCATGCTTCGTAAAGATTCACACTCTTTCTAAATATTGAAAATTCCAATAAAAATTCTCAGATACTTTAAATTACATATGGTCTTCTTTAATTATAATTCTAAGTACCTAAATATATTTTCTTCCAATACTTTCAATGGCCTAACTATTTATTAAAGATAGTAGCTGACTAAAGTTACTCTGCAGTTATGTAAATAAATTTAATAGTATGTCATACGAGTTTTTATTGAGTTATCTAATTGTTTAAAGATAAATCTGTCTTGTGACAAAGAAAGTCAGCCCCTAATGTCTTATGAAAGAAAAAGATGAAGTGAAAGAGTTTTTTCCCCCATCAAATCCGTTAAAAATCGTCTCTCTCATATATTCTCAAAGTCACGTGAGGACGATATGCAATCATAATACTGGCACCATTTATGGATATTTTATCATGATAGGATGGCTTCGTAAAGATATTACCCTATCATTACAAGAGCAAAATTCGGGGGTGCTATCTAAACATAAGAGTATCGCAATTTTAAGGATATATTCATTCATGATAATGGCGCCTTAAGGAGAGCTGAAATACAAGTGTCCAAACCCAAATGTATAGTGTTTAGATTTGGGCACCCACTTTGGAAAAGAACCATCTTAATAACACTTTGAATTGAATCAGCTACTCTGATTCCAACAAAATGCATGAACAGCTGAGGGATTGTCGTGACGTTACTTATAAAAGTTTTATAAATTTCACCAGTGTTATTACAAACAACATCATAAAGTAAAATTTCACAAAATTAATTACAAACAACAAAATGTTGTGAAATAACCACTTAGTTGACTGTAGACGTGGCTTAGGGGATAAGTCTCAAGTTACACCCTTGTGTGATACCGTAGAACTAAATCTACGCGCCTTTCAGCCGGCCTGACATTCGGCATAAGTCAGTGTCCAAGAGGACAGCAATTTTAGGTCACATGACTTACTATTACGCACTCCTTAAATGTCACCTTGACGACACTGTAAACAAAATACTAGAGAGCAAGTAGTGGGCGTATGACTCAGTACTGTTATGTATTGTACTTTGTACTCTCAGCCCCTTCATAAGACAAAATGTAATGGTACAGACGTCCCTAGGGTTGGTGTCATCCGGTGCAGTAAACCCATAGAGCTACCCCTCCATAAGTCTCTCATACACCAGTTTTAAGTTATTCTTGCTGCAGAAGAAAATAAAATAAGACAAATGTCTTTATTGATTCAAAGAAATAGAAATCTGTCTTTGATCCCAGGGGCTTCATATTTTTTGTGGTCCCAGTTGCACCATATTGCTGTTGGTCCAAGAGGCATGATATTAACTTTTGGTCCCAGAGGTATGATATTAAGTACTGGTCCAAGAAGTATGATATTAAGTTTTGGTCCAAGAGGCATGATATTGTTTTTGGTCCCAAGGGCATGGTATTTTGCTAATGCCCCAAAGGCACAATATTGCTTTTGGTCCAAGGGGCATGATATTGTTTTTGGTCCCAGGGGCATGGTATTTTGATAATGCCCCAAAGACACATTATTGCTTTTGGTCCAAGGGGCATGATATTGTTTTTGGTCCCAAGGGCATGGTATTTTGCTAATGCCCCAAAGACACAATATTGCTTTTGGTCCAAGGGGCATGATATTGTTTTTTGAGTCGTAAAGTTCCATTTCAGATTATATTCTGTGATATAAAATTGTTCTGAAGTAAAGAATTATATTTATAGTTGGAGTTTTAAGACGTTTATGTGTTCTAGAGCAGTGTTCTCAAACTTTTTGATATGGCGGACCGGCAGGAATTTTTCAATTGCATCAGGGACCGGTGCACTATTTTTCTTGTACTGACGTAGTAGCGAAATGAGCCCCCACGACATTTGGCATGAATTCGGCCTGCTTTTAGCTACAAGTCATCAAACAATTTTGAAAAGAATAATCTTAAGCCCCGGATCGCTTATTTTTTAAGATCGTCTTCATTTCTTATTAAACTATATTGATGATGGCAGCCATCATTTTTATTTCAACTGATTTTAAGTTCATACTGTTATTTTAATAAATTTGTATTCTGGCCTAAGTGTTAATAAACGAAAACATAGAATGTAATTTAAAAAATCATGGAAATGTATTACAAAAATTATATAGTAACTATAGTTAGTACATGTGTAAGTTTAACTTTAACTAATGGGTCATATGAGCCTGCTTATTTTTGCACGTTTATCAAGTCGTGGCTCGATTGAGGACAATGCTAAGCACAATGGAGAACGAACATCCATACTGTTCCTGTATTTTGTCTTTATAATGCTGATTGTTGAAAAGCCAGTCTCACATAGGTAAGATCAGTGTTTCTTTCAGAAATTTTCCCCCGAGGGGGCACTTTTGACGTTGGGGGGGGGGGGGGGGGTCAGTGCCAGTTTTTCAGTAGCCAGAGGCGTAGCTAAGGGGTGGCAGATGGGACAAATGTCCCCGGGCGCCAGACTAGCGGGGGCATCTAATGGGCTAAAGTGCTAATGGACGAAAATAATAGGTTTCAGAAATTAGCGGGGGGGGGGGGGGGTGTAAAAATGAATCTTGTCCCCTGTCATCAAAGACTCACGTCAGTGACGTAGAAGTGGGGGGGGGGGCGAACATTTGGTCTTCCCAGGTGTCATTTGTTCCTTAGATAGAGCGGCGGGATTTTCGGACATCTGCAGAGTTTCTATCGAGAAAGGTAGCGTGGCAAAAAAGTTAACCCACCTAGGGTGGCGCTAACACTAGGCACGCCGCTGGGCAGTGTATATATCAGCACCAGATTCGGCTGCCATGGCAAGTAATTTTTATCGGGAAGTAGGGCAGCAGAAAATGTGTGATTGTTTAACAATCAAGAGGTGCATTTTGGAGTATACATGATTCGAATGTTTTAAAGACTTTCATTTGATCGGGGCAAATAATTATTCAAGCGTCGTGGGAGGCATTATGGCGACCAGTGCCAGACACAAACTAAATTCATTCTGGTTGTGGTGTGCCGAAGAAAATCATTTGACATAAGATTAGATTCAACCTGTTAGTCACATTGATCGACGTCAAGGAAAAAAAAAGGGGGGGGGGTAGCAAAAATTGAGGAATCCGAAGAGTTTGAGCAAAAGTGAGGGCAGGGTCACCTTAATTTAAAAATGATAAATTCAAAATGCAGTGATGCATTGTGGTGCACATTTTTCTTCTTCTTTTTCTGTCTACTAAGGGTCCACGATCAATTTATTGATCATTATGGCTCCTATGAATGTAGATGGGATTTGCAATGTTTCTGTGCCTGGTGTTGATGCGGATATTTCACTGGTAACAAGAGTTACCTAGTGAGGGTATTATGCACTGGTTTCAATGTATCTTTAAGACAATGTGTAAAGGGGCATTTCAAACGTTCATATATTTACTGTTAGATGTCTCGTAGAAAAATGCTAAGAATACATCAACATACACCAACTATATGTGGACTACAAATCAGGTTATGATAGCTTAGACAAAAAATACATGAACGATGCTGTGCTGGAACTTGGAGTCCTTAACAAACTTACCCGACTCATACATATGACGATGGATAACTACAAAAGTAGAATCAAAGTACATAGTGAGTACTTGAGGGAGTTCCCAATCAATCTGGGCCTCAGACAAGGAATCCGTGTATCCTTTTCAACATCACTTTAGAAAAAGCATTAGAAACATACATGTGAGCACCTGAGAGGTGGTACAGAACAACCATAAGGAACTTTATAAAGCCAGCCACTGCAATACCTACACAGACGATATAGCGCTACTTAGTAGAAACAGCATTGATGATATAATTAAAACTTTCAGGGAATTTGAAGATATGACGGTCAAGGCTGGTCTTGATGTAAATAAAGCGCAGGCAATATTTCTGATAATGTCAGGAAATACACACTGTTGACTTCATCAATATGAACATCTACGCCTTTGAGAGGGTAGCTACTTTCAAATATCTAGGGGTGACTATAAATAAGCAAGAGGAAATACAATCGGAGGTGCAAGAAAGAATAACAACATGCAACCGTTCTTATTTCAATTTACAAAAGTTACTTCAAAGCAAAAATCTCGCTAAGGGAACAAAGAAGGCAGTATACACCACTATCACAAGACCAGTAGTGAGACTTGGTTCCTACCAGAAAAGCAGAGAACCTGCTAAATATATGACCCGATGATAGACAATTTTGTTTTGGGAATCCGTACAAACCAAGAGCTATATCAATTGTACATATACCCATCCATAGTCACAACAATATAAAAAAAGGCAGACTGCCCTAGGCAGGACACATTGAAAGGATGCCGGATTCTGGAGCAACAAAAACGATCTACAGGCAGAAACCAAGGGGCAGACGGCTCACCGGTGGACCAAGACTGAGATTGATTGACGATGTAGAGAAGGGCTTACAAAGGTTGGGGTTCGCACATGGAGGTGTGCGATGGATCGATCCCAATGGAAGAATGTGGTGGAGCAGGCCATGAAGCGCCACTGCTGTAAACATATTTTGACATTTGGGTGGGAAGCGCTAGAAATAACGATAATAACAGGACATAACTAACTCTTCCCCCAGCACAATATTAAATAAATTCAGTCCAATTGGGAGCCCTTAGGGTATGTTTTTTATATAGAGATACTCCTTAGCTTAGACTCGCCCCTTAAAACTTTACAGGCCCCGGAAATGTTTTGATAAATTCAAAATGCAAGAATGCATTTTATTTTTACATACCGTAGTTAAATTTAGTTTAGCATCATTATACACTTAACTGTAGAGCAACGGGAGAGATGCTAGTTAAGATTTTATGTGTCATTTGACCTAAGAGCCATCGTGTGAGATCTGCAACCCGTATAGCTACATGGGGCCTCGTATATTTTAGGGGCTTAACGTTGGGCTGTAATTACATTAAATTATCAACTTTTACTGCTAGATAGGGAAGAAAAAAACCGAAAAGTAGCACGGGTGCCATAAAAGGTCAAGCGACGTCTCTGCTTGACTAAGTGTGGTATGCAAACATTTTTTTTAAAATTGAAAAGTAATGTATTTTTAAAGATATTATTTTAAAATATTTTAGGGATCAACTACATAAAAATAATGAATTTACTACAAAATATTTTTAAAATTAAGAAAAAAGAATTCCTTCCAAAAAAGGTATCCATCCCAAAAAAGAAATGCTAAAATAGTTTTAAATTTTGAACGGAGAAGAAAAACCAAAAACATACGTTTATTTCAAAATATTTCCAAGTTTCACCAAAGTCAAAAAGAAAAAAAGCTTTTCTGTACAAAAGGCTAAAGACTATATCTTTATGGGTTTTCAAAATTGGTATTTATTTATAAATCATATGTAACCGACATAATTGTTCAGAAGTCAAGAACTGTTTACAAAAGACTCAAATATTTATTAATGTGAGATTTTTTTTCTTATAAATTATTAAAGTTTCAATGGACGAAAATATTCAATATTCAGTTGATTGAAATGTTAATTAAGAAATTTAGACTACTATAATTTGCTTCAGATCATTACAACTTGCCTCTTCGATATTATACTTGAAAACAATTTTTTACCAATTCCATATAATTTATTTTTTAACTACTACCAAAAAATGCATTTACAAGATAATCGAAATACTTTTTTTTTTATTTGTTGTTTAAATATATATTATATTCTTTCTACTGGATTATCATCTTAAAATATTTTTTTTTAAATAGTTCAAACAGCTGGGGAAGATTGTTTATTATTATTATATTAACAGAGAAAAGTCATTGGGGATTTAATAAATAAAGACTATTTGAAGACCTTAGTGCTAAAAGTACTTAAGTCACAAAATACACATTTTGAGATAATCGCGTTCAAATATTCTTTTCATCTATAAAATGTGATCATTTTCATATTTTGTCTTGTTCAATTAAGGGACTTATGCACATTTTAATGTGTTCAAATTTATGCAGTACACTTGGCTAAACCCGATAAGAAAAGGTCACAGTTTAGATTGATTTTGACAAAAATGTGACTTAAGTACTTTTAGCACTAGGGTCTTCATTTTAAAAAAAAAATAATTTTACTCTGTTCCCGAAACTGTGTTAAAAATTAGAAACACTCGATTTAATAATTATGATGAAATGTCCACTATTTGTATATAACCGGTAAATTCCTAATTTTTTGTTTTAAAATTATTATTATTATTTTTTTTTAATTTTCATTTTATCTATGTCAGCATACATCTATGGAATCTACTACATTAAAATGTTTGCTAAAAAATGATTTTTTAGCATGATGCTATTATACAATAAAATTTGAAAACAGATTGCACATGTTTATTTCTTAGCAAGAACTATATTTAAGTTACAGACATTTATATCGATGAAAAGGTCGTTTAATACAGGGTTATTAAAAAGTCTTTCAACTTTTTGCAGCTGCAAAATGTAATTAAATAAAAGATACCGATATCTGCGAATCAGAAAAAGTAAGATTTTAGCTTATGATCAGGAACGGCCAATTTTCAAAACAATACGATATTTATAATCGATTTCTGCGAGCCTGTAACAAGATTAGTCTGAACGCTATGGATCATCAATATATATCGAACAAAGCGATATTTTATTTGTTCCAATAATTGTAATCGATTAAAGGCACACATTTCAATAACTTTTAAAAATGTTATAAAAATTAAATTTAGAGTAGGTTGTTTTTTTTAAAAATTATTTTTTCTTACACATTTTCCCCCGGGGGGGGGGCACTTGACTTGCTCCGGGGGGCAGTGCCCCCCAGGAGGTATGCCTGAAAGAAACACTGGGTAAGATTAAGGAAATGGAAGAAGAGCCTTGAGAGCAATTTCGGCAAGTTCAGGATATTCTGCACTCATGTGAATCCAAAAAGATGCAAGAGAGGTCATAGATCCGAAATTCATTTTCAATCCTTCATCAGCAGCTAACTCCAGCAATTTATCTTCCAAAGTTACAGACAAATCAACCTCTAATGCAATAAATGGAGTGCGTATAAATCCAGTACCTTTCCTTGGGTCATCTTCTGTGGGAAAGTAGAACTCGAAACGGTCGATTAATTTTGTCAAGTGCTCAATGATGACTTTTTGTAGAGATGGAACATCAAGATCTTCATCGATAGTTGTTTCCAAATTGTAAAACATATCGAAACGATCGGCTGATACTCGACTCTTCCATGCTGCTAGCTTTCGTTTCTGTCCATCGATCTTGTCAGCCACTGTAAAGCATGAAGCCATCTTTCCTTGCATGGAGATATTGAGTTCATTAAAAATGGCAAATATATCAGAACGTGGTCGAAACTAAATTTTAAATTTTTATTAGAAAAAAAAACACTAACTAAATATTTACTAATATTAACTAAAATTTACTAAATTTTTTATTTGTATCAATGTAAATTCTGAATCTTTTCATTTAAATATAGTTTGTTATTTTGAGTCGGATATTCGGTTTATTTTGTACATCCGCAGACGATCGGTTTCCGGAAGCGGATATAAGAAATCTTTAAGTTCTATTTTTAATGAATGGCCGAGTTCAAAACTCGCATCTATTTTGCAATTGATATATTTTATTAATAGCACTGCTGACTGAATGGATCTAACTCTATTTCAAATTAACAAAAAATGAAAAACATTAATTAATAGTTATTAAAATTAATCTAATTTATTTTAATTGATTTATTTCATTTCATGTGCTTACAGCCAAATAAAATTGACATATTTTATATAGGGTTAGCATTAATGGTTGCAAATGCAGGATTGTAATTAATTTTTTTGTTACTTTCTTGAAAACTTCTGATTGTATGGAATTACATTTTTTTGTTACTTTCTTGAAAACTTCTGCGGACCGGTCCGAGGACCACCACTTTGAGTGGCACTGTTCTACAGTATACGCTGCCAGTTAGAAAAGTTTTTTGGCTTTGGATTCAAGCAAATTCTCGGTTTTATGTTTTAATCACGTTATTTATTGTTTAGTAGTTTATTACATTAGTACGTCAACTCCATGATGGTGTGATGGCCAGGGTGATCAACCTGCAATGGGTCTAGGGCTTTGCCAAAACATTTTAGTAATAATGACTTATGTTTGTCAGGGCAGTAATGACTGCATTCCTATAAGATACACAACAGATTGAAGACTATTTAAACTCAGGTGAGTGGAAGCCATTCTTTAACTTTCGTAAACGGTGATTTGAGCCTTCTTGTTTGTTGATGACGAAGTATTGAAATTAGTTTTCACCACTTTGACACCAATATGAAATCACTATGGCCCCACCAACATGTGCACTAAATGCAAGCTCAGAAATGAAAACATAGCAAATAATTGATCGATTTGCCTATGCCGACGAGATAACGAAAGAACAGAGATCTTGCACCAGCCAGCTCTAGGAAAAGCTTACAAAAAACTTTAAAAATTATTATGGTATTATTTGTAAAGAAAAAACAAACTTGACGTAAAATCGTTTCATATACATAAAAATTACTAAAAAGTTTATACGTTATTTTCTAGCCACAACAAATTAAACAAAGAAGGTAGATCATACAATAACACAATTCGACAAAGAATTTAGGAGATACAGTCGGACAACTAGACAAAGATGGAAGACGATACAGTCACACAACAACACAAAGAAGGTAGACCATACAGTCACACAACTAGACAAGAGGTAGACCATACAGTCACACAACTAGACAAGAGGTAGACCATACAGTCACACAACTAGACAAGAGGTAGACCATACTGTCACACAACTAGATAAGAGGTAGACCATACTGTCACACAACTAGACAAGAGGTAGACCATACAGTCACACAACTAGACAAGACTAAGATCATACAGTCACACAACTAGACAAAGAAGGTGGACTATGCTGTCACACAACTAGACAAGAGGTAGACCATACAGTCACACAACTAGACAAAGAAGGTGGACTATGCAGTCACACAACTAGACAAGAGGTAGACCGTACAATCACACAACTAGACAAGAGGTAGACCATACAGTCACACAACTAGACAAGAGGTAGACCATACAGTCACACAACTAGACAAGAGGTAGACCATACAGTCACACAACTAGACAAAGAAGGTGGACTATGCAGTCACACAACTAGACAAGAGGTAGACCATACAGTCACTCAACTAGACAAGAGGTAGATCATACAGTCACACAACTAGACAAGAGGCAGACCATACAGTCACACAACTAGACAATAGTAAGATCATACAGTCACAGAACTAGACAAGAAGTAGACCATACAGTCCTTCACGCTCTCCAATCAGTTAACGTTAATTAATCACGGAACAGCGCCTACTTTGGTTTAATTAACCTGTTAAAACTCGCTGAGATTCTACGACTAAAATGACCACATTGCTGAACGCCCAATTCGCTCTTATGTGAATCTTTCACTAAGTGTCTTTTTAATAATATTTTTTATCTTTTCACAAAGATAAATTATATGTCAATGATGATTTGTTAAAATTTTTATTTTGAGTTTGATACTCGTGTAAAAAATTAAATAAGTCAGGCGACTGCAAGTTTAGTTTAAGTGCATTTATTGAATAGCCTGATAGAGTTTCAATGAACTGTAGTTGCGTTACAGTCTATAATAAACCATTTACAAGGACGCTAATGTCCTTCATTATTAATACTAAAAGTTATAATAATGAAACAAATAGTTAAGCAAACATGTAATCACTTTTCGAATCATGAAACTTGCAGGGGGTGCTACTAGATAAATTCTGAATTGTTAAAACATCAAAGCAATAAGTTGTTATCTCCCCTTACTAATATTTTTATGTTCTAAACCAGCGTTCCCAACCCTTTTTGTGCGATGCCCGACCCAAAAATGTCTAAAATTCTTAAGCCCCCCCTTCCCATGTATCATATACGTAATTTGTAATATTCAAAAACAGGGTTGTTTACTAAAGAAACTTAAATGACATGTTTTAAGAAGAAATCACTAGGAAATTGGTGAGGAAACATAGTAAGTAAATTTTAAATACATTTTATGGAGAAATGAAATTCAAGTACGAAATACTTTTATTTAGTAATTATTAATTTTTTAAAATTTAGTGAGACGTTTGCTTTTGAAGCTTCCTGCAAATACATTTTTTGTTAGTTTCCAATTTAGTTAGCTTCAGTCTCAAATCTCAAGTCTCTCTCAAGTCTCAAGTCTCCACGTTGTGTCATATCCAGTCGATTTTTAAATTTCTTTTTGGAACAAAAAAAAATATGGCTCTAAATCCACATTCTGCTAAATATGAAGATATAAATGGTAACAATAGTTTTCTTGCACATTAGGTTGAATTTGGATAGTCGATTTCATTTTAATCACAAAGCCATGGTATCGCTCATTTTATATTAAATAAAAATGTAACTGACTCATCATTTTGTATTTCTGCGAGTTCTTTAATGATACTGCATATTTGAAAACCACTAACATTAGCTGCATCTTCCAAGGTCGAAAATCAATTTGTTTCAAATCAGAAAATCTTTCTTTTAAATTAGCCGATAGAATTTTCAGATGATCGACAATAGAAAGTATAGCGGTATCAGACAATAACAAGTATAGCGGTATCAGACAATAACAAGTATAGCGGTATCAGACAATAACAAGTACAGCGGTATCAGACAATAACAAGTATAGCGGTATCAGACAATAACAAGTACAGCGGTATCAGACAATAACAAGTACAGCGGTATCAGACAATAACAAGTACAGCGGTATCAGACAATAACAAGTACAGCGGTATCAGACAATAACAAGTACAGCGGTATCAGACAATGACAAGTATAGCGGTATCAGACAATAACAAGTATAGCGGTATCAGACAATGACAAGTATAGCGGTATCAGACAATGACAAGTACAGCGGTATCAGACAATAACAAGTATAGCGGTATCAGACAATAACAAGTATAGCGGTATCAGACAATAACAAGTACAGTGGTATCAGACAATAACAAGTACAGTGGTATCAGACAATGACAAGTATAGCGGTATCAGACAATGACAAGTATAGCGGTATCAGACAATAACAAGTATAGCGGTATCAGACAATGACAAGTATAGCGGTATCAGACAATAACAAGTACAGCGGTATCAGACAATAACAAGTACAGCGGTATCAGACAATAACAAGTACAGTGGTATCAGACAATAACAAGTACAGCGGTATCAGACAATAACAAGTACAGTGGTATCAGACAATAACAAGTACAGTGGTATCAGACAATAACAAGTACAGTGGTATCAGACAATAACAAGTACAGTGGTATCAGACAATAACAAGTATAGCGGTATCAGACAATAACAAGTACAGTGGTATCAGACAATAACAAGTACAGTGGTATCAGACAATAACAAGTACAGCGGTATCAGACAATAACAAGTACAGCGGTATCAGACAATAACAAGTACAGCGGTATCAGACAATAACAAGTATAGCGGTATCAGACAATAACAAGTACAGTGGTATCAGACAATAACAAGTACAGTGGTATCAGACAATAACAAGTACAGTGGTATCAGACAATAACAAGTATAGCGGTATCAGACAATAACAAGTACAGTGGTATCAGACAATAACAAGTACAGTGGTATCAGACAATAACAAGTACAGTGGTATCAGACAATAACAAGTACAGTGGTATCAGACAATAACAAGTATAGCGGTATCAGACAATAACAAGTACAGTGGTATCAGACAATAACAAGTACAGTGGTATCAGACAATAACAAGTACAGCGGTATCAGACAATAACAAGTACAGCGGTATCAGACAATAACAAGTACAGCGGTATCAGACAATAACAAGTATAGCGGTATCAGACAATAACAAGTATAGCGGTATCAGACAATAACAAGTACAGTGGTATCAAACAATAACAAGTATAGCGGTATCAGACAATAACAAGTACAGTGGTATCAGACAATAACAAGTACAGTGGTATCAGACAATAACAAGTACAGTGGTATCAGACAATAACAAGTACAGTGGTATCAGACAATAACAAGTACAGTGGTATCAGACAATAACAAGTATAGCGGTATCAGACAATAACAAGTACAGTGGTATCAGACAATAACAAGTACAGTGGTATCAGACAATAACAAGTATAGCGGTATCAGACAATAACAAGTACAGTGGTATCAGACAATAACAAGTATAGCGGTATCAAACAATAACAAGTATAGCGGTATCAAACAATAACAAGTACAGCGGTATCAGACAATAACAAGTACAGCGGTATCAGACAACAAGTATCAGTCACTTCAAATTTCTAGAGCAAACGAAACTTTTCAAATTTGTAAATATTTTCCGGACATAATTCAAAAAGGTAATGCATCCAAACATCTTCACGTCTGCATCGACGAGAGTTGTATTTGTTCCTTGAAGTTGGTCATGTAATATATTTAGTTTTTCAAAGATATCGTCCAAATAACTCAAAAATGCTTTAACAGATCCTTCATATCAGGTTTATCAATTTAAAAAAAATCGCAAGAGTATCAAATAGTTAAATACATCTTTTCTCCAATTTCCTTTCGAAAGCCATCTTACATCAGTGTGAAGTAAAAGTCTCACATAGTCTGCATTTTGTTCTTCACATTTGGTATTTGCTTTAATAGCAATGATTCACTTTATAATTGAATTTATTATTTCATTTAGAACAGGCGAATTGTTTTTAGCTAATAAGTTTTCCTTATGAATAACACATTGCACTAGTAGCATTTCTGGATTCTCATCTTTCATAAAATTTTAAGCAGCCATTTTTCTTGCCCATCATATTAGGAGCACCATCTGTAATACAATATATTATATTTTTCATTGGTATATTATTGATATGTAAGTAATTTTGTAGCTTACTATATACATACAGACCTGTTTACCCTCCAACTGTTAAAATCGTACAGTATCACCTCAAAAGCGTTCAATACATTATCTTAATGGTAAAAAATAAACATACAGTATATAAAATGTATACACCTAAAAATCGTACAGTGTACGCCAAAATCGTAAGAGTAAACAGGTCTGTATATATATATATAGTGGTGCTTTCTAATGCTTTCCAGAACAACATTTATTTAGCAAAATCTCCATTCTCAACATATCTTATGTACGATATCAATACAGGCTCACTGTCACTCGAAGTTGATTCACTGAGAATTTTTTTGTTTTCAGCTTTTCAACAAGTTGTGTTTCAATATCTTCCCTCATTTCGTCTATTCTTCTGCTAACAGTATTGTTACTGAGTCGCATGGCCTTCAGGTTTTTAAAGAAATGCTGATATTGATGGTTTGATTAAATTCTCTCATATAGTATGATTTTCCCAAGATTTAGCGATGAGTGTGGACATTTCATAACTAGCCTCAAGCGTACGATTGGCAGTGAAACTATGAGCAGTAAATAGAGATTTTAAAGTTGCTCCTTTTTCAATCTACAATTTAAAGCATATTAGACGGTTGGTATTCAAACTCTCGACCGCTTTTTTTTTTTTCCAAATACCCCCTTAAACAATCAAATTGCCTCCCCCCCCCCCCCCCCCCGGGGTGTGCCCCAACGTTGGAAAACACCGCTCTAAATAAGCATGTAAATGTCATGATCAATTCCAAAGTTAACGTTTTAAATGGTTAAATCTCCATAAGAATTGCTGCATATAAAATAAAAAAAATCAACAATTTAAGAAATAACTGGGTAGTCTTGTAACGTGTTGAGTAAATCAGTTTTAATTCTGAAGGGAAAAACAACAACAAAAGCCGTCAATAAGTAAACATCATCTTCTTTACAAAAGTCAAACTTTTGTTGGATTAATAAAGAGATTTTGTTTTAAATTAAAAAAAAAAAATTGTATGAAAAAGTTATTTCTATCAAACATTTATTAATTATAGTTGATATTTTATTGAGTTGTTTAAAGTTTCCATTATACATAAAGCGAAATTGGTCATGGTTTTTTGGTTCTGGTTAGTCGTGAGTACAGTACTGATTAGGAATAAAAGATAACAGTGTTTAAACTATCAAAATCTAAGGTTCATCTGATATCCAGGCATACATAAATAACATAAATTACATAAATAACACAATTTTATAGCTTATCCTAATGAGACATCACGGACATATTTATATAAAAAAAACCATCAACTCATCTACAGAAGAGTTCTCATAAACTTAACCTTTTTTAAATATTATTTTAACATCCATGTGACAAAAACGACTTTTTTATGTCCTATTTTAAAATTTGAAAAATAAAATAGTACTCTTAAGTTAAGGGGAAAAAACTCTAGTATGGGTTGAGTTGTTTCAATGAAACGACCGACCTTTAATATGGACAAAGTACAGCAAGCAAAAACATCCACAGGACCCTGGTGGGGGATGTAAGTCGTTAAACTTGGATGGCAAGTCAACTAAGAGATGAAAACTCTGAAATCAATCCCGGAGATGGAGTCCCGGAGATGGAGTCCCGGAGATGGAGTCCCGGAGATGGAGTCACGGAGATGGAGTCCCGGAGATGGAGTCCCGGAGTCGTTGACAGTGAGACAATGAAACATTCCGACAACACATGTGACGTAGTACGCATAAAGAAACATACAAAACACACTTATTGGCTATTTACAGCATGCTGGTCTATTTCCAGTCATCTTGACTAAATTCTGCCCTTGGGTAACACAGGCAAGATCAAGAGAAAATCCATCCCTCCATGTGGCGTTACAGCCCATGTAGGGCTTTGGCCTGCCTCACTACTTCCTTCCACTCAGACCTAACTAATGATTTTCTTTTCCATGCTTGGATTCCCAGAAGTATATCTTTTTCCACATCATCCATCCATCTAAGCCTAGGTCCGCCTTTGAGCCCTTTTCCTCTGGGGTTTTGGTGATGTACCCTCTTTACTCCTCTGTCATTTGGCATTCTCTTTAATTGTCCTGCTCGGCGTAGCCTGTCCTTTTTTATTTCTTCTACTATCGTTGGGAATCTGATATAGGCTGTATACTTTCTTGTTGGTTCGTATTCAACATCCATATTCATCCTTTGTTGGTCCATATATTTTACTGAGAACTTTCCTTTCCCATGTATTTAACATGTTTTCTGCCGTTTTTGTTAGGGTCCAAGTTTCACTGGCATATTATCTGACACGTGGTCTGATTACAGTTTTATAAATAGTTTTGTTTGTTTCTCTTGTAGCATAGATCGTTCCTGACGAATTGTGCAACCCCCCTCCCCACATTAAAAAAAAAAAAGTTACAGCTAAAGTCAAGGCCACAATTCAAGTCGAAAATTGTCGAGCGACACAAGTACATTATATGGTTTTTGTTTACAAGTACACGACAGGGCTAATATGTACAATCACATTATATGGTGGATGTGAACAAATACATTTTACACGTTGTGTGTACAAGTACTTTACATAAGACAGATACTCTGTACTATCGAGCTGTTGAGCCTCTGCCATTTTTATCTTTTGTCATTTATTGTCATTTATTGTGGCAAGTATTTATACTAGTTTTATGCAATTTGTATCCATTGTCATTTATTTTGGCAAGTATTTATACTATTTTTATGCAATTTGTATCCATTGTCATTTATTGTGGCAAGTATTTATACTATTTTTATGTCATTTGTATTCATTGTCATTTATTGTGGCAAGTATTTATACTATTTTTATGCAATTTCATCTTTGCCGTTTGTACTCAAATTTATATCTAGCATGAATTCAAAGAACACAATTGAATAAAAAATAACTCTTATAATTTTGTGCTATTTATTATAAGAGCACTTCCTTTCTGTGTTACTTTCTTTACAGAGCCGTACTAAAAGGGGGACGAATGGACCCTTGCCCCCCAGGCATAATTATTAGAGGCGCAAAAATGTCTTGCAATAGGACTTTCATGGAGAATTAAAAGATGAAGTTCTATACACTTCACAAAGTCAAGAAGCGACCAAATTTGTACTTTTACTGGTCAGCATGGGCCGGACAATTTGTTACATATTTGTCCTGCTCATTGATTTCAACAAATCACTAATCAATGAATCATAACCCGTGAAATAGCTTTACATTTATTTACTTGAATTTCTCGAATATTAATTTCATACGTGTGTTGTGAATAAAATAAATGTTCCCATTGTAAACAGCAGTAGCGACACGCAGTGAGTTACGAATAGCTCACCTCATTGCTATGATAATCAATGGTGAAATAACGTGTTTAAATACAACCATCATTGGAATGCGAAACGCTTGTAAATGTTGTGCATGTCAGTGAGTACAATGGCGCCCAAGACACAACCTACTACAATTATTCCCAAAGAACCAACGGTCGTGGACGAGACCCGTTGGTCAGGCACTGATATCAGAGTCCTCTTATATTTAGACGTCCGTCTAAAGTCCAGCATGAGTTTCCCTGTCACTTCCGACATCTCATCCGTCATATTTTTCGACACGTTGTACGACGAAGACGTGCAATCTGTACTTGATTTCTTCCGCCATTCTGGCTCGTACACAGTCGAAAGGTTTGTCAGCGCAACCTGTGCTCCCAAAGAATGACACAACGTCCTGTCACCATCATACACCAGCATGTAAGCTGCAAATGCTTCGTCATCCCAGATGTGGAGCGTGTCGTTGTTGGTGGGATGGACGGTAAAATAACAACCCGACAGTGACGTCTTCTCAATGACGGAACACGAACAGGAATTAGTGAAAGATCTAACGCTGGCATGAAAGTTTGAAACTGAGGCAGTTTGTAGAACAGTGACAATGAAAACATTCGTATTTGAAGCAGTGATAAATGGAAAAACAAAATCATAGGAGGTCTTCCACAGAGATGTGGGTAAGAGTGACATTTTGCAAACAGATTTAGGCGTATTCTCGGCGGTGGTTATTTTGATAACGTAGAATAAGACTGTGCTTGTCACTGAATAGAAACCATTTCTTGGTAATGCAACATCGACAGCGTCTCCAACAAAAGGAATGAGAATGTGGTCAACGTAATTTTCTGGGCCAAAAACTTTAATCAAAGTTTGCGGAAATATTGCAACTACTCTAAAATAATCCATTTCTGTTGACAGTAAAGGAACGGAAGGAATGGTGACGTAAGATCTATCCATGGATTTGATTGGTATTTCAAAGTCGAGTGCAAAGTCTGTGGAAATGTCGGTTTGGTCAACACTGCCGGTCAATACTAGGACAGCCTCAGACGTTTGAATAAAGCTTCCGGTCAGATCTCCTTTGTTTTGCAAGAAAAGAGTTTCGTACTTGTTCAAAGTTCCTCTTACAGACAACGGCTGGTCATAAAAAAATCTCTCCATGCCAAACATCATCTTTTTAGGATTGCTGGCCGTTAATGTAACGACAACAGACGTGTCGTCATATAGCGCTGTGATAGAGACCATAGTCGCCCCCTTGGGTACACTGCTGATGAAATATGACGTCGACAAGGTAGAAACGGGTGGCACCAAAGTTGATGCACCCTCATTCTTAGTTACAGAAAACATGGCAACGGTTACCTCACGGGTTGCCCGGATGGAGACATAACCATCGTACACACCAGATGACCTCATTTCGAGATCGGGGGCAATGTTGAACAGGAATCTGGTTGACCTAGACAACCCGCCATCGATGGTTCGCGCTGATGTGACCGACGAGCCTGGAAGTTTCTCTACCACAGAAACATAAACGTGATCAACGCTATCTGTTGTCACAGAAACTTGGATGAAATCGAAGGACCATACACCACCTCCAGGAACCACAACGATGTACACATGCGTCAGGACACTCTTTTGACATATGAATCTTTTGCTCTGTGTGTCTCCGGCGAAACTTAAGCGTTTAGCAGCTCTCATCATTTCGAGACTGCCTTGCCCTTGCATCACAATGGGTTTATCTTGGGTCCAATCAGTAAGATTAACCACCTCACCCGCAGACACCCACCTGAAGATGTTTTCTCCCTGCAAATATTTAGCGCCTAGGAAAACTTGATTTTCACCGATGTCTTCCGAAAATAGCCAAACTCCAGAAAAATCCCCCATTGCTATGGTCAAGAAGTTGATTGCTGTCATTGGGTTGGTAAAATTAAAATCTAGGACAACTTCTTTGAACTCATCCTCAATCTGAATTTGATTGCCAGACCAGTTGATGAGGTACTCTCTGAAATCATTACACAGGAGCCCACTCGCAGCCACTTCCCGTAAGATGAAACAAGAAAACGGGCTTTTGACACACGACCTGAGAGTCACCATTTTGTTGGAGTTACTGCCAAACGTTATTTCATAATAATTCGTTGAGCTTGACTTAACGTAGTTGACGGGTGACAAAACGACACTGGCCGCACTGCATGCCTGGACGGCGAATCTTATCTCATCTTTACCTGTCAATGTCCAGTTATGAACCACCATATCAACCTTCTCGGGTTTACTCGGTACCACGACCTTGACCCCAGCTTGACTTCTAGCCATTGACTGAACAAACTTAAATAAGCTGTCCGTGTAGGGTTCGGCAAGAATAGCCTTTTCCTGTCCGCACCTGGCCTGGGCGTCACTCCAGACGGCGAGCACATCGTGAAATTCGAAGCAGTAGCCATCCCAGAAATGACCACCACCTGGGTATGATTGCTCACACGGGTTCCCAACGAAGTGCTCACACATGTAGTATTTTAATTGAACGCATTTGAAGTCATGCACGTCATTTACGGCGTCATGTTCCAGTCCCACGCAGTTCTCTCCATTGTTCACGTTGTTGGGCTGCAGGGGGCCCCAGCTCATCGTTGTGATCACGTGACCCGACGACGCCCACACCAGCTGGTGGGTCACGTTGTCACGCACGCCACCGATCCAAACCGTCTGTGTCCCGACATCCCGAAATTCCACGACGGTCATCTGACGTATGAATAGCATGTGATCTTCACTCGCCGGTTCGGCCAGCTTTCCAGCAGGAGTCAGCTGGCGACAGGCCGACGCCGCGTCAGTCCAGTTTAACCTTATCCGGACAATGTAGTAGCAGAACTTGCCGTAGTACTCAGCACCAGGCCAGAAGTAGCAGGGGTTCGCAGCGACGAAATCTCCTCCCAAAATCGTTACGACGATGGCCGCAAATATTAATTCCATTTCAATAGATTATAAACTTCTCATTGAGTTTTGGATAAACAGTACAATGTTGTCCTCGAACAGGAGGGAGATTCAGTTGGTACAATAAACTCACAACTGAAAAAAGCGATATACTTTTTGTTCTAATCTTACAATTTACCCGAGTTAAGTTTTGAATAATTGAATTTACAACATAAAACTGCAAATGCTTGAAAACTTTTCAAAAATTGTAGTATATCAAAAGAATTGAAGTAGTGTAGTGGCGACCAACTTTCAAACACTCGAGATCTTGATCAATACATGGATCTATTGCTGGTATCTGAGGAGATGTCATTTGTACCATTAAGAGTTAAGTATTGCTTGTACTAGATATATTAAATACATTCACTTAACTGGCTGATCAAATAGTTTCTGAACCCGTAGGACACATTTCATTTGATTGATCGTAGTTGGTTAATATTTCTATTTACAATTGAATTGATTCTTTTCTAAAACGTACTTTAAAGAAGAGAAGTGTTTCAATGTCTAAGACTTCCTGTCATCATCATTTTAATCCATTACCTTTTTTTTTGTAAACAAAAACAAAACCGTATGTTTTAACACAATTATAAACTACCTGATCATGTTGTAACCTGGCTTTACAATAAGATTGTGATGATGAAATAGTGTATTACCAACTCCCAATCATTATTTTTGTTACTTATCTAGGAAACCCGTGTTTATTACAATATCGCATTCAATAAGTAAGGTTGTGTTCTCTCAACCTGTATACAATATATTCCAGAGCCCAAGCGATATAGTCCAATCATTAAGTTTGATGATGACGTCACCATCTTTGACTTAATATCTGATATGGATTGCTTGTAACACAACATAGTTACAGGGTTTATCCGAAGGTGTTGTGAAAATGTTCTTCTGTTGAATGCCGCGATAAACAAAGAAATGATTGTCAATTTCCGAAAAAAAAAAGGGGGGGGGGCGCTCAAATAATTGCAAATATAACAATAAAATAATAGCATTATAGAGCAAGTAGAGACATATATTTACCTAGATGTCAGTATTAATAATAAGCTATCAAGGCACAACCTCGACCTAATTCTATATACCAATGTTAACAAAATACTTTTCTTTCTAAATAAATTGCACAATTTCGGCGTCAAGAAACATACTTTTTTCTCGTTTTGTCTTTTCTGCTGAAGATGGCGTTTAGCCGAAACTTTCTTTTAATTGTCCCAAGTTTTCTTTTCAAGCCTAAACATATGTAGTTGTACTATTTATAAACCCTTATTATCAATATGTCTCTACACGCATTTACTATTAGTCTAGTTGCAGGCTCGTAACTAAATATTTTATATTTATTTACAGAAATAAAAACTTACAACTAAAATTATAATACTTACATTAACAAGTTAATGAAAATATTGGCTAAATAAGAACTTTAGCTTTCATTTTGACATTAATAAGCATACCCAAGAAGTTTTACACAATATATGCAGCTGAACGTAAGAGTTTCTAAAGTAAGAAAAACTTTGTCCCATGACGTGGTCCCGTGACGTGGTCCCATCACGTAGTCCTATTATGTGGTCCCATGTGATGGACCCAATGTGGATACGTCATTTTTGTTCGTGTCGAAATAATGGAAGATAATTATTGTAGCTTGCGTCCATATTGTGTCCGCCATCTCATGGCAAACACAGCAGTTCAAGTGGGGCGACCGCGTTCGTTACTTAATAAAAAGATTTTCGATCTGTACAAATAATAAGCTAATTGATTTTTCAAAAATACTATTTTTTGTGTGTATTGGAAAACGTTAATGAAGCAGATCAATGGCGTATCAATATTGTTGGATCGGGCATTGATAATGAAGATAATCAATGATGTGGCCATATTGTCGGATATGATTGTATTTAAAGTTATATTCAAATAGGTTTTTGTGTAAGTGAATGGAATTAAGATGTTAAAACTGGGAACGGTTAGAATTTTAAATGCACCCAAAGTTGACTCCTTATAAGAAAACATTTTAACACAAACCATTTTAACACAAACCATTTAAAATGATAAAAAAAAGTATTTCTTTGCATCAAGTTGACAATTGAATAATGACAACCAGGAAACAGTCGAGGATTGAGACAAAATTGTAAAGTTTAGTTTTGGCCGAAACCGAAAGATCTAGATATTTCGAAACTCATTCGCGCATACGTTCTGCTTGCGTCAACAATGCTGGGGATACGTGTCTCTATTTTTATTCTTTTTTTTTTTTTTAAATTAGATTGTCGTGAATTTTACAAGATAAAGATCGAATAAATACTTTTGCTTTTTAGCGCTTGAATTATAAAAAAGTATGTAAAATCTAAAGCCCTTAGACAGTCGGCATGGAGCATTGATGTGTGTGAGAACTGTAAGGAGTCTAGTCGGCATGGGGCATTGATGTGTGTGAGACTGTAAGGAGTCTCGTCGGCATGGGGCATTGATGTGTGTGAGTACTGTAAGGAGTAGACGTCAGGTCAAAGCTGTAGATGTAACAACTCACATTTTAAAATTTGTTTGAAGTTTCTAGAAAGTTCCAAATGAATGTAGGAAGTTTCTGAAATGTATTTCCCTACAATAGCCCAATATATTCACGCAGACTTGGGTTAAAATGAAGCTTCTTGCATTTAGGTCACACTTCGTAAATATCGGTTTTAATATCCCTTTTAAAATAACTGGATTTAAAACTCTTAATATCCACATTCCACATCTTGTTTTATAGATGGATTCCAAGTTTTAAAAAAAAATAAAACGATTTATCTTTTGCGTTATTCAACCAATTTTAATGGCAACATTTTTCACATATTAAAAAAAAACCAACAAACTAAAATACAAATCACAATGAAGCGATAGCGCTAAAAATGTGGAATAGTTTGCCTCAATCTTTGAGGGGTATTAAAAAGGATAAAAAATCATTTAAGAAACATTTAAAAACTTTTTCGTGAAAACCAGAGCGCAGTGAGCATGCTAAAGTAGCACGGATACCAGCGCTATATAAATATCCAATCAATCAATCAATATAAAAAAAAATTGGTGAATTGATCATTTAAATATTGAACTTTACAAAATAAAATATAATGCTTTAAAATATAAAAGATTAATTTTTTGGTGGTGCGGGGGATAAAAACAGTAAAAGTTTAAAAGACAACGTATGCAAAATCTTTCTAATTTCAATTAAAATTTATCATAAATATCTATCTGAATTATTTCTATAGTTGCCCCTCTTCCGCCGAGGAAGGCTTTTAGCCGAAACGTTATTCTTTTAATTGTCATGTCTTCATATTTCAAGCGTCATCATACACTTTCCCACTTTTTCCTTAACACAACTTGAACGCAGTCCTTCTTATGGAATAAGAAGCTTCAAGAAATTTTTTAAAATATATTATAGGATAGTGTGGACATTCCCAGAAAAATTGTATAAATGTATTAAACTAAACTAAAATTACCTTAAAATTTTAGATCCTATTGACATTTTCGTTATCTTTACATGATCAATATTAAGATTTCTTAAAACTTCTTTTAATTTTTTGTAAAACTTAAAAAAATGTGTAAATAAAATGACATTCATGTAGTCATCATCTCGAGACTAAAACATTTAAAAACAAAATGTCGCAAATCTATAGTTTTACAGTAAAGATGAAATACATTTTAGGGCATGTCAAGACAATATTAACAAGTATTTTACACCACAAATTATTGTACCCCCGGCAATCTTGCACATTTTTTTCTAATTTAAATGGAAATATAGCTTCACGTGTGTTGTCCGTTGAGTGGCCGTGGACCACTGGTCTTAAGAGTGGTTCTTGTCATAAGAGGGGTGTTGGTCATACTAGTGCTGCTGGTCATACTACAGGTGCTGGTCATACGATGGGGCTGGTTTTGATTCTGTGCGCAGCTACATGATGATGTCACATCCTAGCAATAAGATATAGAGATAATGGATAAAATGAACAATTTTAACGTGGACCACTTTCAAAGGCTGTGATATAATTCAACATTCGGTGTATCATTTATAAACTAAACTGTATTGCTAAGTAAAACAAAATGGATTTTTCTGTTAATAACTTAATAATTGTATTGCATGATGAAATAGCTTCCATAATACTATAAGGTGCGCAAACATAAGAGAGCTAGATCTTTGTTACACATCAAATTAAATTAAAGACGGTTGCTGTTAGAGTTCTGGTAGAGTACTCGCCTATGACGTGAGCGATCCACTCCTTTGACAGTAGGTCGTAAATCGTCCATTGTGTGAGATCCGCTCCTGTCACAATAATTCACAAATTTCCCTCTTAGATTTTAAATTAAAAAATCTAGATTGCTAAATTGATGTTCAATGTACGATTCTATATTTATCATTTAAAATTTATCATAAATATCTATCTGAATTATTTCTATAGTTGCCCCTCTTCTGCCGAGGAAGGCTTTTAGCCGAAACGTTATTCTTTTAATTGTCATGTCTTCATATTTCAAGCGTCATCATACACGTTCCCACTTTTTCCTTCACACAACTTGAACGCAGTCCTTCTTATGGAATAAGAAGCTTCAAGAAACTTTAAAAAATATATTATAGGATAGTGTGGAAATTCCCAGTTAGAGTTCTGGTAGAGTACTCGCCTATGACGTGAGCGATCCACTCCTTTGACAGTAGGTCGTAAATCGTCCATTGTGTGAGATCCGCTCCTGTCACAATAATTTACAAATTTCCCTCTTAAATTTTAAATTAAAAAATCTAGATTGCTAAATAGATGTTCAATGTACGATTCTATATTTGTCATTTGCTTAGCCGGTAATGAAATGATAATCTGACTAAACGAGGCAAGGAACCTCGGGGCCGAATATGGCCCGGGGGCCGTAGTTTGAAGGGAATAGTAGAACACTGTTTGTGAAAGCAGACAAGACAAGGAAAATACGACAAGATATATACATGAGCTAAAAACTTAAATGTTCGCCATTGCTATTGCCGGAAGTTGGAGTTTCCAAACCCAAGATTACAGGGAGTAAATGAATGCATGCATTATTACTGTGAAAAAGAAGATTTTAACGGACTCAACTCCCATGCATTTCATTTCTTATATCTTATATCATTAGTAGGAGGGTATTGATAAGGTGATATTTTGCCAAAAAGCTGAATTACTTTGTTTTACCTTCTAAATCTCTTAGGTGTGTTGGTACAGGAAGTCAGTCACGTGATGGATACATCTGATATTCTTTTACTTTGATGGCTCAAGATCTATACATTCACACAGCATAATAAAATACATTACATATACATTTACACAACACAATATAAATACATTAACTATCCATAAATGCTCACTAGATAATAAAACTCCATTACAATCTATATACTCTCTAATTCCTTCTAAATCCAACACATAGAAAACACGGCACATCTGTAGGTTTCAAATCACGCCCCGCAGCTCCACAAAGTTCAAACATGTTGTCTTCAAAATCCTTACCTAAACAACATGAGTTTCATTGCTTACATTCTTGGGATTCTTACCAAAGATTTGAATCTGAGCGCTGAAGGTCTCATAACTACACGAGAGGACACTGCTTTCTTTAAAACAAAGGTGTTTCCTAATTTGCTTTCACACGAAGTAAACGCTAACACAGAGGAACAACCTAAAGTGATGTTAGAAAGGTAATTTTGATGTTGCTACAAGTTTTAAGATAAATAAATGCAAACACGATCTCTAAAATATGACATAAGCATTTATCAAGTGCATTTGTGTCTCTTTGAAATTGGCTATTGGTTACCATAGATTTGTTGGCTGTCTCTGTAGATTTTTCATGAAGTTTTCTCCTAACTTAAATTTTGCAAGGCTAATCAATTTGATTGACATTGTCTGTCAAGAGAATATATATTATTGTTTCCATAAAGATTAAAGTTTATTTTGCCAAATATATTTTAGTTAATAAATACGAATAACTAATAATTATATCTAAGACTCACCTTTCATTGAAACTCATAATAAATCATCGCAAAGGCAGACGAGAAGTTGAATGAAAATTTACGAAAACATATTTTTTCCTCGAAAATACGGTTGTTAATTGTATTCTTATCATGATTATTACCAAAACGTTTTAGCATTTCGAACCGTCAAATAATGATCTTTATTATACCGCTTATTGGGATACTAAAAAAAACGAATAATGATATGTATTATTCATAATTTTTTGAGTAAGTCGGTAATGATGAATCTGAATTTGATATATTCAATTTTTCAACCAATTGTTGTCTTCGCGAATTGAATTAATTGTTTCAAGTCTTATATTTCTATATTAAAATGCTTAGTGACAAGATGAAATTAGTATAGCATCATAAATCAAATTATTTTTACCATTCTGTTTCACTGCAGTTATCATCCAATACTACATTTATCATCCAATACTACATTTATCATCCAATACTACATTTATCACCCAATACTACATTTATCACCCAATACTACATTTATCATCCAATACTACATTTATCATCCAATACTACATTTATCATCCAATACTACATTTATCATCCAATACTACATTTATCATCCAATACTACATTTATCATCCAATACTACATTTATCATCCAATGCTACATTTATCATCCATACTACATTTATCATCCATACTACATTTATCATCCAATACTACATTTATCCTCCAATACTACATTTATCATCCAATACTACATTTATCATCCAATACTACATTTATCATCCAATACTACATTTATCATCCAATACTACATTTATCATCCAATGCCACACATATCATCACATTTCATATTCTACACTGATCATCAAATACTGCATTTAATATCGAATAACAAACTTATAATTTCATTCTAAACTTATCAAATACTATAATTCTCATCAAATACTACATTTATTATCAAATGCCTACGATGTACGTAAAATTGACCAGGCTTTTTGTCATTAATGTTTACATCAGTTTTACACAAAGATGAGCAACTCTTACGTAAAAGCTCAAATTAATTTATCATTACCATTCTCCGTAGAACTGCTTGAGTTGTTGATGTGATCTTTTGTCACATTAGGTCCACTACGTCATCGAATGAACAAAACAAATAAATGAGTTTTAATTGAACATTTTCATTGACAAATATCAGGATCTACCATTTTGTTTAGCATTTAATATTTGCAAAATGAACAATGCTCTATACTATTTTCAGCTACAGAATAAATTTAAAATGAAACATACCTCAAATATTCACTTCAAAAATCGTTCAATTCAGAATGAATGCAACTCTAAAACAACATTGGGCTAGCGAGCTTATCCAAATATATCATGGATATGTTGCAATTTAAATGTGAGATTTCTTTTAGTTCAGGCAAAAAACCAGTAGATTAGTAACGGATCATGTTTATATCAGCTCTGGTGTATCCCCTTCACTTTCCCCAACTCAATCCTCACAATGTTGTACCGTCTGTTCGACCCCACCTCTCTTCATTCCCCATATTCCATCCTCACAACGTTGTACCCTCTGTTCGGCCCCACCTCTCTTCATCAAATAGATGGGACATCTGTCCCATCTATCCCCTCAGCTACGCATCTCGCCAATGGCATTGCCCCCCACCCCCGAAATTATCTCAAATACCGCCCGGAGGATATTGTCTGGAAAAAAACTCCATATTTTTACGTAGCGACGATTGTTAGGAAGTGAACTTTAGAAAATAGGGAAGTTAACAGTGAATTGCCTATTCGCCAACACCATTACATCGATTGGGAAATAAATAAATCCAGGGAATATTGAAAGGTTTACAAAAATAAAACAACATATTTTTCAAATGTTGAAAAACCTAAAATCAAATGATACTTACGTGATTTCACCACCATATTGATCCTGTTGAAAAGAAAAGAATCCTGCTTGTAGCTAAAGCCATCAATATCAAATTCAATATTTACACATGGACTGTTAGTATTGTCTTCCATTTTGTCCAATCGACAACTTCCTATTATGAGATGTCGGAACCCGGGGGGAAAATTGTCTACTTTCTAAACAGTGAATTTAGTTTTCTATTCTGACCCAGTTACATGGACAATATCGGGGTGCGAATGAACAAAACACATTTCAACTAGGGCGAAAGTGCAGTCAAAGGTCAAAGGTGAGTATTAGAGAAATATATCCGTTTAATGACGTGGGGTGACGTCAAATACCAAGCTCAGTGCTGGCCTATGTGACAGCTGGAATAATATTCCCAGTAAATTAAAACAATGAAAATGTTTGATTTATCTTTTCACGACGAAACAAAATTCAACTTTAAATATATGAAGTCTTTAAACAAAATGTTTGTGAGAAATACAACTGTCAGAAGTTAAGACCCTTAAAAGCAGAAGTTTTAGAAATTAATAATTAATATATCATTTAAATATGTATATCATTTAAATATGACTTTTAAAAGCAGAATTGGTCATTTTATGCTTAAACTTGGAAATACAGTTTATTTTTTAAAATTAAGTTCAACATATCATTTTAATATTTAAATGACAAGTGGTTTTTTTTGTCGTTCATTGTGATTTGTTGCCCCACAGATAGGGGATTTGTTGCCACACGGATATGGGATTTCTTGCCCCACAGATATGGGATTTCTTGCCCCACAGATATGGGATTTCTTGCCCCACATATTTGGGATTTCTTGCCCCACATATATGGGATTTCTTGCCCCACATATATGGGATTTCTTGCCAAACGCCGCTGTTTCGTTTCCTCTATATCCATCACTGAAACTATCAGTTTAAAAATCATAATTAATTTACAGTTCTCATTTTTCCTTGGTATGATGAAGCGTGGTCAGATTAAGACCTTTAAGGATCTGGGTTCTGTCAATGTAGGGACATAGCTGTGTATGCATTGTCCTTAGACGGCGATAGTTCATTGCAGTAGGCCCGGTACTTCGATAGTGATAGCTCATTGTAGTAGGTCCATAGCCCCCCGGGGCTCTAGTCGGCATGTCCGTCCCATAAATGGCATGTCGACAAAGAGGCGTTTGCCACGAACCCCCTGAAACGTTACCCGGGGGACATGATCACCGTGTAGGGGACCTGCGCCGAAAGGCAAAGGTAACGCACGGAAACTGCGTTAGAAAGAGCACGGCTGCATGGTTTCCTACCAAGTGCAGTTGAAAATAACGTAGAAACAGGTCGGGATATGATTACAGTTGCCGCATGGATATGAGGCGAAGGCGTGTGGCGACCCTAGCCGATGATTCCAAATATGCAGTCTTGAGGGTACTGCTCCTAGGCAACCTCTCTTTTTTTATCATTTCCCAGCTGCGGTGTGAATTAGTCATGCCGCAGAAAACCACGTAAACTCTATTAGAGGGCGTCTGTTAACACCTACGAGTCCCCCCGGGGTGGGAAGGGGGGATTTTAGAGACGTAAATTGTATCCACCCCAGCCCAAGGAAGTCCGGCCCGGTTGCTGTGTAAGCATCACCCCGGCTGGCCAGGCGTCCCTTCTCTGATGCGGCCTCACTCGCATAGTCAATCGAGTGGAAGGGTGGGTGGGGCTGTCTCAGGGGCGGGGAGCCCTCGGCATGCCGCTTCGCGGCCTGACTGGAATAGAGACCACTGGGGGAGTGGTTGAATGCCAGTTGGGGGCGGTGGAGGTGTGCTGGGGAAGACTTTATGAGCCTCGGCTCGATGGTCTGCTGATTTTTTTAAGTACGTTAGTTAGTAGGTCCATAGATAGTGATAGTTCATTGTAGTAGGCCCGGTCCATAGATAGTGATAGTTCATTGTAGTAGGCCTGGTCCATAGATAGTGATAGTTCATTGTAGTAGGCCTGGTCCATAGATAGTGATAGTTCATTGTAGTAGGCCCGGTCCATAGATAGTGATAGTTATTGTAATAGGCCTGCTCCATAGATAGTGATAGTTTATTGTAGTAGGCCCGGGCTGAGATTACTTTACCCGTGGCCTAAAGGGTTCAACATTTTGTGTGATGACAATAATAAAGAAGACAAAAGCAAACTGGGAGGACCAACTCTTTCAATCATTGTAATTTATTATTTAAAAAAACCAAGGACTGCATCTGTATTCATTTGCTTTGATTGCAATCTAAAAGTTTGGTCACCTTCCGTGTTAGAACTTATTCAATGCACCCGGACAGCAGTATAAATAAATAAATAGATAAATATAGATATATGCATAATGTTTGTGTGTGTTTGTTTAAATGTTTTTATGACGGTAAACCGCGGTAGGTCCTAATGGCTCTAATTTTTAAAAAAATCCTTTACTAATGAAGGATTTTAACAAATAAAATAGTTGATCGGCTTTAAATCGTTTAAATAAATATTATAAATTAAAACTAGACTAACAATAACAATTACATTTTTGTATAAGCCCAAGGTCAAAGGACACCTACAATTAATAGCGTTTTTTCTGTTGCGTTTTGATTAGGTTTAGGGCGACGCAAAATTCCCGATTACGCCAGAATCAATACATGTATATTATTGGATTTATGAAAAAATGAGCCCCTCCAACAGACCTTCTCTGGTTTGTTCGAGAACCATTGGTGTTTAGTTTCCGTCTCATCAACTCCCAACGATCAAAGGGACGCAACGATACTTTTCAATATGTAGTGAAAACTGGCAAAAACTCAAAACGAAGCAAAAGTGATTGGCATGTTCGGCCAGTGTTTAAATTTGTTGTATTCCGTACCGGGACAAGTTACCGTATATGCCCGCGACAGCGCTATATCATTTATTGGTGAAACGTTAAAGAGTGATCGAGGGTGGGGCATGTTAGGCTCCGCCACAGGCAAAGCATTTCCCTGGCACGAACCTTGGCACGGTCATAGTCCTTGTCAACAAGTCCTAGTTGCCCCATGGCAGTTCTTTGCCTCACCGGTAGAGGCGGACAGCAGAAGGCGATAGCATATCATATCTTCTAAGAAGTCTGTCTTGCGGTTATGATAATTTGTCGTTGTGTCATTGTTTTATACTAGCCTACAGCTCTAAAAGTTTTCTGAATATATTCACCTAGATTCTATTAAAGTTGAGCTAGATGCAATCCTCTATGAAGAATACGAAAGCCACCCATGAATTGTACAGTCAATATTTTAGGATCCAACGTTGTAGCAGAAAAAAAAGGTAGGTTGCGTTGGGCAAGGCACTTTGGGAGAATGCCAAGTGACAGAGGAGTGAAGAGCGTGCATGACCATAATTCCAGGGGAAAACGGCTCAGAGGCAGGCCTAGGCTTAAAGGGATGGATGATGTGGAAAAGATCTACAACTACTGGGAATCCAAGATTGGAAAGAAAAGTATTAGTTAAGTCTGAGTGGTAATGGCACTGCTCCGATATTTCCACTACAACTCTATTGCAGCGCTCATAAGATTATCAACATAAAAATAACACATGTCAAGGTAAGGATTCCCTAAAATATATTTTTGAATCTCAAGAACATACAGGAATCAGGGCGTCTTATTCAAATGTATATGATTAGATTGCATGGCTTATTGTAACTCAGGGGTCTCAAACTCGTGGCCCGCAGGCTATTTGCGGCCCGCAAGACGATATCTTGCGGCCCGCTACATGACAGCAAAGTTTAGTGTTAATGCGGCCCGCGCGTTTTCCACATTGTCATATTGGTAATGTGACCCTCTATAATGTGACCCTCTATAATGTGACCCTCTATAATGTGACCCTCTATAATGTGACCCTCTATAATGTGACCCTCTATAATGTGCCCCTCTATAATGTGACCATCCGCAACAGTTTCAGTCGAATCTCACAGACTAGTCTAATTCAGATTTATATTATGTTTGTACAGGTTTGGAAGTTGATTATAATGGTAAAAAACTGTTTTAGAATCGGGATCAAAGGTTTTGTTTTATATCATTTTATGAGAAAAATATAGCCATAGTGTATTTTTTGAGAAACGTTTAAACAATCAGGTCTCAAATATGGCCATAGTGTGTTTTTGAGAAACGTTAAAACAGTCAGTTAGTGGGTAATGCACAACCATAAGTGTGTAAATCGTAGCAATCTGACACAGTATCAGAGAATCCTTATTAAAAATGCCGCTAGTGTTTACGAGGTAGGGAAATTCCGAGCCTGTCAGCTTGGTCATGTTCAAGATCATCATCATCATGTCCCTTAGTCCTTGGACCGTTGGGGCGCCACAGGTGACATGAAAACTATCCTTCTCCTTTCCTCTCGGTCTTCTGCACTACGCATAGCATCGCCTAGTTTTAATCCCGTCCACTCTTTGATGTTATCTTCCCATCTTTTTCTCTGTCTTCCTCTTCTTCTTCCTCCTCTAGTTGTGCTCTGCATCATTTCTTTGGTGAGCCCTTGTTTTCTTGTCACGTGGCCATGCCACTCACGATTGGCGCTTTTTTACAGACATCAAAATAGGGTCAGTCAAAAAGGCCTTTTCTGCGATAAAAAAATCAAAATTCATTCTCCACACAATAGCTTCTTCCTTTGCATCAAAATTTCATAAATACGGCCAGCTCCTGCCTACTGTTTGAACACGTTTTATAATTTAAAGCCTTCATGGAGAAGGATCGGATAGTTTTTCCTGTACTAAGTGATCCCAAATGGCTCAGGGACTTGACTTTTCTTGTTTACATTACACAGGAGCTGAATGTACTCAACCAGAAGTTACAAGAAAAGGCGTAGCTTGTCAGTGTTGCCTATAACAGTGTCACGGCATTCTGCACAAAACTTGTTAAATTGGTTCTTAGAGAAAGCTCTGCCATTTCCCAACATGCAAAGTACTCATAGACTCAAGCACATTATTCAGCAGTAAGTATACTGATGCCATTGCAAAGCTACAGGAAGAATTTGATCACATGTTTTGGGTCTTCCAAACATTCAGAGACAGTTTTCAACTTTTTGCTGACCCTTTCAGCTTTAATATGGAAGATGCACCCCTCCCCAAACATTTTTTGCATTTCCAATGGAACTGATCTATCTTCAGTGCAAGTCTAATTCTAAGTTAAGGGAGGTGAATGAAAATCAGACACGCATGGACAATTTATGAGAACATTGCCCTCCCCTTTCCCTGAGATTTCCGGGTTGTTCAAGCGGATCATGTGCCCTTTTTGGGAGTGCCTATCTGTGTGAAAAGCTCTTTTCCACTCTGAACTTTAATTAGTCAAATTTCAGGGGCAAACATACTCATGAGCATCTTCAAGCTATACTGAGGGTCTCAGTTGCTTCCTCACTCAAGCCAAATGCTGCTCAGTTGTGTAAGAAAAAGCGCTGCCAGGTATCTGGCAACAAGGAGTAGGATGAAGAAAGTGAAGCCTAGTTATTGAGAACTCTTAATATTTGCCTTTAATAAAGTTTGAGCAGATTGTAAAAGTTATACTATATTGAATTTTAAATTCTTTTTTTGTTGAATACTTGATGCAGCCCAGTCTGACCCAGACTCTAGTTCTTGCAACCCCCGGATGATTTGAGTTTGAGACCCTTGTTGTAACTGGTATTTTAGGTATACCCACGTGAGAGCCTTTGATGACAGGTGTCTTTGTTGGGACAAATCCAATCTGGGAAATGGAGACCGACTCTACAAGTGTAGTGCTAGCAATGATTAAAAATAGAAGACAATAAATAACTGTGGTATTAAAATTGTTTTTAGGAAACTTAAGTTGTTATAAGACAATTATCGTTTTTAATTATTTGTTTAAAATGTATTTTCTCAATTTTAAAGACTTCTCAAAAAAAAGTGTGCATTTTTTTTTATTCATCGTCCAATTCGTTAGTTCTAAAATTAAAAATAGAAATAAATTATCAACATTGAACTAATGTATTATTGTTTTATTCTTTGTAACTCACTTTTCTTGAACAGTGGAATGGTCTGAATCATAACAGAACGGCTTTTTAGATATGTAGAAAAATGTATCAATATTCACTTGGGCATTCACACAGATGGGAGAATTCACTGGTTTTGGTCCAACTTTACATTTTACCCTGTCTTTACTAAAGGGAAAAAAAGAATGAACCATTTCGTTAAATTTCGCAATTCACATTTCTTATCCAAATAACATAAGTTATCTTAGGAATAGCTTCTTACCTTAATTCCGTGATGATACAACTGTCACCACCTAAACGGACGCTAGTACTGCTTCCAACATGAAGATAACAACCTTTGAACTCAAGCTCTGTCTCTCCAGACTCAGATCCACTATTTGGGGAAAACGTTTGAATGCTTGGTGACTGCAAAGATGGAGATGAAAAAATGTGTTGATTCATAGAAAAATGGCCATGCAGGAAATGTCTCAATATCATCGCAAAAGCGGCCTAGGCCGCCCAAACATCCCAAAAAAGGCCAAGGTTTCAATCCAGTAATCTTGTTTTTTTTTAAAAATCCTACTTCCGGCAACAACATAGGAGATCTCTAAGATTTTTTACTGTGCTCTGTTTCTTGTCGTATTTTCATTTTACTCCCGTTTGCTGAAGAAAGTTCTAACACGAAACGTTCACATCCCATTGTCCTGTCTTTGATTCAAGCTTCCAAATTCCTTGTTCTACTATTTCATTCACATAGCTTGAATAAAATCCTTCATTTATTACCATCACTAAAGCGGCATAGGCAAAAAAAAAATAAAACCAGCCCACCGCCATCAAGGGATAAAATCATTGCCTGAGATAAAATTTAGATTCACTTAATTATAATTATTTTGCATTACAAATTTCGTTACAAGAAATTCTAATTGCATCTTTATTTGTTTTGATTTATATGATCTCAATGATCAGTTTTCGTTCAAAGTTTATTATATAAAAACGTATGAGTTTAATTGTTTATGTAGAATCGCGCATATTACTATTCAATTTAAAGAAACAAGCAATCCACATTCTCCTAAACATAGAGCGTCTCCCGTTCACAAAACATTATGGATAACTTAATAATAAATATACCAAACAGAGCTCCTTACCAGGTAATTGAGATGAAATACACTTACCACGAATGTTAAACTATCTTTTAGAGCAACACGATCAAATCCTTTTTCATTTGGAAATTCTATTACGATTCTGCATGACGCGCTGTCATTAGTAGTATAGTGAGGCTGAACTTCACACTTGATGGTACTGCAAAAAGAGATTTTACTTAATACAGTGCATGAGAAAAAAAAATACACCTAAAATATCAATATACAAAGTTATGAGACATTGTGCTCACAAATTTAAAAACTAATTATTATATTATCATGTACATAATTATTTTTGTGTGCAGCTTTCCCCAAATAGTGGTCAGCGGATTGGCTCCGGTCCGCGAGCTATACGATGCCGGTCCGCACAACATTAGTCAAGACTCTGGGGGAAAGTTACATGTTTGAGTCTCTTTCCAAAGCAAAAAACCATGGAAAAGTGGAATATAAGAACAAGGACACTACACTTCTGAACCATGAAGTTGACACTCGTGCACTCCGAATGAGAAACAATGTCTCTTTAATGGGACACACATGGACTCTAAATGGAACACACATGCATTCCTAAATGCGACACTAGAACTCTGAATGGGACACACTTGCACCCTGAATGGGACACACTTGCACTCTGAATGAGACACACATGCACTCTGAATGGGACACACTTGCACTCTGAAGGGAACAAACATGAAATCAGAATGGGACACACCTGCACTCTGAATGAGACCCTAGAACTCTGAATGGGACACACTAGAACTCTAAATGGGACACACTTGCACTTTGAATGTGACACGCTTGCACTCTGAAAGTAACACACCGACACTCTGAATGAGACACATCTGTAGTTTCAATTGGACACACATTCACTGTAAATGGGGCACACATGAAATCGGCATATAACATACCTGCATTCTGAATGAGACACAATAACTCTGAATAGGACACTAGAACTTTGAATGGGACACACGCACTCTGAATGAGACACAATAACTCTGAATGGGACACTAGAACTCTGAATGGGACATCCTTGCAATTTGAATGGGACACACTTGCAATCTGAATGGGAAACACTTGCACTCTGAATGAGATACTAGAACTCTGAATGGGACACTAGAACTCTGAATGGGATACTAGAACTCGAAATGGGACACTAGAACTCTGAATGGGACATCCTTGCACTTTGAATGGGACACACTTGCAATCTGAATGGAACACACTTGCACTCTGAATGAGATACTAGAACTCTGAATGGGACACATTTGCACTCTGAATGGGACACACTTGCACTATGAAGGGAACAACATGCAATCGGAATGGGACACACTTGCACTCTGAATGAGACATTAGAACTCTGAATGGGACACACTTGCACTCTGAATGGGACACACATGCACTCTGAAGGGAACACACATGAAATCAGAATGGGACACACCTGCACTCTGAATGAGACACTAGAACTCTGAATGGGACACACTAGAACTCTAAATGGGACACACTTGCACTTTGAATGTGACACGCTTGCACTCTGAAAGTAACAATCCGACACTCTGAATGAGACACATCTGTAGTTTTAATTGGACACACATTCACTGTAAATGGAGCACACATGAAATCGGCATATAACATACCTGCACTCTGAATGAGACACAATAACTCTGAATAGGACACTAGAACTCTGAATGGGACACACTTGCACTTTGAATGGGACACACGCACTCTGAATGAGACACAATAACTCTGAATTGGACACTAGAACTCTGAATTGTACATCCTTGCACTTTGAATGGGACACACTTGCAATCTGAATGGGAAACACTTGCACTATGAATGAGATACTAGAACTCTGAATGGGACACACTTGCACTCTGAATGGGACACACTTGCACTATGAAGAGAACAACGTGCAATCGGAATGGGACACACCTGCACTCTGAATGAGACATTAGAACTCTGAATGGGACACACTTGCACTTTGAATGGGACACACATGCACTCTGAATGGGACACACTTGCACTCTGAAGGGAACACACATGAAATCAGAATGGGACACACCTGCACTCTGAATGAGTCACTAGAACTCTGAATGGGACACACTAGAATTCTAAATGGGACACACTTGCACTTTCAATGTGACACGCTTGCACTCTGAAAGTAACACACCGACACTCTGAATGAGACACATCTGTAGTTTTAATTGGACACACATTCACTGTAAATGGGGCACACATGAAATCGGCATATAACATACCTGCACTCTGAATGAGACACAATAATTCTGAATAGGACACTAGAACTCTGAATGGGACACACTTGCACTTTGAATGGGACACACGCACTCTGAATAAGACACAATAACTCTGAATGGGACACTAGAACTCTGAATGGGACATCCTTGCACTTTGAATGGGACACACTTGCAATCTGAATGAGATACTAGAACTCTCAATGGGACACTAGAACTCTGAATGGGATACTAGAATTCGGAATGGGACACTAGAACTCTGAATGGGACATCCTTGCACTTTGAATGGGACACACTTGCAATCTGAATGGGACACACTTGCACTATGAATGAGATACTAGAACTCTGAATGGGACACACTTGCACTCTGAATGGGACACACTTGCACTATGAAGGGAACAACATGCAATCGGAATGGGACACACCTGCACTCTGAATGAGACATTAGAA
This sequence comes from Omphiscola glabra, assembly GCA_964017045.1. Taxonomy (NCBI): domain Eukaryota; kingdom Metazoa; phylum Mollusca; class Gastropoda; family Lymnaeidae; genus Omphiscola; species Omphiscola glabra. The sequence continues at coordinate 36,722,740 of OZ024799.1, forward strand.
CTCTGAATGGGACACACTTGCACTCTGAATGGAACACACTTGCACTCTGAATGAGACACAATAACTCTGAATGGGACACACTTGCACTCTGAATGGAACACACTTGCACTCTGAAGGGAACACACATGTAATCGGAATAAGACACACCTGCACTCTGAATGAGACACTATAAATCGAAATGGTACACAAGTTCACTCTGAATGAGACACAATAACTCTGAATGGGACACACTTGCACTCTGAATGGAACACACTTGCACTCTGAATGAGACACAATAACTCTAAATGTGACACACTTGCACTCTGAATGGAACAAATTTGCACTCTGAATGGCACACTAGAACTCTTAATGGGACACTAGAACTCTGAATGGGACACACATACACTCTGAATTAGACACAATAACACTCTGAATAGGACACACTTACACTCTTAATGGGACACTAGAAATCTGAATGGGACACACTTGAATTTTGAATGGTACACACTTGCACTCGGAATGGGACACATTTGCACTCGGAATGAGACACACCTGTAATTTCAATTGGACACACATGCACTGTAAATAGGACACACCTGCACTATGAATAAGACACTAGAACTCTAAATGGGACACACCTGCACTCTGAATGGGATACCAGAACTCTGAATGGGACACAGCTGTACTCTGAATGGGACACACCTGTACTCTGAATGGGACACACCTGTACTCTGAATGGGACACACCTGTACTCTGAATGGGACACACCTGTACTCTGAATGGGACACACCTGTTCTCTGAACTCAAATTTTGTGAAAAGCTGGATCCCTCCCCCCCCGGTCCAAAATGTCACAATAATTTGTATTTGATTTGGTAAAGAGATGGTTTTATATTTTTACTCATTACCGTTAAACTTCTTACCCCGATCTGACACACACTACCACACGCCATCTCTCCCGTTGTTTCGTTCACACGGCACAAAACATATAATGATACCAAGCGCTGTCTCCAAAGTTAAAGAAAGTTGTAGTTTCAGTCACTTTGCGGATACTAGTGTATAAATCTTAGGTTTCAAATAAACGGATAAATTATTTATAATTGTGCTGGACTGCTTTTAGTTAAAAGTCTGCTAATGCTTAGCTTCATTGAAAAAAAAATAGTTTCATTACATCCCTTCATACATTTTAGTAATCCATTTACATTATTAAAGCATTCACATTAATATATAAGTTTTGCAGCTTTTTAATGTTTTGCCCAAGTTAAGAGCTCGAAGTTACCGAATACATATTTATTACTTACAATTGTTAGACATTTAGAAAGGTGTCTGTTCATTCACTTCCAATGTTATAGTAATAAGTAATTATGGCGTCCAAGACGTGTAACAGTTAAGTGGCAGAGATTAACATTCATTAAGTTACTACCCTCATAATCATCCCATTTTCTTACAATTAAAAATATTTAAATGTACGGTAGCTAATGTACATGCAGTTTATTTTACACCAATGTTGACTTGTGTAACAAACAATATGTTTCCTTGTTGAGCACAATTATATATGTATCTTTCTCCTACAATGAACAAAATATAGCATCTAGAACAAAGCTGTGACAGAACAAAGGTGTAACAGAGCAAAGTTGTGACAGAACAAAGGTGTGACAGAACAAAGGTGTAACAGAGCAAAGTTGTGACAGAACAAACGTGTGACAGAAAAAAAGGTTGTGAATCATTAAGAACACACATGCACAACAAGGCAATAAAATTAATAATACTTGTAAAAGGGGGTCTTTATGATAGAAAATATACGTGTGATAAGGGATTTGTATGATAGAAATATACGTGTGATAAGAGGTCTGTACAGGATACAAATTAAAAATTATTTAAACGTTTGAATTGATGTTAAGTATAAGGCAGACATTAACTGACCTTTCAGAATAATCAGTTATATTACATGGCGTGTCACATATTGCCACTGTTGGGTTTCTTGTAAAGTTTTTTGTTTGTCTCATTCCAAACATTGTCAGCACTGTACCTCCTTGAAGAGGAGCATATGTTGGATAAATCTGTTGAATGTTAAGTCACTAATGTCCACTCAGAATTTAAAATAAATAACATATGAAAGCAATGCTTTTTGATGTATGACTTATATATATAGATCATTTTAATGTCTTAAATCTTTTTCAGTGTTTTATTTTTCGGTTCTCGGTATTTTTAAAAAGAAAACCCATTACAAAAAGGCGATAAATAATGTTGAAAATATTAGTGTTTTAAAATGTTAGTTCTTCCATCTGATTGAGGCCATGAGCTGAGCAGAGAATGTTAACCAAGCCCCGTGAAACATAAACTGAGCTACTGAAATCTTCAATGAGCTGAGCAGAGAATATTAACCAAGCCACGTGAAACATAAACTGAGCTACTGAAATCTTCAATGAGCTAAGCAGAGAATGTTAACCAAGCCACGTGAAACATAAACTTAGCTACTGAAATCTTCAATGAGCTGAGCAGAGAATGTTAACCAAGCCACGTGAAACATAAACTGAGCTACTGAAATCTTCAATGAGCTGAGCAGAGAATGTTAACCAAGCCCCGTGAAACATAAACTGAGCTACTGAAATCTTCAATGAGCTGAGCAGAGAATAATAACCAAGCCACGTGAAACATACACTGAGCTACTGAAATCTTCAATGAGCTAAGCAGAGAATGTTAACCAAGCCCCGTGAAACATAAACTGAGCTACTGAAATCTTCAATGAGCTGAGCAGAGAATGTTAACCAAGCCAAGTGAAACATACATTGAGCTACTGAAATCTTCAATAAGCTGAGCAGAGAATGTTAACCAAGCCCCGTGAAACATAAACTGAGCTACTGAACTCTTCAATGAGCTGAGCAGAGAATGTTAACCAAGCCACGTGAAACATAAACTGAGCTACTGAAATCTTCAATGAGCTGAGCAGAGAATGTTAACCAAGCCACGTGAAACATAAACTGAGCTACTGAAATCTTCAATGAGCTGAGCAGAGAATGTTAACCAAGCCACGTGAAACATACACTGAGCTACTGAAATCTTCAATGAGCTGAGCAGAGAATGTTAACCAAGCCACGTGAAACATAAACTGAGCTACTGAAATCTTCAATGAGCTGAGCAGAGAATGTTAACCAAGCCACGTGAAACATAAACTGAGCTACTGAAATCTTCAATGAGCTGAGCAGAGAATGTTAACCAAGCCACGTGAAACATAAACTGAGCTATTGAAATCTTCAATGAGCTGAGCAGAGAAAGTTAACCAAGCCACATGAAACATAAACTGAGCTACTGAAATCTTCAATGAGCTGAGCAGAGAATGTTAACCAAGCCACGTGAAACATAAACTGAGCTACTGAACTCTTCAATGAGCTGAGCAGAGAATGTTAACCAAACCACGTGAAACATAAACTGAGCTACTGAAATCTTCAATGAGCTGAGCAGAGAATGTTAACCAAGCCACGTGAAACATAAACTGAGCTACTGAAATCTTCAATGAGCTGAGCAGAGAATGTTAACCAAGCCACGTGAAACATAAACTGAGCTACTGAAATCTTCAATGAGCTGAGCAGAGAATGTTAACCAAGCCACGTGAAACATAAACTGAGCTACTGAAATCTTCAATGAGCTGAGCAGAGAATGTTAACCAAGCCACGTGAAACATAAACTGAGCTATTGAAATCTTCAATAAGCTGAGCAGAGAATGTTAACCAAGCCCCGTGAAACATAAACTGAGCTACTGAAATCTTCAATGAGCTGAGCAGAGAATGTTAACCAAGCCACGTGAAACATAAACTGAGATACTGAAATCTTCAATGAGCTGAGCAGAGAATGTTAACCAAGCCACGTGAAACATAAACTGAGCTACTGAAATCTTCAATGAGCTGAGCAGAGAATGTTAACCACGCCCCGTGAATTATGAACTGAGCTACTGAAATCTTCAATGAGCTGAGCAGAGAATGTTAACCACGCCACGTGAAACATAAACTGAGCTCCTGAAACTTCAATGAGCTGAGCAGAAAATGTTAAGCAAGCCACGTGAAACATAAACTGAGCTACTGAAATATTCAATGAGCTTAGCAGAGAATGTTAACCAAGCCACGTGAAACATAAACTGAGCTACGGAAATCTTCAATGAGCTGAGCAGAGAATGTTAACCAAGCCACGTGAAACATAAACTGAGCTACTGAAATCTTCAATGAGCTGAGCAGAGAATGTTAACCAAGCCACGTGAAACATAAACTGAGCTACTGAAATCTTCAATGAGCTGAGCAGAGAATGTTAACCAAGCCACGTGAAACATAAACTGAGCTACGGAAATCTTCAATGAGCTGAGCAGAGAATGTTAACCAAGCCACGTGAAACATAAACTGAGCAATTGAAATCTTCAATAAGCTGAGCAGAGAATGTTAACCAAGCCACGTGAAACATACACTGAGCTACTGAAATCTTCAATGAGCTGAGCAGAGAATGTTAACCAAGCCACGTGAAACATAAACTGAGCTACTGAAATCTTCAATGAGCTGAGCAGAGAATGTTAACCAAGCCACGTGAAACATAAACTGAGCTACTGAAATATTCAATGAGCTGAGCAGAGAATGTTAACCAAGCCACGTGAAACATAAACTGAGCTATTGAAATCTTCAATGAGCTGAGCAGAGAATGTTAACCAAGCCACGTGAAACATAAACTGAGCTACTGAAATCTTCAATGAGCTGAGCAGAGAATGTTAACCAAGCCACGTGAAACATACACTGAGCTACTGAAATCTTCAATGAGCTGAGCAGAGAATGTTAACCAAGCCACGTGAAACATAAACTGAGCTACTGAAATCTTCAATGAGCTGAGCAGAGAATGTTAACCAAGCCACGTGAAACATACACTGAGCTACTGAAATCTTCAATGAGCTGAGCAGAGAATGTTAACCAAGCCACGTGAAACATACACTGAGCTACTGAAATCTTCAATGAGCTGAGCAGAGAATGTTAACCAAGCCACGTGAAACATAAACGGAGCTACTGAAATCTTCAATGTGCTGAGCAGAGAATGTTAACCAAGCCACGTGAAACATAAACTGAGCTACTGAAATCTTCAATGAGCTGAGCAGAGAATGTTAACCAAGCCACGTGAAACATAAACTGAGCTACTGCAATCTTCAATGAGCTGAGCAGAGAATGTTAACCAAGCCACGTGAAACATACACTGAGCTACTGAAATCTTCAATGAGCTGAGCAGAGAATGTTAACCAAGCCACGTGAAACATAAACTGAGCTACTGAAATCTTCAATGAGCTGAGCAGAGAATGTTAACCAAGCCACGTGAAACATACACTGAGCTACTGAAATCTTCAATGAGCTGAGCAGAGAATGTTAACCAAGCCACGTGAAACATACACTGAGCTACTGAAATCTTCAATGAGCTGAGCAGAGAATGTTAACCAAGCCACGTGAAACATACACTGAGCTACTGAAATCTTCAATGAGCTGAGCAGAGAATGTTAACCAAGCCACGTGAAACATACACTGAGCTACTGAAATCTTCAATGAGCTGAGCAGAGAATGTTAACCAAGCCACGTGAAACATACACTGAGCTACTGAAATCTTCAATGAGCTGAGCAGAGAATGTTAACCAAGCCACGTGAAACATAAACTGAGCTACTGAAATCTTCAATGAGCTGAGCAGAGAATGTTAACCAAGCCACGTGAAACATAAACTGAGCTTCTGAAATCCTCAAAAAGAAAAATAAAAAGCTCAGTCAGTGTTGGGATTCAGATAAGTTAACAAAAGTTTCACTACCGTGATGGCTGTTGTTTTTTTTATATAAAAAAAAGTTAATACCCAAAGCTTGACTTTTCCATCATGCAGTTAGAACTTCACTAGAATGTAGGCCTATTATAATAAAGACTTTTCAATATTAATGCTACTATCCAACAATCTTCTTCTATATGTTAAGGGCTAACGATCAATTTATTGATCAATCCACAACATACCTGTCGAAAACGAGACAATTTTTATTTATGATGTTTCCAGAGTCAAAATTGTGGTTCGCCGGACTCAACAAAAATATATATATTTAGCTTATGCCTAAAATATGCTAAGCGGCTGAATCCAAAAACTGGACGAATCCATAATAATTGTTTTAAAAATATACTCATCACGATCATTTTAAACACTGAAATTATTTACCTTGAAAAAATATATGAGAACTGTAAACCCGAAATCGCTGGAAAACATGAAAGATAATATCACAAAATTTGATATAAACTTTTTAATTCCTACCCATGTCTCATTCGGCAGCTTGGCCTTCTTGTGGTCAGCTTGACATAATGATCCCTTGTTTTGACACACACTTGTGGTAAAACACCAATCACATGTCTCAGACGAACACTGTCTGCATACTTGAAACTGTTGGCAGTCATACACTGGCCGTCTGATCAACTTGAATCATATTAAAAATATACTTTTAAGATGAAAGCATACAATATTTTTAAGATAATATTATTATACTTGATATTTCTTACATATACTGCTAACTAAAATAGTTGAGGTATAGATCCAGTTATAGATCTATACATCAACTATAATAATATATAAATGATTCAAAGGGAATAGCAGTGGCATTGAGTAGACATCTAGACAAGACTTCTGGTGGTGCTTTTCAAGTATAGTTGTATACGTTCTCAAAGAAAGAATTTACAATTTTAGCTATCAAATTTAAATATAATAAATCTTTGTTTAAATTCTTATTCTTAGTCTCAAATCTTTCCCATGTCATCGTTTCGAATGTCTACAATGAAAGCTCATTTTATTGAAAAACAAACTAAATAACAGGAGATAGTAACAAAGTGATTTTTATTAGAAAGGAATTAAATCAATTTAGCTCATAACATTTACAAATATAGTATATAAAAATGCTGCATTACTTGGTTCCTTACAGTCGTGTACACATGGATCAAATTTTTATTAGATTGAACCAAAAACTTCACATCTTTCGTGTATTTGGGCACTTCAAACTTTTCTAAAAGTCTCGATTCCAATTTCTTTTTTTCTGAGCTGTCAACAGTAAGAAGATTCTGAAGAAAATACAAAATAAACAAAAAGTCTTAAAGAGCGGAAACGTTAAAATGACAAAAAATATAATAATAAAAACGTTAAATGGGAAAGTTTGAAGACCTAAACAAGACAATCACAAAAAAGTTTGAATAATTATACAAGGGAATCACAAGAAAGTTTGAATAATTATACAAGAGAATCACAAGAAAGTTTGAATAATCATGCAAGGGAATCACAAGAAAGTTTGAATAATTATACAAGAGAATCACAAGAAAGTTTGAAAAATTATACAAGGGAATCACAAGAAAGTTTGAATAATCATGCAAGGGAATCACAAGAAAGTTTGAATAATTATACAAGAGAATCACAAGAAAGTTTGAAAAATTATACAAGGGAATCACAAGAAAGTTTGAATAATTATACAAGAGAATCACAATAAAGTTTGAATGACAATACAAGAGAATCACAATAAAGTTTGAATAATAATGCAAGGGAATCACAAGAAAGTTTGAATAATTATACAAGAGAATCACAAGAAAATTTGAATAATTATACAAGAGAATCACAAGAAAATTTGAATGACAATACAAGAGAATCCCAATAAAGTTTGAATAATAATACAAGAGAATCACAAGAAAGTTTAGGTACCCCCCCCCGCCCTTTCCCCACCCCCTTTCCCCTCTTTTTAGTAAAAAACAACAACACAGAGCACAAAATAATGGGAACCTCGCATTTAACTGTAGAAAGGTTTGATATGAAGCTGTTTTAAGTCAACAAAGAAAAAATTTCAAAATAAGTAACTAATACTGTCCTCGAAGTTTTGTGATGCGTGAATAGAAAATGCCAAAGTTTCAAGATTTAAATTAAAAAATTCGTGAGTGATAAATTAAAATAAATTAATTAAATATTTGATGCCATATGAAATGAAGCAAACATGTTCTTTCGAATTATCTTCAAATTCACTGTATTTAATTTTTTTTTTATATTCTAATACAAATGTATTCTCTTAAACAAAAAAAGTTACCCACTTTTTCCATAACCCCATCGGTAGTAACGAGAAATAGTTGCAAAGAGTCAGTAGCCGTTGATTCAGAGACATAGAGGGCGCTTATCGCAGTGTTCCTGATGAGCATAAGGGCACTTGTTTCATCTCGTGCCGTTTGAAGGTAGACATCTTGCTTTCCAGGCAGTGACTTGTTTTTTGGATATCAAACTTATATATATTACTTGTATTTTTTCGTGTAAATATTATTTGATTTTAAAAACATTCCTAAGTACTCAATGCAATTAGATTGTCATTAACAATCCTAAATGTATTCTATGGATTAAGAGTAGAAATAATACGATGAAGTTCGTTTTTAATTATTATTTTTATCCTTCTACAGTTTGGTTTACAATTGATTTTCTATTTATTATTGAATTTATATTTTATTTTGCTCATTGGAAACTGGACAATTTTCAACAAACACCCACCACACAAATATTAAATCGCTCGTTAATTTTAATTGACATCTGAAGTTTTTGAAAATATTTTTAAAAATAAGAAGAATACTGCCACACATACACCCCTGGCACATACACCCCTGACACATGCACCCCTGACACATACACATCTGACACATACACCCCTGGCACATACACCCCTGACACATACACCCCTGAAACATACACCATTGACACATACACCCCTGGCACATACACCATTGCCACATACACCCCTGGCACATACACCCCTGACACATACACCCCTGACACATACACACCATTGAAACATACACCCCCTGAAGTTTTTGAAAATATTTTTAAAAATAAGAACAATACTGCCACACATACACCCCTGGCACATACACCCTTGACACATACACCTCTGACAAATAAACCATTGACACATACACCACTGGCACATACACCCCTGACACATTCACCCCTGACACATACACCCCTGACACATACACCCCTGGCACATACACCCCTGACACATACACCCCTGACACATACACCATTGACACATACACCCCTGGCACATACACCATTGCCACATACACCCCTGGCACATACACCCCTGACACATACACCCCTGACACATACACACCATTGAAACATACACCCCTTGCACATATACCCCTGACACATACACACCTGGCATATACACCATTGACACATACGCCACTGACACATACACACCTGACACATACACACCTGACACATACACCATTGACACATACACACCTGGCACATACACCATTGACACATACACACCTGGCACATACACCATTGACACTACGCACCTTACACTTGTATTGTGGACTCTTCATCCAGTCCACCTGTCTTGCCTGCGTGTCGTTACCTTTCCTACATGAATCAATGGCAGAGTCTAAATTCTTGTCTATGTCCTCAATGAAAAAAGCACAGAGGGCGCCACCATTTCTTGGCTCAGATGTCCCTGGCCTGGCATCAAGAGTAGCTGTGAAAGCAACCAACATCACGGGGACCGTAACAGCCATTTTGTTTAAAGGAACACTGAGGTTGGTGAAGGTTGCAGCCGTCATGACGATGTAGGTCTCTTGCTGTAGGAGATTTTAGAATGTTAACATATTATAAACTAAATAATAACATTACCGTAAAAATGTCAATAAATAATACATATAACAGAATATATTTAAAGTAAAATATCACGAATATTTCTTACCATCATTTCAATCAATATATCAATCTTACACAATTCGGGGGGAGGGGGGAGTGTAGTTGATTTCGGAGAGTATTGGCTACGGGTGCGTAATGGGTGGGGTCTCGTCATAATGTTTACCTATATTTATGAAAATTTTGCAATAATTAAAATTAAATTTGACACTAAAAACGTGGCTACCTATCTGCATTTACTCTTCTTTGTTTTATTAGTAGTATTTTTATGATTTATATTTAATGTGTGGCAAATTTTTATTTTTACTTTGCCCCCAACTCTTGTATGAACTAGGAGTTAGTAGACTGGTGGCAATAGAGGTGTGAAGTGTAGTCGTCTCAACTGTTGCCTTCGGAAGCTTGTTCTAGTCCTTTATTGCCTTTGGCGGGAATCAGGAGCTCCTAAACTGAGTTCTTGTTTTTAAGAACGGGAACTGCCTGTCATGGCCTCGCCGCTGTCTATGGGGTAGAGGGACGAGTTTCAATTTAATGCTGGAGCAGTAAACCAGACCATTTTTTTTATCTTGTAAATCCCGGACAGCCTAGATAGTCGTCGTCGTTCATCCAATGGTAACCAGTCCAGTGTTCCCAGCATGCTGCCAACACAAGATATTCCTGTAGCAGTTCAGGACAAAGCGTGCTGCCCGTCGCTGGATCGCATCCAGCCTGTCGATGATCTTCTGAGTGAATGGGTCCCAGACCGAAGATGCGTACTCTAAAAGCGATCGGACAAAGGCTTTATAGGCTTTTTCTTTCACGCTAGAGTTGCCGATCTTCAGATTTCATCGAAGGAACCCCCGGGTTTTGTTCGCCCCTTGTTGCACACATTGTTAAAGATATTTATATATTACTTCTCATCTAATAATTTTGACTCATTTGTTGCAGTTAAGATTTCGAAACCTCAAAATATTGCTATTAATAATTCTCATATAGTTTCATTATACTTTTCATATTGTTTTATTTTACTTTTAAGATAGTTTTCATATATTTTTATTACACTTTTCATATAGTTTTGTTAGAGTTTTCATATAGTTTTAATAGACTTTTCATAAAGTTTTATTATACTTTTCATATAGTTTTATTATACATTTCATATAGTTTTATTATACTTTTCATATAGTTTTGTTAGACTTTTCATATAGTTTAATTATACTTTTGATTCTGTATAGGGTAGTGTCTAATAATAGCGCCAAAGGTCAACTACAAATGTTTGAATCCATCATATACAATTAGTTTCGAAGGAAAATGGCTAAAATAATCACCACGATGTTCCGAAACTATCTTAAGTTGTGATTTTTTACATTTGAATTAACAAGGGTTGGGGGGGGGGGGGGGTAGGGGGCAACTAATGTACGCAAGCAACAAGGGGAGCGGAGGTTGAGAATGATTGTATTAATTTTTTTAAATTTTTTTTTGCAGACGCAACTAATAGCTTGTCCCAAAAGTTAAATTAATGTTAAAAATAAATAAAAAAATAAATACATTAATCAATTCAAAACCAAAACTAACAGTCAGAATCCAGTGATGTTGTATCAAAGATTAAGGAAATTGATTTGTCTAAGATAATTGAAAGGTCAACTTCCTTTTATAATGTATTGACTTTATAACATTATACAGACAATGCTAGTGGAAATATACAAACAAAAAAACAAGTCCTAAAACGAACTTTGTAAAATCAATTTTTTTAAAATTTTAAATAAAATTTATTTCGTTTCAATCGTTTGTTCTGTGGATTTTTTTAAAAAATTCGGCCAAATGTCGGTTAGCAAAAGATATATGACGACCATATGACCAATTGACCGGATGTATATCCCTTCACATGATCCTAATTAAACATGGAATTCAATTAAACACATCAAGGAAGACACCTCTACAAATAAACTTACTTCTACCAAACACTTGAGTTGAGTTTCCACATAGCGGAATGCGTTGAAATCACTGGCGAATACACGACTTAACTTTGTTACTCTTGTTTTGTTGTCACCGCCAATGTGATGGATGCTCAAGAGATATGTGAAATTATTCCAAGCAAAAGAAAATGTAAAGTCAAAAGAAAAATTTGATCCCGATTCTGTTTTAAAGAAAAATTCGTTATTCTGAGATAAACTGTTTTTCACATAGTTAATTATGAATTGATTGTCCTTAAAGTCAATGTTTCGCATCGACATCACCGTGACATTAGGTGTAAGAGGATTTAGGCTATGCAAATCTCCTACCACAAACAGTCGTACATCATAAACAGTCTTTCCAGGCTTTGTGTTCTCGTGTGCCACGAGACTCCTGTTAGTGACGTGCAAGTGTGAACCTGAAGAGTTAGGTTGAATATTACCAAAGTCATGATATCTGCATGTCGCACGATTGGTTGATTCATTTGGTACGTTCAAAATGTTAGCTTTCTGGGGTGAGAGTATCTGTATGACGTTGGCCCTGTTATTGACACTGGCCAGAATTCCGGCATCAATGTTAAAGCCAGCAACAAGACAGTACCAATCCGACAAGTTATCTAAACTGTGTAATGTACAAGTGCCGTTGTACGCCGTCCCACAAACTAGCAACATGCCGAGTTGTTCAACAACTTCCAACACCTTGACCGTGTTGTTGCATGGGGCAGTCTGTGGTGTACAGTCGTCTGCACCAGGTACTGGTCCAATTGAAATTATAGAGAGAGAATCGTTTAACTTGGAGCAAAATTTGGCTATAAAATTATCTCCTCCAAGATAGATGGTCCCAGATGAATCCCTGATTAACTTTGTGATGTCTGCCTCAAGATGCCACTTTTCAGTTTGTCCACTAGAAGCAATAGTTTCTCCTTGTAAGAATATGTAAACACATAAATAAATGAACGCCCTTTTTATACATTCATCCATGTCTTGATACGACAAGTTGGAACACGAAATTGAAACCACTAGATCCTTACTTGACAGACGTCGCTTACAACATCTCGCTGAGCTCTAAGTGCATTCGTCATAACTTAATTGGTATCATTTGCAATTTAAGTCAATAGGAAACATCTGTTTCAAGCAATTTTTGTCGCCAAGAAATGAAACTAAACATAAATAAATACATGAGATTTAGTTACCATTATACGGTTTAACAAATGTTATCTGTATATATAATTTTGGCTCGTTAGATGAACAATACGCAACCATGGTCTGAAATCCCGTGTATAAATAAAAACGATAACAAGGAGAGTTATATTGACAATATTAAATTTAATTAAACTAAATTATAAATTTTATATGATAATAAAGAATCAGATATTAAGAAAAAAACTCTATTAACTTACAGCACAGCAAGAGAAAAAATGTAATACTAGAAAGGTAACACTATTAATCCAAACAAACAGTGAACAAATGTAGTAAGTCTTATTTAAGGATCCTGGAAGTCTGGAAAGTCTCGGTTCTACTAAATCTTGCAAGTCTCTTCCAGTTTGGAAAGAGACCGTTTTATTTATAGGAAGGGAGTTAAGCCTCGCGAATTGAAGTTCTAGAAATTGCATCAACCCTGATCATTTATTCTCTTCCATTTAGACTAAACTCGACCGGTGGATAATGGTAGAGCTCTACTCATTTAATAGGTGACGCAAATAACAAAAAAGTGGGGGATGGGAAGAAAGTCGTGGACGCTACATTATATCTTGAACACAAATATCTTTTCATTGCCCTGTCCGTATTCTTTAAGCTTCCACATACCGTGTTCTAATTTTTTCATTATTACAATTAGTTTTTATATGTATTTATATTCATTATTAATTTATAATTGGACCTATAACCATGTAGAGTTTCCTTTTGAGATATATTCCCATTTAAAAATTCACAGAATAGACCCTCCCTTAATAACTGATTACGTGAAAAGAAGCAGAGATATGAGGCTCGGCTTTAATTACCTTGGAAAGTGAAGATAAATAAATTCCTTATCCAGTTTTACCATACAGAAAACTATTTTTCTTAAGACACAATTTTAAATTCAATAAAGCGGACCAGAAATGTATTCAAACTTTAGAAAATAAAGAATTTGTTCTCAGTTATTTTTTTTATCTACCTCAAATGGAGATTAATGTTTGTGTCTTTAGCAAGAGTAGTGGAAAGGTCTACAACGACAAAGACAATTTAAAAAAACCAATAATGTTCTGTAAAGCAAGGATTTTGAGTAGAGCTCACAGCACAGGTGCAGGTATCTATTCTACTACCAGCTATGTTCTAAAACTCTTGTACAAATTTGTTGCCCCAACATTTTAAAACTATGTTACTCCCACTCTTCTATCATCTCTTTTTTCCCAATCTGTTAAAACTATGTGGCCCCTTATTTTACAGCTGTTTTAGCCAAATTCTTCTACAGCTATGTTGGCCAAATTCTTAAACTGCTATGTTGGCCTAATTCTTCTACAGCTATGTTGGCCAAATTCTTCTACAGCTATGTTGTTCCAATTCTTCTACAGCTATGTTGGCCAAATTCTTCAACAGCTATGTTGGCCAAACTCTTCTACAACTATGTGGACCAAATTCTGATACTGCCATGTTTACATGTACATGAATTTCTTTAGCCTTGTAAATAAGATGGTTAAGTGACAGTAATAAGCACACTTCTTTGAACACTTAGCACCTCCTCATCATCCCCTTCTCCATTTTATTTTCCGGATCTCGTACCGAAGCTGACAAAAAAAAATCAACTTCCGGGACGGAGCTCGGTCATGAAGAACCTGCTCCGAATCTCCTCTCCAAATCTCTGTTCCAATGACGTACTTAGATCAGTGGTTCTTACAATGTATCCATTCGCGGCACTTGCTCTGAATCCATGTTTTCTCAAGGCGCCTTATGGCAACTTCTAAAAATCACTCTGAAAAATAGATAGTATTTTATTGTGATTAATGTTGTATAATGGTTGAAGGATTTGAAACGCATTCTATTGGAGAGTTGGGGAGTTTAATTATTATTATTATTTTTTTTTTTTGGTGGGGGGAAGGGTCATTTATATTAATTAACTTATGTAGTTACTTTAGTATTTCAAAAGGAGAACATTTTGGCCATGGGTATTGTTATGGCACGTGTATAGGCCTAATTAGTATACATGTGGCCATCTCAATTTATCTCCCCTTTGTTTTGTTTTCACAGTGACGCCACCTAGTAATGTTTCTGTGCCGCTCCTTCTTACCCACCCCTCGCTTGACAGGGACACGTTTAGGTTACGTTCATTTACGATATATTTTTTCTAAAACGCTGTTGACGTCATTTCTGGAATTTCTTTATTGGATGGTTCTGATTTAATCCAAATTTATATATATAGGCCGGCAGCTTTCTTAGCCGAGAGAAAGTATTGCCTATTTTCATGGACATTTACGAGTCGTTATTTAATTGCAAGAGTGCACTCGTGTGTGCGTGTGTGTATGTGTGTGCGTGTGTGTGTAAATTAATAATTATATTTTTCAAGGTTTGTACCTTTTCACTTGCTGTAAGTTGATATAGTTTTTTGTTTCTGTATAATTGAATTTGTATTTTTAAAAAAAAATTTAATAGTATAAATAAATTGATTATTATTCGCATCAATAGTTTAACGTGTTCTTCAGTCCCTTGTTACTTATTGTTTATTCTACGAGCCAAATCGTCAAGTCTCAATGACACAGAAAGATACATAACGTTATGTAAACACTGTGTCGAGTAAAACATGACCTCATTACACCTATGTTCCAGATCAGACTAATTTTTAAAAAAAAATTGTTTCCTTTGCCGCTGCGTGGATGAGGGTTAAAAAAAAAAGTGAGGGTTACATTGAAACTTGAAGAGAGGCAACAGCGAACGAGTCGGTTAGTGAGTATCATGAAATTAAATATTGATCGTGTAACTAGCTTTGGTGTCATTTTTTGTTTGTTCAGTACATCCTGGTTAAATTTTTTAAGGGTTTTTGTTTGTTTTTTTTATTTTTGTTGACATGGGTTTGTTGAAATGGTTTGGGAAACACTGGTTGAGAAAAAAAGTAAAGTGAAGTATCTCAGACCTCAAATCAACATAAAGCAACAATTGTAGCAGCTCCTGCTACTAAATGATAACAAGTGAGCTAGTGGTCGCGTCCTGACACTTGAAATCAACTATGAAGACAAAATTGTGGAAATATTGCACAATTTCGTGACTCCACGTGAAAGCTTCTACCAAGGGTAAAGAGTGCAACGTTGTCAGAACTACTGACCTGTAAAACTAAAACAAAATCATTATAAAAGTTTGGTTACCGTTTTGTTATAATAATCAATTATTTATGGTCAATAAATGACAAGTGTCAATCCGATTATAGTTTACGTCTTACGGACGATACATGTTGGTATCGGTCGCGTCGTAGGAGAAAACTGTTGGCATCGGTGGTGTTGTAGGAGAAAACTATTGGCATCAGTGGCGTCGTAGGAGAAAACTGTTGGTATCGGTCGAGTCGTAGGAGAAAACTGTTGGTATCGATCGCGTTGTAGGAGAAAACTGTTGGTATCGGTCGCGTCGTAGGAGAAAACTGTTGGCATCAGTGGTGTCCTCGGAGAAACATTTTGCAACGGTGGCGTCGTAGGAGAAACATTTTGCATCGGTTGCGTCGCAGACGTTATCGAAATTTCAATTGAATGAAATGTTTTACCAACATCGGTACTCAAGCTCCGGATTTTTATTTTGTTGGAGTTTTCAATAAAAATGAAAATAATTCTTAAATTCCATTGTCATTATTTTAACATTTCTAAATAAGGCATTCTATTTTATTGGTTAAGAGGATTTTTTTTTACACAAGTGGACTTTAATCATTTTGAGACGTAAGGCAAATAGATTATTTACCATGGGGGAAAATGTGTGTGTGGGGAGGGGCGTTCGCACGTCTGGTACTATTTTTTGGGTTGGGGGGGAGTTTCAGTTGCGTTCAGGACAAAAACAAAAATGTTTTTTTTTTCGGTTAAAATAATAAATATGAAGTGTAGCTAAAAAAGTGCCACCCTTCGAAAATGACGCCCGGATATCTATTAACATCTGAACCCCCTCCCTTCTTCAGCTCACTACTGGATACTGACTGTTCTAGTGGTTGTCTGGGCATCCCTCACAAGCTCATTCAATTAGAAGCATGCGTTATTTCCCTTACATTTGTTTTATATTACAATAATTTCGATTTATTTAAAAAGTTTTCAAGCTCTTAATTAATATTTCTATAAGTAACGAAATTATTTTATTTTTTAACAATCCAACTTAAACAAGAGTTGTGTTTCAATTTATAAGACGTACTGTCATTATTTTAAATTTTTTTTTTTAAAAACATGTAGTTCAATATTATCATAAACTACCAGATCATATTGGAGAGTTGATTCGAATTAGATTGTGATGATAAAATTCGTTATTTACCAACTCCGTTTCTTAACATTTATTGTAATCATCTAGGATAAACTTGTTTATTACAATATTGCTTTAAAATACTAATGTTATCTTTTCTCACATGTCCTGCATAAAATATATGCAGAGCCCAAGCAACGATAGGTCACAAAACCGGTCTCTTTTCCAAAAACTTGTATATTTGATATTGTACTTTACGAATACCGGAAACCCAGTATTTCGATATTGTCAATTTTTTAGATATTTTTTTTGTCGCGATTAGAGGTGATGATATATTAATGAGATATTAATGAGATATTAATGAGATAAAAAAATGAAAAAAATTGATTTTGAATACGCTTTTAACAATAACACAAATGTCTAACTTCAGACATTATGAAATATTGAAATAATTTGAGTTGTTTTAGTGTTTGGTCAAACGTAGATGATGAGATTGTAAAAATGACAACGTGTCTAATGTTTGGTCACTTAATTTTGACCGCAAATGATAACAAAAGTAACCCGATGACGAGAACGCCCTCTCAGACTCCACACCTTTCGAGGAAAAAGACATTATACTATCATACGCAATTATTATACATTTTCTTCTATAACCTCTATTTTAAAAAAAAAAAACATCTACATTTTATTTCAAATGTATCAAAGTCTCCATCGGGTGGATGGGACTCGTTAACCTTGGATGGCACCCCGGGTGGATGAGACTCGTTAACCTTGGATGGCACCCCGGGTGGATGGGACTCGTTAACCTTGGATGGCACCCCGGGTGGATGGGACTCGTTAACCTTGGACGGCACCCCGGGTGGATGAGACTCGTTAACCTTGGAGGGCACCTCGGGTTGATGGGACTCGTTAACCTCGGATGGCACACCGGGTGGATGGGACTCGTTAACCTTGGACGGCATCCCGGGTTGATGGGACTCGTTAACCTTGAACGGCATCCCGGGTCGATGGGACTCGTTAACCTTGGATGGCACCCCGGGTGGATGGAACTCGTTTACCTTGGATGGCACCCCGGGTGTATGGGACTCGTTAACCTTGGATGGCACCCCTGGTGGCTGGGACTCGTTAACCTTGGATGGCACACCGGGTGGATGGGACTCGTTAACCTTGGATGGCACCCCGGGTGGATAGACTCGTTAACCTTGGACGGCACCCCTGGTGGCTGGGACTCGTTAACCTTGGACGGCACCCCGTGTGGATGAAACTCGTTAACCTTGGACGGCACCCCGGGTGGATGGGACTCGTTAACCTTGGACGGCACCCCTGATTGCTGGGACTCGTTAACCTTGGACGGCACCCCGGGTGGATGGGATTCGTTAACCTTGGACAGCACCCCGGGTGGTTGGGACACGTTAATTCTTGGACGGCACCCCGGGTAGATGGGACTCGTTAACCTTGGACGGCACCCCGGGTGGATGGGACTCACTTACATTGGACGGCAACTCATCTAAGAGAAGGAAACTCTGAATTCAAACCCGGAGATGGAGTCCCGTAGGCGGATAACATTGATACAATGAAACATTCCGACAACGCCTGCGACGCCACTGGTGCCAAGCTGTATGATCTACATGATGTTACTTTGGGTTATCCAGGGGCGTGGAGAGAGGCGATTTGCTGTTGGGAACCAGCTTATAATCCTAGTAGAATAATCCCAGGCCTTGTGGATTTCGACCTGCGAATTCCACACCATTGTCACATTATGATGGACGGATGCCAGAAAAAAAATGTCTCCATCAGTAGGTCTGAAATTATTAGCTTGAGCCTGAAATTTCTTTGTATTTCAAATTCTGTCTCTTAAGCGACAGTGTGTCTTCAAATTCAAGTTCGTCAGTCTCAAATCCAAGATTTTCAATCTCTTTGCCCATAGACATTTCCAACGAGGACTCCACTGTTTGACCAAGTTTTCGAATATCCAAGATATTTGTTCGTATCTGGTCACAATATGGCCTTACCAATACGTCGATGTAGTCATTTGACGAATTAAGGACATAGAGTCATGCAAGTATTTCAACGTTGAAGCTACCAACATGCTGCGATCTTTAATCCGATGCTTCAGAGAGGCAACCAGTTCACGTGCAACTATTTCATGATGCATGGTATCTAATTTTTAAACATAAACATCAAAGCCGCATCAGATGTCATTAATTTGGCGTTTTTTTTTGCCAAGTTCTTCTACAGTTGCTTTCAGAATTTCAATTATTTTCCTGAGATTTAACATCCTTTCAAGTTCATCTTGAGAAATGTCAAGATCTATTTTTAAATCAATAAGAACTTTCTTAATATTGTGGCGTGTCTGTAGTCTGTGTAGGTAGTGTCCAGACAATAGTCGACCCGTAAGGGATGATGGCGTTGGTTTTATGACCTAAGACCAACTGACCAAACAAAGTGACAAGCTTGTCAGATTGCCCACGACGGAATGGCAGCGTTGTTTTATGACCTCTTACGCGGTGTGTTACATAAGAAGGGGATTGGGGCCCTGGGAACTTGGGACTTATAAAAGGGACAGTCGGACGGACAAGGGAGAACTCAGCCGGGCAGAACTCAGCCGGGCAGGCAGGTGGACGGACGGGAGTTAGAGAGGGACCGTGACAGTCGAAGTGGAGTACGACAGAGAGAGAGAGAGAGAAAGAGAAAACAAATGATAAGACCAATAAATGTTCAAAGACTATAACCATCATTGTTTTGTCGTATTGGTGCACATGAGAGACAGAGTGTACAAGGTTGCAAATATAGTTATAGAATAGAGACGCATAAGGTTCTCTACAATGGTGACAGCGGTGGGATTCGAAACCTTGCAACGACTCCGAAGAGACACAACATTTTAGCCTGAGATGAAAAGTACAAGGAGCGGAACAACTACATCAAGAACAATGAATTCACAGTACTTAAACAACCTCCCGACCTACAGTGGCACTTCATCGTGGCACACTTTCATCATCCAGTTCGAAACGGCAGCAAAATTTTTTTAATGGAGCGAGGAAGAGAAACTCCTTTATCTCGGCTTTGCCCTAAAGGACGCGGCGGCTGAATTCGCGTTCAGTGAATTGAGTGAAACTGAGAGAGAGACGTACGTTGAACTTCGAGATGCCCTGGCTACTCGATTCAGAGACCACAGAACACCGGAATTCTTCCAAAATGTTTTGGAAAAACGAACATTTCTGAAAAACGAGACCACAGCAGAGTATGCTACTGACATCAAGAAACTGGTAGCGAAAAGTTTTCCAACGGCAGACCAGGCTACACGAGATGCCATTGGATTCAAACAGTTCCTTCGTGGGCTGCCAGACCAGTCTGTGGTGACACACGTTGGCACTATGTCAGTTCCTCCCACAGTGGACAGGGCGAGAGCTGCCCTCGACCATATAATAAATCTCAGGGACAATGTGTGTGTACCTGGACAGCAAGTGGCGTCAATAGGTACAGACCACTTGACAAGAGAAATAAGTGGCCTGAGACAGGACTTTAGAGCATTCATCACATGGCAGAGGGAGTCAGTCAACCAGCCGGCAAGAGAAACAGGAGGTGTTCGGAGGGCGGAACCAAGGTGTTTCGTGTGTGACCGAATCGGTCATATTGGCCGTAATTGTCCAAACAGGAGGAAAGGAGGAGAAATTACTGATCGGCTGAAACTAAACAACATTTCATCGAATGGTCCAAACATTCGTCCTAGTGCTGTGTTCGTGCCTGTGAAAGTGTGTGGTGTGAGGACAGAATTTCTAATGGACACGGGTGCGGCGGTGACCGTTATTTCGAAAAAACGATTTTTTGAAATTCCACGACATCAGCGACCTAAGATTCATCACCATTTCTCACCAGTGAATCTACAGACAGCAACTGGAGCACCAGTGAATCTTTATGGGGTGAGTGACGTTAAATTATTGATTGGAGATGAAGTGTATCCCTGGACGGTATATGTGGCAGATATAGCAGAAGACGGTTACCTGGGTTTTGACTTTTTGGGTCATTATAATTTTTCCTTCTCAGTCAGCCAAGGACTGAGCTTGGGTTCTCACAATGTGCCGATTTTGGCTAAATATCCGAGTGCAAGGTGTACATCAGATCAAACGTATTTTAAGGCGCCCAAACGTCCCCAGTTCTCAGCACCATTCAGTGTGAGAGTGAACACGGTCACCACACACAACAAAAGACAGCGTCCAGATAAAAGCCAGTGGACAAGCATGGCTCCTGTCCAGGTTAACGTGTTACCCCATCCTGAGATGGCCTCGCCATCGACGAAGCTCGGGAATGTGGGTAATAAATCAATTCAGTTGTGTGGTGAGGTAAATTCTAAGTGGGAGATAATGGAGGCAATTCCAGATGGACATGTGAAGCGACATAAAAGTGACCCCAATGCTCGAGCAGTAGTGCGCCCTTTCAACGTGGGTGACGTAGTCCAGATTTCAGACTCAACAAACAAAGTGAGTCGAAAACAGTTGAGCACAATTAATAAGTGGTGCGGTCCTCGTGTCATCAGTCGAAAGCTACGTAATAATTTATTCGAGATTCAAGGAGAGGGAAGAATGACATGCAAAATTATTCATCATGAAGGCCACTATAGGATGAAACATTATGACAATGATCCACCAGACTGGATTTTAAAGTTACAAACAGCTTGCCTAAGAGACAATTTGATGGAAACCTCTCCGGAGCTTCCACGAGTTCTGCAGGAAGCGTAGTGTGTTCTGGGACACTTAGATTCATCTTATAGCATGACAATTTTTTTATAAATAGATTTATAGTGAATTAATGTTGATGGTAATTTTTTTTCTCGAGGCACCAGAGGGTGACGGTTGGATAAATGGATACATGGATAATGTTCTAATCATGTAATGATTAATTTTAATTTGCGGTCGAAAGATTGTTTAATTTTATAACATGTTTTTCTTGGTGACCTCGTATGACCTTTAAGAATGAAGGGTTTGAGTTAGTTTAAAGTGTTTTTGTAACCAACAATTATTTTTCCTGCATTTGGAACTTTAGACGGTTCTGGCATTTTACTAGACATGGTGTCATTATGATTTTTGTTTAGCTGGTTAATTTAGTTTTCAACTTTATGTCATAATGTGTCACTGCCTGTTAATTGATTTTCTAAATGTATTACTTTTCGTTGATTCTCGAAATTTTGTATTATTCCTTGTTCGACCATAATTGTCTGATTGTGTGAATGTAAAAATGCTCCGACTGTGACCCAAGCTGAATTTGACCTTGACCAGAACCGTTAGGAGACCATAAATGGGATGACGTAGCGTACATTACTTTGTACTGTTTCTAATTGAACGCTGAAGGTCTAAGTCACTTAAAGCCATTTAGAGATCAGTCACCCGTAATAATAGTGAGGATGTTGGTTGGGGGTATTGTGTTGGTTGGGGGTATTGTGGCGTGTCTGTAGTCTGTGTAGGTAGTGTCCAGACAATAGTCGACCCGTAAGGGATGATGGCGTTGGTTTTATGACCTAAGACCAACTGACCAAACAAAGTGACAAGCTTGTCAGATTGCCCACGACGGAATGGCGGCGTTGTTTTATGACCTATTACGCGGTGTGTTACATAAGAAGGGGATTGGGGCCCTGGGAACTTGGGACTTATAAAAGGGACAGTCGGACGGACAAGGGAGAACTCAGCCGGTCAGAACTCAGCCGGCAGAACTCAGCCGGGCAGGCAGGTGGACGGACGGGAGTTAGAGAGGGACCGTGACAGTCGAAGTGGAGTACGACAGAGAGAGAGAGAGAGAGAAAGAGAAAACAAATGATAAGACCAATAAATGTTCAAAGACTATAACCATCATTGTTTTGTCGTATTGGTGCACACGAGAGACAGAGTGAACAAGGTTGCAAATATAGTTAGAGAACAGAGACGAGCAAGGCTCTCTACAATATAATGTTTTAGTCTCACTATCCTTCCTAACATGTCTGCTAAACTAGTCTGCTTACTAGTCCAAGATTTACATATTTTCATTGATTAACATAAGAATGTGAATGTTTACGTTCATAGAACGACGATTTCCCAAACTCCTCCATTCATCCATTGTCAGAGACAGCTTAACTCATCTATCACCCATTGTCAGAGACAGCTTAACTCATCTATTCACCCATTGTCAGAGACAGCTTAACTCATCATATCATTTGTAAGGGACAATTTAACTCGTTCTTCTTTCACTTTACACAATTTATTAATAAAAAGAGTTTTTTTTACAGTCTCACTGTGCTTATCACAATGTTTTTTTATTGGATTAGAAGATGTAGGCAAATTGTGACCACATTGCTTCATGATTCGTCTTTGATCATAAGAAGTAATGAAATAACTGAATGGAAGACCTTCTAAAGCTGCCATACAAGAAATTGTTACGGCTTAGCTTTTTTAACTTGAAAAATAGTATGTTAATATGCTTTTTTTCCCTTGGTGTTTCATCTTCTGTGTCGGTGTATGTTTTAGAACAAGATGCCGTAGCAATCAATACTCTTGGTGTACCGGTGCCAGAAACGGTGATATCTTTCAAAACAGTGGAATGTGCAGACTTAATGAGTGTGAAGGCCTGAAGTTGTGCCTGTCAATGTTTTAAGTATCTTGTTACATCTAATGCATTTAGATGAGAGAGTGTCCGTAGCTTTCAAGAGCAAATTACAAACTGATATCTTTGTTTCCGATAGTTTCATATGCTTTTCATATTTAAGTTAATTTTTTTCAAGGTCCCCATTTCTTTCTATCAAATTGGGGGGAAAATAAATCATAACAATAAATCTTAATTAACAACAAATTATTTATTTGAATCGATTTATTCTGTGGGGCACAGCCTTTTAAAAAAATGTTTAAATTTTCATGTAAATCTTTGGCTAATTACGATACAGATAAACTGGGACAAAATAGCGCAAGTATTTATATATGTTACAAAAAAGTAAATCAATTATGAAGTGAATTATAAATACCTTTATCACAAATTAGAAGTAAAATAATTGTTCTCTGTCTTAAACTTAAGGAATTTGATTATAAAAATACTGAGTTAGTCATAGTTTTAAATATCAAGGTACTTTGGTGTAATTAAAGTGCAATGTTTTTTTATTTCCGTAAAATTCTCGTTACATAAATATTGTTAATGTAAGTCAACAGTCAATCTTCATTCGACTACACGAATTATTTGTCAATAATATGAAAACGTTTACTTGCCAATCCTGTATCTTCACTTCGCGACTCAAGTCTCCACGTACCAACGCACTATGTAACAACAAAACTAATCACAACGCCATGCTTCTTAATTAACAAATGATCACAGTGCACAGTACACAGTGTTTGGTGTGAGGGGTTCGCACTACGCAGATCACATAAATTATTCATATGTGTTGCTTTAACTACGGCATGGAAACTAACAAAAGCGGTATATATTTTTTAAAAAGGAAATCCCGGGAATTTCGAAAATACCGGTTTTCATAAATTCAATCCCGGTATTTTCAAGCATCCGTTAAGGTCCGTTATCCCGGTATTTTCGAACCTCGGGATCACGGATTGCGATCCCTACAAGCGACACCGTTCCAATCATTCAATTTGCTAATGACATGACCAACGTTACCTTAATATCTGAAGTAGCAGGCCTAAACTTGCCCTAAACCAGAACTTAGTGACAGGATTTAGCATTTGGTGTGATGAAAATTTGGGTGTGATGAAAATTTTCTTCTGTTGAATGCCTAAAAAAGCAAAGAAATGATATTAATTTCGGATAATGATCCGAAAAAAATGTGTGTGCGTGTGTGTGTGTATGTGGGGGGAGCGGTGGTCAAATAATGGCATATCTAAAAATTAAAAAATCATTACAGAGCAAGTAGAATCATATCCTCACCTAGATGTTACCTTAATAATAAACTAGCATGGCATAACCACGGCATATTCTATACACCAACGTTAAACCACAAAAACGCACAATTTTGCGTCAATAGTTGTTTTATTTATTTTCATGTCCATAGTTTTGTCTCGTTTGTTGCAGAAGGCCCTTAGGGTGAAACGCCCTTTAAATTGTCCTGTCTTTTCTTACAGAGCCTATACCTATTCAGTTGCACTACTTATAAATCTCCTTTAGCAGTATGTCACTAAACATATTTACTGTCAGCTGCAGATTCGTAACTAAATAATTTATGTCTATTGCAACAAAGAAAAAGTTACAAAGAAAAAGTTTAATACTACATTAACAAGCTACTGAAACAAGTAAGAAAAACTTTGTCCTATGACGTGGCCCAGTGAAGTGGTCCCAGTTTGCCGACCCAATTAAGGTTCCCATGGTGTGGTCCCATTGTGCGGTCCCATTGTGTGGTCCCATGACGTGGTCCCATGGTGTGGTGGCGTGGTGTGTTCCCATTGTGTGGTCCCATTGTGTGGTCCAGTGACGTGGTCCTAAGGTGTATACGAAATTTTTGTTCTTGTCAAAATAATGGAAAGAATTATCTTTGTAACTTGCGTCTATATACTGTCCACCATCTCACAGCAAACACAGTACATTCTTTTAGTTTAAGTGGATAGATGTCGTCTGCTATAATTAAAAATTTTCACTCCGAACAAATAATAGGTTGACTGATTTTTAGGGCTGCTCCTATTCGTACCAGAATTGAGAGGTTGGGATTAAAAAACGATTTAAAATATTATTGTTGGGTTTGTAAGACCAAATGAGGTATCAAATGAAAGATAATTGTCAGGGTCCATTTTGACTAATGCTATTCGGATGTCAATGTGTATTTTGTGACTTAAGTACTTTTAGCACTAAGGTCTTCAATTCATTTGAGTCTTATGGAAAGAATATTTTACAACTGACGTGTTTCACAACTGCGACCATCAAATATTAGATTAAAGTGGAAAAAAAAGTTTAGTTAATTGTTTTACTCATGCTTTAAAATGGATTTTTAAAATTAAATAATATCATGTTCTGAAAGGATTATAGTACGTGGTTATAAACCGACTTCATCAAGCTTCAAGAAAAAAAAATCTGACAGAGAAGTCACCTTTACGCTTATGACAAAGCTTATAAAATAATATTAAAAAGTTTGATTTTGAAAATACAGTGTGCCTTTAACATGATATGAGTACGAGTGTGCTTGTTGAAATGTAACAAAAACAAATTTATTTAATTAAAAAAAAAAAATTTAGATTTTTCAACTGTTAAAAAAAGATCCGTCAAAGTTTAGGAGCTGCGTAACACCGTCGATTTTTATAAAGATGTATACAATGACTAAGTTACTTATTTTTTGAGAGTCAAAAATTATTATTTTCAATGTTAACATGTATTTTTATGAACATGCTTAATCCGAGAAGGCTCTTATTTTTCGTAGTTTCAGAATTTAAAGACCGATTTCCATTTCTTCTCAGAATTATTTTTACAAACGCCCTATTCTGTTCCTCAACATTGAAGACAGCAAAGTCACGTGATCTAGTCTGGTTAAATTTGTTTTTCCAAAATGGACGACAACGAGAAAATTTTACAAAAAAATAATGATCATTTAATGAAAGCCGGCGACCAGAAATCATTGTTAACCAAAATAGGCATCAATGATAGCTAAAGAAATATAAGAGTGCTTATAAGAGAGAATACGGTAAGCTTCAAGTTAATATTCAATCGAAATGTTCAAGCTCAAGAAAACAAAACTGAGGTTAAAATTTGCTTAAAACTTGAATATGTTTTACCATAGCACATACAAAGAGAATTGCAACACAACATTACATGAACATTTTATATCATATTTTGCATCATATCATTATTAAATTATAATCCAACAGTACTTATTATGGCATGCTCTACACAGCATTGTGCTAGACATATTCTGTTTCTTCTCCTCTGAGTTCAGAAAAAGTCTCTGTGTAAACCTTGGTGAGACTGAGCCACTGACCTAGGCTCTGACCTGTCTTTTAGAGAGTAACATGCTGGCATTGTGATGACGACATTCAGGATCTCTTTTCTTTCAGAAAAATAAAAAATGGGAACATCCCGCATTTCATCTTTGACATGACCCCCGACTTGAGCACACCCTTTCGTGTTTTGTTTAGAGAGTTCTAACGGAATCGTTGATGCGTTTTGATAGTTTGAGAACCCTGCTGTTTGTCCATCGACAGAGAAAGAGACGAGATTATTTGGATCTTCAGTTATTGAAGCGACTGAAGAAACGTGTAGTCCTCCATCAATCAACTGCAACAATTCGGTTTTCAAGGCTTCGAAACTTGGTCTTTGGTCTGGATCTTCATCCCAGCAACTCATCATGTGTCTATACCTGAGTAGGTGAAACAGAGATTACAAATTTTTTTTCATTTTTCGCTTGCCACGTCTTTTACATAAAAAATTTTTTAATGCTGTTTTTTGAATTTATTGATGACAAATTTAATATCAGTTAGGAAAGTATAATCAAATTTCATACATTTTAAAATTGTGTATAGCTTGTCTACTTGGCCTATAGAAATATATAAATTCATTCAAGTTAAGTATTTTGAAAGAGTAAACACAAAAAGTGTATCTTTTTTTTTACATTGGACCCATTTGAAAAAATTATTTTTTATATTTCATATTTGTGCCAAACAGTTTAATCAAGTATCATACAATCTTGAACCTTGATGTTAGATAAATATAATGTCCACCAAATTTTATTTTTACAACTCTTTACATGGTAAATTTACAACATTATACATGGTACCTTTACAATATTTACATTGTACTTTTACAACACTAGACATTGGAGTTTTACAGCACTACACAGTTTACTTTACAGCACTACACATATAATTGTTACAGCATTGTGCATTGTACTGGTACAGCACTATTCACGGTTCTTTTACAGTTCTCTAAAGAGTACTTACACAACATCTGGGCAAAAATGAGGCTGACCAAGTCTATGATGTTTTAAGTATTTAATAACTTCCCATCCGTCTACACAGGGGTAAGGAATCATTCCTCGTGTCAACATCTCCTACAGCAAAACACCATAGGACCACTGTAACATGAAATTATACTATAGGACCACTGAAACATGAAACAAGTCTCACCAAACCTGACTAAGACTCACCACATCTGACTAAGACTCACCACATCTGACTTTGAGGTGTATGATCCTACTGCAATACTCTCTATGGCCATCCATCGTATCGGCAGTCTTTGCTTCTGGTCACATTTGTAGTAGCCCCTTTCATAGACATCCTGACATAGACCAAAGTCAGCGACCTTGACTTGGTGATTGAGGTCAAGCCTGCAATGTAAATAAAATGAAAATGTTATATTTCAGACTGTAGACAATTGTTTTAAGCTGGTTTTATTCATTCCCTTAAGCGTCGATTGCAATCATCAGTAAATTTGCATTTTTTCTTCCCTTTTTAAAATAATAAGGATCAGGTTGACATAGTGAGTAAAAAATTTACAACTTTAAGTGAAATCATCAAGTGAATGAAAAAAAGTTGAAGTCAATTTTTTTTATAATTGTGCAACATATTGTACCGCCTCTTGTGGGATGATAAAATACACATTTTTCCCAATTCCAAGCATTACATTGACTATCATGATAACTGTTTAAAATGTATTTAAGGAATACATAAAAAAAAAATCTTCTTAATTAACCGATCAGTACTCTTTATCAGACATTGAATGTTACTTCAACCTGGCACATTAATTGTATCACCAAGTTAATAATATTATGGTTAAAATATTACAAAAAACAACAAAACACCAACAACCCAATAGACAAAGGGTTGACCACGAAAATGTAGCCAGCTTCTCGAGCTAGGGGCTAGATTACCTCCATTGACCAACAAGTTACTGCAGATGATGGTACCCCTGATAATAGTCACGGTCTCGGTGATCCTACTAACTGCTGTAACTTGTGTGCAAATAAAAACAACCGACTTGATCAATTATATTGTCATACGATCACCAGCAACATTTGTGTGACACTGGCTGTATAATATATACTCACATGCAATTCCTGGCTGATAGGTCGCGATGGACACACCTGAGTTGGCTGAGGTACGCCATGCCATTCGCAATGTCGGCTCCATAGTTAATGACGTCATGTAGGGTTAGCGTCTAGTGAGCAGACAAAACGTGTGTTTTTGAATTGCTAGCGAAGATAGATATACTAAGAAATGATAATTGAGTGTGTTCCACATCAGTGTTGTCAGACACACCCTGAGAGCCGTATGAAGATGATTTAGTGACGCGGGGCCCAATCTTATATACTTTATTATACGGCAAACTAATAGAATAAAACGAATTAAACATAGTGAAATAAAGAATTATATTATAACACGGTCCAATTTAATTTTACAGTAAAATAATACTGTTTCTTTGACATCTTAAGTTGTTGTGATGTCATGTCATCATCTGTTATCATTTACAGCAAAACAGATTTAATTATTGCCATAGACAAAAATAACTGATCCCATTTGCTAATGTTAACAAATATAGATGTGAGATTTGAGGTGTCAAAGAACGATTTGAAGAACTAAAGAGAGATTAGAAGTTTCAAATAGAGATTTCAAGTGTTAAAGAGATATTAGAAGTTTCAAATAGAGATTTCAAGTGTTAAAGAGAGATTAGAAGTGTAAAAGAGAGATTTCAAGTGTTAAAGAGATATTAGAAGTGTAAAAGAGAGATTTCAAGTGTTAAAGAGATATTAGAAGTGTAAAAGAGAGATTTCAAGTGTTAAAGAGATATTAGAAGTGTAAAAGAGAGATTTCAAGTGTTAAAGAGATATTAGAAGTGTAAAAGAGAGATTTCAAGTGTTAAAGAGATATTAGAAGTGTAAAAGAGAGATTTCAAGTGTTAAAGAGATATTAGAAGTGTAAAAGAGAGATTTCAAGTGTTAAAGAGAGATTAGAAGTTTCAAATAGAGATTTCAAGTGTTAAAGAGATATTAGAAGTGTAATAGAGAGATTTCAAGTGTAAAAGAGAGATTTCAAGTGTAAAAGAGAGATTTCAAGTGTTAAAGAGATATTAGAAGTGTAAAAGAGAGATTTCAAGTGTTAAAGAGATATTAGAAGTGTAAAAGAGAGATTTCAAGTGTTAAAGAGAGATTAGAATTGTAAAAGAGAGATTTCAAGTGTAAAAGAGAGATTTCAAGTGTTAAAGAGATATTAGAAGTGTAAAAGAGAGATTTCAAGTGTTAAAGAGAGATTAGAAGTGTAAAAGAGAGATTTCAAGTGTTAAAGAGATATTAGAAGTGTAAAAGAGAGATTTCAAGTGTTAAAGAGATATTAGAAGTGTAAAAGAGAGATTTCAAGTGTTAAAGAGATATTAGAAGTGTAAAAGAGAGATTTCAAGTGTTAAAGAGAGATTAGAAGTTTCAAATAGAGATTTCAAGTGTTAAAGAGATATTAGAAGTGTAATAGAGAGATTTCAAGTGTAAAAGAGAGATTTCAAGTGTAAAAGAGAGATTTCAAGTGTTAAAGAGATATTAGAAGTGTAAAAGAGAGATTTCAAGTGTTAAAGAGATATTAGAAGTGTAAAAGAGAGATTTCAAGTGTTAAAGAGAGATTAGAATTGTAAAAGAGAGATTTCAAGTGTAAAAGAGAGATTTCAAGTGTTAAAGAGAGATTAGAAGTGTAAAAGAGAGATTTCAAGTGTTAAAGAGATATTAAAAGTGTAAAAGAGAGATTTCAAGTATTAAAGAGAGATTAGAAGTGTAAAAGAGAGATTTCAAGTGTTAAAGAGAGATTAGAAGTGTAAAAGAGAGATTTCAAGTGTTAAAGAGTGATTAGAAGTGTAAAAGAGAGATTTCAAGTGTTAAAGAGAGATTTGGGACACATTTAATGTTTGAAGGTCAGAAATGATGTTAACATTGTTTTTCGTTAAGAAAGTATATTCAAATGTTTCCATAGAATTAGGTGTGTAAAATAATGGAAACTGCTAGAACACATTATATTTAAGGTGTGAAAGTCATTAATGGTATTTGCATTGTTTTTTGTTTTATATGAGAAATTAATTTAAAATGTTCCCAAAGAATTACGTGTGTTAAACATTAGAAACCATTTCAACACATTTTATCTACCACGGAGGTGTCACGCACATAGGTCAAGAGGTCATGGTTCTCCATAAAAGGCAGTATGATGTATGGGACACCCGGTTCTTTCTCCGCCAGTCCAATTAGACCGAGTACATTCGGATGCTGGAATTCTCTCATGACTACAGCTTCTTGGACCAGGCCCAGTAGGTCGATGTTGTGAGCCATGGGATCTTTTGACCAGAGGTTTTTAAGAGTCAAATATTTGGGAAAAACAACAACTCTTTCCACACTATCTAAACTGCACATATCAAACAAATGTTTTGAATCGTTAAAAATATTTAAAACTAGATATAGCCCGCCAAACATTGGCGTCAGCACACTTTTGATTTCACGCCCATGAACTATAAAAATATTCTGATGTCCCAACCACTTTTAAACCGAATATTTTTTACACCATATTTAAACTGAGACAATTTCATAATCCGAAAATAAAACATTACGCGCGAAACGAAATTGCGTTATATACAAAAAAATAATTTAGCGTAGCTATCGGAAATTATATTTCACGCGCTATTGAACTCATTCTTGAAACATTTAGAATTATTTGTAATATACTCTCAATACAAAATTCGCTGATTAGGAAGAAGCCGGAAATGGAAGCAGTAAATTAGGAAACAGTCCACGAGGCATACCATAAGAGTAATATCTATAAGAGAAGATAAGAAATTGTATTTACGTATTTATTTTTTTATCGTTTATGTCAAACACTCTTTATTGATTGCACCACTCACGCCCCCACCACCTAGCCCCAACATTTCGCCCCCCCGCAACCATAATAAAAAAACACACATATTAATGTCAACACATACATTGAAGCGTCAGAGACCTCCCCGGGCGTGAAGCGCCCCCACCAGAAACCGCTAAATCGGGTTTGCCGACGGAGACCCTCCCCGTCCGGAGACATCTGGTCGACCGAAGACGCTGTCCACTTTCCTAGGGGCCGGGACGGTAAATTAACGTCCTAATATCTCCCCCCACCCGTCCCGGGGAAGCATCGGACGCCCTCTAAGAGGGATTCTACAGTGGGTTTCCACCTCGCAACTAATTCGCGAAGTAGCTGGGACTAAACGGTTGCCTAGGAGCAGCTTTCTCAGGGCTGCGTATTTAGAATCATCGGCCAGAGACTTCCACCATAGCCTCTCGCCTCATATCCCTTAACGGCAACTTGTAATCATGATCCCTACCGTGTGTCTGCCTTTTCTTCCACCTGTGGAGTATCACAGGTGGCAGCCCTGTAGGAGCCGTTTATTCCAGCAGCAACCATGCATGTCCCTGTCTGCCACGCGGGACACGCAAAGGTGATATGCCCCAGGTTAACGCCGAGGGGTCGGTGGCCAACGCTTCCAAATCGGCAAGCCACTACAGAATTGTCCACCGGAATCCCGGGGAGGGGGGGAAGAACCCCTATTATATTTGCCGCTAGTGTTTACGGGAGATGAAAATTAGGATCCTGTCTGTCAGCTTGGTCACTTTCATAATAGGCTTAGCCAAGAAGGCCTTGGCTACGATAAAAAATCAAAATTCATTCTCCTCTCATCACAATAGTATCTTCCTTCGTATCAATAAATCATAAATATGGCCAGCTCCTGCCTACTGTTTGAACACGTTTTAGAATTGAAAGAGATGGGGTGGTTGTTCCTGTACTAAGTGGAGGATGGGGTGGTTGTACCTGTACTAAGTGGAGGATGGGGTGGTTGTTCCTGTACTAAGTGGAGGATGGGGTGGCTGTTCCTGTACTAAGTGGAGGATGGGGTGGTTGTTCCTGTACTAAGTGGAGGATGGGGTGGTTGTTCCTGTACTAAGTGGAGGATGGGGTGGTTGTTCCTGTACTAAGTGGAGGATGGGGTGGCTGTTCCTGTACTAAGTGAAGGATGGGGTGGCTGTTCCTGTACTAAGTGGAGGATGGGGTGGTTGTTCCTGTACTAAGTGGAGGATGGGGTGGTTGTTCCTGTACTAAGTGAAGGATGGGGTGGCTGTTCCTGTACTAAGTGAAGGATGGGATGGCTGTTCCTGTACTAAGTGATCCCAAATGTCTCATTGCCTTGGCTTTTCTTGTTGACATTACACAGGAGCTGAATGTACTCAACAAGAAGTTACAAGCACAGGGATAGCTTGACAGTGTTGCCTATGAAAAATTCAGGGCATTCTGCACAAAATGTGCTTTATGGTTCTCAGAGACAATTCTGTCATTTCCCAAAATGTAAAACGCTCATGCACACGGCGACACCATTCAGTAGTGGTATACTGATACCATTGCAAATCTACATTTTACCACATGTTTGCAGACTTCAAAACACACAAATTGAGCGGCTCGATCTTCATTGCAAATCTGAACACTAGGCTAGGTTAAGGGAGGTGAATGAAAAACAGACAAGCATGGACAATTTATGAGAGCATTGCCCTCCACCTTCCCCGAGATTTCTAGGTTGTTGAAGCGGATCATGTGCCTTTTTTGAAGTGCCTATCTATGTGAAAATCTCTTTCCACTCTGAACTTTAAAAAGGCAAAGTTAAGTGCCAAACTTACTGATGATCACCTATACTGAGGGTCTCAGTTGCTTACTGAATCAAGCCAAATATTGCTCAACTGTGTAAGAAGAAACGCTGCCAGGTCTCTCGCAAGAAGGATTAGGAGGAAGAACGCGAACCCTAGTTCTTAAAAGCACTTAATGTTTTTATTTGTTATTAAAGAAAAGTTGAGCAGATTAAAACAGTTGTACTTTATTGAAATTGTAATCACCTTTTTGTGGAAATCTTGTTGCGGCCCAGTCCCACTCAGACTTTACCTCCTGTGCCCATCGTATGATTTGAGTTTGAGACCCCTGCTCTGGCTGATCTAAGACAATTCACAATTTACCTTTTAGAGTTTTAACGGCTACTGGTTGAGGCGGTTGACCTGATCCTGTCATCAAGAGACCTTCGTAAACCAGACCAAAATTACCTATGACGATTAGAGATTTTTAATTTGACAACTTCTTAAAACATTTCCATTCAATACGACAATGAATGTTTAAAGCATTTGAAAAATGAAATGTTCCAATATTATGATCTCTTCCAAATAGAGAATTTAAAACATTATTTTAATCATGCATAATAATAGCATTTTTAAAAAAATAATCCTCCATAATTACGAAGTGTTCTATTTTGTTTATGCCGGCGCTGATATTGGAACAATATTCTTCTTGAGGTCGGCCAATGAATTAACTCACGTTACTCAAATAATATTACAAAGTACGACATCACTATGAAAAAATAATCCATTTATCTTGATAGAAGTAAAAAGTCATATTTTTGAGTAGTTTATGCTGTAAATATTTTTTTATCTTTTAAAGATTAAATGGCGTATCATAATCTCACCAGTTCCAATTGTTCTGCCGATTATAAGTTGGTCCACACTGATAATGAGATTGTCCATTTCCAATTTCTTGCCCACCTCTACAACAGAAGCTAGAATCTGTTTAAGGTTGGGTTTAGTCGCTACGTCACTTCCTTCAAAATAAACAAGAAATTGTTATGGCTAAAGCAGGTGTGGGCAATCTTTTTGTGCGGAGGCCCACTTTGACAATGGTAAAGCTATTGGGGTGCCGCATGTATATTATGTCCAATTTTTACATTTCGATAAACATTTCTCTCTATTAAAATCTGTAATTTCGCATTTTAGCATTACATGACAAAGTCAAGGACTGTTTAAAAAAATAGAACATTAGAAAGAAATTTGATCAAACATGTTTTAAATATCATATCGGTACATGAAATTCTGTAAAATTCAACAAAATAACTTAAAAACGAAGTATTTTTTTACACTTCTAAATGCTTTCGAGGGCCGCATAATATCAATTGCCGGGCCACATGCAGCTCGATGAGCGCAGTTTGCCCACCCCTAGACCAAAGCATGCTTTCAGATCCTAATACCTCTTATAATTAATGACATATCCAAGAGTTCTGTTTCTGATGCCTACTAATATACAATACAAATGTTCACATTTTGAACGTTTTAGTGCTTGAAACATAAAAATACATTCATTGTTCATTAGGAATTAAATTATCTCATGTTTTTTATTTGGCAAGCGGGATTTTTTCCCCTCGCAACACCTCTGTTCAAACCAAATGACCTTAAGAACAAGCCCAGATCAAAATTTCCTGTTACTCCTTTCATAAATAATGCTCCAGAGTCAAATAAGTGTATTATTTTCTTTATTTATTACCTTCTGAATCAGCTCGGCAGAACAATCGCCAACCTACGTTTTTCTGATGACATAGATGGGCTGGCTGGAAGCGAAGAAGAGCTAACCAACCTAGTAAAGCGTCTCGACAAGACTTCATCGTCCTTTGACATGCAAATCAGTGCAGAAAAATCAACAATGATGAAGTATAACACCTCCGGCATATCTACTGAAATTAAGGTTGGGGAGGAAAGATTAGAGACAGTAGGTAGCTTCAAGTACCTAGGAGCAATTGTCTCGGAAGAAGGCTCCATGCCCGAATTGATGGCCAGGATTGCCCAGACAAAAGCACTAAAGAGGCATAGAAATTATGGAATGAAAAAAATATAGCCCCCAGTACCAAAATTAGGCTGAGGTGCTCATTAGTCCTCTCAATTTTCTTGTAAGATCATGAGTCCTGTATATTAACAGCAGAACTTGAAAGAAAAATAAAGGCGATGAAGATGAGATGTTTCAGAAACATTAGACCATATCTCTAAAACACAAGTGAAAGAAAAGATTCGTCAAGCAATTAGGCAATAAGATGACCTCGTGGTGACTGTAAAAAAGAGAAAACTCAAACGGCATGGCTACATGACAAGAAAACAAGGGCTCGCCGAAGAAATGATGCAGGGCACAACGAGAGGAGGGAGAAGAAGAGGAATACAGAGAGAAAAAATGGGAACATAACATAAAAGAGTGGATGGGACTAAAATGCTGTTCGAAGTACAGAAAACAGAGAGGAATGGAGAAGGATAGTTTCCTGTCATCTGTGGTGCCCCAACGGTCCAAGGACTAAGGGACATAATGATGATGAATCAGCTTGTTGTTAAAAAGACATCATCAATCATTTTCTTTTATTCATTCCCTTTCCCAACTCTT
Source organism: Omphiscola glabra (assembly GCA_964017045.1). Taxonomy (NCBI): domain Eukaryota; kingdom Metazoa; phylum Mollusca; class Gastropoda; family Lymnaeidae; genus Omphiscola; species Omphiscola glabra. The sequence continues at coordinate 36,758,905 of OZ024799.1, forward strand.
TCCAAGCTAAGAATATTGAAATATTTGTTGGATTATTGACATGATTCTAGGTTTCATGTTTTGCTAACTAATTACATAAGTGTAAGAGTATCAGACAAAAATAAATTATTTTTGTTTTCGTCGTGATGTAAAGTTTTAAAAATTTATATTTAAAAAGTGAATTGCCGTTTAAAATAAGATATTTTATTGATCTAAATATATGAAAATCTGTTTTTTTTCATTCACTGTACATATTTGTTTCAGCCTTGAATGTGCTTGTTTGAGTTTTCCGTTGTTCCTTAAAATTAATATGTAGCAAGACATTCGGCATGTAACTTTACGGTAGGAATAACTGTTGAATTCTAGAGTGAGAACAGAGTCTTGAATGGATCTTGTCGTTTGTTTACATGATGGCGTATCATTTTATTCCAATATACTTCGCACCCCCCCCCCCCACATTGCAACACCTCGGTTCCCCTCACGACAACACCTCGGCCCCCATGACAACTCATCGCCCCCATGGCAACACCTCGGCCCCCCTCATGGCAACTCCTCGGCCCCCATGACAACTCATCGGCCCCCATGGCAACACCTCGGCCCCCATGGCAACACCTCGGCCCCACTCATGGCAACTCCTCGGCCCCCATGACAACTCATCGGCCCCCATGGCAACACCTCGGTCCCCTCACAACAACACCTCGGCCCCCATGACAACTCATCGGCCCCCATGGCAACACCTCGGCCCCCCTCATGGCAACTCCTCGGCCCCCATGGCAACACCTCGGCCCCACTCATGGCCACTCCTCGGCCCCCATGGCAACACCTCGGCCCCCACATTGGCAACACCCCGGCCCCCCCCTCATGGCATGGCCACACCTCGGCCCCCACTAATCTAGTTCAACAAGAATGATTTGGCGAGGGCATTTTAAAACTAAAAATAAATGAAATTGAAATCTTGCAGTGGGACACGAGCAATCAGTTTATTTTAAAGGGGAGCGAGTTTATATTGTTTACTAAAACAAATTATACTAAGAAAAAAAATGGACATATTTTAAATTAATTAACAGAACAACATGTAAAAAAATTATTTTAATTGCGTAGATATCTCAACTATATTTCTATTAAACAATGACCTCATTTCCCACATGTTCCAGATAAGAACAACTAAAAAACATTAGAGTAAATGAAAATGGAGGTTTACTTGACAACTTAAAAAGAGACAATAACGAACGAGTCTGTTAAACCCCTCCAAGAAACAATACCTTAAAAACAAGTTGAGAGGTAACAGCCCCATCTTCGGCACGTCTCTTGTAGTGTATCTGGTGAACTAGTAGCCAGATCGACATGTGAAATGGAGTGTTTCTGTGCGATTAACTACATCTTAAACGGTATTTCATCAAATTTTTGAAAATTTATAAATGTTATTTCCTACGAGTGCAGGTAGCCAAATTATGATACCTATATAATTATGTTAGGCTACAATGTAAATATAGGTTTATAAATGTATTTGCCTTATGGTACTGGAATTTGCAATATTGTAAGAGACTCTCCATCAATAAAATGATTAAATAACTAATCATATTTAGAGAAATGTCAAAGATGCAAGCGCAAATGTCCCATTAATATAGGTGAGTACTGTTTGATTGTTGCTAGCTTGCATTCATGATTGTGTCTTGCACATAAACGAGAGAAACAATACGGACGTCATTTTATCTATTTAAGACGAGTATATTTAATTATAACAGCACGGTTACTGGTTTTTTTTCTTTACAATCAAGATCTGTGTAACCCTTCAATATTCGCATTTAACGATATTTACATAGAATTGCACGAAACGCGTCTCCGTTGTTCGGAAAGTGTTACTTAGTCGTGTTTTTAGAAAGTGGTACTTAGATTGTCGTGTTTTTAGAAAGTGGTACTTAGATTGTCGTGTTTTTAGAAAGTGGTACTTAGATTGTCGTGTTTTTAGAAAGTGGTACTTAGATTGTCGTGTTTTTAGAAAGTGGTACTTAGATTGTCGTGTTTTTAGAAAGTGGTACTCCGTCAAAAAAGGTTGAAAACCACTGCTGTAAAGGGCCTAAGTGTTGGGTGAGTCAAAAGGGTTACGGAACAGACACTGTACTAGAGCTACTTACTATTCTAACGCAATTGACACGAATTTAAAGGCTTTGGGAAATTGAAATACATGTAATGCATAAAATACATGTAATACATAAAATACATGCACATATGAAATACATATATGGATAATTCGTGACATCTTCGACTTGCTAAAATGTTAAATACAGCAAGAATATTTGTTTATTAGAGTTTAATTATCTGAGATAGGAGGGATTTTCAAGATTTCTTGCATGCTATCTAAATAGTTCGCTTAACAAACGACTGAAACGACTAGTGTACTATGAAAACGATATCAAAAAGCAAAAACACTAGTCTGTGCTCTTGTTCTCTCTCGTCGTGACTATTGCAACTCTCTTCTGTCAGGTTCTCCTAAACATTTCATAGAAAAACAGCAGAAAGCTCAAAACTCAGCTGCTAGGTTAGTTCTAAAGGCAAAGAAACTTGATCACTTCACTTCACTTCACTACTTCACCTCATTGGCTCCCCATACAAGCACACATTGAATAAAAAAAACAGTATGTTCTCTGTCACAACTTATTCTCTGGTTCCTGCCCTTCCTATCTTACTGAACTTCTTTCGTTCCTCCGCAGGCACGCATATTGTTTCTGCTCCTAAGAGCTTCATGCTTAGTGCCACTTCTGCCGAATGTTTTTCAGGTTCCCAGAACACGCACTAAAACGTATGGTGAACGATTTTCTTTTTATGTGCCCCCAAACAATGGAATTCTCTCCCATTATACATCCGCATGAACCGACCATCCCAGCCTTCAAAACTGCCCTCAAGACCCACCTGGTTAAACTCGAATATATCGACTCATTCTCACCCCACTCTGACTGATTGATAAACAACGATCGATTCTGCTCGGTGTCGTCAATCGCTGGACAAGGATAGATTGTACTTGGGTGGGTGAGGTCAAGCTTTTCACCAAATGTTGTTTTTTAATGTATATGTTTCTGTAATTGCTAATTTTTATGTGAAGCGCAGTGAGCCTTGCCCAAGGCTGGGATTGTGCGCTATATAAAACCACCTAATAATAATAATAATAAATGGTGACAATATGTATCCATGAATACACACACTGATAAATATCAATTGGTCCTTATCTCTCGCTCAAGTCTGTCTAAATTATTTTTAATTTCCTCATTTGTGCTGGGATAATAATATCTTTCAAACCAAGGCGCGAAAATTCTGCCTCTAAACAAGTTTCATTTCATAACCAAGACGTGGCACGTGGTGCATAGCGTGGCACCCATGTAGCTGGTGACGACACAAACACAAGAGAGGGTTGATTCCACACTAGCGGCACACAGGCGTAACAATAACACTTCTTGTTTCTTTTGTTTTAGCAAACTGGTATGTATAAATATAATCTTGAAAACATTACAGCCTATCGCTCAAGATTGTGAGTTTTAAAGGGAGTCAACGGATAACTTTTTATTGATGTTTTGGAACAACAAAATGTGGACAAAAATGAACACGAATTGTTCAATTAGTATTACCTGGAGGTTTTTATACAAACAGTAGGAACTTAAGAGTTAAGCCCGGTACCAACCACCACAGCCTTCAAAACTGCACTCAAAACGCATCTCTTTAAGTCTACTAACCTGACTGATTTCCCCCTCTGACCGATAAACGATGCTGCTGAGTGCTGTCCATGGCAAATCTTTCGTATCCCTATGTTAGGTAAGTATAAAGGATACTTGCGAGGGGCTTCAACAGAGCTTAAGCCTGCACTGCCGATCAGGGGTATGGGGATGAAAAGGGTGCACCTTTGCCGGATATAGTTTGCTTAAATTTGCTTCGTAGTTCCCAGAGAGCAGTCTGAAACATATATCCCGTGCTCGAGAGACACATTCATTTCCCAGTGCTAGTGGACATTGTTTAGAAAAGAGTTTCTCAATGTTGGTTTGGGAACCAGCACCAGACCACAAAAGCACAATAAAAGGCCGGGAAATAAATTTCGAAAAAGTGGCCAAATACTTTTTTGTGTGGTTTCACTGTGTTTCTTTTATGTTTACGAAGAAATAAAATAACAGCAAAGGGCATTAATATAGTAAAACCGATTTACCCTAAAGTAACAGTCATTATCTTTACACTAAAATAACAAAAATTAGCATTACAATACATTACACTAAAACAAATGTAAGTAGCTTTGCACTAAAACAACAGTAACTAGCTTTGAATCGAAGCTAGTGATGCGAGTAATCGCTGACGCATTCATTGTCTGCAGCTCACTAGCTCCGCCGCTCTTAGCCCTTACCCTCCACTACCCTTCACCCGTACCCTCCCCCGCTCAGAGCCCGTAACCTCCACCGCCCCTTACAGTGAGTTTTGACAGATTACGTATGTTTTTTGTGTTAACACTGGAGAGGGTTGGGGAGGGGGGCTTGAGTTCAGCTACCTTTGTTATTAGCACTGGGTTTTAGTGTATACTGCGAGGTCAAAGTTCAGAAATGATATCACAATGAGTCAATAGAGACAGTTTGGGAGATAAGAGATGGTGTACTTTATCAAGGGATCTGTCCAATAGGTTTTGACATAGGTAGATGGGGTCGTCGTATCATTATGTTGAGGAATACCTGCACGGAAGTGTCTTTTTTTTCTATTTCGGTTGAATGTCCAGAAATGTACGGAGGCAGTGCTGGCTTAAAAAAGTTTTGTGCTATAGGCAAGAACAAAAAGTGTAGCCACTTCAATTAATCATCAATGTGGATCATTCACATATATTTTTACTAGATCTCAGAATATACAGAAAGTAATATATATATATATACATAGATATAAATGTACAAATCTAACACATTAGTGAGTATCTCCTTGTTTTAAATTCAATGACTCTCGTTTATAAGTCCAATGATATTTTAAAAAGTTTATTGCATGGGCGTAAGGGAATAATTCTTGAAAATACGATCTTCGAAAAATTAAAATCACTTTGGGGGATGGAAATCTACGGTTCGATTCTCTTAAGCCTTAAGACCAAAGTGTTATCGATTAAATTCAACTTGTTAATATAGAGAACAAAAGTCTAGCAAAAAGGACGTTAACCAATAACTTCGCCTAAACGTTAAAAAAAAGAAGAACAAAAAAGCATGCTGAAAGCTGATTAAATTTTTACCTAGACGTGCCTCTTCCAGATCTCGAATGGAATTGATTTGATTTTTCTTTAGTCTTGATTTCTTGAGCTTTATCAATAAAATTACGGTAGCTATTAATAGCAGAACGATGAAAAGACCAGTAGCCCCTGCTCCGCTGGCAGCTATGACGAATGATGTTTCAGTGGCGCTTCCATCAAGTGATACCGTCACTTGCCCGAGTTCTCTTTCATAATGTCCAATCTCAATGGTAACCTTATAGCTACCCCGTGGTGGGGCTGTGGGTTGTGCAAGTGATGGTGCCGTTGTTGTGGAAGATGGGTTGAGGGACACAGATTTTATATCACTAGTGCCTATAATGACCTTTTGAGAGTTTGTTCCCACAGTCTCTGGTGTCGTTGTCCAGACTGTAGAATTTGTGACTTGAGTGACACTTGTCTGGTCTGTCACATCACGTATCAATTTACCAATGACATCTCGTGCATCACACTCAAGAACATCGACTTCTACTTTTATGACTGGACATCTCTGATCTCCGACCATCACTTTTATGTCTGTTTTATTTATCTCCATGGGAAGATCCCGACCCTGTGGTGGAATAGTTGTTACAAGAAATTAGTATTAAATTTATATTATACACCGATTAAATGCATTAAAAACTGTCATCATATTAAACAATATACCTACCTTATGATGACAACAAATAGGGATTAATTTATCATAACAGTGGCATGAATAAATCTGTATTTATAATGTTTGAACATGACCGATGTTCCACGTACTACATATGTAGCATTTATTTTTTGCATAAATACATTCAGGTCACATAGAGTCATAGATTAAATGTGCATGCAACTAATTGAGAACGGTAACATGTTCATCTGAGTTTTCTCTTGCTTAACCACATACATTCGTTTTCTTTCATATGCAAAGTTCGTTACATTTTTATTTCCAGAATTTTATTATGTTGTGTGCTTTATATGTGTATTATTTTAAACCTTCATTCCACACCAAACGTTCAAGTTATGTAAAAATCTGTAATTATTGTGTGGCCAGGCAAACTCTAGCAAAATGACGACCCGTTACCTCATATAATGGCCAAATAAAATAATAATAAAACTCAATGAAACCTCAAGCATGCCGACATATTATATATAAAATATATATAAATAAATAAATATATATGGCCAGTTGTTAAAAAAATAACATGGCTGCTAGAGAATCCTTCCCCCCCCCCTTTTTTTTTCAATGTTTAAGTATCCAATCAACAAGTAGTTTTTAGAATGATTAAATGATTTTGTGCTTCGTGCACGCACACACACAGACGTACGGCTGCATTTATGTCTCTTACTTAAAACGCCCCAACACACACACGCACACACACTTTACACTCCCCTCCTACATAAATTGTAGGTTTCTACAAGGAAATGTTAAAAACAAATCTAAGCATATATAACGACTGCCTGATTCTTATTCCTTTCATCCAACATGGGGCTATATAATATACATATATATATATATAAATATATTTATAATATATTTATATATATAAAGTAACTGCAATCAGTGTTCAATGGTTTGAGATTTCTTGGACTCAAACAAATTCATTCCTGGGGCCTGCATCATTGAGGAGTGACATTTGTAAGTGGGGAAATAATCCAACACACCCGATGAATGCCTGATGCCAGAAGAAAAAATAAAATAAAAAACTTTGATCTTGGGAATAATTTTTAAATAATTTAATGTCGTGACACTTGAATTTGTTTATAACAGGTTGCTGTCTTTAAGACAACAACCACACTTTGGTGGTATTTATTATGAGAAAACCACCCACAAGAACCTTAACTCTGCCAGTGTCGGTGCTGACCTGGTAGAGTTACCTGTTTTGTCGGCGTGATTACGCTGTGTATGACGTCGTTCACTTTACAGATATCGATAGTTCAACATGCACAAATGAACACGAATAAACCACCACATATAAAACAAGTATGTTCCATTACATTAAGTATAAAAATTAAACATCTGCGCATATTTTAAAAGAAGATAGAACATGGACAAAGAAATAGAATGAAGAGTGCAGCGGGAAAACACAGTTAGCTACCGAATCGCCCCGCCGCTAATACACCCACTACTAAACGTGGACACTGAATTCAGGCTACTTAACGTTGTATTTATAACAACTCTTTCTAAACAGTTTCAGATTGGGCCTCTGAATAAAACTATGGAGGAAAAAACAAAATATCCTCCTGCAAAATGAGTTGTTATAAGAAAGCAGATGCTAAAAAAGTAGAAGTGAGTCTTTTCGGAACCAGAACATGAGACAAATGGTTTGATGCTATCCCAATACGCCAGAATAGGGGACTGCAACGGTCTGAAAAAGCAGGGGTTTTTGCCCTTGTTAATCTTTTTGGCCTAGAAATTAGAAAAATGTCTCAGATACATTACGTTTTTTCCCCCACGAATTCGCAACGCTACACAGCCGCGTGCCCGATCTACCAGTTCTGCTTTATTTCCAGATACCGGCTGATGCAATTCCCGTAAACATTTCTTAATTTCTTCAACTCAAATGCTGTTTTCGCCATGTGAGCAGCCGTTCTTTGTACTACCAGGTATAAACGATAACTCTGGGTGACAAGGGAAGTTACAGTCTCCTATAAAGCCCAACAACAATTGCACTGGGTTTTGCCACCTGATAAGAAGCATGTTATACGAACTCCAGTATCAGGGTCAGAGGAATACCATGACATTAGTCGATCGACTGCACTAAGGACACCCTAAACGTCCACGACATGAATCATTCAGCAGGCCTCACGCCTTGCTGCAGATATTTTTCTATACTTCCCCGCAAGGCTTAATCCGCAAAAGTTGACAGAAAAATAGTTACCACTGAATTACCTTCAACGAAATGGTTGGTTTGCTTGCAGAGAGCATAATGTTATTGGAAGATATGGAGTCAAAATGCGGATCGCGATAAATCCGTATCTTCTTTGGGGTTGATTCACCAATGACAAGTGTTTTAGCATTCATTCTTATTTCAAGGTCCGCCTCGATGACAGTGTAGTTCCTAAAATGATGTTCTGTAAAGCTGTGAGCTTTTGGAGTCCAGCAAAGAATGTTCGCTGTATTTTCTTTATAGCTACAGTTGCCTTGTTCAGCCTGTAGGATTAGACGAAAAGAAGAAATACAGGAATTGACCAATTTAGAAAACATATTTGCCTTAGATTTTTAAATTTAAGATATTTATGTCAAATTACATAATTAAAAGTAGGCCGTTTTATAAAGGAGCACCTATAATACATAAAAGCAACATGTGTTTTAAAGGTTGACCGTGTAGAGGTGAGACTTTTATGGCAATTTGAGTGTGCAAAACAGAGTAGAGGAATGAGGGCCTATGTTTGAGAGTATAGAAATGAGACTATACGAATAAAGATATGTGAATGAGAATTTGGGAATGATAGAGAATAGAAATACGTGTATAGACATGAGAGTATATGAATCGGGGTATGGGAATGAGAGTATGGGAATGAGAGTATGGGAATGAGAGTATGGGAATGAGAGTATGGGAATGAGAGTATGGGAATGAGAGTATGGGAATGAGAGTATGGGAATGAGAGTATGGGAATGAGAGTATGGGAATGAGAGTATGGGAATGAGAGTATGGGAATGAGAGTATGGGAATGAGAGTATGGGAATGAGAGTATGGGAATGAGAGTATGGGAATGAGAGTATGGGAATGAGAGTATGGGAATGAGAGTATGGGAATGAGAGTATGGGAATGAGAGTATGGGAATGAGAGTATTGGAATGAGAGTATGGGAATGAGAGTATGGGAATGAGAGTATGATAATGATAGTATGGGAATGACAGTATGTCCATGAGACTTATAGGGAATAGGAATAAGAGTATGTGAATAAAAGTATAAAAATGAGAGTATAGGTATAACAGTATTGGAATGAGAGTATAGAACAGAGAGTATAGGAATAAGAATATTGGAATGAGAGTACGGGAATGATAGAGCATAGGATTAAGTGTAAAGGCAAGAGAGTGTAGGAATTGGAGTATGGGAATGGGAGTATAGAAATACGATTATAGCAATGATATTATAGGAATAAGAGTATATGATGAGAGCATAGAGATGAGAGTGTGGGATTGGGAGCAAAGGAGGGAATGTGAATGAAATTAATAATGAGAGTTTAAGTATGAGGATTAGATTAAAAGATTATAGTTACAACTTGTCCCATATATGAATCGTCCTTTAAATGCTTTAATCCTATATTGTTATTTCTCTGCGCTTTTCAATTGTTACATTTTGAATCAAACTGCCACAATCACCTGCAAACTGTTTGTGTTAATGTTAGATCCGCGCTACCTCTGCTTACCATTGTACATTATATGTTACTGGCCTATCACTCTTAACGTGGTTTCATCACCAATGTAGCGGATGTGAATTGTTGTAACGATTTAGCTCAAGTCACAGTTTTCACTATTCTCCTCGGCTAGAGGCATACTTGATATCCGGAAATTGGTACGAAGGGAATTTGCTGAAAGTAACTTTGTTTAAACGGAAATTTGTTGAACGAAGGTGTGCTATATCTGGAGATGATTACGATAGGGATCCTATCTAACCAGGATTTTAATGCATTTTTTATATATATAATTATTTCAAAAAGCTTACATCACTGTCTTGCATGTTGTCGTAGTTAAAAACTAGTGCAATTTGTGAAGATGCGATGCTGGCAAGGTTTGTACCTGATAAAGTCACTGTTGTACCACCGCTGGAGAAATCATAGCTAGATTTATGGCATAGATATTTTTAAAATACAATATCGAATGAATGGGTGAGAATAATCAGGTATTTTAAAGTTTATAGTAAGTTGTGATGTCTATTAGATTTACATTTAATTGCATTTATTATTGGATTTAGTTTCAGATTTTTTTCTCAAATGTCAACATCAGCTGATCCACAGTGGTGTAGGAAAAAAAGGGGGGGGGGGCAGAGCGACGCTGATCGACAGTGGTGTAGGAGGGGGAGCAGAGCAGACTTTCACCGGGGAGGGGTGGTTTAGATACTTTTGTTGTTTTTTTTTAATGGCTGGGCGGCCTTTTCGGTCAAATCCCGTGGAAGAGGGCTGCAAAAATCTTGCCCCGCTTTGGGCGACACTAACCACAGCTTCATCACTGCTGATCTCACACATTAATATACAAAACAGAAAACAGACTTAAATAAAGTAATAATAATTAGTCGATTTATAAATGCCAGCCATGTATTGTCTTTCCATTGAAGCAAATGTCTTTTAGTATGTGAATGTAAGGTGTTAAATTATTTGAAAAATCCATTTTTATGAGGAAGTATTCACCTTTGAATAGAAGCCTGTGGATAAATGTTAGTTATGACAGGATCAGGTTTATAACAGAATGTTCCTTTCGTCAACTTATGGTAGAAATCATCAATGTATATTTCAACATGGCCACATGCAGCTTTGCTGTTCTTTCTTGTATAGCACTTTATGCTTCTGTGTATATGTAGTAAGAACAAGATCTTTGGTACCGATAAACAACGATAAGTGTTTAAGACATTGATTACAGTGTAATGTAAATATATTATATGTATTTAAAACATTAAATCATTAAAATATATTACTTATTATTGAAAAAGCTTCCAAATTTAGTAAGTCAAATATTTTACCAACCCATGGGATGCAATTTTATCCTCAATAACGTCGCATTCGTTTCCCACGACAATAATTCTTGATCTGCTACCGATGTTAAGATGCTGACCTTTGACCTCTAGCAAAGTTCCACCAAACATAGGACCGAGGTCTGGTTGAAAGGATTGAACTATCGGTGACTGTGAATAGTCGAAACAATACAAGAACGTTGAAAAGAAAAAAAAAGAACTCGCTTATGGGAACATTTAAATAAATTGTGTAAAGATTATTTTACGACATTAATTAAGTAGTACAAACGATATGAATTTTTCATAACGTACGGTAAAAATTAGTTTACTGTTTAAAATAAATAACATTCTGCCCTAAAAAATTGATTACACAATGTATTTAAGTATTGTTAAAATCAATCTCTTTGTTTCTACCCGAATTGAAGCTGACAGAAAGAGACATGTTTGTGACAATTCAAATGTGAATAAATATACATACTGCACACACACACACACACACACACAAAGACCCTACACATTTCAAGCAGCCCCTGGCATTTGGTCAGGTGATCCCCGAGAGGTCGTAACCCACAGGTTGAGAACTGCTGCCCTAACCTATGAACGTAGCAACATTAAGCGTCAGTGCTGCTTGTCGATGGCTGGTAGCTCTTCTCATCAGTGGCGTAGCGAGCTTAACTCGCGCCCGGGGCACAATACCTTTTTAGCGCCCCCAATACCTTTTTAGCGCCCCCTATTCGAAAACCATACAATATTATAGTAAAATATACCATTTGGCGCCCCTTGTGAGTATCGCCCGGGGCATGATGCCCCCCTTGCCCCCCTCACTACGCCACTGCTTCTCATCTATCTGATCTCAACGAATAAATGTAAAAAATCTATCTATCATCATCAAGGCCATATAACCCTAACCTTACTTCCGTTAAGTCAAATTCCTCCACTTGTTAAATGAGTGATTCATCACATTACAATGGTTGAACTCTATGGCACAGATTAGACACACACCCACACACTAATACATATACACGGACACAAAAACACTCACACCAACATATACATCAACACACACTATAACACAGACACACACCAATATGCACACACATTAAAACAAACACACACATCTACACGCACAGCTTCACACACACCAACATACACCACCGCACATACCTAACATACAACACACACACACCAACATACAACAAGACACACACACCAACATACAACAAGACACACACGCCAACATACAACAAGACACACACACCAACATACAACAAGACACACACGCCAACATACAACAAGACACACACACCAACATACAACAAGACACACACGCCAACATACAACAAGACACACACACCAACATACAACAAGACACACACACCAACATACAACAAGACACACACGCCAACATACAACAAGACACACACACCAACATACATCATCACACACTCCAACATACACCATCACACAGGCCAACTCAAACAAACAAACACACATACTCCAACACACTAAAACATCACACACACAATACACCCTAAAACACACAACCCAACATATACACAAATACCAATACACATTCAACACCCAATAATACACATTTAAAGACACCGAAAACACACAGAACACACATCAGCAAATAGTAAAAAAAAACATCCACACACCAACACATACCACAAAATACAAACACAAATACACATACATATACAGAAGCACACACACAAAAACAATTTGACAACTCAGAATTATCAGCCAGTCAGTTTTTGAGATGAAACATTAGTTGTAAATAGAAAGTGCCAGAGTCATAATGACAGCTATGGAACTAAAATCCTCACACAAAATTCGCAGTAAGAGTATTATTATTTTCAGAGTTTTGAAGTCTCATTTAGCTTACATTTAGTTTCGCACAAATCGTTATTAGGTTTTATATTATTTCTAAAGACTTTCTCTGTACTCGTAATTCCATCTTGTGTGTGGGAAATAATCTTTCTGTTGTCATTTGAAGATTGTGTACGTCACATGCAGTGCTCACCGTGTGAACTGCTGGAAAATAATACTGTGTCGAAGGGGGCGTGTCAAAAACGTTCACTCACATGATCGTGGTTGATCGCGCCTGCTTCCTCGGGTGGGTGGGTGTGCTCAGGTCCACGTTATACCTAGTTAAGGCGTTAAGTCATCTTGACCGGGTTTTTTTTAAGCATTCGATCTTCAAAATGTAAATAATTCTACTTTTGTCGATAATTTAAACATTACAATTGAAAAAAAAATTACAACAAAAATAGAAATGTTTTTGTAAAATTAAAATGATAAAACCTTGAAAAGAAAGACTTCTATCTTTCGTTGGGCAATGCATGTTAAGAAATTATTATTTTTTTATATTGTACCATTAAACGCGTTTTAACTCGTCTTTGATTGAAAAGATTTCAAAAAATGTATCATTATTATTTGTTAAAATGTATTTAATTCAGGTAAAATGTACACCACGTTTAAAGAAAAGATGTACTGTTTCTATACATGCACTTTTCCTTTCTCCCCATCATCTTCTTTTTTGATATTACGAATAAGATATCATATATGTGTATGTAGGTGGGGGCCGTTTTTGGAGTTCACTTCCCGGGTAGCATTTAATCAGGGTACACCAATGGGTACCACACTGTCTGAAAGTCACAACGTTTCTGTCGGTTTATAGGGGAAAAGCCATTCCTCCTATACTTTTAATCACTTTAATCTATTTTCCAATAAATATATTTATTCTTTTATCCAAAATCTCAGAACAGCTAAGGAATGAGCAATTAATTAATGATTCAAGAGATTTTTGTTTTACGTCATTCACATTTAAAAATGTCCAAGGCTGTCTTCTACGATGTTTTAACAGGTGCTATGTGAAGATGACTAAGGTTGTATTCGTACGTGAGTACACATGTGGCATGTGATGATGACTAATTGTGTATTTGTGAGTAAACAAGTGGCATGTGAAGATGACCAAGCCTGTATCCGTTGGTGAGTGTGCAGGTTGCATATGAAGATGACAAAGGCTGTAGTCGTAGGCTAGGTTGCAAGTGGCATATGAAGATGACAAAGGCTGTAGTCGTAGGCTAGGTTGCAAGTGGCATATGAAGATGACAATGGATGTATTCGTAGATTAGTGCGCAGGTGGGTTATAATGACCATGGCTGTATTAGTAGAGTACCTACTAAAACTCATCTTCTTTTAGGAAAATGGCAGAATAATGGATATGGTTCAAAAGTTACAGAGGGAAATGGAGGTGGTTCAAAGGTTACAGCAGAAAATATTATTAGTCCAGGTTTCTGGAGAAAAGTGATGTTGATCAAATTTTACAGGAGAAAATGGAGGTTGTTCAAATTTTACAGAAGAAAATGGAGGTATTTAAAAGGTTAGGGAGAAAATAGAGGTGGTTCAAAGGTTAGGGAGAAAATGGAGGTGGTTCAAAGGTTAGGGAGAAAATGGAGGTAGTTAAAAGGTTAGGGAGAAAATGGAAGTGGTTCAAAGGTTAGGGAGAAAATGGATATGGTTTCAGAAGAACCTAATGACCCAAACCTTATATTCAAAGAGGCTTTAAATTTACATGTTTACTGTTACTGAGTCAACGAATGTTACCTAAATAACGCTAAGAACTTGACAGTCTTTTCATGCAGAATTGTAAATTAGTTACATTAAAGTAGGAATTTAATACCAACCACGTACTGATATTAACAATGTTTACAGGTCAAATCTAAGATATACGGGACAAGTTGATTTTTTACCAAATTGAGATGGAACCCGGGAAAAGTTTCAAACCAACAAAGACGCCGGGATAAGTCCGGTTAAATCGGGATGTCAGGAAACTCTATAAATAGTAAGTTATTAATTGTAAAAAAATCAAAATCCGTGAATATGTTTAAGTACTTACCTTAAATGCTGAAGTCAAACGTAGACTGGACCAAACCACAAAGTAATAAAATATCTTAACAAATTCGTCTGTATCCATGATAGGCATGCATCGTTTAATTCATAAGGAACAAATTCGTCAAACAGGAAGTGAAATATGAACAATGCATACTTGACATACCGCGTCATAGCTCGTACCCTTATAGAACGGCATACGGTAGTGCACTAACAACTATATTAACAAACTGGCAGTGAACTAGCAACTATATTAACAATCTTATAGTGCACTAGCAACTATATTAACAAACTGGCAGTGAACTAGCAAATATTAACAATCTTAAAGTGCATTAGCAACTATATTAACAAACTGGCAGTGAACTAGCAACTATATTAACAATTTTATAGTGCACTAGCAACTATATTAACATTTTTTTAGTGCACTAGTAATTATATTAAAAATCGTGTAGTGCACTAGCAACTATATTAACAATATGGTGGTGCACTATCAACTATATTAACAATCTGGTTGTGCACTAGCAAATATATTAGCTGTATTGTAGTGCACTAGCAACTATATTAACAATCTGAACAATCTGGTGGTGCACTATCAACTATATTAACAATCTGAACAATCTGGTGGTGCACTAGCAACTATATTAACAATAAAAGTAATAGTTTTTTCGATGTAACTGTTTCAAAATGTTTTGTGTTACGAGCTGCACTAGCAGTTCAATAGCTTCGTTGTCTTGGTGTAATACTTAATCAAATCCATTAACAATATTTTAAATGGCTCTTTATTGAATAAACTGAGTCCCATCTTTCCCCCCGTTCCCGCTCTGCTACTCCATTACTACTACTAAAACATAACATCTTCAAAGAATACAAAGCACATAGCAACAGCTTCAGAAATACTCTCAGCACCAAACACGCACCCACAAGGCACGAACAAATCATGTTGTCACTCTTTTGCATCTATTTTGCCCCATTCTTTTACAACCATGCTACCTTACTCTTTTACAGCCATTTTGCCCCACTTTTTACAACTATGTTGCCCGAATCTTCTACAAGATATCTTTTCCGACACTTAAACAGCTGTGCTGCCGGTAAATGTATTTCTATTTCCTACTTATTAAGACAATGATGATAACATTTATTTAAACATTAAACAACAACCCAAACTAGAATTCCTCCCTCTTAACTTTAGTGAGAGCTTAGAGCAGGGCTGCCAAAGATTTGTTTGGAGTGGCACGCGGCCACAAAAATCCTGCTCAAAGTCTCTGCTCCAAATCTCTTCTCACAGCAATTTAAAAAAAAAAAAGATTGATCGTTTGTTGCGGCCTGAATGAGAGGAAATAAAAAGTAGAGGTTACATTCAAATATGAATATAGGACAACAAGGAAATGGTCGGTTAAAGAGTATAATTAAATTGAACATTGATCGTGTCCTTTATTGTCATTTTTTTCTGTGCCTACTGGTTCTCAGTCCTTTGTTACGTAATGTTCATCTGCGAGCCAAATCTTAAAACATATTAAATTTTCAAAACAGTACAGCGGTAAAAAACAGTAATATTTGTCAAATATAGCAGTACAAAAATACTTCATTTATTTGAAATTGTTTTCCTGCAACACTGAATCTTGAAGCCTCAAAATTGAAAAACAAATTTTCCTGACGACAGAATGGCGACCTCATTTTAATTTAAAGAAGGTTTTCTAACTCGGGGGAAGTCGTGGGAAAAATGAACAAATTTAATTTCTCTTTGTCTTTCTTTTTTTTATATAAGATACAATGAACCGTTGGGGCGCCACAGATGACATGAAAACTATCCTTCTCCATTCATCTCAGTCTTCTGCACTACGCATAGCATCGCGTAGTTTTATTCCCGTCCACTCTTTGATGTTATCTTCCCATCTTTTTCTCTGTCTTCCTCTTCTTCTCCCTCCTCTAGTTGTGCCCTGCATGATTTCTTTGGCGAGCCCTTGTTTTCTTGTCACGTGGCCATGCCACTCAAGTTTGCGTTTTTTACAGACACCAGGAGGTCATCGTACTGCCCAATTGCTTGACGAATCCTTTCTTTACCTTGTTCATTGGTGATAAGGTCTCTATAGCAGATGCCAAGAATGCCTCTGAAACATCTCATCTCCATCGCCTTTATTTTCCTTTCAAGTTCTGCTGTTAATGTCCAGGATTCACAGGCATATAAGAAAATAGAGAGGATTAATGAGCGCATCAGCCTGATTTTGGTGCTGAGATCTATATTTTTGTCGTTCCATATTTTCTTAAGCCTCTTTAGTGCTGTTGTGGTCTGCGCAATCCTGGTCATCAATTCGGGCTTGGAGCCTTCTTCCGAGACTATTGCTCCGAGGTACTTGAAGCAGCCAACTGTCTCTAATATTTCCTCCCCGACCTTACTTTCTATGGCGATGCCAGTGGTGCTATTTGTCGTCATATTTGTCTTTTCTGCACTGATTTGCATGCCAAAGGACGATGACGTCTTGTCGAGACGCTTTACTAGGTTGGCTAGCTCTTCTTCACTTCCAGCCAGTCCGTCTATGTCATCCGCTAAGTGTAGGCTGGTGATTGTTCTGTCTCCAAGTCTGACTGTCCCTACATGCGTTTCCAGTGCATCTGACATAATTCTCTCTAAGTAGATGTTGAACAGGGTGGGGGAGAGCAAGCAGCCTTGTCTAACTCCAACCGTGGCATTTGGTTAAGCGCTCCCCGAGAGGTCGTGACCCACAGGTTGAGAACTGCTGCCCTAACCCATACACATGACAAAATTAAGCGTCAGTGCTGATTGTCGATGGTTGGTAGCCCTTCTCATCTATCTGATCCCCACGAATACATGTAATAAATATATCTATCATCATCAAGAAAAGTTTTGCAGAATTACAAAATGTTGAGTAAGTTAAAACTTTATTTAAAATAACAGTAGCGTTGGCATGGCTTTGTGGGGAAACAGAAATCAAATATGCGAATTCGACCAGAAGTGCAAGACAGCTATTGTTATCTTTTATATCTTCATAGTAAGCTGAATGTGGATTTAGTATCATAAATGAAGTCGTGCTAAATAAAGAAAGAAATTGGCTGGATTTAACTCAGTGGGGAGACTTGAGACTGAAGCTATCTACACAGTGGGGAGACTTGAGACTGATGCTATCTACACAGTGGGGAGACTTGAGACTGAAGATATCTACACAGTGGGAAGACTTGAGACTGAATCTATCTAAATTAAAGTTTCTAATTAATTTTGCCTTCTCCCGCTATATTTGTCATCTCACATTGTATTTGTGATCTTTCATTGTACATGTATTTTAAAATGGTTAAATATAATACATAATTAAAATATTTTGAAAAATCTTTCATTTGGAACTTGAATTTCAGTTCTCAATTATTTTTTATTCCTGAAAATATACATGATGTGTTTTCTTAAAAATTTCTTCCTAAAACCTATTTATTCCTCAGCCTTTTTCCTATTTTTCGCAAAATTCTATCATTTGTCTTTCATTCGGTGAACAATTCAATTTTTTGAATTTTACAAATTATGTATATATTACATAAGGGGCATAATAAGTTTAGAAAGGCCTTGGTAGGGCATGGCACAAAACAGTTTGGTAAACACTGACCTAGATGTTACTATTGATAATAAGCTTTCATTGCAGAAACACAACCTAATTCTGTATATCAAAGTTAACCAAAAAAAAATATAATAAAATTTGTCAATTTGGGCGTGAATATATATATATATTTTTTTTGTTCATTGTATTGTCTTGTCTGTTGAAATAGGCATGTAACCGAGACGTCCTTTTAATTGTTCTTTGATTAGAAACAAACAATTTGTGTAGATAAAACAATATATGTTCAGATTTTATGATGATTTTACGAAATACAATAGTAAAAGTTTCTGAAAAAGATGTTACTGTTTGTAGTTTCAGAATTGAAAAGCTGATTTCAATTCTTTTGCAGAAAGATTCTCCTCGACATTGAAGACAGCAAAGTCAAGTGATATAGACTGGTTAAATTTGATATTCAACAAAGAATAAAAACGACAAAATTTCATAAAAGTAATGATAATTTAATGAAAGTCGGCGTTCAGAAATTATTATTAAACAACTAGTCATAAATAGTAGCCTAAGTAATAAAAGATCGCTTATAAAGGAGAATACGGTAAGGCTTAACATTATTATTTAATAGAAATTTTCATGCTCAGGAAAACAAAACTGAAATTAAAATTTGCTAAGAACTT
The DNA here is from genome assembly GCA_964017045.1 of Omphiscola glabra. NCBI lineage: Eukaryota > Metazoa > Mollusca > Gastropoda > Lymnaeidae > Omphiscola > Omphiscola glabra. The sequence continues at coordinate 36,777,898 of OZ024799.1, forward strand.
GAATATGTTTTACCATGGTTCATATACAGGATACTGCAATGCAACATTACAAGAACAGTTTATATCATATTTTTCAACAAATCATTATTAAATTATAATCCAACAGCACTTATTGTTGCATGCTCTACACAGCACATGTTTTAGACATATTCTGTTTCTTCTCCTCCGATTTCAGACAAATTTCGGTGCAAACCATGGTGAGACTGAGCCACTGACATAGGCTCTGACCTGTCTTTTAGAGAGTAACATGCTGGCATTGTGATGACGACATTTAGGATCTCTTTTCTTTCAGAAAAATTTAAAATGGGAAAATCCCGCATTTCATCTTTGACATGACCCCTGACTTGATCATGCCCTTTCGTGTTTTGTTTAGAGAGTTCTAACGGAATCGTTGATGCGTTTTGATAATTTGAGAACCCTGCTGTTTGTCCATCGACTGAGAGAGAGAAGTGATTGTTTGGATATGTAGTTGTTGAAGCGACTGAAGAAACTTGTTGTCCTCCATCAATCAACTCCAACAATTCGGTTTGCAATGCTTCAAAACTTGGTCTTTGGTCTGGATCTTCATCCCAGCAACTCATCATGTGTCTATACCTGAGTAGGTGATAATTAGATTATAATATTATTCTCTTGTCACGTCTTTTCATCTAAACAACTTTTTTATGCAAATGACATAATTTATTGATGCAAGATTTGATACATTTTAAAAAGGTGTATGGCTCATCTATATTGCCTATAGAAATATATAAATTCATTCAACTTTAGTATTTTAAATAAATTATAAATAAAATATTTAAATATTTTTTTACTTTAAATGTAACTAAATAAAATTATTCTTTTTTTTCATGTTTGTGTCAAACTTGCTAATCCATTGACATAAAATCTTGACACTTGATGTTAAACTTGATTTCCATAAAAATGTATTTTTACAGCTCTACATATTGTACTTCTACATTATTAAACATGTTACTTTCACAGTACTATGCATGGTAAATTTACAGTACTACAAATTATTTTTTATAGGACTCTATATAATACTTACATAACATCTGGGCAGAAATGAGGCTGAGCAAGTCTATGATGTTTTAGGAATTTAATAACTTCCCATCCGTCTACACAGGGGTAGGGAATCATTCCTCGTGTCAACATCTCCCACAGTACAACACCGTATGACCACTGTAACATGAAAATATTCTACAGGACGCATGGTAACATGAAACTAACACACATATTCTGGTGAAGGTCTGAGATTACTCTCTTATGACCCGGGCTAGTAAATTGGCTACCAGCTCCATCTGCTGAGCTGAGCCATACAACATTTTCCTCACTTAGGGTTCCCCAACCGCATTGGCTTCCCACCGGGAGATCTAATGTAGTCTCCAGCCCGCCACCCAGTTGTTCTGTATCTGGAACGACGGTTCCTTCTTGTTTAATGAACGGTATATCTCTACGGTATTGAATATTGAATTTTCCCTCTTTATTTCAAGCGGTTCTACATTGGCCAAGACTTCTGCAGCAGCTGTGGGTGTGGTCCTGAAAGCGCCACAGATGAATCTCAGAGCCTGATTCTGGATTCGGCCCAACTTTTCCAATGCTTGCAAAGGATTGAACTGGCATGCTGTAATCCATCACCGACCTTACACTGCTTAGGAATAGAGCTCTAAGCGTACTTGCGCCCGCACCCTAACTTGTGCAAGCCAATGTTTTCACCAGATTGAGCTTGGTGGTTGCCTGGGAGCAAAGGTCTTGTACAAAACTATGCATTTGCACCTTTTGATACAATTTGACCCCCAGGTAAACCGGCTGCTTGTCCCATTTGAGCGCCCACGTGAGTTTTGCCTATACGTGGCGCGATCGACTAGTAAGGTAGAGCAGACTACCCGAAGCCAAAAACGTACGTCATAAGTCTGAAGGAGAGAGATTACTAAGGTAGTTTCTCTCCGGGGGAATATAAGAGAATAAAGCCTAGATCTAATTAAAAAAATATGGCTAGTAACACGAAGCTATACTACAGGACCACTGTAACATGGAACTATACTGCATGAACTCTGTAACATGAACCTTTACTACAGGACCACTGTAACATGAAATTATACTCTTATTTATTCTGGTAGACACATTTAACAGAACTAATGTCAATCAATGCTAAGCCAAAACAAAAACATAACATTTATATAAAAGAAACTTATATTTCTGACTAAGACTGAGCCCATCTGACAGAGGCTGAACACATCTGACTAAGACACACCTAATCTAAGACTCAACAGATCTGACTGAGACTCACCACATCTGACTAAGACTTACCACATCTGGCTAAGACTCACCTCATCTGCCTAAGAGTCACACATCTGACTAAGAGTCACCACATCTGACTAAGACTCACCAAATCTGATTAAGACTCACTACATCTGACTAAGACTCACCACATCTGACTCTTTGTGAGACCTGCTAGCTCACACATCTCCCCATCGATACTCCAAGTGATATTACACAACTAGGCTGGGCCCTACAGTGCACTTACTCTAATAACAATGACTCATGAACTATGGAAATTAACCAGGTCATCATGACCGTGACATAGCTTAGACAATGCACGCGTCTGACCAGAGTAGGGACGCTAGAAAGCAGGATAAGACATTTTTCACATGGGTTTGACAGTATCAGAGCCTGGCTAGCATTTATTGTTGATAAAGTTTGTTTATTCATAATTGCCTAGGTTAGTAATATTAGTATTGTTAGTTTCATATGTTTATAATTTTAGTAAGAAATGTTAAGATTGTAGTTAGTTACTTAACTTAAGTTACTGTTAGAATACTTAGTGAGATTATGATTTATTATTAATAATGTGATTGGATTATAATTCTTAGTTATAGCTTATGTGTTGTATTTATTATTCTTATTTACAGCGAGTAGAGTAAAGTCTAGTATATTCTATTATAGGTATACCCAGTATAGTATACTTGAGTATTGTTTAGAGTATCGTTTAGTAGCCAGTAGAGCTTATTTGAATATAGTAGTGTTGAGCATAGACTAGACTCTAGTCACTAAAGTATAGCTCAGTATAACTCATAAATCAGTAAAGTTGAGTATAGTCAGAACGTTAGCGCAGACAAACTCTGACGTCATATTGAAAGAGTCAAGTGTAGGGTGAGGCCTACCATACTAAAAATTAGTATAGACTCCCTGATACTGTAAAATCTCAAGTGAGGCTGTTTGCAGATGACTGTCTTGTCTACAGAGAGATAATCGACTACGATGACCACAACCAACTTCAAGCAGATTTGGAGTGCCTTATGAATTGGGCAGACAAATGGGGCATGAAATTTAATGAAACCAAATGCTACATAATGAGCATCTCAAAAAAAAAACCATCAAGCTATATGTACACCCTAAATAGGACAATCCTTCAACAAGTAGCAAACAATCCATACCTTGGAATTCTCTTCTCAAATAACCTAAAATGGTCACCATATATAAACAAAATTTCAAAAAAAGCCAACTCCACACTAGGTTTTATTAGAAGAAATCTGCGCCACTGCCCAACATCCTGCAAACGAAATGCCTATCTTGCACTCGTTCGTCCGATACTAGAATATGGTGCAATCATCTGGGACCCATACCTCAAGCAAGACGTGGACAAATTGGAGCGAATCCAACGAAACGCAATGCGCTTCATAGCACGTGACTATAAAACCACCACGCCTGGCTACGTCACTGGCCTTTTAAACAGATTTGACATCCCAACTCTCAAGGACAGACGAGAAAAGATCCGCCTTACATTCTTATATAAAATGGCCATGGGGCTAATTCCGGCCATCCCACCAAACAATTATCTTACCCCACAGAAGCAAGGCCGATTAATTAGAGCCAAACAGTCACTTAACACTGACTTAACATCTGACAACCCCATGAGAAATTACACCCGAAACAATAACAAATGCTTCACTGTGCCTCGGAGTAACACAGTGCAACATAAGCAGTCATTTTTTCCACGCACCATAATTGCTTGGAACAACCTGGACAATACCGCCGTGAACTCGACAACGATCGAAAGCTTCAAGGCCGCCCTGGCATCTGCTAGGGGCCGTTAGATTGGCAACATCGCTTCCCCAACCGTTGCACATATGCCAGTATATGGATGCAGCAACGTACCGAACCAGAACCAGAACCAGAACCAGACTCGACAATGAGTCGTGTTGTGTATACACACCGTAGAGAATGGTTGGAATCCCCCCCCCCTTACATCCCGCCGCCGAGTGACCAGTGGCCAGCGAGCGAGAGGAGACCGGGCAGCCGAGGTCGTGTTGTGTGTGTCTTGGACCTGAAGTGTGTGTGTGTAGAGGACTTGAGATCACCAGAGGACCGGCAGTTCATCGCACAGTCTCATTGTTTTAGTAACTAGACTGTATACACCATTATTTCTTTATGTTGGTATGTGTGTAGTTATTTTCTGTATAATTAAATATTTATTTGTGTGCTGAACCACCTGTGTTCTTTAGTAGTGATAGCAGTGAGAGCGAGTGAGAGTGCAATAGTAGCGTTAGTGTGAGTGATACTTTATGTAGCATAACTCATTAAGAGTAATGATACCCTAGACATGGTAGCAGTACTAATCTTCGTAACGCTAGGGACCAATATATATATATATATATACAGCTTTTTAAGGACCAGTAATTAAATAGTATAATTATTCCTTTTGGCTGAACACTCAATTCTAAGACTAACCACATGGGACTAAGACTCACCACATATTACTAAGAATCACCACATCTGCCTAAGACTCACCACATCTGACTAAGACTCTCCACATGTAACTAAGACTTACCACATGTGACTAAGACTTACCACATCTGACTAAGACTCACCACATCTGACTTTGAACTGTAGGATCCTACTGCAATACTCTCTATGGCCATCCATCGTATCGGCAGTTTTTGCTTCTGGTCGCATTTGTAGTAACCCCTTTCATAGACATCCCGACATAGACCAAAGTCAGCGACCTTGACTTGGTGATTCAGGTCAAGCCTGGGTATGTAAATGAAGTGGAAGAAGGAAAATCTTTAAGAATTTATAAAATTGTTTGGAGCTTGTGTTAACCAATTTATTGTCTGGCATCGATTTCTTTCTTATATGTAACAGCTCATGCAGTTGCATAGTGATACAGGGGTGAAAGTTAACTAAGTCTATAACCGTCACTGCAACATCAAGAAATAATCAACGTAATTAAAATGTATAATTATTGAGTCACTTGATGTAACTAGTCACTAACATTAAGACTTTATTTCAATAAAACTGAATCTACACATAATAAATTAACAACTTCCCTTATAGTACAGTATATCTATACATGTTTACTTCTGTGTTGATTAATTATATTGACTCTCGTTCTCACATCCTTACACAATTTATTATAGCACATAATCTCAACACGACGTTTCCAACTTTGCAGCATAAGCCTTCATTCGTCGGTATATCTATACAATATTGTGTCTCAATTGATTCCAACTATAAGCCTTCATTCGTCGGTATATCTATACAATATTGTGTCTCAATTGATTCCAACTATAAGCCTTCATTCGTCGGTATATCTATACAATATTGTGTCTCAATTGATTCCAACTAACATCAGCATGCACATAGTTATGCAGTTACAACAAGTAAATGTGTAGATTAATTATTTTTAAAATGAAGGACCAGGCTTGCCAGAATGAATGAAAAATGTACACCTGTAAGTTATTTAATAAAGTGACTTAAGAAGTCGTTAAAATCTTACAGCATATTGTAGCGTCTCTTTTGGTATAATCAAACACAGATTTTCCCCAAATCTAAGCGTCACATGTACTCTCGTGAAAACAGTTAAAAAAACGTGTATTTAATCAAATAAATGAATACACTTTTAAACAAAATATCTTCTTTATTAAACGCTAGGTAATCTGTACCAGACATTGCAATTGACCGCTACCAAGTACAAACATTGTCTAGCTAACTTATTTATATAATGGCTTGAACTTTAAAAAAAAAAATTTTAAAAATAATAAAAACTACAACAAAACAAATGGGTTCTCCACGAAAATGTTTCCAGTTTCTTGAGCTAAGGGATAGATTTTTTTTCCCAAGTTTAAGAAAACGCTGGTACCAAAGACAGTAGTCAAAGTATGCGTGATCCTTGCAACTGGTGTAACTTTTGGGTAAGTGAATACAAAACAAACCACTTGATCAATTATATTATCATACTATCACCGGCACATTTTGTGTATGGTCCTGGCTGTATAATATATACTCACATAAGATTCCTGGCGGTATAATATATGCTCACATACGATTACTGGCGGTATAATATATACTCACATACGATTCCTGGCGGTATAATATATACTCACATGCAATTCCGGGCTGACAGATCGCGATGGACACACCTGAGTTTGCTGAGGTAGGCCATGCCATTCGTTATGTCGGCTGCATACTTAATGACGTCATGTAGGGTTAGAGTCTGTTTAGCAGACAAAAGTTGTGTTATATAATGGCTAGCGGATATAGATACACAAATAAACTATTGAGTATGTTCCACTGTTTCCAAACCCACTCAGAGAGCTGTATGAAGACGATTCAATGACCCAGGGCTACTCTTATATACTTTAAGATAAGGCAAACTTATAGAGTAAAACCATTGTCCAATACAGAATTATATCATAGCACGGTCTACTTAAATTTTATAGCAAATTGTTTGTTGATATCTTCAGGTGTCTTGATGTTTATTATAGTTTACATTAAAACCGATGTAATAATTGACATAGACAAAAATAACTGTGCCCAAATGTTAATGTTAATAATTATGAATGTGAGATTTGAACTGTCAAAAAGAGATTATGAACTCCTTTAATATGTGTGAAAGTTAGAAATGATGATATAATTGTTTTGTTTAAGAAATTAATTTCAAATGTTCCCAAAGAATTACGTGTGTTAAAAATTACAAACCATATCAACACATTATACCTACCACAGAGGTGTCCCGCACATAGGTCAAGAGGTCATGGTTCTCCATAAAAGGCAGTATGACGTATGGGACACCTGGTTCTTTCTCTGCCAGTCCAATCAGACCGAGTACATTCGGATGCTGGAATTCTCTCATGATGACAGCTTCTTGGACCAGGCTTAGTAGGTCGATGTTGTGAGCCATGGGATCTTTGGACCAGAGGTTTTTTCATGTCAAACATTTGGTTAAAAAAACACTTTTTTCCACAATATATCAATAGCACACATTATCATTAAACAATGTTTTAAACAGTTAATGAATATTTTAAATGAGACATTTTCGTTTACATATTTTACTTTTTAATCGTTAACATAAAACATTTTTTAATTTTGCCCCCCCCCATTGCACCCCACCCCTCGCCTCGATTTTGACTTTTTTAAAAACACAAAAATTAACATTAAGACATAAAATACATGTTTGTGGTTTGTTACATACGGAATACTTTTTTTAAAATATCAATTAAGCTTATCTACATTTTTCAGTAAGCTGTTTACCTCTTAGAGTTTTAACGGCTACTGGTTGAGGCGGTAGACCTGATCCTGTCATTAGGAGACCTTCGTACACCAACCCAAAATTACCTGTGACGATAAAAGATATATAATCTAAACAAGTCTTAGAACACTTCTATTCAATAAGACATTTGTGTTAACCAAATGACAAAAATAAATAAATCACCGTTGACATTCGATAGGGATGCTCTAACGTGAAGGACTTTTCAAAATACTGTGTTTTTTTTCTGTTTAACTCACACAACAAAGAAGTTTCAAAATAACAAACAAAACATCTTCCATAATTAAGCAGTATCCTTTTTAATTTATGCTGAGGCCGATATTGTGGAAATATTATATTTGAGGTCGGCCATTTAATTAACTCCGATTACTCATGATAAAATAGTGTTACAACGAAGTACGATACCAATATAAAAAAATAATCTTTTGAAACTGAGTAATCATTATTTTTCAGTAGTTAAACGTTATAAATATGTTTCGTCTTTTAAGGATAACACAACGCATCATAATCTCACCAGTTCCAATTGTTCTGCCGATTATAAGTTGGTCCACACTGATAATGAGATTGTCCATTTCCAAATTCTTGCCCATCTCTACAACAGAAGCTAGAATCTGTTTAAGGTTGGGTTTAGTCGCTACGTCACTTCCTTCAAAATAAACGGGATTATTACTGCTGAGGCACGCTTTCAGATCCTATCTTATTTATTTCATTTATTTCACTCTTAGTCAGTGGCGCATTAAGCTCTGATTAGGTCTCTAGGTAGTCAATATTTTGAGTGCCCTCTCGGAAATACCTCTTATATCCAATGACATATCCATCACTTCTGAGCCCGAATCTGACTAAAATACGATAAAACTTTTCCACATTTTGGATGATACAATATTTAACATTTGATTTCTTTTCATTGTACTGCCCAAAGATATTAGCCTAGGAACAGGCCTAAATCCCAATGTCTTGCTATTCCGAAGGGAACCAAATTTAAAACGTGTCTTCATTTATTGCCGTGTGAATAAATTTGTTGTTAAAAGCATAATGAAACCTTCTTCTTTATTGAGTCCTTTTCCCAACTTTTTTCCGAACTTAGAATGTTAAGGGATGTGATGGACTATTTTAATGATTCTAGGATTTGGCTTTTGGTAGTTATTGTGCAGAGTGATAGAAACACATTTCGGGCCATGTGACATGCCTGGATCCAGAGATCTAGGTGATCCAAAGAAAAGTGTTTGGGATGTGAAAAGGTTTAATGAGATGATGCGTGTTTCTGTGAGTACAGAATTCCCCGGGACACAGTTTACACCACGGTGAGGCCCGGCGCAGGGAGATAAGGCACTGCTACTGAACTTCCATTCAGAAACGTTCTTTTTTTACAAAAAAAAAAGATATGGCCCTAGATGAAGATTTTCGTAGACTACTTCTTTGTGGAGCCTTTGTTATGGACCCCATAAAATGTGACGGGCCCCTAGGCAAGTACCACATATGTTTAGATAAGCTCTTCTTGATTGGACACTCCATTGAGCCCAAAGCAGCAGTCCCGCGTTACCATTAAGGCAAATGAGTGACATGGGCAGGGGCTCTGCGCCTTTTCGGGGCCCACGAAATACGATCCATTATTTTGGAAATTATCTGATCAGGAACATGTGTGTTATGCGGTTATTTTTTAATAAACATATCGTTTACATATCCTTATGTAACAATTTATAGAAAGGTAAAAAGGAAAAAAGTAAAGGAGAAAAACACAAATGGAATATTTTTACTAGAGTTGTTTTAAAATGGTGGAAAGTGGGTGACTGACGGCACGCGCTGAAAACGTGGATGGGAGTACATTAAATTTTACAGTTATTTGAAAAATTGAATTGAGACAATGAGGACGTCCGCTAAAGCCTTCCAACATGGCGTAATAATTTTTGAAAGAAATTATAAACGTAATAATAATATGATATACAATCGCTATGCCTGTGATAGAATCTAGAGATCTTTGAGCCAGATCGACATGCGCTTTGGAGAGTAAAATTGTTATTTACTAGATCTAATACCGTATTTCATCAAATAAATTAACATTTAAAAAACTTTATTTAATAAAAGTAGCTTATCCTTGAGACCTATATAATAATTATGTTAGGATGCAATGTATACTGCGTGTAATGGTTAATTTAATATATAGGCCTATGCCTTACGACACTGGAATCTGTAATATTGTAAAAGAAACTATAGGAATGAATTAATCAAAATACATAATTTATATTTGAAAAGATGGATTGAAGATGTATGTTGCTGATATTTTTCTCATAAAAAATAAGCAGTATAACTAGATGGACTTGTTGTATTTTTAAACAAATATTAAACCAATTATTAAACAGCTATATTTTATTTTATATTGGCGTTGCGCTGACATGCTCTTGGAAGCGCTTAAGCGTAAAAAATAACAGAACACTGTACTAAAGCAACCTAGCTTTGAAATGTAGCACATTTAACACTTATTTACAGGTACTGTCTTAATTGAAATACATGTCGGGACGATTTTTAAAAAAATCTCTGACTAGCTGAAAATTGAAAAAAAAAAAAAACAATAAAATGTACTTATCTGAGGTAGGAGATTTTCAGGATTTCTTCATAAAATTCGAATTGTGCGGGAACTCGGATAGACGGCGATGTCAGCCAAACGTTAAAACATTTACGAGGCATATTGAAATTTTAGAATTAATTGTATAATGGAGTTAAATTTATAATTACACAACCGCTAAAACAAAGATTTCGTATAAATAGCTAAAATGTAATTTCGAGCAAAGGGGGGTGGGGCTGAAAAATTTGACAATACATCCATACACTTTATGGACTCTATAAGAATCCAAATTAGTGCTCTCCTTCAAGACTAGCAACTACACATTTTTTTACACGCCCCTAAACTATACTAATATTCTAATGACCCACCCGCTTATAAGCCGCAGATTTATTTCACCAGCAATTTTAGAAAAATAAACTAACTTAGCGCAGCCATAAGGAATTTTATTTTAACTTCCCCTTGAAAAACATGAACAATTGATTAATGTAGGTTGGGAATAACGGGTTGGGTGTGAAAATGTAATACAATGTGGTGACATTGGTGCCGAGTCTATGCGCCAAGTTTCAGCTCGATAGGTTGACGAGAATTGGGTCATAGCCGTCCAAAAGATTAGCCACCCAGCCAGTGTTTACTGCAGGCATCTCTCCGTGGGTCCCCCGGGGAACGTCAAGCCCCCCCTTCCCCCGAGTCAAATGTGTACTAACATATAACAATTATATATTTGTTATTGAAACCGACAAAAATGTTATTTTAATTATTTTTTTAAAAAGAATATTATCTGGTGCCTTAAACCGATTACAATTAGGGGATTCTATGATGTGTTCACTACGCTCGATATATTTGATGATCCGCGTGTAGTTAAGGCTAATCTCGTTAAAGGGCGTACAGTATTCGATCACAAATATCGTATTATGATTATATGCCGAAGTCTTACTTCCGTGAACAAAAATGCTTAGCTGGGTGCCATTTTATTCCCATAGCAGAACCACTGATTTATTCGATGAATTGGCCGTTAAACGAATGGTGGGGATGAACAAGTTCAGCCAATCGGAGGAAGGTGTTAGGAGATACAGATGGATGGGTTTTATCGTCGAGAAAGAGTTGTAAAGCTAAGATATCGTCAGTGTGTGTATGGGGGGAAACTGAAATCTCAGCGACCAGAAGAATCGAAGGGGATCTGAAATTAGTTGGTAGTGGTCTCAAGATGGTTTAATGGAAACAAATTAAAAACCATTAGAGGGAAGAGACCTTTAATCATAAGAGAACATGAGATAAAGAGAAGAGACCTTTCGTTATCAGAGAACGCGGAAAAAGGGGGGGGGTAGAGAGAAGAGACCTTTCGTCATCAGAGAATATTTTATCAGGAAGGATGCATACTACTCGTTGTAAGTAGGTGGATACTAGTTCTAATAAGGTTACAGGATACGTAGTTATCAGGAATCTTATGGAGGATGCTATCTTCAGGTAGTTTTACATGGTGACACTGAGATTGGCGATGAGACGCCCCATGACTTTATACAAGAATATACATACGCTGAAATGCTATTTTCTTTTCAAAAGATTAAAGTTTGGTATTGTCATCGGAGTTAAAAGAACCAGGTGCCGGGTAGAAATGACTAGTAAAGCCTTTAGCTATATTACGGAGAATTACACGGTTATGAAGAATGTTGAGATTTACCTTGTGGCTTACTTTAAAAAAAAAAAAAAGAATGAAGGCGAGTTATGTGCAATCTTTGGTTAGTTCAGGTGGAAGTAACCTAAAGACAAGATAAAGGAACGAAGTTGGTTCTTAGAAGTTTTAAAAGAAAGCCAGCTGAGCGATGTATGACAAGAGCAAGTGGTTGTCGTAAAAGACGGAAGGGAACGTTAGCAGGTCCTAAAAAAGTTAACTTAAATAAATCACAAAGCAGCAGGTTAAAAAAGCGTAAATCAAAGATAGAGCGAGACAAAGGGTAGATGTTAGTACTAAATTTTAACGAGAATGTGACGATGACAAATAAAAACATAGCTTCTAGTTAAACAAATAATACTTCAAGCCGAATTACCTGAATCATTAACGGGCTGAAATTTGCTCGTCTTTGACTTCCTGAACCTCATGAACACTGTCATCGTGGCCACCAGCAACATGACGATGACCAGTCCAGCCACGCCCGCCCCGACATACATCTTAAGATTACTTTGTTGGACGTCCTCTGGTTCAAGAAGGGACGCCTTCACACTGCCGAGTTCCTTCCTATAGTTTCCTATCTGCACCTTTGCGACATGGTCGAAATGGTTTTCGTTGACCGTGTCTGTCGTTAGTGTCGTCGTGGATCCGTTAGAATGTTCTGCACTTGTGTAAGCAGTCGTGGAAAATACTGTAGTCATGGCTGTTGTGTCCTCATTAGTATCTGTAAATTTTCTTTGATTCTGTTCATGTCTGACCTTCTCAATAAGATTATGTGCATTGCACACCAAATGGTCGGCAAAAACTACCTTTAATGGACAAGGCACTTCACCGACTATTACTTTGATTTCGTTCTTATCCATCCATACAGGTAGGTTCTTGCCCTGCTCATTGAAAATTAAGAGGGCATCTTGTTGAAAATTTAGAGGATAACTTTGTATAGTTCAAATATTGGTTGTCGTACAAAAAAAAACCATAATGTCAACAGTTGCTTGGTGTTGTAAATTTAGTGGACTAAAATTACGTGCTAATGAAAAAAAAATCTATCGAAATTACGTAATTTAAAAAAAAGTATTTAAACAAACGTAAAATAAAGGTGATTGTAAATACTAACATAACACCACGATTCCCTGTAAGTTACATACCACATTACAATTCTATTGAATAAAACCCTCTCAATTTTATAAATAAAGATTAAAACACAAAATGCTTCTATTACAATACAACAAACCTCTATTAATAGAATATAACAAAAATCAAAGGGAAAACTTTTCTCAGGAGGATTAATTTTAACATAAATCTAAAAATTAGCGCTCATGCGCGTTAAGTTTGTATTAAAGTCTAAATTGTAACGTTCTTAATCTCTAAGTAATAATTTGTAAATTACCCATAATGTAATATTGGGATATTTGGCCGAGAGGATGTTATCTTGTGAAATGATGGAGTAAAAGTCAGGATCACGATGAATCATCAACTTCTTGGATATAGACGCTGCAGAAGCGATCATATCATGGCCGTCCATTTCAACGGTCACCTGGGCTTCAATTTGCACGGCATTTGGATGCCTTGTGAAATATGGCGACGTGATGTTGTAAACATTTGGAGTTACACATCTCATTTGGGTCATGTTACTTTTATGGAAGCATTGACCTTTAGCGACCTGGCAGAAAGAAAAACAAAGACTCGCTGAATTAGTAATTTACATCGTAGAATAAAACATGATAAAGCTTGAACTTGTAAAAAATAGGACAACGAAAAAAATAGTTCCATCATATGGCTTGAACACAGTGCGTGACATATTGTACTTGGTAATTTACATACTTAATAAAATAATACACCAAGGAAAAAAAAAATTAGACCAAAGAAAACCACATTCGAATTAAAAAAAAAATTCGAGTTTTTTTAACTTTTAAAAATTGTTTATATAAACTCCGCTTTTGTTTCGTTTGTTTCTGGCTGGGTCTCAAAATCTTCGGACGGCTAATTCACACATTTCCTGTCAACCTATCGCGCTGAAACTTGACACATAGACTCGTTGCCGATGACGACACATTCCGTCAAATTTTCAGCCACCCGCAACCCTCAACCCCCAAAAGTCATTTTTTAAAATTGTATTCAATGAGAAGATGAAGTAAATAATATAGTGACATTATTTCAGCAAATAAAATTCCCGAAAACTGCGCTATATGGGATTCCCGAAAACTGCGCTATATGGGATTCCCGAAAACTGCGCTATATGGAATTCCCGAAAACTGCGCTATATGGGATTCCCGAAAACTGCGCTATATGGGATTCCCGAAAACTGCGCTATATGGGATTCCCGAAAACTGCACTATATGGGATTCCCGAAAACTGCGCTATATGGGATTCCCGAAAACTGCGCCATATGGGATTCCCGAAAACTGCGCCATATGGGATTCCCGAAAACTGCACTATATGGGATTCCCGAAAACTGCGCTATATGGGATTCCCGAAAACTGCGCCATATGGGATTCCCGAAAACTGCGCCATATGGGATTCCCGAAAACTGCGCTATATGGGATTCATTTAAAAAAAAAGTATATTGCAAATGCGATTGGTGCGTAATATTTTCTTTTGTTTTTTTTCTGCAATAGTTGGTGAAATAAATCTACGTTGTAAAAGAGGGTGGGACATTAGAATATTAACATTAAATACAAAAAAAATAATATAAAAGATTCAAGGGAAAAAAAACAACTGTGTTTTTAGGGGCTAAATTTTTTTATATTTTGGTAAAGGTTATATTAGGATACTTGAGAAGTCAGCCCAGAAGACCGAGATCATATAAAGTAATTATGTTCATCTGTGTTGTCTGGTAACATTTCTGTCATTGGGCAGATATGTTCACCCTTTGATGACAATAAACAAGTGATGGTGGTAAAGACACTAATTTATGTCAATCGTATTGACCTCATAAAGTATATATCTTACCCGTAATATAACTGGTCTGTTTCTTCCTTTACAATAAAGACAATTAATGTACTTGCGATGGGATGTTTCTTTCTTATATACAAATATGATTGTATTTTTAGTCATCTATTTTTAAACGAAAGGAGCGTAAGGGGGCAGTAGTAGAAACAACTTGTCTATACTTACAAAACTCTTGTTGGCGAAAGTGTCATTGTAGAAAATAACAAGTTCTGAGAACACAGCGCTGGAGAGGTTCGTCCCTGTGACGATGACATCCGTACCACCGCTGTTGGAAGGTGAGTTATAGCAATGATAACACGCACTTAGAGTCAGATTAATATCAAACAAATTTTATCTTTGGTCAACGTGTAAATAAATGAATACAATTTTTATATTAAAAAAAAACAAAAAAATACAAACACTAGTCACAGATTAGTCAATTTGATAATACACCCATTTGTCCACTATTTAACACCAAAGTGTCATTTGTAATTTTTTTAATGTACAAATTAGGTTGCAAATAAACACTTCTATATGTACAGTTGTGTTACCTCTGTATTGTGTTGCCTGGCTTGATACTCGTAATGACAGGATTTGCTTTATAGGTAAACTGTGTTCGAGAAACGTTATATTGAAATTTATCGATGTGAACTGTCACAACGCCACGAAGAGGTTTTCCGCTCTGATGTTTTCCGGTGTGACATCTGAGTAAATCCCTGGGGCATTTTTTAGTGGTGGAAAGAGTAATCAACAGTTGTTTTGTTATCACATTAAGAGTGTCAATAGAAATGTTGCTAGAGAGTAGCTCTGTATAGGAGTAGAAAGTCTTCTTTATAAAAAATCATTATAATTTGCAAGGAGAAAAACACGTTTGCACACTTTATTATAGTTTACTATGGTAATAAGGGGGAGAGAATGAAATTTAGGTTAGCAAAAATGGAAATGAGTGAAACAAAATATGTGAAAATCTGAAAAAAGCAACGCAAAAAAAAACAAAAACAAAAACAACCAAAGTGTCGTCAGAAAGCCTTCATCAGCAAACAAATAACAGAAACTGAATTTAATAAAATAAATATCATTTAGCTGAGCATTAGTTTCTGAGAGGGCAGCAAAAAAATTAATTGTGACAGAAAGTAATTAGGTGAGAGATTAAATACAGCCAAAAAGAAAAAGAAAAGAAGAGAAGTAAGTCCACATTTTTCAGATAAGGGACGGTTTCTTTTGTACTAGACGCAATGTTATCTGTGCCATTGTGTGCTCCCGCTGCCAGATGTCGTATATAGGGGAGACAGGATGCTGACTCTCTGACAGGTGTATTGAACACCTCTGTAATATTACGCCATATAAACAATGCCGGGTCTCTTAAACACTTCAATAGAAGTTACCACAAAGGGACGGCGGATTTTAAAATTAGTGCAATCGTGACCTGGCACTAAAACATTCAGCCGAGTGAATGACCCCCCCCCCCCCCACCACCAGCTGATCCAGACTTATGGAATCTTGACACCAGATTGCATGACGTTGCATGAATGTCATGTTTTCTTTCACATGGTAAGCCTTTGCTCTGCCCCTCCACGTCACAACCAATCGCAGTGGACTTACTTGTCCTCTTTCTTTCCCTTTTTGACTGTATTTAATCTCTCACCTACTTATTTTCTGTCCCAATTCTGTTGCTTCCCTCAATGTTGCTACTTTTCAGATAAGTGTTATTTTAATTTTATTATGCTTTTGCCGTTGTTTATTTGCCAATGAAGGCTTTCTGCCGAAACGTTCGTTATTTTTTTGCATTAATTTTTTCAGGTTTTCCAATACTTTGCTTTACTCATCTCCTGTTTTATAAATTTTTGGCGTCTGTTAGACAGACTTCATGAAAATAAAGATTATTAACGTTTTTTTATTTGATAGACTTCATGAAAATATAGGTTTTAAATGAAAATATACTAGGCTGTGCCAGTTTTAAATGAAATTAAAATTTGAAGTTGATACAGTTGATATTAAATGAACGGAAAGATAGGGCGGGTTCCTTTAAAAAATATTGTGTATTACGTCACAACACAGTGAATTAAGCAGTGATGGAGCTATAAAAGTGCGATATTTAATTTTGATTTATTTGAGGACTATGTCTAAACAAATTTGAAAATGTAAAATCAATTTTTTTAAAGATCCAAAATAATATGTTTTAGACTAATTTTCACCAGCGACCCATACTGTACATCTATAGGAGCATGCACACACTAGTAATATCTACAAGATTTTTCATTGGCCTGTTTAGTAAAATAAGACATTTAACATTATTGAATAAGAGTAAATAAAAAAAAGAATGGCCTAAAAATTAAAATTATTTTTTTTAATAAATAGAGAGAGAGAGAGCTAAAACTGAAAAATTGTCTTTTTAAACAGTGTTGAAAAGTTACACAAAAATGCTTAACATTTCTAATGGATTTGGATTAGAGAATAGCATGATCATTTTTTTTAAAATTTAGACCACGATGATTGAATAATATCTTACATGATTTGGGGCGTATCTTGTATGACACAGTTGATACCAGCCACTGTGATGCTTCTTTTGGTGCCCGATCTCAGGTATTTACCTTTGAACTCTAGTAATGTACCACCAAAAATAGGTCCAAAGTTTGGCGCAAGGGATTCTACTTTTGGAGACTAAAGAAAGAACCAAGACAAACATTTTGATGATTTGAATGGAAAATAAAAATGAAAAAAATTTAATGAAAAAACCGAAGTAGATGGAATGGAACTTATTTATAGCTTGTCATATTTCAAATATATCTTAGTGTATGAGATGTTTAAATAATGTATTAGTGTATCAGATGTGTAAATGTTGTCCTAGTATACGATGTTTAACTTGTTACAGAACAGATGTTACGGAGTGGGGGCTCCAGTCCTTCGTATCACAAACTATTTTGACACATTAGTGTCAGTACATGATCGCTCCCATCGGTGATTTATATTTTGGGTATCTATGCGTTGAGACAGACAAAAGCACACAATTGAGACAGACAAAAGCACACCATTGAGACAGGCAAAAGCACACCATTGAGACAGGCAAAAGCACACCATTGAGACAGGCAAAAGCACACCACTGAGACAGACAAAAGCACACCACTGAGACAGACAAAAGCACACCATTGAGACAGACAAAATCACACCACTGAGACAGACAAAAGCACACCATTGAGACAGACAAAAGCACACCATTGAGACAGACAAAATCACACCACTGAGACAGGCAAAAGCACACTACTGAGACAGACAAAATCACACCACTGAGATAGACAAAAGCACACCACTGAGACAGACAAAAGCACACCACTGAGACAGACAAAAGCACAGATTAGACTTGAATCTAATCCAAATATCACAAAACTCCAGATGATACAATAATTTGTATTTATTTCTAAGATAAAGAAACAAACTCTCCGAGTTCCTTGCAGTCAACCATCTCTATCTTTGTCTATGTCTCCTACTTCAGCTTGACTGTTTCTATGCTGCTCAACCGTTTCGTTTCAACTATTTCTCTGACCAAGTAGTCAACTGTCGGCTAAACTGAACTATGTCGACGTCCCCTCTCAACTGTGTCCTCTCGACTGTTATCTTTAAACTCCTTTAGTGTCCCCCAAGTTTATATCTAGCCCTCGCGATACTACAAATTATCAATCACTCGATTCATACTGTTATTGACTTGCTACATTACTAGAGACTAGCTACATTACTAGAGACTAGCTACATTACTAGAGACTAGCCACATTACAATAGACTTGCTACATTACTAGAGACTTGCTACATTATAATAGACTTGCTACATCACAATAGACTTGCTACATTACCAGACACTTGCTACATTACAATAGACTTGCTACATTACGAGAGACTTGCTACATTACGCGAGAGACTTGCTACATTACAATAGACTTGCTACATTACTAGAGCCTTGCTACATTACAATAGACATGCTACATTACTAGAGACTTGCGACATTACTAGAGACTTGCTACATTACAATATAATTGCTACATTACAATAGACTTGCTACATTACGAGAGACTTGCTACATTACGCGAGAGACTTGCTACATTACAATAGACTTGCTACAATACTAGAGCCTTGCTACATTACAATAGACATGCTACATTACTAGAGACTTGCGACATTACTAGAGACTTGCTACATTACAATATAATTGCTACATTACAATAGACTTGCTACATTACAATAGACTTGCTACATTACTATAGATTTGCTACATTACTATAGATTTGCTACATTGCTAGAGACTTTCTACATTACTAGAGACTATCTACATTACTAGAGACTAGCTACATTACTAGAGACTTGCTACATTACAATAGACTACATTTGCTCTACCATATCCTTTACCTCCGACGCCTATTCCATGTCTTTACCCGCTTATTAAAATCGATCAAGTCTGGAGTTGCTTATCACGATGCTCAATTCAACTAACTTATGACGTCTTTAGAAAGAGCACGGGATGACGTAACACAGAGCATTGATACCATTTTGGACACAGAAAAATGACCTTATTTTCATACAGACTGACCTGTTTGTGATTTTTTTGTTCACATCTTTGGATTACATATTACGTTTTCACAAACAGGCAGATCATCGTCTTTAACGAGCATTACAATTACCCACTCACACGTGAGAGCGCCGAGTGTCCGAACCAGTTGTGGTGGAAGAACCTTTCAAATTACTTTTCCAAGATAACGTTAAAGTAGTTCGTAAATTGCATTCAATATATTCTTATCGTATAAACGGATGTTCCTTAATGTGCAGTGTATAAAGCAAACCGCATGGCATAATGGGCTACTTTAATTGGACACCAAAACTACGT
Source organism: Omphiscola glabra (assembly GCA_964017045.1). Lineage (NCBI taxonomy): Eukaryota > Metazoa > Mollusca > Gastropoda > Lymnaeidae > Omphiscola > Omphiscola glabra. The sequence continues at coordinate 36,797,465 of OZ024799.1, forward strand.
TAGCCCTGGAATTTTCTTTCAGCGAATGTCATGTCCATAAAAGATGACTGGCGCTTAGAAAAAATTTCTGAGGGCACTTTGTCTATGTGGAGGCGTGAATTCTGAGATATATTAATTAACGAGTTGGCAGATTGGGTTATCTGGTCTCTGTATGAACAGTACGTGTCTAAATTTAATTTGAATTCGCGCAACAGGGATCGGAAATGTTTGCAGATACTTGTGAGCCAATTCTCCAGGTCATGCGCATTGCGTACGATAATTAATCAATGTAATTCTCTAGGCATAAAATAAAGTATCGCGTAATGGTGAGTTCAATAGTGCGCAAAATAAAATTCCCGATAACTTCGAAAAATGAGATTCTAAAAAAAAATTACCGCAGTTCGTTTAGTGGGTAATATTTTCTTTTTTAGTTATAAGGATATTTAAATATGATGTTATAAATCTGCGGTGGAAAAAATGGGGGGATTTAAATTTAATATAGTTCAGGGGCGTAAAAATGTGTGGGATGGTTTACACAGTGTAAGAACCAATTGGAATTCTTATAAAGTACTGCCATTTGAGTGCATGTTTTGTCTAATGACGTTTGCTGATGGAGAGTTTCGCCGCCAATATTTGGCGGATTGTAAGAAGTCATAACAATAAAAAAAAGACAGGAGCGGTTCAGAACAGCGAGGTTTCGGATAATCGGAGTTTTAAAGACTAAAACAGTGTTTCCAAAACTGTTTTGTCCAATGCCCCAACTAAGCGGTTTCCCCCCCCCCCAATGTATCAACTACATAATTTTTCATACTCGAAAATAGAGTTGTTCAATGAAGAAATTTAAATGATTGGTTTTATGAAGAAATCACTAAGAAATTGGTGATGAAATATAGGAAGTACATTTTCAAAACATATAATGGAAAACTGACATTTAAGTACAAAGTAATTTTAATGAAAGTTTTTATATTTTACTTTAGTTATAAGTAATTATTTATTATTTAAATCTAGTGAGATGTTTGTGTTTGAGACTTGCTGCAAAGAGTTTTTTTGTTAGGTTCCAATTTAGTTAGTTTCAGTCTCAAGTCTCCCCGTTGTGTTATATCCAGCCCATTTCTTTTTTTCTAATATTTTTTTTCAATAAATCATTTGTGCCAATAATTCCACATTCAGCTAAATATGAAGATGGATACGGTAACAATTGTTTTCTTGCACATTTGTTTGAATTTGGATATTTGATTTCAGTTTCCTCACAAAGCCATGCCATCGCTCCTTTTATATTACATAAAGATTTAACTGACTCATCATTTTGCATTTCTGTGAGTTCTTCTTGAAATTTCATATTTGAAATATCAGACAAATCCTCTAACATTGGCTGCATCTTCCAAGGTGGAAAATCAATTTGTTTCAAATGAGAACATCTTCTTTGAAATCAGCCGATATAATTTTCAAACTATCGAACGTAACAAATATACCGGTATCAGTCACGTCCCATTTTTGGAGGCTATGAAATTTTTCAAAATATTTGTTTTAAATATTTTTCGACATATTTCAATAAAGGTAATGAAACCAAACATCTTCGCTTCTGCATCGACAAGAGTTTGATTTGTTCCTTGAAGTTGGCTTTTACTACATTTAGTTTTTTAAAAGAGAAATCGGCTAAATAGCTCACAAATGCTTTACTATCGACCGCTAACAGATACTTCATATCAGGTTTGTCACTTTAAAATTTCGCAAGAGCATCAAATAGTTCCATAAATCTTTTCAAGCTATTTCTTACAAAAGTCATATTACTTCAGTGTGATGTAAATGTCTCAAGCTGCATTTTGCTCTTCACAAAATTCCTCGAAGAGACATTCATATTTGACAATGGCTTTTATAGCAATGATACACTTTATAACTGAATATAGTACTTCATTTAGAACAGGCGAAATGTTTTTAGCTGTTAAGTTTTCCTTATGAATAACACAATGCACAAGAGTCATTTCTAGATTCTTATCTTTCATCAATTTTTAGCAGCCATTTTTCTTGCCCATCACATTAGCAGCACCATCTGCAGCACAAGATGTTATATTTTTCATTGGTATATTATTAACATCTAAAAAATTATTTTGCTTATTATATGCATCTTTGGTGGTGGTGTGCTTTCTAATGATTTACAGAACAGCAATTATTCAGCAAAATCTCCTTTATCTTACGTAAGTTATCAATACAGCCTTACTCTTACTGTCTTTCAAAGTTATTTGATCAATTTGCACTGAGAATTTCCTTGCTTTCGGCTTTTTATTAAGTTGTGTGTCAAAATCTATGCTCATTTCGTCAATTCTTGTGCTAACCAGAAGGTTACCGAATGGCGTATCTTTCACGTCTTTGCCATCTTTTTCCAGAACCTTTTTAAGAAGTACTGATTTTGATGGTTGGATTAAATTCTTTCCAATGGTATGATTTATGACTTAAAATACGTTTAGTGAATTAATTGATAACCTTGTTTTAACTCTATAATGATCTTTACATTATGTGACGAGAGATAAAGCTTAAATAATATGAACATTCAATCAACCATAAAATATGAACCTTCAATCAGCCATAAAATATGAACATTCAATCAACCATAAAATATGAACATTCAATCAAAAATAAAATATGAACATTCAATCAACCATAAAATATGAACATTCAATCATCCATAAAATATGAACATTCAATCAACCATAAAATATGAACATTCAATCAACCATAAAATATGAAAATTCAATCAGCCATAAAATATGAACATTCAATCAACCATAAAATATGAACCTTCAATCAGCCATAAAATATGAACATTCAATCAACCATAAAATATGAACCTTCAATCAACCATAAAATATGAACATTCAATCAACCATAAAATATGAACATTCAATCAACCATAAAATATGAACATTCAATCAACCATAAAATATGAACATTCAATCAACCATAAATTATGAACATTCAATGAACCATAAAATGTGAACATTCAATCAACATTAAAATTAACAGAGAAAAAACTGTTATGAAGTGTTTAAATTAGTTGTAAAAGCCGTTCAAAAAATACCGATGTAACACGTGATATAATTTTTGTTTCAATTTAGTCACCCAGTTGTCTAATGGTGTGATGTATGTGAATACAATACGAGCAAGTACTTACCACATATTTGAATGTAGGATGATGTGTTAAACTGAATGAAGACAGGGTGACATCGGCGCTTTTCAACTGTTCCAGCTTTACGGTTACATTGCACTCTCTCGGTGATGTCTTGCATTGTCTGCATGCTGGCACTATGCACGTGACCGGGCTTTAAATATAGAACGGCACGTGATCAGGATTTAAATATAGAACGACACGTGGTCAGGATTTTTGTGTAAACTATGAATGGAGAACAAATATTTTAATGGATTCCTTAGTTCTATAAAAGATGGATTAATTTTTATTTGTTTGAGAAACTGAGATGGTTGTTTTCAATTGAGACTAAATTTAGCTCTACAACCAATCATGGGACGTAAAAAGTGTCCAGATATCACATCATGCCCCCTTTTGAAATTTTGTTATGACAATTAATTAGTTTGATATTTTACTAAAAGAATTTCTTATTTCTGTAACCTTGGAATTAAGATTAAGTCTTGCAGTAGTATTTTAAGCTCAATTGCTGAGCTTACCTCTGTTTGGTAAAGTTAGCTTCACAGGGCTGATCACATATCGTTACAGTCACCTTAAGGGTGTCATTTTGTGGCATTCGGTAGTTAGCTATGTCAAGTGTCAACAAGCTTCCTCCTTCAGTTGGGAAAAACTCAGGACTGAACTGCGAACGAGTAATTCATACAACCAAGTATGCCAATAATAAATGCAACAGTTTATGTGAATAATTAATTCAACCATTTATGTGAAACGTTTGGCCATCTTATCATTAACGCTACTGATTAGTTATTACACGCCTGCATACAAAAGTAAAGAAAAGAGAATACACAAAATAGTTCAATAGTTGATTTCTAAGCTATTATCTACAATATCTTAGCGATATTTCACAATTTCTTAACTTTAATTCATAGCATCTTGGCTATAAGCCATAATTTCTTAGCTATATTTCACAATTTTGTGGGTATATTTTTAAGTTTTCTGAGCTATATTTCATAATTTATTAGCTATAATTCATAATTATTTCTTAGCTTTAATTAATAATTTATAAGCTATAATTCCTAATTTATTAGAAATAATTAATAATTCATTAGCTAGAGTTCATCATCTATTAGCTATAATTCATAATTTATTATCTAATGCTGTGTGTTGTATGCACACTAACTCTAATTATTCACGTATATGTGTAGATGCATATCATCATCAAAGACGACGGTGTAGAACTATGTGCACCTCTTAGAGTGACTCATTGGTCATAACATGGACTAACAATGTTATCTGGACTTTTCACGTGTCAGCGTTGTTAAGCTCTTGGCTTTCTTGGTGACTTTCGTTTGTCTATGTTCTCGTTTACCACTTCCTGGGCCTATTAAATACTGTGTTAACTGCGTCCAATTCGGCTGGAATCGACCTTAGCCAATCAATCATTGGACGCTTTTAGAACTTGCTAGTGTTCTTCTTTGTAGAAAAATATGCATTATGGTTTCGACTTATAGTCTTGCCTTACAGTCTTGCTTTACAGTCTTGCCTATTAGTCTTGCCTTATGGTCTTGCCTATTGGTCTTGCCTTATGGTCTTGCCTATTGGTGTTGCCTTATAGTTTTGCCTTTGTCTTGCCCCTCTGCCAGATCAAGAGGTATTAGTCTTTGGAGATGTGACTCGTGTTCACTTTACTCAGAGTTTAGGAAATGCAGCCAGACAGTGTCCGTTCGAAACCCTCGGTTTTGCACACTTAAAGATAACAGAATTTAAGGTCAAAACTTTATGTGACAGTTCCTGTGTCCCGTATCTGGCAACAAATGAGCGTTCTAAGCAGGATCGGATGGGGCGGTAGCCCCAGGATCCATCCTCGGGAAGCAACATAATCATAAATAATTCACATTACATCTTATTTGAATGCCTCTATCATAAAACATTTATTTATGAAATATTAAACACATTTTTGTTGGAAAAAGGGGGGGGGGGATATTTTTAGGCTCAACCGCGTCCGAGGCTTTTCCTTGGCACGGTCCTGGCTCAAAGAACTAAGTCCAAGCAGACGCCACTTCTCAATTTGTGTGAAGTTTGCGCTGTTCAGGACTCACTTGTTCAATCCGGCCATGGATGATACTGCTGCTTCCGTAGTTCACTTCTTCATCTTGGGACAGAGCGCCGTAGGTGGTGGCAATAATCACGTGATGTAAAATTGTTTAGTACTGCCGACGAACTGTGATGGTTGAGGCGTAGAAACTCCTTGTGCCAATATGTTTACCCTCTTATGGCTTATAATCTGTTTAAACTTCTGTATTTGTAAAAAGGGAGCCCTGCAAGTTGAATGTCAGCTTCATCGTTCCTATACACAGTACTTTCCCAACACGGTGCTGGTTCTCATTCGGGTTTTCTTTTGCCCTTTGTATATTTCCTGGATTCTAATTCAAGCTTTCCTTTACCCGTGGAATATTTCCTAGTTCTATGCACACAAATAAACAAAACAACAGCTGTTTCGCGTGTTTAAAATATACATGCCCACCTGTATGTGTGTTGATAGTTGTATCTGAGATGTGTACTTATGGCTAAAGGAAGATATGCTGAATATGAGTGTTGATAGTTGTATCTGAGATGTCTACTTATGGCTGAAGCAAGGCATGCTTAATATGTGTGTTGATAGTTGTATCTGAGATGTGTACTTATGGCTGAAGGAAGACATGCTGAATATGTGTGTTGATAGTTGTATCTGAGATGTGTACTTATGGCTGAAGGAAGACATGCTGAATATGTGTGTTGATAGTTGTATATGAGATGTGTACATATGGCTGAAGGAAGACATGCTGACTATGTTTGTTGATAGTTGTATCTGAGATGTGTACTTATGGCTGAAGGAAAACATGCTGAATATGTGTGTTGATAATTGTATCTGAGATGTGTACTTATGGCTGAAGAAAGACATGCTGAATATGTGTGTTGATAGTTGTATATGAGATGTGTACTTATCGCTGAAGGAAGACATGCTGAATATGTGTGTTGGTAGTTGTATCTGAGATGTGTACTTATGGCTGAAGGAAGACATGCTGAATATGTGTGTTGATAGTTGTATCTGAGATGTGTACTTATGGCTGAAGGAAGACATGCTGAATATGTGTGTTGATAGTTGTATATGAGATGTGTACTTATGGTTGAAGAAAGACATGCTGAATATGTGTGTTGATAATTGTATCTGAGATGTGTACTTATGGTTGAAGGAAGACATGCTGAATATGTGTGTTGATAGCTGTATCTGAGATGTGTACTTATGGCTGAAGAAAGACATGCTGAATATGCGTGTTGATAGTGTATATGAGATGAAGGAAGACATGCTGAACTAGAATTACTGATATCACCTTCTCTAGTTTTGGTGGGCAAGTGCCCTCCTCCCTGCCGTTACAGGTCAGCTTGGAATCCTGGCATATGTTTAGATGTGAGCACCATTTACACGTGTAAAATTCATGAAGTGACAGGCAGTCCTCACATTTAAGAAACTGGCGACAGAAATTAACACTCATCCTCATGATCTGAAAACAAAAGTTGTCATAGGTCAAAATCATTTTGGATCATTTTCATTGATAGGTGTATGTTGCTGTTAAGAACTCGCATCTGCGTGCTGTCCGTAGTGCGGCTACAGAAGAGAAACTGAACATAATATCCTTAAATTAGAACCAATCATTGCTTTAAGAGGTGTAATTAAATAAATGTAACTAAATACACCACATTTTATTGTTCAAGTATTACGACTAAAGGCCAGACAGGACATAATTAAAAGCTTAGCACATTATTATGTACATCTTACCTTAGTGCCCACAGCCAAGTACAAATTCGCCCTAATGTCATCAACAAAACCCACAGCTGTCAGACTGTGTTCCATCATCTCCTTTCCAAAGGGAAATTCCATATTAATAATGAGATCGACTGTAACCGCTGGTCTGTCGGACGTACTTACTTGAAGATTCATCTGAAAAATGATTACACTTTAATTTGGGTTTAATATCACAACTTATCGTCAAACAGATATAAAACAACCTGACATTGCTTTAAAAAACCCATCCATCCCTGTTGCGCTACAGCGAATGTAGATCTTTGGCTTGCCTCACTACTTCCTTCCACGATTGGATTCCTAGCTGTTTTGGATCTTTTTCCACATCATCCACCCATCTAAGCTTAGGTCTGCCTTTGAGCCGTTTTCCCCTCGGGCTTTAGTGATGCACCCTCTTCACTCCTCTGTCATTTGGCATTCTTTCTAAGTGTCCTGCCCAGCGTAGCCTACCATTTTTTAAATTTCTGCCACTATCGCGGGATGCCGATATAGACTGTACAATTCATGGTTGGTTCATCTGTCTGTTCTTGTCATATCATAGTCATGTATTTTTAAACAAAATAATTTTTGTTGTTGTTAAATTTCAGCACAGCTTGTATTGATGCAGCTTCTATTTCTATAAAATCTTTTGATACGTCTTTGTTTTCCTTAACGGTGATATATCATAAGCATAAGAAAGATACTGAATGGGTTGATAGGGAGCACCCATTGGTTGTGTCTTGGGTTTCCCTCAGAAACTATCCTGTTATTGTTCTTCTTTTATCAATATGTATGATTTTTAGGACTCTTTCTAATGTTGGGTTAAATAGCACACAAGACAGTGAGTCTCCTTGTCTTAGGCCTCGTCTAATCTGGTATTCCCTTGAATATTATCCTTGAACCTTGATTTTGCTTTTTGAGTTGTTTAATGTTACATGCATCACTCTTTTCATTTTATTGTGGGTATGCCAAACCCTTGCAGTGTCTCATATGGATATTTTATTTTGATGCTGTCATACGCAATTTTATAGTGCACATAGAGTTAATTTACTGGGATATTAAAGTCGTAACATTTCTCTAGTAGGCATTTGATGGGGATAATCCGATCTATTTTGTCTGAATCCACTTTGGTAATAACCTAGTATTTTTTTAGCGTACGTTTGTAGTCTTTTGTCATTTAACTTCGCCATTATTTTGTAAAAGACATTTAATAAGGAGATTCCTCTGTAGTTTGTGCACTGAAGTTTTGAGCCTCTCTTGTGTATTGTGATTATGAAAGCTATAGCCCATACTGTTGTAATTTTCTATTCTTGCCAAATTTTAGTGATACGTTTATGTATCTGAGTGTGTAGCTCTCTTCCTCCATATTTAATAACTTCTGCTGTGATGAGGTCTTCTTCGGGCGCTTTGTGGTTGTTCATATAATAGATTACTCCTGTAGTTTCTTCTAGAGTTTGGGAGTTTATTAAAGGGTCTGTTCCTCCCGGCTGTTGTTGGTAAAGTTCATCTGATCTATAGTCTGCATTTAGTATGCCCTCAAAATATTCAGCACACCTCTCCAGCACTTTACTATTTCCCGTAATTAATTCTTTATCCTGATCTCACCCATTTGCGGTCAGGCTTGGTTACCATTCGTTTCATCTTTTGTCTTTATGTGCATTCCTCTGGTGTTTCCCTCGCTTCATAAATCTTCTAATTATTTTAGCTTTGCTTTTCCCCCATTCCGTCTTTTTCACCCGATACATTTTTTGTGGATTTCCTTCTGGCTTCCTTGTATGTTTTTCTTGTCTTTCTGGTTTTCCCTTTAATCATGGTCAGGCGAGTTTTGTTCCTTTTTTCACCGTTCTCTCTGCATTTTTTTAAAAATCAAATCAGCCTATTCTACTTCTAGTTTACTGAAATCCTACTAGTTTTTCTGCTAATCATTTCATAGCCTTTTTAGCACTTCCCACTGTTCATATGTGGTGTTTTTCTTGTTTGTTTTCTCTTGTGATGCTTCTAGTTGTGTTTCTACTTCATTTTGATAAGCTTTTACAGTTAGTAGGTCATTTGTAACGTTTTGGTAATCATATAATTTTTCTCTTTGATTTCGGCCATTGTGAATTATGCTTATTCTCTGCTTATATTTAACACTTACAAGTAGATGGTCAGAATCTGCAACAGTTCCTCAATAGCTTTTTATATCTACTATATCTGATCCATTTCTCCGCATCGATTAGACAGAGGTCACTAAACTACGGCCCACGGGCCAAATTTGTTATACAATTTAAATTTCAAATTATTATGTTTAGAATGCTAGGATATCTTCAAACGTGCGGAGACCTCCTGGCAGCTATGAACTCCTGGCAGCTATGACCTCCTGGCTTCTATGACCTCCTGGCTGCTATGACCTCCTGGCTGCTATGACCTCCTGGCTGCTATGACCTCCTGGCAGCTATGACCTCCTGGCTTCTATGACCTTCTGGCTGCTATGACCTCCTGGCTGCTATGACCTCCTGGCTGCTATGACCTCCTGGCTACTATGACCTTCTGGCTACTATGGCCTCATGGCATCTATGACCTCCTGGCTGCTATGACCTCCTGGCTGCTATGACCTCCTGGCTTCTATGACCTCCTGGCTGCTATGACCTCCTGGCTGCAATGACCTCCTGGCTGCTATGACCTCCTGGCTACTATGACCTTCTGGCTACTATGGCCTCATGGCATCTATGACCTCCTGGCTGCTATGACCTCCTGGCTGCCATGAACTCCTGGCTGCCATGACCTCCTGGCTACCATTATCTCCTTGCTGCTATGGCATCTATGAACTCCTGGCTGCTATGCGTCCTAATATAACATTTTCAATTTTAAAGTATTGTTTCTAGATTTTCTTGTTTATCGTGGACCTGTTTACCCTTGAAATTCTAAAATCGTACAATATCGTCTCAAAATCGTACACCACGGTATCATCATGGTAAATAAATAAACTTAAAGTATATATATAATAAATACCATAACTACTCGCATCCCAGTGCCTAGTGGGATTGAGTTAAGCTGGCGTCAAAAAAGTTAACTACTAAAGGTAGATGACCGACGTTTATATTGCAATCTGCGGTCACTTTGTTTTGTACACGTGTATTTGCTATATATATTAATAAACGTTTTAGTGGACGTGCTGATCACAATCTGTCACGGGTAAACAATAAAGTTACTGGTGAAATTTTAGCTTGATTCAAATTCCGAGGTCATATCAGCAAAAAACAAGATGTATTTCAATACGGATTAATTGACAAATGATGACATCTTTTTAAAAACCTACCAAGTAACTTAATGTTTAAACAAAATAAATAAGAGTCAATATCAATTACGCTTGTCCCCCCCCCCCTGATATCAGCTTAGAGGTGTTTCAGTTGGAGTTAGGAAAGGTCTGGTTGGGCAGATCAGGACTCAGTTGGAAGATTTGCAAAGTCCAGGCGCTCTGTTCATACACTGAATGATACACTAGCAATAACTCTATGGGAAAGTCTTAGATGTTTCTTGTGTACTGAAACCAGTTATTTCTGCTGTGAACTTTATTTGGGGCCATGTTTCAGCAACGTTTATGAGTTGGATCCCATTGTCATCAGATTCTTCATGTCGACTCTCTTTGCCAATAGTTGGCATAAACAATTTTTCTTTCCTTATTTTGGCATTATAGTTGCCAAACATTATTTTAATATCATGTCGTGGTGTATCATCTTTGATCTTGTCCAGTGTCTCATAAAAGGATTTTTTATCTTACCTTATGTATCTTCGGTAAAGGGGCTAAAATTTTAAAAAAAATGTTATATAACTTATCTTTCCTCGCGCATACAAAGATCTCAAGCTGTCATTTTCTGGTTTAAAACCCATGACTGTGCTGATTTCTTCTTTTTTCACGGCAAATCCTGTTCCTAGCGTGTTGGTGTTGTTACAACTATAAAATATGGTGTAATCTTTTGTTTTGAGGATGTCTGAATTTTCCATCGAATTTCTTTTAATGCAGCGCAATATATATATATATTTTTATATTTAACCAGTTGATTTACTAGTTGCTCATAAGATTATCAAGGTTTAATTAAAAATACTTTTAAGAGCCACAATAGAGCTTGAATGGATTTTTAAAAAACTAAATACAACAGGAACACGCATAGTATTCAAAAATACTTGTTAACAATGTTCATAATCCTTTCGTATCCACAACAAAATATTTTGTATCACCAAATGGATTTTTTAAAAAGGCATTATAATTAAAAAGTTTTTGAGTCACGGTCATCCCGCTATTTGTTTGTTAAACATAAGCTCAAGTAGCACAATTCGAGTATTTTTTTATAAATGACCAACAGTGCAACACTGGGCTAATGAAATGTTGACCAGCAGATTTGAACTTACGTTTTCCATAGAACCTGTTCCTGTGATGAAAAATACATCGATGATGTTGGAAAACTTGGAGTCAGGATTGTTGCTGATCTTTGGAACGTAGCTGTAGATGGCGCTGATGAATGTGCTGACATTCAGTAAGGACTTGACACTGACCTCAAATATTGACTTTACATACGGGTTATTTTGTCCAGTTAGATTGATAGACTATAAAGAGAGGAAAACAAGGTTAAAATGCAATTTTAAATATTGGAAAAGAAGTATTTCTACACGTTGGTTTAAATACAAGATGTGGGAACTAAGGGGTAGGGCTGGAAGCATGGGATGAGTTAAAATTAGGATGACGGGTTGTAATTAAGCTGGTTTGCTGGAAAGTAGTGACTTGTTGGAATAAGGGTGATGAGTTGGAATAGGGCTGATGATATGGAATAAGGGTGATGAGTTGGAATAGGGGTGATGAGTTGGAATAGGGGTGATGAGTTGGAATAGGGGTGATGAGTTGGAATAAAGGTGATGAATTGGAATAGGGGTGATGAGTTGGAATAGGGGTGATGAGTTAGAATAAGGATGATGAGTTTGAATAGAGATGATAAGTAGGAATAAGGGTGATGAGTAGGAATTGGGGTGATGAGTTGGAATAGGGGTGATGAGTTGGAATAGAGGTGATGAGTTGGAATAAGGGTGATGAGTTGTAATAGGGGTGATGAGTTGGAATAGGGGTGATGTGTTGGAATAAGGGTGATGAGTTGGAATAAGGGTGATGAATTGGAATAGGGGTGATGAGTTGGAATAAGGGTGATGAGTTGGAATAGGGAGTGATGAGTTGGAATATGGGTGATGAGTTGGAATATGGGTGATGAGTTGGAATAGGGGTGATGAGTTGAAATTGGGGTGATGAGTTGGAATAGGGGTGATGTGTTAGAATAAGGGTTATGAGTTGGAATAAGGGTGATGAGTTGGAATATGGGTGATGAGTTGGAATATGGGTGATGAGTTGGAATAAGGGTGATGAGTTGGAAAAAGAGTGATGAGTTGGAATATGGGTGATGAGTTGGAATAGGGGTGATGAGTTGGAATAGTTGTGATGAGTTGGAATAAGGGTGATGAGTTGGAATAGGGGTGATGATTTGGAATAGGGGGGATGAGTTGGCATAAGGGTGATGAGTTGGAATAAGGGTGATGAGTTGGAATAGGGGTGATGAGTTGGAATAGGGGTGATGAGTTGGAATAGGGGTGATGAGTTGGAATAAGGGTGATGAATTGGAATAGGGGTGATGAGTTGGAATAGGGGTGATGAGTTGGAATAAGGATGATGAGTTGGAATAGAGATGATAAGTTGGAATAAGGGTGATGAGTAGGAATATGGATGATGAGTTGGAATAGGGGGGATGACTTGGAATAAGGGTGATGAGTTGGAATAGGGGTGATGAGTTGGAATAGGGGTGATGAGTTCGAATAGGGGTGATGTGTTGGAATAAGGGTGATGAGTTGGAATAAGGGTGATGAGTTGGAATAGGGGTGATTAGTTGGAATAAATGTGATGAGTTGGAATAGAAGTGATGAGTTGGAATAGGGGTGATGAATTGGAATAAGGTTGATGAGTTGGAATTGGGGTGATGAGTTGGAATAATGTGATTAGTTGGAACAGTGTTTCTTTCAGAAATTTTCCCCTGGGAGCACTTAAGATTTTATGGGGGTGGGGGCTAGTTTGTTATATTGTTTTACACATTGTGCTCCGGCTGTGGTGGGAGGGGGGCAGTGCCCTCCCGGAGAGGTAGCCGACAAAAAACACTGATCCTTACAATAACTATATTTTATAAAACATAATTTATAATTAACGCATTCCCTACTTTAAACGTTATGCTTTTATTATGAAATATAATTTTAAAACATGAAAAGAGTTTTCACGTTTGATACTTGTTAAGAACTGTATTAAAATTGTAGACCTTAAAATTGAAGCAAATGTAGTTTAATACAGTATTATTAAGTCTTTAATTTGCAAAAATAATTAAACAAAAAATACAGATAAATGCGAACGGGAAGTAATACTTCTGCTCATAATTGGTAAATTTTTGAAACATTGCGATATTTATAATCGAACATTATACGCTTTTAAGAAGATTAGCCTTACCTATACGGATTGTCAAATACATAGAGCGTAGCGATATTTCATAGATTGCACTAATTGTATTCGGTTAATGACACCAGCTAATATACTTTTTTAAATTTGTTTTAAAAATGACAATTTGTTTTTTTTTAAAATAAACTATACAATGGTTTATTGTTGTACATATTTTTGCTCTGGGGGGTGGGGGCTCTTGACTTTCCCCGAAAGGGTAGTACCCCCACCCCCCACCCCCCCGGAGATATAGCTGAAAGAAACACAGAGTCGGAATAGAGGTGATGAATAGGGATGATGAGTTGGAATAAGGGTGATGAGTTGGATAAAGGGTAATGATTTGGCATAGGTGTGGTGGGTTGGGAAAGGGGTTGTAGGTTCGAAAAGAGGTGTTCGTTTGTAATATCGGTGGTGGGTTGAATAGGCTTGGTGGAAAAGAAAAGGGGTGATGTGTTGCAGTAGGAATGATTGGCTAGTATAATAGTGGTGGGGGGAATAGTGGCTGTGAGTTGGAATAGGCGTGGTGGGTTGGAACAGCAGTCATTGGTTGGAATATTGGTGGCTTGTTAGAAATGTATTGGCTGTTTGGGATAGGGATGGTAGGTTGGAATAGGGATGATGTGTTTGGAATAAGGGTAATTGTTTGGCATAGAGATTTTTATGTTGAAATTCATTAATGGGGATTGAACTTGTTGGTGTGGTTGGCTTAACTGGTGAGCTGGAGGTGGGTATTGTATTAAAAGTCTCTGGTAGTTTTGAATTCAGTGACGCCAGTTGAAGTGTTGGTCGTGTTGGAAGTGAAAGCACGCTTTAGTTTATTAACCTAAAGCACACCGGATACCTAGAGAGACGAACGTAGATCAGGCGTACATAATTGACTGAAGATAGCGAGAAATATAAGTGGGATCAGCAGCAAGGTAGAAGATATCAACATCTTTAAATACCTGACTATGAGACATTTTGTCAAATGTGCAGTTAAGAAATGGTTAAAGTAAAAAATAAAACTTAATATTTTTTGTTAAAATTAAAATCTTTTTAAGGCGAGTTTAAATGACTTAAAAGGCTAGAACATAATTTAAAATTTCTTTAAATTTTAAGTTTAAAACCTTTATTGTTTTCAGTATAGATTTTCTAGTGCATGTGTACCAAGTTTAGTCTACATCTATCCATTAATTGTAATTTTATTTATATATCTCATACTATAAAAAATGAAATTTGGACCCTCAACCATTAACGCAGCGGTTCTGAACATGTGGGTTGCGACCCCTTTATGGGGTCGAGGGACCCTTACAAAGGGGTCAATAAGACCATCGAAAAACACATATTTATGACGTAACAACGAAAATAATTTTATGGTTTGGGGTCACCACAACATGAGGAACTGTATAAATGGTTGGCTGCATTTGGAAGGTTGAGAACCACTTCCATAGAAGCATTGGTTTTCTGGCAGTTTGGCAAAAAATCCTTGCATGTTTTACTGTACGGAAAGTTAGTGAGTTCATCGCATACTCTCAGGCAGATCTTTGCCACCATGGTGTTCATTCTATTCTTAAAAGCGTCAAACCTGTGCTCGAATCTGGAACCGCCCGATTCGACAGGAATTCAATGTGATGTGATGTGTTTTCTCTTCTTCTCCAGGTGGTATGACCTTGACTTTTTAAAATACGCGAACGGGTCGCCATTACCTGCACTTCCACCCCCCCCCCCCCAACATGCGCCGGGCTGAGCCGTCGTTATCACATCTACCTATCACTGGCACTGGCCAATTAATGGACGCTTCTTGAACGGTCGGACCCGCTCACAATTATCTGAAAAAACAAAGTACCCACGGGCATAGCTTCGCACCAGAGTGCGCACACCCCAATTTCTTAATCATTGCTCATTAGTTATCTGTTTTGACTTGGGTATGCGGTGCTGTGGTATAAAAATGGCATTCTATGTATATTTAGAAAAGGATTCAATCGTCATATTAGCCGTCTGAAAATTCTGCCAATGTCTTTCTACGTTTTCGAAAAACATATTCAAATTCTTTAAATGTCAAATGGAGGACTTTTTCTTCAACAGGAAATCGTCTCTTGTAGTCTCCCATAATATTGTTCGTATGTCTGTCAAATACTCATGATTCATTCGACGGCTCACGCATGATAGAAATAATAGCAAACAGTTGCCTAAGTTGTACTGACATGGGATGGGTTTTCAGCTGCTGTTAAGCATTCCGAGTCATAATCTTTTGATCCTCTTGCAATGCAGGCTTCTAGGAAGATCGCAAAGAGGAGAAGGTTTCCTTCAAATGTTCTTAGGTCCTCGAAAAATGTTACTCCTCTAACAGTTGGGGAGGTGAATTCAGACAGACATGGGTTTTATGGCACAACCCATATTGTATACCCTTTGTTTCCCCAAAGTTCTAAGACAGCTACAATTATCTAGGCGTTGATATTTTGTGTAACAATTTACATTGCTGTTGGTCTCGGCACTGCAATCTTATGGGAATTATTTTGTGCATTAGCCGTTTTCAAAACCGTGTGTGTTTGGTTTTAATGGACCTCATGGGCTTGTATCAAACAGGATAATAAGGGAGAGACTGCAATCAGTTTAGCACAATAGGAAATTACTAAAACACAGTAAGGTTAAACCTGAAAAAAGGAACGCAACAAAACAACGAACGTGTCGGCAGGAAGCCTTCATCAGGGAACAAACAGAAAAAAACGAACAAAATTAAAAAATATTTTATAAAACATAATTTATAATTAACGCATTCCCTACTTTAAACGTTATGCTTTTATTATGAAATATAATTTTAAAACATGAAAAGAGTTTTCACGTTTGATACTTGTTAAGAACTGTATTAAAATTGTAGACCTTAAAATTGAAGCAAATGTAGTTTAATACAGTATTATTAAGTCTTTAATTTGCAAAAATAATTAAACAAAAAATACAGATAAATGCGAACGGGAAGTAATACTTCTGCTCATAATTGGTAAATTTTTGAAACATTGCGATATTTATAATCGAACATTATACGCTTTTAAGAAGATTAGCCTTACCTATACGGATTGTCAAATACATAGAGCGTAGCGATATTTCATAGATTGCACTAATTGTATTCGGTTAATGACACCAGCTAATATACTTTTTTAAATTTGTTTTAAAAATGACAATTTGTTTTTTTTTAAAATAAACTATACAATGGTTTATTGTTGTACATATTTTTGCTCTGGGGGGTGGGGGCTCTTGACTTTCCCCGAAAGGGTAGTACCCCCACCCCCCACCCCCCCGGAGATATAGCTGAAAGAAACACAGAGTCGGAATAGAGGTGATGAATAGGGATGATGAGTTGGAATAAGGGTGATGAGTTGGATAAAGGGTAATGATTTGGCATAGGTGTGGTGGGTTGGGAAAGGGGTTGTAGGTTCGAAAAGAGGTGTTCGTTTGTAATATCGGTGGTGGGTTGAATAGGCTTGGTGGAAAAGAAAAGGGGTGATGTGTTGCAGTAGGAATGATTGGCTAGTATAATAGTGGTGGGGGGAATAGTGGCTGTGAGTTGGAATAGGCGTGGTGGGTTGGAACAGCAGTCATTGGTTGGAATATTGGTGGCTTGTTAGAAATGTATTGGCTGTTTGGGATAGGGATGGTAGGTTGGAATAGGGATGATGTGTTTGGAATAAGGGTAATTGTTTGGCATAGAGATTTTTATGTTGAAATTCATTAATGGGGATTGAACTTGTTGGTGTGGTTGGCTTAACTGGTGAGCTGGAGGTGGGTATTGTATTAAAAGTCTCTGGTAGTTTTGAATTCAGTGACGCCAGTTGAAGTGTTGGTCGTGTTGGAAGTGAAAGCACGCTTTAGTTTATTAACCTAAAGCACACCGGATACCTAGAGAGACGAACGTAGATCAGGCGTACATAATTGACTGAAGATAGCGAGAAATATAAGTGGGATCAGCAGCAAGGTAGAAGATATCAACATCTTTAAATACCTGACTATGAGACATTTTGTCAAATGTGCAGTTAAGAAATGGTTAAAGTAAAAAATAAAACTTAATATTTTTTGTTAAAATTAAAATCTTTTTAAGGCGAGTTTAAATGACTTAAAAGGCTAGAACATAATTTAAAATTTCTTTAAATTTTAAGTTTAAAACCTTTATTGTTTTCAGTATAGATTTTCTAGTGCATGTGTACCAAGTTTAGTCTACATCTATCCATTAATTGTAATTTTATTTATATATCTCATACTATAAAAAATGAAATTTGGACCCTCAACCATTAACGCAGCGGTTCTGAACATGTGGGTTGCGACCCCTTTATGGGGTCGAGGGACCCTTACAAAGGGGTCAATAAGACCATCGAAAAACACATATTTATGACGTAACAACGAAAATAATTTTATGGTTTGGGGTCACCACAACATGAGGAACTGTATAAATGGTTGGCTGCATTTGGAAGGTTGAGAACCACTTCCATAGAAGCATTGGTTTTCTGGCAGTTTGGCAAAAAATCCTTGCATGTTTTACTGTACGGAAAGTTAGTGAGTTCATCGCATACTCTCAGGCAGATCTTTGCCACCATGGTGTTCATTCTATTCTTAAAAGCGTCAAACCTGTGCTCGAATCTGGAACCGCCCGATTCGACAGGAATTCAATGTGATGTGATGTGTTTTCTCTTCTTCTCCAGGTGGTATGACCTTGACTTTTTAAAATACGCGAACGGGTCGCCATTACCTGCACTTCCACCCCCCCCCCCCCAACATGCGCCGGGCTGAGCCGTCGTTATCACATCTACCTATCACTGGCACTGGCCAATTAATGGACGCTTCTTGAACGGTCGGACCCGCTCACAATTATCTGAAAAAACAAAGTACCCACGGGCATAGCTTCGCACCAGAGTGCGCACACCCCAATTTCTTAATCATTGCTCATTAGTTATCTGTTTTGACTTGGGTATGCGGTGCTGTGGTATAAAAATGGCATTCTATGTATATTTAGAAAAGGATTCAATCGTCATATTAGCCGTCTGAAAATTCTGCCAATGTCTTTCTACGTTTTCGAAAAACATATTCAAATTCTTTAAATGTCAAATGGAGGACTTTTTCTTCAACAGGAAATCGTCTCTTGTAGTCTCCCATAATATTGTTCGTATGTCTGTCAAATACTCATGATTCATTCGACGGCTCACGCATGATAGAAATAATAGCAAACAGTTGCCTAAGTTGTACTGACATGGGATGGGTTTTCAGCTGCTGTTAAGCATTCCGAGTCATAATCTTTTGATCCTCTTGCAATGTAGGCTTCTAGGAAGATCGCAAAGAGGAGAAGGTTTCCTTCAAATGTTCTTAGGTCCTCGAAAAATGTTACTCCTCTAACAGTTGGGGAGGTGAATTCAGACAGACATGGGTTTTATGGCACAACCCATATTGTATACCCTTTGTTTCCCCAAAGTTCTAAGACAGCTACAATTATCTAGGCGTTGATATTTTGTGTAACAATTTACATTGCTGTTGGTCTCGGCACTGCAATCTTATGGGAATTATTTTGTGCATTAGCCGTTTTCAAAACCGTGTGTGTTTGGTTTTAATGGACCTCATGGGCTTGTATCAAACAGGATAATAAGGGAGAGACTGCAATCAGTTTAGCACAATAGGAAATTACTAAAACACAGTAAGGTTAAACCTGAAAAAAGGAACGCAACAAAACAACGAACGTGTCGGCAGGAAGCCTTCATCAGGGAACAAACAGAAAAAAACGAACAAAATTAAAAAATATTTAATTTATTTTTAAAAATGTATAATATAGCACTTAGTTGTGAAGTAGTGTCCAAGAGGACAGCAAATCCCTTTTCTGTTTGTTCGCTGTGTTTTACTAATTTCCTATTGTATCAAGCAGAATTTTACAATTTTATGTAGCCTTGGCCGGGCTTATTTATCAGGGAGTTAAGATAATTTTGTCTCATCTTTCAATCTACCAGGCTTTGTCTTCTGGGGCCAGGAAAAACAATATATGCCCATGTTGTAGACCATGTTTTTGGAACTCTTTGTTGTTTGGTTAAGTCTTCAAGTGGCTATTTCCGTTTCAACTCTAACAGTCTCGCTGCTAAATCAGGTCGGTCACATGGTTGTTGACCGGGAAGTAAGTTTTCCCTGGTTTCCCTCCATTTAGGATTACAAGTGAATGTTACGAAAAATTCGGATGCGGCATATTTCTTAACCATGGCCATAGTCTCTTGGTAATATTGAGCCATATTATTTAACCATGGCCATAGTCTATTTGGTAATATTGAGCCATATTTCTTAACCATGGCCATAGCCTCTTGGTAATAATGAGCCATATTTCTTAACCATGGCCATAGCTTCTTGGTAATATTGAGCCATATTTCTTAACCATGGCCATAGTCTCTTGGTAATATTGAGCCATATTATTTAACCATGGCCATAGTCTATTTGGTAATATTGAGCCATATTTCTTAACCATGGCCATAGTCTATTTGGTAATATTGAGCCATATTTCTTAACCATGGCCATAGTCTCTTGGTAATATTGAGCCATATTATTTAACTATGGCCATAGTCTATTTGGTAATATTGAGCCATATTTCTTAACCATGGCCATAGTCTCTTGGTAATATTGAGCCATATTATTTAACCATGGCCATAGTCTATTTGGTAATATTGAGCCATATTTCTTAACCATGGCCATAGTCTCTTGGTAATATTGAGCCATATTATTTAACCATGGCCATAGTCTCTTGGTAATATTGAGCCATATTATTTAACCATGGCCATAGTCTATTTGGTAATATTGAGCCATATTTCTTAACCATGGCCATAGCCTCTTGGTAATATTGAGCCATATTTCATAACCATGGCCATAGTCTCTTGGTAATATTGAGCCATATTATTTAACCATGGCCATAGTCTATTTGGTAATATTGAGCCATATTTCTTAACCATGGCCATAGTCTATTTGGTAATATTGAGCCATATTTCTTAACCATGGCCATAGTCTCTTGGTAATATTGAGCCATATTATTTAACCATGGCCATAGTCTATTTGGTAATATTGAGCCATATTTCTTAACCATGGCCATAGTCTCTTGGTAATATTGAGCCATATTATTTAACCATGGCCATAGTCTATTTGGTAATATTGAGCCATATTTCTTAACCATGGCCATAGTCTCTTGGTAATATTGAGCCATATTATTTAACCATGGCCATAGTCTATTTGGTAATATTGAGCCATATTTCTTAACCATGGCCATAGTCTCTTGGTAATATTGAGCCATATTATTTAACCATGGCCATAGTCTCTTGGTAATATTGAGCCATATTATTTAACCATGGCCATAGTCTATTTGGTAATATTGAGCCATATTTCTTAACCATGGCCATAGCCTCTTGGTAATATTGAGCCATATTTCATGTAGGTTGAATGCAATATAATTTTCTCTCCAGGCAATATGTCGACGTCCTCCCAATTGTGGTTGTTCACTAATCGGCGAAGGACATCATAGTCTTCAGCTCTTATGAAGTTTTGATTTTTTCGAAACAAATTCAAACGGATTGCCTCCGTCTGGCAATAGGCATGAAACATAAATTGTTAAATCGGCGGTTCTTTGTAGAGGAACTGGCATCACGAATGTCAAAATGGTATGAATACGATTGAAGCTGGGACACATATCCGTGACCAACATTTTTCTTCAGATCCGTGGTCCACCGTGCATCCCCATAAGGGAAAAGCAAAAGGTAGCCTGTAGAGTCACAGAGTCTACTTGCGCTTTTCGGAGGCACCCACTGCACTGTGAAAAACGACAGCCATTTTTTCTGCTGGTAGTGGGAGCGATGGTGACGACATTTTGAGCATTATTTTCTTTTTCTCTGAAGAGTGTTAAGCATTATTTGACCAGCGTTCATTTTTCCAGCTTTGTATTTAGCTTTTCGTCTATTTCAAATTTGAGAATCTCATAGCCAAAAACGTCAAAAAAACACCAAAAAAAAAAACTACATAGCGATAGCTTCATACATAATCTCAACACCATATGAGATCACTAACAAATCTCTAAACCAGTGAATTACACAATGCCTACGGCGTTGTACTATAGATAAAACATACAACTAATAAAATAATCACGTTTTACGTATTGCTGCACAAGACGTGCAATGGTGTTTGTTTTTGTTGTTCAGTGTCTTGCAACACTTTTCATCGTAACACTACCGTGCCAGTGATAGAAGTTAGACAGAACGTATAGTGTGTCGTATTTAAGAACCATACAATGAATTTACAAACATTTACATACTTTTATTTGTACAAAATGGAAGTTGTTTCATATGTACCAAATTGTGTCTCTGAGACATTGGTAAAATTCATTTTCCGTATATTTAAATAATACGATGACATTAAACAGCTACTTTTTTTGTTTTAAAAAAAGTTATTTTAAATATGTTATGTAATGTTCCGTAAGCATAGAATCAAACTTTATTTAAAATGGGTGCACCGAAAAATTCTTAACAGTGGCGTACCTTGAATACATCTCGGTCGGGGGAAAACTTCCAAATTGCGCCCCAAACACCCAACCTTAATTTTTTTGAAAAAGTTTCGTTAAAAGAACACTGAAAACATTGCTCATGTCTGAAAGTGCACCTTTCTGTGCACCCTTCTGTGCACCCTTCTGTGCACCCTTCTGTGCACCCTGCTGTGCACCCTTCTGTGCACCCTTCTGAATAAAACCTTTTTAAAAATGTGTACACAAAAAAAACTCTTCTTTTATGACCCACATTTTTATAGTGCACCTTTTTAAAGTCATTTGATAGTAATACTTTTAAAACTTTTACATTTTAATATTTTTTTTTAAATACAGCACTTGGGGAATAAGAGAGTTGGTACATTTCTAGGACCTACGTGTAGGTCGTGAGATATAATCATGTCAATTCTGGTTACAATCCATTGTTTGGTATTCTTGTAATAAGGTATCAAATTAATTAAACAATCAGTTAACACAAGCATAATATAGTAGATCAATCCCTACTAGTTTTGGAGTTCTAACGACTTTTCCTTTACTCGCATTTGTGACTTGTGGAGTGTTATTTGTTTTTTTGTTTACACACGTGACATTTCTCGTGCAATGTTCACCTGGTTGACGGCTGGAAAATGGCGGATAAAAGTGGGAGCGATCTCATCGATAATTGGTCGACGGAGGCGTGTTGAAACTGTCACTCAAATAATCGTGAATGACCGGGTCTGCTTCGCCGTTGAGTGAACAGATGGGTGATGGTGCTCAGATCTACTTTTTTTAAAAAGTCCTTTTTCTACTGGCATTTCCATCTAGCAGACATAGCGTTCTCAACCCCTTAATACAGTTCCTTGCGTTGTGGCGACCCCCAACCAAACAATTATTTTCGTTGCTTCTTCATTACTGTAGCGTATATGTGTTTTCCGATAATCCTAGGCGACCCCTGTAAAAGGGTCGTTCGACCCCCAAAGGGGTCGCGAACCACATGTTGAAAACCGCTGGGTTAGATGCTGATACTTTTTAGTTTGATGCCTAGGTAAACAGTTCAGTCACTTCAACCGGAATTCTGTAAGCATTCGATGTTTAAAAATGAAATAGTTTTACTTTTTCAATTACAATTTATATACTAAAAGTAGAAAATATAAAAAGCTTTCTATTAATGGTAAAAGGTAAAAAAAAAAAAAGAATTAAAATTTCTTTAAAAGGTTTGCAGAAAAAAAGATGTTCACGAAATATTTTTACAAATTTTTACATAAACATATTTACATTTCTTCTACATTCAGTTCGACTCCATTGGCTTCATAGAGTGCTCATCTACACTTTTGCACAATTTTTCTTTGCCAACTATATTTTAAGAAATTTTACATTATTTTTTATTTTTTTTTAATTGCGCTTTAACTCGCCTTTGATAGAAAGTCATTTTTTTATTTAAACAACCACAAAAATAACAAAAATAAAGTTTTTCGTATAAATCTTTATAAAATGTAACATCGAGCAATGGGGTTGGGGGGCTCAATGTTTGATAAAAACATGCGTAAAAGTAACGCACTGTATAAGAATCCCATTTAGCGTCCCGCCCCCCTCTTTTTCACTGGGTCACGACTGCATATATTTCACGCCGCTGAACTCAATATAATAAGACCCACCAGCTTTGACATGGCCGCTTTGTTTCTTCTACTAATTCAGAAAAAGGAACAAAAAATGTATGCACCTAATGCACTTGCAATATTTTTCAAAAATAATCTTATTTAGCGTCGTTATCGGGAATTTTACTTCGTGAAATGAATGTCATCATATTTTATTCACACACACCCCCCCCCCCTTTTGAAAAACAGGAAAAGGTCCTTTTCTGGTTGGGGCTGAAAATTTGAGAGAAGTTTTATCATCGGTAACGAGTCCATTCGCCAAGTTTCAGCTCGATAGGTTGACGGCTAGTGGGTCAACTAGCCGCCTGAAAATTTTTACATCCAGAAAAACACGAACAAAAGGGAATTTAAAATATAAAGAATTTTTACAAGTTTTCAAAATAATTCATAATATTATTATTTAGTTGACATTCTGGGATGAGAGGGTGACGTGGTGACAATCTAGCGAAGACGAGACTTGCACGTAGGTGTTTCGAATGAGAAGTTCGCATGTGCTGCCATCAATACCATTATCGGCAAGAAGGAGATTGGTTTTGTATGTGACGTCATCTTGCTTCAACTGACCTTTAAGGTCAGCACAGGGGAGATGCAAGGTGCGAGAGCATCACGCTGGCTGACTCGCTACGAGATGGTCACGCAGGCTGACACGGGATGAGAGGGTCACGTAAGCTGACACGGGACAAGAGGGTCACGCCGGATGACACGGGACGAGATGGTCACGCAGGCTGACACGGGACACATATCATGGACATGGCTAGACTATAACCCATGAAATTTCACAGACATGGCAAGATTCTAACTAACCTGACATATTTTTGGCGCTTCCTTTATCCAATATGGCGGTTCTGATAACATGTTGTCACCTCCATTGCAAAGGTTTAATGCATAATCAAATTCATTTTTTACTAAATCATCAATGAAAAAAGCACACATGGAGCCGCCTTTGCTCGGGTCAGCTGTTGTTGATTTAGGAGTAACGCCGCTGCCAAATGCAACCAAAAGTACTGGAATAGGGACACAATTACCGCCTAGAGGGAAATTCGTCTGGACGAAGGTCGCGGTAGTCGCTAGGTGATAGGTAGTTCTCTGGAAGGAAACATGACGAATTTAGTTATATATCGTAAGAAAGAATTTCAAATAACTTATCATCCCCTATACACCATGTTAAGATATCATCCCTTATACACCATGTTAAGATATCATCCCCATACACCATGTTAAGATATCATCCCCTATACACCATGTTAAGATATCATCCCCTATACACCATGTTAAGATATTATCCCCTATACACCATGTTAAGATATCATCCCCTATACACCATGTTAAGATATCATCCCCTATTTTTCAAAGTGAAGATCAAGGAAACAGGATGGTACAGATTCACGAAATAAAATTCCCGATAACTGCGATAAATGAAATTCTTTTTAAAAAAAGATCGCAAGTACGTTTGGTGACGTAATATTTTCTTCTTTTTTTTCCTGCAATAGTTTTTTGAAAATAATCTGAGTGGTAAAAGCGGGTGGGTCATTAAACTATTAATATAGTTCAGGGGCGTGCCTTAAGGGGGTTTAGAACTAAGTAGGATTGTTATAAAGTGCGTTACATGTGTGCATGTTTTGTAAGATTTACTACCCCGACCCCCATTGTTCGATATTACATTTTATAAAGAATATTTTAAACAAAAACTTTGTTTTTAAGGGATGTTGAATTTAAAATAAAATTATTTAAAACTTCCATTATGTATATTTAAAAAAAGTAAATAGTTTTTTGCCATGGGGAACAAGGATATATAATTGTATAGCTTCGTTTATTAACCTGGTGGAGAACTTTGTACATTTTTTAAAAATTTAAAGGAGCTGCTATGTAAACACTTACATTTTGGGCGCACTCTAGAGTCACTTCAACAAAAGGAACAATCTGGGAACCATTGTTAGGAACTCTGCTAAGCTTTGTTACCGAATTTTTTTCGCCATTCATTATATTCTCTTGCACAGTCAAGAAAAACGAAAACTTCTCCCACGTGAATGAGAACTTGTAATCCATAGCAAAATTGGATCTGATATTTGGATCGATATCTATTCCTTTCTTTTGTGTTCCTGGGTCGTTTACGTAGTCTATGATGAAGTGATTATCTGAAAATCTGATACTGCGCATGGACAACATTACAGGGCTCATCATAGCAGAGCGTTGAATGTTCCCAGCAACCATAACTCTTACAGTAGGAAACAACGAGTCCTCACTTGGATTGGGACTGCTTCTCTTTTCTAGCTTATTTCGAAATGTTGAAACTTTGGTTTTCTGGATCCTCGCTCGAATGTCGTTGTTGGCAAAGTTGAAAAAATCCTGAGAAAAGTTCCGAGGTCGGCATTCATAGCCATCTTCCCTAGATTCAGACGGGGCGGAAGAGATGTCATCAGTCGGCGGAAGCAAATGGACCACTGTTGTTTGATTGACATGACTGGTAAAAACTGCAGCATCGGGGTCTATGTTGCCGACAAGACAAAACCAGTCTGTGATATCCACCAGGCTGTGAAGTGTACATGTCCCGTCGTATGCTGTACCACAAACTAGCAGCAGACCAAGTTCTTTGATTAACTCCAGCACTCTGACAGTGTTGTTGCAAGGCGCACGATTCGGTGCGCAGTCTTTGGCCTCGTAAACAGGTCCAATGGAAATGCTCCTGATAAGGTCTTCCAACTTGTTTGTGAATTGTGCCACGAAGTTCACGCCGCCCACGTAGATATCAGAATTCGCACCCGTTACAACACGTGTTATGTCACGTCCAAGGTCAAGTGTCGTGATGTCTTGTCCGTATGAGAACCGTCCAAATTGGAATAAAACTAAAAGGATTACACGACAATAAATCCAAATGAACTTTTCTTGAACCATTTTTTAGGCAGCTCTGTGTCTAGGCTTTTTCAATGTTCATCGAAAATAAAATATGTGTGTCAAACTCTGCTCAGTTTCATAATGATACTATCAAATATTTCAAGTACTTGTCAGAACAATGGCGTGTGTTTCACATCCTTTGACAACTTATGATTATGCCAAAACACACATCCTAAGGGAAATGCTCACTTTAAATAATGCTATTGGTCACTTTATCAAAGCAGCGACCATAATTACACATCCTTGTACCTTGACGATTTAAGTAAACACTTAATGTAGGATGTTTAACTCGCATGCGATCTTGAACTTAAATATTGCAGGCCCACCGAATTCAAGATATAATAAAAGTAAATTTCATTCAATGTAAGTTAATTTTCACTCAATCTTTTTATAAACGCACATTTAAAATAAATGAACATTTATGGGCATTGATGTAAGATATATTAAATTCATTCTGTATAATTTATGTATTTCTTCGTTTATTTAGCCTAGTACACACACACTTGTCTCTCCGTGCTGGTGACGTAATGATTTCGTTCGGCGACCAACCTCCCTCGCCCCCATTGGTGTTCTGGCGGTTCTGGAGGGAGAATCGGAAAAGACATCTTAATTGGTCGCCAAAATCCTAAAAGTAAACAGGCATGCAGTAGGCCTACTACATAATTATTATACGAACCCTTGATACATGCACACCCAGGTTATTTCGTCAAAAACCATGTTTATCACCATGATAATGATGAATTTTAAGAGATGAATGAACTGAAAAAGTTTAAGTTTCCTTAATTAAAAAAAAAAAACCACACAAAAATAATAATGGACATATTACTGTTTCCTCGGAAACAGTAATATGTCCATTATTATTTTTTGTGTTTTTGTTTTTTTTTAATTAAAAAAAAAAAAAAAAAAAAAAAAAAAAAAAAAAAAAAAAAAACACAAAAAAATAATAATGGACATATTACTGTTTCCTCGGATTATTCAATAACTATTCACATTTGTCTATGACAACAATGATGTGCATGATAATGATAAATCAAAGTGAATATCACAAATGAAGAAATTGAATAAACATAGGGTTCCAAATTTTATTTTTGGAAACATTAAAACAAAAATATTTATATAAATATTACCATTCCAATTTTTGTTTTTCTTCCAGAAAACTGTTTACATCATGCAGCTGTGAGCAGTGTTCGCAGAGGATTAGTCGAATAACATGCGATGACAGCAACACGACGTATAGTAATGCATATCGGATTGCCGGCCTAGAGACAGACAGACAGTCTGACCTCTGGTAGATGACAGAAAACATCAGAAAGTCTTAATCACTTTCAGCCGAAACAGAAAATAAACCGAAAGTTAGCTTCTCTGTTTCGGCCGAAACAGAAATTAAACCGAAAGTGATCAAATGGCAACATTCAGCGCCGGAACCGAAGCCGAAATTCGGTCGTTCTCTACTTAGGACACATCAAAAATTCATACAGATGACAAAGCACAAACTCATACAGACGGCACCACCACATACTCATACAGAGGACACACCAAAAACTCATGCAGAAGACAACCCCTACTAACAGTGACGTAAGATCTAAACATCAGTTTCTTTCATCTGATATTGTGCTCAATCTACCCGGAAATCTTGGAGACAATATGTTGTACACATCGTGTTTAAAATTATTAGCGTCATCAAATCTGCAAATTGAATTTTCATCATCGTTCATGTCTTTTTCCGATTGTTTTGATACCTCATCTTGATGTCAAGCCGCCTTTGATCCGTCTTTGTCTTGCTTTGATGCGGGAACTCGAGGTTATCCACCGGCTTTTCATCAATCTCCAATCAGCTGACTTCTCTGTATCACAAACTATCTTGTCCAACATTGGAATCTTGAATTAAGACAAGGGTCACCAAAGTACGGCTTGCGGACCGGATCCGGACCTCGGCGTCAGTTTATCCAACCCACTGACGGTACTTGATATGCTTGAGATAACGTATGAAATACGAGACGTTGTGATACAATTTAAATATTATGTTTAGAATACAAGGAGATCTTCACACGTGCAGAGACCTCCTGGTTGCAATGCGCCTTTAATTTACCATT
The DNA here is from genome assembly GCA_964017045.1 of Omphiscola glabra. NCBI lineage: Eukaryota > Metazoa > Mollusca > Gastropoda > Lymnaeidae > Omphiscola > Omphiscola glabra. The sequence continues at coordinate 36,826,030 of OZ024799.1, forward strand.
TTCAATTTTAAATTATTATATCTAGATTTCTTGTTTATTGCAGACATGTTTACCCTCGAACTCCTAAAATCGTACAATATTGTCTTAAAATCATACACTATTGTCTTAAAATCGTACAATATTGTCTTAAAATCGTACAATATTGTCTTAAAATCTACTATATTGTCTTAAAATCGTACAATATTATCTTAAAATCGTACAATATTGTCTTAAAATCGTACAATATTGTCTTAAAATCATACACTGTTGTCTTAAAATCGTACAATATTGTCTTAAAATCGTACAATATTGTCTTAAAATCTACTATATTGTCTTAAAATCGTACAATATTATCTTAAAATCGTACAATATTGTCTTAAAATCGTACAATATTGTCTTAAAATCGTACAATATTGTCTTAAAATCGTACAATATTGTCTTAAAATCGTACAATATTGTCTTAAAATCGTACAGTGCGGTATCTTAATAGAAAATAAATAAGCATACAGTATACATAATAACAAAAACAATGCTCATAGCAGTGCCTAGTGGGATCAAGTTAAGCTGGTGTAAAAAAAAGTTAACTTATAAAAGTAGATGGCTGACGTTTATATTGAAATCTGCGGTCACTTTGTTTTTTGCAGACGTGTATTTGCTATGGATAATACGTTATAATGAGTGGACGCACAGATCTCATTATCACAGTCTATCACTGGTAAAATAAAGTTACTGGTGACATTTAACGTGGTTCTAACTCGAAGTCAGATCAGTAGGAAACAGGATGTGTTTAAGTAAGAATTAATTAACAAATGATACATAGCACGCCACTCACCCAAGATTAACATCGAATTCTAAACTTATTTTTCGTCTTTCTCCCCAGCGCTTTCGTTCTGGCTTGCGAGTATCTTAGAGAATGATTTTCCGGCCCGCGCTCGTCATTTTGTCCGTTATCCGGCCCACGGTGAAAAAAGTTTAGGGACCCTTGATTTAGACCATTATGTTTTGTCTCTCCTCTCAAAGTGTTCTCAAAACTACACATTTCCATGACGACGAATGAACTTTCTTTGCCCGGGTTTGTGTCATGACTCGGCCCGCGAACGGACAAGTCGCTGAAGCTTTTCTTACCTAATACAGTAGTGGTCCCGATATGTGGGTATTTTGTTTGGTTCATTGTCCAACACACATGGAAGGTTTTTGTGATGTATGCTTTTACTCATTTATAATGAATCGATGAAATAATCACCAAATAAAATTATAGTATTAATCCCACAGAGAGAAACTATATAAAATAGGGTTGCACTTTGTCAAATTTAGTTATTTCTAGCACGCAATGAACTTAATTGAAAAGAAACTGGTGACTTGCAGTCATTTAGGATAAAAAAATGGATTTGGTAGACATCGATAACCTAAGAATTTGACAACGTCCCAACCGTCTACTCAAGGATAAGATATAAAGACAGGAGTCAACATCTCCCATAGCACAACACCCACGCGTCAAGGAAATCACAACACACAAATGTCAATAAATTTGAAGTACTTAAAATATAAATTGTTCTCAATAAAGGCTTGGGTCTAAAGTCCAAAACAAAAATAGTGTTTTTTGTGTTGTTATTTTTTTAGACCAGATTCTGCCTTAAGGTTCAGTGGAAAAATGTTTGTGTGTGTGTGGGGGGGGGGGGGGGGGGTTGGGGGTTGCAGGCTCATGAGGTGTTGAATAACCCAATCAGCTTTAATAATACCGTTATGACCATTTTTCGCCATTGGTTGTTGCGGGGAATTTGTTTTGAAATCAAGTCCGGGGTCGACGCTACATTGTTTCTTATACAACCCTCCCCCCTCCCGGCCTAAGACATAATATATATCTTCTAAAGCGATTTCCCATAATGTTCTATTTTGAGTTATGCTTAATTTAACGGCAATTTGCATCTATATTGTTAATGTCGTTCACAAAACTTCGCCAAACAATATTGCTTCACATTATAATAAGATTTCTCTACTCAAAATAAGATTTTAGTACTTAAAATTAGATTTCATTACTAAAAATAAGACTTAAGTATAAAAGACAAATAGATTAAGTTGGCTAAACTGTCTTTATAATGTCAGTATATGTGGAAATGTACTTTTTTTTTTAAAATGGGACTTATTTATAAATGTAATTTTATTATTAAATTTATTTTGTGGACATCTTTTTGTCTTCAAAAGACGATCGTATAGATCATGTGTGCATCTCTTATTAGACTTATGAGTCAGATATAGAGCATGTGTGCATCTCTTATGAGATTTATGAGTCTTATATAGATCATGTGGATCTCTTATGAGTCAGATATAGATCATGTGTGCATCTCTTATGAGTCAGATATAGATCATGTGTGCATCTCTTATGAGTCAGATATAGATCATGTGTGCATCTCTTATGAGTCAGATATATATCATGTGTGCATCTCTTATGAGTCAGATATAGATCACGTGTGCATCTCTCATGAGTCAGATATAGATCATGTGTGCATCTCTCATGAGTCAGATATAGATCATGTGTGCATCTCTCATGAGTCAGATATAGATCGCATGTGCACATGTAAACATGTTTCAGTTGTCTCCCGGTTCAATTTATTCATTTTGTATTTCCCATTACAATTATGGGTATGTAAGTGCGGTAATGAAATATGAGTAGTTTGTATGTAATTATTTTCTTTATTTCTTCTCTGAAGTATGTTGCTGGCCATCTATAAATGACGGCACGAGTGTAAACTAAAATATGGGGGGAGGGGGGGTGCTGGCTGGAAGTACAGTCTTATGGCATGGACGCACTGGAAATTTTCCCAGGGCTTAACACTTCAGACATTTACTGCAGAAAGTATTTTTTATACATACATTTTGTTGAAGATGTTTTATGTGAAATTGGTAAAATTTGAAAAAATAAATTAATTAAAAAAGAACACAGGTATATTCTGAAAAGGACGACACAGGTTTGGTATGCTGTCAACTCTGGTGTTAACTCGAATTTGAGATGTATTTTATTTTAAAGTCTTGACTTTTTCATTGTGTGTGATTGTGATGTCCCCCTGTCTCTTGATGGCCCAAGCACGAGAGTGTATTTGCTTCTAATAGCCTTTGATGAGCTTGCAATATATCTATAAGTATTAAAAAACGTGCAACAATTACATAAAATAATGAACTTGTAAAACTAATTTGCTTCTTACTGGGAAGTGATTAACATTATTTTCACAGACCTTTTGGGTTTAATTTTCAAGAAACAACATTTAGTTGAAATTTAAGTTCAAGTACCGACTTTTTGTGCAAATGTAACTTAAAATACAATTTTATTGTTTAAATACAAGCTCAAGTACCAATGGTTTGTTCAAATACAAGTTCAAGTAACACTGGTTTGTTCAAAGTAAATTCAAGTAAAAAACGAAGTGATTGAAACAAAGCATGGGAAAACTTACAAAAATATACGCAACAAAACAACAAACGTGTCTGCAAGAAGCCTTCGTCAGTGAACAAACAACAGTAAAAATATTAGTAAATAAAAAAAATAGCACTTAGCTGAAAATTTGTATCCAAGAGGGCAGCGAAACAACTGTGACAGAAAATAAGTAGGTGAGAGATTAAATACCGGCAACAAGGGAAATACAAGAGGAGAAGTCAGTCCACTGCGATTGGTCATGACTCTGAGGAATGGAGTGAAGGATTAACAGGTGAATGAAAACATGACATTCATGCAATGTGGTGTCAAGGTACAATAAGTCTCGATAAGTTTATTTTCCAAATTCACCCGACTGGGTCTGTTTGTGCTTGTCTTTATCGCATTTATTTTAAAATCCACCGCCACTTCGTGGTTGCTTCTGTTGCAGTGTTTAGAGACTCGGCACTGTGAATCTTGCGTAATATGACTGACTTGTTCAACACACCTGTCAGAGAGTCGGCGTCCTGCCTCCACTATGTATGCCATCTGGCAGCGGGTGCAAACAATGACGTAGACACCATAGCGGCTAGTACAAAGGAAACCGTTTTGTATCTGAAAACTGCCCTTTAGTGAAGGGAATGGGTGGAGTCTACTCTACGCTGGACAAGTATTGCAACAGCTGCGTCCACATGTCTTGGTCCCAACATGGGAGGGGGGCGGCGTTAATGCGACTTTGCACTATTAGGTCTCGCAAATTTGTATCACGTCTGAAAATAATAAGAGGTGGGGAAGAGAAAATTGCCTGTGTGTCCGGTTCGGCGAGGAGAATGGCATGGTTTGTGAGGAAAACACTTTTGGCTATTAGATTTGAGGATGCTATTTGATAATAAGTTTAGTCAGTCGACATTGTAGCTTGGACGGATACTACTTTTAACCCTTTCAAGAGCTGATGAAAGTAATGTCTCTGGTTAGCACCTACATCAGAAATAAGCGATCATATCAAGTGTTTTGTCCCACAAGTCATCCTCCGACTGGCAAAGTCGACGAAGAAGAAGTAATTGAGAAAAGTGAAATAGATTCTTTACAGGATTTATGGTGGTAGGAACAGTGGAGAGTAGATAGCTGTGGCTGTCAGTAGGTTTAAGTAGATGGAGGTGAGTAGGCGGTCTTTGTGAAGGGTGACCGTAATTTCCAAAAAAATTGACTTAGGTCTGAGAGACGAGAGATGTGAATTTAAAGAAAGGGCGATAAGAGACTACACATTGATTTTTTTAAATACTTCTTTTGTTTATCTAGGAAAACGTTAGGGAAGAAGGTGAATGTCCTATCAATATTGTCGGCTTGGTTTGTGTTCAAAGTTTTATTAAAATAGTTTTTATTCAGAGAATGGATTTATAATGATTAAAAAGAGGACATTTAGAATCAAAAATATATCCAAAGGTGACTAATTATAAAAAAAAAATTAATTACTTGACAATGTGAAATTATATGGAATATTCCTTTAAATGAAGTTGACAATTAAATAATTAGAATCTGGAAACTATCAAGGCCTGAGACAAAATTGTCACTTCTCTTCTGCACAGTTAGGCCAGGAAGTGTATGCTTTAAGATGACGTTGTAACTTATCATCTGATCATTTAGGAAAAGGAAGTGAATGGTTTATTATGATGTTGGACATATTTTTAATTCTAAATGTTCTCCATTTTAAATTTCAATTTTAAAAATTCATAGCTAAATAAAAATTATTGCCAACTTTGCTCAACTCCTGCATAAGACCATATATTTAAAATGTCGATCACATTCATAAGTCAATTTGCATGTTTCCTTTAAGAAATAAGGATCACGTCATCAGCATGAGTTAAAAATCTACAACGTCAAGCTAATTCATAAAGTGAAATTAAGGAACTGTTATAATTGTACAACATGTTGTCACTACTCTTGTGGTAAAATGAAACAGATTTTTCCCAAAGCCTTACATGGACTATCGTGCTCGTTGTTTTGAGATTGTATTGAATTAAAAAAAAGAATATATTTTTTTTAACAAAGTATCTTCTCTATTAACTGATCCGTAATCTTCACCAGACATTGACTGTTACTTTTACCATAAACAATTGTCTAGCTAATTTCAATATATTATGAAACATACAATTCCTGGCTGTATAATACATTTGAAAAACACACATCTACTTATGAGCAATTGTCTTCAAATTTGGGAAAGCTGTTAGAATAAATAAACACTTGTCAAAGAATTGTTAACCCAATTACAAATTGATGAGTAATTGTTAAAATAACGGTGAGCATATTAATTCGAAAAAAAAAAATTTGTTAAATGAATATTTACTTGTAAAGCATATTTCAATAAATTAATAAGTTGCCAAATCATGGAATAAATAATAAAACAAATAAAACATTGTTAAAAGAATTGATGCGAAATATTTCAAGATATTAGTAATCGTCAAAATAATTAGTGATAAATACTTACATATTATAGTAATCGTCAAAATAATTAGTGATAAATACTTATATATTATAGTAATCGTCAAAATAATTAGTGATAAATACTTACATATTATAGTAATCGTCAAAATAATTAGTGATAAATACTTACATATTATAGTTATCGTCAAAGAGATTAAAATACAAAATACAAATACAATTATTTGTTTAAAATTTGGAATTAAAATAATAATCTAATTCTATAATGACGACGTGGACGCTGGAGCCAACAATGGAAATAATTTCAGAATGAAGTAAACACATACCACTGTTTCTTAACATCATTAAGAGTTTGAGTTCTCATAAAACTATTGTAACGGCATGTGGTATTTCGGAAGAATAATCGCCTGCAATTCGTTTCTTATTGTTAGTTGTTTTAGCCCTTCAAAAATAAAATAAAATGTTTAACCTCACATCAAACATAAAAATATTCTTTGTACGATCAAGATGGATTTTATGAAAAGTTGTTTTTAAAAAAATAATATGAAAAACATTTTGTGTCTGTTTTTTCCCATATTTTAAACTTAAAGAATGTTTAGACTTTGTGTTGTGTGCAACACTAATAAATTATGTTATTTAAACAATATTAAAATCACAACATCTTTAGTCAAGATTCGTGCAGCACTGAATAATATTCTTTGGTAAAGATTATTGTTATGAAGGATGACGTGTTCTTAGCACACATATCTCGCGTCCCATGTGCATGACCCCTCGTGAACTCTCGTGACCGCCTTTGAAGTGTGGCTAGAAAAACCTTATTTACAACATAAATTCTAGTCATGAGAACTGTCGAAAATAATAGAAGATTCTGGATAAAACAGGAAGGCAAAACAATGTGTTAGGTGGTTCGAGAGACCTTAGGAGGAAATGCCTATAAAAGGGCTGACCGATAGAGAGGGGAGAGATTTTGTTTTGATCACGAGATGCTATGTCATACTTTGGTATCGTCCTTTATTATGGACCGTTTCTAGAACGAGCAATAGTCTAAAATTAAGAGATTAAATTCTCAATTCATAACGGTCCGTAATAATTATCTTTTAATTAGTACCTTTAAACTTTTTTATAACTTAGAATAAAACATCTTTTATCAAAGATGATTTCAAAGACACTAAAATTATTAATAAAATATTTTATTATAATGCATCTGAACTCATTGTTAATATTTCTTGGCAGCTTATGACTTTATGAGAGTTTGCTGCCTCCTTTTTTATACCATTTCACAAAGAGCCTAGTTATCATATAGACACTTTGTCATATAGACTAGTTTTCATATAGTCTAGTTGACATATAGTCTAGTTGACATATAGCCTAGTTGCAATATAGCATGGTTGTCATATAGCGTTCAGTTGCATCGCCATATATATTCTTCTAAAAAAAAATGACGCGTAAGTTTTCTCTCGTTGAAATTCCGACTTGCAGCAAACAGCAAACTCTATCTCATTAAAACTTCACACATCCAATCTCGTTCCCTCGACCACCCGCTTCTCCAGATCCATTTAACTCCATTGGCCTGATATGCGTTTCTTCCACTGTGCACTATTTCTGAAATACATCTATGAAAAGAAAATCAAAACATCCTTCATAATAACCGAAATCTCGGCCACTCGTGGCAAACATCGTATTATTTTTTAAAAAGTACAGCCTTATTCACCCATATTATCATTTGATTTTCAATACTTAAAAGACATCGATCCTTAATAAGTTTTTAATTTGATTTAAATAAATACGTTAGATTTATTCTATTGAAATGTGTGGACTTCTTTTCACTTACATATAAGCACATTTGAATGAGAATATATTCCTTTGTGGTTGAATGGAATCTGTAATTAAAATTCCAAGATACGACGGGGGTGATGACGCTTAACGGGTGGTGGGGTTCATCCACAAATATAAGTCGTTTCCCTTGAGTGACGTCAATGAGAAGCCCGTCCGGGATTCTCAACTGATTTGATATAATAGTAGTGTTATGTCAATTGACTGTATAGGATTTATGCATAAAGTTAGTAGTAATTCGTAATTACACGTAGTATTATTTAAGTTTTTGTTGTTGCTTAATCAAACATTAATATTTGGAATTGTTTTTGAGAGAAAAATATATTTTGGTTCGACTTACTAGGCTTTCACGTCATAAGTTCGAGTAGATTAACATATAAGTAAAACCCATATTGACAGGTATCGTGAAACTCTAAAGCCAAATTCAAGATTATTGTCTTTTGAGGTCCAAAATTCATTCAGTGCATTAACAAAGATTGTGACAAGGTTCGCGAAACAGAAAATGAATTAAATTTTGCTGTCAGAGAATGTGTCAATTGGTTGCAGAAGATGTGTCAAGAAAGTTAAGCGTCACTGTATCACCCTTTAACTTAAGTGTGGGAACAAGAGATAGATAAACTCAGAAATGGAGCAAACCAACTAATTACATATCATAGAACAAGCTGATTGCGACCCTCTGTTCACAAGGAGGGACAGGAAGTGTAAAATAAGCCTAACGATGAACCAGATGCTGACCAGGCAGTGGCGTAGCGAGGGGTCAAGAAGGGGTATCATGCCCCGAGCGCTACTCACAAAGGAGCGCCACGTGGTATATTTTACATGTAATATTGTATGGTTTTCGAATGGGGGGCGCTAAAAAGATATTGTGCCCCGGGTGCGAGTTAAGCTCGCTACGCCACTGTGAACAGGGCAGGCCGGCCACAGGCGCTGGGCCTGGTCCTGCTCATCCTAAGCTTAGTGGTTATTTTAAACAGCAAACAACCTCCCCCCCCCCCCAGCCAGGTATGGATTACTTTACCTCCTACTCGTGGCACTCGCGAATGCAAAGGTAAAGCTTGGCAGCCTCCGGATAAGACCACCGCTTTTAGTCTGCACATGTCGTCTTATCTTCAGGGCCGCGAGGCAGACTCAGCCGTCTAACGAGAATCGGGAGGATTAAGCATTACCTTAGAACGTAGAAACGGTAATAGTCAACGGTACTCCTGGCCGTCGTCTCAAGACAACTGGAGCTCCTTGTGTTCTTTGCCTTGTTCTTGTTGGCTTGACTTGTGCGCACTAGAACGACCGTTTGTTTATTGGTCTTCTGCTCGTTTTTTGGCTTTTGACTGTCGGACTTGTAGAGTTACATTTCAAAGACTTGCCTGTCATACTTCAACTGATTCACTTGAAAAAACGTTGGCGTTTATTGCTGTTATCTTGTTGAAGAGTCACTCGACTCTGTCGAGCTAGCCATCCCTCTCTAAAACGTTCACGTTTCAATGCGCTCTTTTCGTTCCTGTGATGTTTCCTTATTCATTAGTGCTCATTTCATGTTACCTATACAAAAAAACGTAATCTTTATTTCATCAATGTTTAAATTTGATTATGAAGAAACATAAAATGACCTCATCATTAATTTCTAATTGCTAATTATTCATTTTATGTTAATTATGTATTTTGATTTTTGAAAATTTAATTGTAAACTTACATGATAGAAATTTCAAAATTGATTTTATGTAAAAAGACTGAAATTAATTTTCCGGAAATTAATTTCTTTGTTCCAATCGGAAAATTATTTTTTTTAAACTTTAAAATCGATATACTTTTTAATCGACAAGCTTGAGCATAAAATTATTTCGATACTTCATACTCGATAATCTTCATCATAAACGTCGATATTGTTTACGAGGAACCGCTGCCACGGAATTTTTAAAAACAAATTAACATCAAAAATTCAGAATAGTTTTCTGCCAAAATATACAAGTTTTGTCCAGGTATTCTTACACTAAATATGGGATAATTAAATATGGTTGCACTCACCTTTATATTAATTCAATGACTTCAACTCATACACTCGCTCATGATACACGGGCGGTTATATTTTGTAGTTACATGTACGCATATAATCTAATTTCGCTTTTCAGGATTGACTACATTAGGCACTTCCATAAACAAAAGAAAATATCACGCAAAAACACGCGCATTAAAAAAAAATTCAGTTAGCGCAAATATCGGAAATTCAAGTGTCCCCGCTATTGAACTCACTATCACACCATACTTTCTTTCACACATCAAAGTTACATTGATTAATTGTTATACAACTTTTTTGCTTAAAATCCCTAAATTTATTTTTTCCCCTCCTTAAAATTTAAATTAATTTAACATAAATATATGAAAAGCGATAAATGTCTTCAATCCATATAAATAAAAGGCATAAATTGTACACTTTTTTATATTTCTTTCATGATGATTAGTTGAAACACATTGAATGATTGGCAGAATCACACTGAATGATTGGAATAATCACATTGAATGATTGACAGAATCGCACTGAATGATTGGCAGAAACACATTGAATGATTAGCTGAATCACATTGAATGATTGGAATAATCACATTGAATGATTGGCAGAATCACATTGAATGATTAGCAGAATCACATTGAATGATTAGCAGAATCACATTGAATGATTGCAATAATCACATTGAATGATTGGCAGAATAACACTGAATGATTTTAGCTGAATCACATTGAATGATTTGCTGAATCACATTGAATGATTTGCTGAATCACATTGAATGATTTGCTGAATCACATTGAATGATTTGCTGAATCACACTGAATGATTGGCAGAATTACACTGAATGATTAGCTATGTGAGACTTGCCTAAACGTGTTCATATTAAAAGATATTGATTGGGTGTAACAGATGGTAATATATTGTAACATATGGTGATAGGGTGTAACATATGGTGAGAGGGCGTAACATATGGTTAGAGGGTGTAACATATGCTGAGAGGGTGTCACAGATGATGAAAGGGTGTCACAGATGATGAGAGGGTGTCACAGATGATGAGAGGGTGTCACAGATGATGAGAGGGTGTCACATATGATGAGAGGGTGTCACAGATGATGAGAGGGTGTCACAGATGATGAGAGGGTGTCACAGATGATGAGAGGATGTCACAGATGATTAGAGGGTGTAACATATGCTGAGAGGGTGTAACATATGCTGAGAGGGTGTCACAGATGATGAGAGGGTGTCACAGATGATGAGAGGGTGTCACAGATGATGAGAGGGTGTCACAGATGATGAGAGGGTGTCACAGATGATGAGAGGGTGTCACAGATGATGAGAGGGTGTCACAGATGATAAGAGGGTGTCACAGATGCTGAGAGGGTGTCACAGATGCTGAGAGGGTGTCACAGATGATGAGAGGGTGTCACAGATGATGAGAGGGTGTAACAGATGATGAGAGGGTGTCACAGATGATGAGAGGGTGTCACAGATGATGAGAGGGTGTCACAGATGCTGAGAGGGTGTCACAGATGATGAGAGGGTGTCACAGATGATGAGAGGGTGTCACAGATGATTATAGGGTGTAACATATGCTAGAGAGGGTGTCACAGATGATGAGAGGGTGTCACAGATGATGAGAGGGTGTCACAGATGCTGAGAGGGTGTCACAGATGATGAGAGGGTGTCACAGATGATGAGAGGGTGTCACAGATGATGAGAGGGTGTCACAGATGATTAGAGGGTGTAACATATGCTGAGAGGGTGTCACATATGATGAGAGGGTGTCACAGATGATGAGAGGGTGTTAACCAACGGTTTTCAACATTCAGCAAATGTAGAAGAATGCTGGTATATGTTTTACATAGCGTGAATACTTAAGTCGCCAACAGGTGATTTGATAAAGAGAATACAGCCTCAATGGCAAAAAGGTTGTTAGTTAGAACAAAGAAAAAAATACGTCGATGTAAAATGGTTGACAACAATTGGTGTTTGACGAGTTAGAATGATTGAAACTTGACAACTTACAGACATTGACAGACAGCAAGACTGTCGCACTGACAGATAGTGACGGTGTTCCAAGGTCCTTTACCTTGACAATGACCTGGTAGGTGTCTTTCTTTTCTGTATCGTAATCTATAGTCCTTTTAATGGTGGCAACACCTGTTGTGCTATTTACAGCAATGACGTCAATATCACCTAGTAGGAGTAAAATGAATTCGTTTATATGTAACATTGTTGATGGAAGCATTTTTTTATAGAGGCCAACATTCGGTGGCGTACCAAAATTTAAGGAAAAATGTCACGCCCATGCCAGGGTAGTACCTAGTATATACTACGTGGTAAGTGCTCTTAAGGCGAGGCATCACGCCAATTGTCATGGTAGTACTTCGTATATACCACGTGGTAAGGGCTCTTAAGGAGAGGGTCACGCCCATTGCCATGGTAGTACCTAGTATATACTAATATTATGACTGTAATGCCAACTAATGTTTGACACATTTAAAAATATTTTTTAAAATAAATTAATACCTCCTAATCAATGTTTGTGATGGAAGAAGGGTTCACACAAGTTTTATCACAGAGTTGTACACTTCCTATTATCTATTTAGTACTCTCCGGACGAGCTGCAGGTGGGGAGGTCACTCTTCTCAGATGACTTTGTGATGGGGAAATGCTAGATAAAAAAAAATCAATGTGCCCACTCTACAGACATCAAATGGGACTGTACCACATCACCTTTTCCACTTCTCGGGACTGTACCACATCACCTTTTCCACTTCTCAGGACTGTACCACATCAACTTATATTAGCAAAAGAGACGCAATCGTGACAATAAAACAAAATACATTTATGTAATAAAGAACAGCTGTAAAGAGACAAAACAAAACAAAAACAAATGCATATTCACCCCACCCACCCCAGAACTTTTACATGACAAGCCATGGACGGCGGCCAGCAGCATCGTTTATTCGTCAGATGTGGGGAATCAGTCGGGGTAGTAGAGTTATTTATCATCACCCTTCACATTACCAGACACGCTGAGGAAAATGATTTCATTTTTGTAAAAAGTCTCGAAAAACCCGAGGAAGTATTTGTTGTCTCTTCACTTCATACTCACCTTCAATGACTAAATATTCCACATTACCACCATTGCCTGTGTCAACATCTGTGCAGCTTAGGGAAGTAAAATTAGTTCCTGCAGAATCATTCTTGTAGAGTTCACCAGTTTCATTGTAAGATTGGCAGACCTGGGGGATAACATTTAAGTAGAAAATAGACGTAAGATTGGCAGACCTGGGGGATAACATTTAAGTAGAAAATAGACGTAAGATTGGCAGACCTGGGGGATAACATTTAAGTAGAAAATAGACGTAAGATTGGCAGACCTGGGGGATAACATTTAAGTAGAAAATAGACGTAAGATTGGCAGACCTGGGGGATAACATTTAAGTAGAAAATAGACTGAACAAGATATTTATGTATGTCTAATTAATGTTCACAAAACACATACACACACACACACACACATTAACACACACACTCACACACACACACACAGATGCAGGCACGTATGAATATTCTCTATCACACACACCACCCATAATTACACCCAACACACATGCACATACATACATTCACATACATAAAACACACATGAGCCAATTCATACAACGACCCAGTCACATACGAACACAGAACACATATCAGCGCAAGCTCGCACATGCACACACAAAGACACCTATACACATACCCGCACGCACACGTACACATCTCACACACCTGCACACATACACACAAGCACACACACACAAACAAGATCACACATACTTGAATGCCTACAAACACACACACACTTACCCACGCAATCCCCCACATACGAACACACACTCCCATGTGCAGACACACATAAACACACAAACACACACATACACAGAAACCAGCACATTTACATACACGTAACAACGTACGCACACACATAAGCACACGCACAGACGCACACACAAGTACACGCATAACTCTTAGCCAGTTTATAAAAGATTGGTTACATGGAAAGGAAATTAACTGGTTGAAGGTTAATGGTTTTCAACGTAATGGCATTAATGAAATATTTGAACTACACTCAAAAGACAATAGGACGCGTGTATTATGCACAAGCTGAAGTGCCCGTTCTATGTCAGGGGGGGCGAGTATTGCAGATTGGCTCAGGTTAATCAAATCGTCGCAGTAGACAACATGGTTGATGCAGTTTTTCCTTAAATGGACTTGTTGGTTGGTTCCTAAGACGTTTACCTAAACTTGGTGAAAGGACTTTGTTCTTGAAACTGCAACAGAAAGTTGTCTATCATGGAATACTGAAGATGGACAATAACTACCAAATGAATTTAATGTTTGACCTGGGATTTTGATGATGGTCGTAGCAAATCCAAGTCTCATTGGAAACTGTTTTCGTCGTAATGTAAGGGAAGGCCAGGCTCAGTGGGTGCAAGAATAACTCTTGGATTAAATGCTCTCTTATCTTTAAAAATCCCGGTTAGGATTTCAAAGTCAATGAGTTTTTACATGTTATTGGTTGACTGTAAAATATTCTTTAGTCCGAAAGAATATTCTCGTTGTCTAGGTCTTTCACAATAATTGCATCTCACTCTTTGATAAGAAAGAACCACGCGGTTCAAGATATACTAACATATTTTATTCCAGATGTGATAACAATTCATAGTAGTCCTCTGACATAGCATCAATGTACAAGTAGATATTCACTGCTTGCACTCCAACGACAATCCATTTGAGAGCGAAATATTATACATTAGCTCTCGACACAAGTTAACTCTCCAAGTCCTGTTCATTCACTCTGCAGGTTCGTGAACATAATAATACAGCCCCGCTCACGAACATAATAATATATCTCCCCAACATAACAGTTAACCCCCCTTTTATACCTAAGCATCTCACAAGTCATTCACCCATCCGTGACATGACAATCGTTCACCTCGCACACATACCTCATTTTTCCCAAATCAACCCACACACACTCTGCTACTGATTCCATGACCTTGACATTGACCACTCTGCTTTCATGGGAAAGACGTCTTTAAAGTCTTTACAAAAGTATGCACAAACTTTCAAGTCTTTCTGGAGGCATACTTCCGGGTGTTAAGGTGTTCAAAAACTCTTTTGGAAAGCTGGCTGCCTCCTCGAATTTTGAACTTTCTTTCGGAATATTATTTATTTTGATGTAGCATTTCGATTCAGATTGAACTTTGCAAAGAAAATTTATACTGAATTCAAGCGACTCGTGCTTTTTGATTTATTAATTATTTTAAAATTATTTTGGAGTCAGGATTTGGTGGTTAGCAATGCTGTCATCTCTTGATAAAATAGCCTCAGAATAGAAGGCATAAAATACATACATTTTCAATGCCGAAGGGGGGATTTTCAAAGATACCTTTCTCTATTCAAGCCTTCTCGAGTTTTCACATTCCAATTTTTTTTCATTCCATCGGAAAAGCCTCCGTCTTTTTATGTGACATTGTTCTCATTGGAACGCCTGTTTCGGTCTAACTTTAGGAACTGAATATTTTTCCAGCACTTACTTATTCTTCATGCATGAAAAACAATATTTTGGTTCTGCTGCCATTTGGAAAAAACACGGAGAATTGGTTTAAAATCTCAAAGTAAAATAAAGACCTAACCTCCAGAGGGTTTTTAGAAAGACAAATTAAATCTTCAGCTAGCCTTTCTTTTTTTCTACAGTTTGTCATTTGCATTTACTCTATGTGCTGGTGCCATTCAAGCCTAACCTAGATTATCCCGTTGGTAATTTTCAGTTCATTTGCCGTATTGGTCCCATGTCCCACATTACACGATGATGATTCATTTATTGGAATAAGCAGTTTAAAACGACAGTGGGAAGTTATGTCTCCATCAAGAAAAGTTACTGGTGTGCCTGTAAGTGCACATGGCAAGAGTAATTTATTTTTGCTACGCACATAGTGCATGATTGTGTTGTAAAGGATCTTCTTATCACTTCCGTCATGTCTATCAATAAAAACAATAGACATTTGGGTAAGTTATTGTCTTCGATTTCATGTAGCTTTGGGTGGATATCTTTATTAGGGAGCTACACACATATAATATTGTCAATTCATTCATTTTCCCAGGCCTTGTATTCCAGGGCTATGAATAGCAATATGTGACCAGGTAATAGAGCACGTTTTTTGAAAATTGATCACGTGGATTCTTAGCCCTAACACTTCCAAATCTTTGGTGTTTGATTAAGTCTCCAAGTAGCAATTTTAGTGTCAACTCAAACACTCTTGCTACTATATCAGACCGGGTGTATAGTTGTTGACCAGGAAGTAAGTTTTTACTGATGTCATTCCATTTAGAACTACACGCCAATGTTATCAATGAGCCAGGTTTGCCATATTTCATCACCCTGGACACAGCATCTTGGTCATTTTGAGCAATATTTATTGGACTGCCTGTGCAGGTTGAAGGTATTTTAACTTTCTTTCCCGGCAATATGTTAACTTCCAAATTGTGGTTGTTTACAAGTCGATTAAGGAAATCAATTAAAACGATTTGCCTCGGTCTTGCAATAGGAATCAACAAAATATTGGCGAGTCAGCTTTCCTGCGTTGAGGAACTGTTTAAAATATCCAGCATCAATGAAAAATGATATGAATAACATTGATGCTGGGACGCATTACCTTGACCAACAGTTTTCTTTAAATCTATCATCCAACCTGAATCCATATACGGGAAAAGCTAATGACAACACGATAGGTCACAGGGGCTACTCAGGATGGATATATTTTGTGGTTTTCTGAGGATATACATCTGCCATGTAGAACATGGCAGAAGTTTCGTCTCTGGTAGTGGCAGCGTTGTCTCTGGTAGTGGCAGCGTCGTCTCTGGCAGTGGCAGCGTTGTCTCTGGTAGTGGCAGCGTCGTCTCTGGTAGTGGCAGCGTTGTCTCTGGTAGTGGCAGCGTCGTCTCTGGCAGTGGCAGCGTTGTCTCTGGTAGTGGCAGCGTCGTCTCTGGTAGTGGCAGCGTTGTCTCTGGTAGTGGCAGCGTCGTCTCTGGCAGTGGCAGCGTCGTCTCTGGTAGTGGCAGCGTCGTCTCTGGCAGTGGCAGCGTCGTCTCTGGCAGTGGCAGCGTCGTCTCTGGCAGTGGCAGCGTCGTCTCTGGTAGTGGCAGTGTCGTCTCTGGCAGTGGCAGCGTCGTCTCTGGCAGTGGCAGCGTTGTCTCTGGCAGTGGCAGCGTCGTCTCTGGCAGTGGCAGCGTCGTCTCTGGTAGTGGCAGTGTCGTCTCTGGCAGTGGCAGCGTCGTCTCTGGTAGTGGCAGCGTTGTCTCTGGCAGTGGCAGTGTCGTCTCTGGCAGTGGCAGCGTCGTCTCTGGTAGTGGCAGCGTCGTCTCTGGCAGTGGCAGCGTCGTCTCTGCCGGGGTTCACCTTATTTAAATCCTTTATATTAACCTCGCTTGTGTTTGTGGGTGGCTGGCGGGAAAAAAATCTTCGGACGGCGAAATGACCTACCTCTCGTCAACCTATCGAACTAAAACTTGGCATATAGACTGGTTGCCGATGACAACACATTCTTTCAAATTTCAAGCTCCACCCCCAACCCCAAAATTATATTTTACGGTTTTTCAAAGGGAACATAAAGGACAATTCCCGATAACTGGATGACTGCTCTCAATAAGATTCTTTTTCAAAATATATCGGAAGTGAGTTTTGTGAATAATATTTTGTCATTCTAAAATTTTGATAAAATGAATCTGCTCTGTAAATGTGGTGGGTCATTAGAATATTAGTAAAGTTCAGGGGCGTGAACAAATTTGCGGTTGTGAGCATAAGAAAAAGGGGGGGGGGCAAAAATAGTTTTTCTTATAAAGTGCATTACTTGTATGCATGATTTTTCAAATTTTCAACCCCATCCCCAATTGCTCGATATTATATTTTATAAAGGATAATGAAAATTTCGATACAAATGTCAGCTTTGAAAAGTACTTACCGGGGCGTTGTCATTGACATCGATAACGATGACAGTTAGAGTTTTTGCATCCACCGCAAAGTTATCCGCATTCTGCAGTTTGATTTGCAAGGAATATGTTTTGACTATTTCATAATCCAAAAAATATGCCACGTAAACCTGTCCGTTGGCGGAGTCTATTGAGAAGCGTCTTTCCTGGTTGCCAGCTTTGAAAATATGGAGTTTATATTGTGTGAACGTATTAGTTAATTTTTTAACTAAACAGTCAAAGTATAAAAAAGGGATTAAATTTTTATCTAGCGACCAGTTTGGAATTTGCCATTTAGAACTATTTTCTTATCTGCTTTTGGTGTATAAATTAGCAAACGGACTAAACGTGATTCAATGAATGATGTCCACTTGAGAATACAGCGAAATAGTGTTTCCGAAATTTTAGATCGTTACCGAATAAATTATGTCATTAAAGTGCTCTTCATTCCAAGGTCGATTTGAGTTCGATTCTTTTAAGCTGGCTGTGAAACACACTTTTCTTTAGTTTATAAATACTTACTTTATGAAGAGGTTAATCAAAATATACCACTAAGGTAAATAAACTGAAAATAACTCTTAGTGCTAACATTTAACAAATGAATTTAACTTGATATAAAAGTATTGTCAAAATAAATTAACGAGACATAAGATTCACGGAAACAGTAACTATATTGTCCTAATTCATTACCTGCCTTAAATCTGACATATATTTTTTATTGCACAAAGAAACAGTAAGGTTATAGGAGCGTATCAAGACTCAAGTACAAATGGGCACCATGTGTGTACATGTATTTGTTTGCATCCCAGGGTAGGAGGACACGTTATCATACCGTAGGATTTGTTCAATAGCATAGATATACCAGACTACATATCTCTAAAAAAAATTTGTTTTTTTTAAATTTAAGAAATCAACATTTTGAAAGCCGTCCGCCGGGGTTAAACGTCACCATTCCGTTTTACAACAGTTATAGAGCAACTATTCCACGTATAGTTTGATAGCACTAGTGGTAAAACGAAATCTTGCGAACCATATTGTAGCAGACATATATTAGGATTATGAACACATCTTTCAAAAGTCTTTTTAAGAAATAGTTATTCTGTTTTATATAATATTAGCATTAAACCAGACTGTCCTAGAAACTGACTTGTGCCATCTGCTTGGGGCGCCATCAACAATGTTACAAAATAGGAAAAATTATTGCATTTGTACGCCATGGAAGAAAAAAAGAAAGTGCAATAGAAAGATTTGCTGATCAAAAGGCTATAAAAAAAAAATGTCATCGGTAGGCTATTGTTCATTGTGTCTGCGGTAGACTAATTGTTCATTATGTCTGCGGTGGGTTAATTGTTCAGTCTGTCTACGGTGGGTTAATTGTTCAGTCCGTCTGCGGTGGGTTAATTGTTCATTCTGTTGAAATACAATTTGAGAATATTATTTTATTTAATTGTTAAAAAATAACATAGTTAATAAACTCATTGCCTAATCCCAAATTTCTTCGTTGCATTTATGTTTATGATTATACTTATAGGGGGCGAAAAAGTTAAGCTTGCCCGGAGCGCCAGCAACCGTAGGGCTGGTCCTATTGTAATTAAAGCTTATATGAGTTATAAAATAGGTCCGGTGCGGACCCAAGAGAAGCGTAGGGTGAACAAAGTCCTTGCTTAAAGGGGTTTGATTGCAGAATGCACAATAAGAAATAAAACTTCCCTTTGTGGATGCCATCATCACACGACTATATGGACTGATGTGGCAATCCTACAATATATACCTTGTTTATGAAGATGGTGTTGCACACAAAACATGATAAATGCCTACATGGGCATAAGCAGGGAGGAGCAACGGGGAGCATTTGCTGCCCCCACCTACATTATGCAAACATTTTGTTAAAATACTTTTAATAACATTTTAAAGCTTCTAGAATATACTTACTTACTCACTTGATTTTTCAGTCATGTTGCCCACTATACATTAAACATAAATTATTTATTTTAATATTTATAAGAGCCAATGGCTCTTTTATACAAGAATGTCATTTAGTATTTGTTTATGTCATAAGAAATTCTGTTGGACTAAATTAAATTTAAATATTCTTAATTTAATATTACTAGAAGATATGATCCGATGTTACCAGGATACTAATGAAAGACATTTCGCGAAACTTTCTACCTGCTATTGCGAAGTCTCAACACTAACTAATATGTATATATCTGACTAGGGTTTCGATGTTTTGCATACTCATAAACAATAACAATTCAAAGTTTAGTTTTGAAAAATATTGATTAAAAAAAACAAAAACAAAAAACTCAAACTTTGCATGTCAAAGATATAAAAAAAGAAATGAAACATGAAATATTAAATATTTTTTAAATAAAATTTAACCCCCTACAGAATGTAAGGAATTTCAAAAAAGCAAGATTTGAATTTTAAAACTGGATTAAAATTTGAAACGAAATTAATCGGCAAATTGCGTTACATAACTCTTATACGCTTCGAAAGGAACAACTATTAAAATAAGAGAAATACATGAAAAGATGTGAACACAGTGTTGTCATCTTGCCCTGGTTGCAGGGGTCCATAAATTACGTGAACTAAAAAGGGGGGGGGGGTAGAGATTTTGACATAATTTGACTTATTTTAATAAAGGGTAAGTTGTATAAATTGTTGTCACAACACTGTTTGTCAATGAAATAAATATACATTTCTAAAAAAAAATAAATGATTATATACTATAATTTCAACAGTTGAGTACAGCAACGACAATGGTCGCTTTTGTTCTTTGGCTGAAGAAATTACCAGCCTCTCGTAAACAAAACAAGCTGTTGGTTATTGGCGTGGCTGGCAGAGAAAAGAAACGGATGTCGACAATTATTGCACACGGATAACGTGTTGATCATTTAAACGCTGAAATGTTAGACGATAATTATATTATTTGAGGGTGGTGGTATCACTGGTGTTAAACGTTTTTCACATTAATTATAAAGGGGGAGATCATTGAATGTTTTCAACTTTTGACGAACTGTCCAACACTTGCTGAAATAATTTATGGATGCAACTTGGGCTAAAATAACAAAAAATTGACCCACTGTTGATGTTGAAGACGACCGTCGAGCCGTAGACCGAATTATAATATGACGTATTGAATATGACCGAGCCAATCGGTGTGTTCTCAGGGATGGTGCAGGTGGATGGGAGATTCGTGATGTTGACAAAAGGCCCGGCGCTATCTGCGAAGAGAGAATTTTTAATTTTGACTGACTGCCTTTATTCCCATAAATTTGTTGGGGAAACACTCGTATACACATAAGTACTCCTACACCAAAAATTTAAAGTATTTATTTTCAAAACTGAACAAGATGTAGTAGAGTTATCAAAGAGTATGATTTACAACTTTAAATCGATTCTTTAAAAAATATATTAGATCTACGTCCTTGAAATTTGTGTACATAATTCTTTTTTTCTTTACATTATTTATTCTGATCTCATTTTTTTTAAAAAGTCTTCTCATGAGATTAGAAGATACGACAAGACTCGAAATGATAACTTTAAAATATTCAGAAATCTTCTTTCCAAAAGACACAAAATAAGAATTTTTTTAAAAAAAGAATCAACATTTATCCATCATGACAGAATGAATCTTGTCCAATGTATAACACAACGAGCTATTTATTAGAATTTGTAACGTAGTTGTCATTGTTAAAGTCTGTAACACAAAGCCTAAATCACTTCAGTCTGTAGCACAATACCTAAATTACTTCAGCATGTAATACAATGGATGTTTAGTTACATTCTGTAACACATCGTTTCGAGCTAGGACAGAACTCACCAGCTCGATACAACAGTGTTAACAAAACCAACAAACAGCCAGATCTCATGTGTACAGCCATCCATAGAAATATGAACTCCATATAGCCTACCATGGGTCACAAAGAAAGCAATACTTCTTGGAGTTGGAGTCGTGTCAATTGACGTTAAGGTAATCAAAGTATTTTTAATCTTTTGGCCTAGTCCATCATTATATTGCAATTTGCAAAGCGGAACACAAATCACAACAGTGTATTGATTTCAGGTTAATTTCCTTATCGATGGTGCTATCAGCAAATCAATGATCTTTAACCCGAAGAAATACACGAAGAATATTAATATGTTTTTAAGCGGTTTTCTTTTTATTGTAAAGAGACAGTCAATACATGAACCTTTCCAATGACTTTTAACTTCTGCACATGGGAGAACTACAGCCAACACTACATTCTGAGTTGCCCCCTACAGCTCTATGTTAACAGTTTTTATGTGAATATTATGTCAAAGGTCTTCCTTTCATTCCCAAGTACATACGATGTGTAGCCCAATGCCTTTATAAAGATGTGTTGATACCCCTGCCAATAAATACACTGTAGGCTACCACATGAACAGTGTTAGAACTTTCTAAAGAATAATAGAAGTGCGTGACATTGAAAGCGTGGAAGGGGTGTGTGGAACTGTGACTTATTATGTGGGAGATCTTTGAACTTGGATTGATATGGCAAGCATACTGCAGTGGAGACTCGGGTACTAGAGGAGATATGTGTTCTATGGGAGACATGGGGATACTGGAGAGCAGTATTTCTTTCAGTAATTTTCCCCCGGGGTGGGGGCATTTCAGATTTTCTTGGGGCGGGCAGTGCCGGTTGTCAGAGCCGTAGCTAAGGGGTGGCAGATGGGACAGACGTCCCGGGGCGCCAGATTAGCGGGAGGGGGGTCAAAATGGGCTTTAATGTTATTAATTGGTTGAAAATGATGGTTTTCAGAGTTTTAATGAAGTGTAAAAAAAAGAATCTTGTCCCTTGACGCCAAACACTGTAGATAAGCTTCTGCTAGTGGCGTCGAAACAAGGCGGATGGGGTGGTCAAACCAGGTGTCACTTTTTCTTTATATGCATGTGATGTATTTTCGGACAACTGCAGAGTTTGTATCGTGAAAGGGGGACGGAAAATACCTGGCCGCTCATGGCAGCACTAATAGTAACTACACCACTAGGTAGTGTATCTATCGATACCAAAATCGGCGATCATTTTCATCGAGAAGTAGGCCTGAAATCGAAGGCGCCAATAAATCTTGAGGGTTTGTGGGAGCCTGCTCCCCAGAAAAGTGTTTATTATTTCAAAATCTAGAGGGTAATTTTTTATTATACTTGAATTCCATGTTTCTATTATACAATTTGAACGGAACAATATTTTTAAGGTTTAGTTGGAGGCATTATTTAGCCCAGTGCCATATATAAATTGAATTCACTCCGTTTGTGGCGTGCCCCAGGGTAATCATTAGGCACAAGCTTATAATCAACCCCATGTGCCCCAGGGTAATCATTCTGCACAAGCTTATAATCAACCCCATGTGCCCCAGGGTAATCATTAGGCACAAGCTTATAATCAACCCCATGTGCCCCAGGGTAATCATTAGGCACAAGCTTATAATCAACCCCATACTGTACCAATGATCAGCGTGAGGGAAGGGGTGCATAATTTTGTGGTGCTAAAGACAGTCGGAGAAACCCAAAATGCAGGGAGCATTACTTTGGCGCATACTTGAATTTGTTGTTTCTTCCTGGCAATTTTGAGGTTGCATTTCAAACTTTCGGATTGGATGTGCCAAAATTAGCCTACAATAATGACCAGCGGGACGTAAACTATATTCATTCTAGTTGTGTCACCCTTGAAGGTACGCTAGATTATTCTCGCTCTTTAAATCATTATAGCCTTAGAATTTTGTATTAAATCTTATATATATATATAAAAATGAATGTATGTATGTATGTATGTTTGTCTCGTATGCGCTCCCACACCATTCATGCGATTGCAACAAAACTTTGGTGAGTTGTTGGCCACCTACCTGGGCATTTAACTGCGACATTAAAAAACTTTTCAATTATTTCGTTTTCGGCCGTTGGCCCTTCATTCGTTTTTTCTCTTATACGAGCTTTGTAAAAAATATTTCCGTCTGCGCTCCTACGCCATTCGTCTGAATGCGCTAAATCTTGGGTAAAATGTTACAAGCACGCCCACAAAGGTTTGGAAATAATTATAAACGTTTTAAAATATTCCGTTTTGAACCAGGGGCCCCGTGTTCGTTTTTTCTTATATGAGCTATATAAATATAGTTTAAAACCGTATGCGCTCCTACACCATTCATGCGATTGCGACAAAACATTGGAGAGTTGTATTCTACAAGCTCGCGCATTTTACTGGGTCATTATAACACTTTTAAAATATTTTGTTTTGGCCGTTGGCCCCAAAATCGTTTTTTTTCTTATATGAGCTTTGTAAACTATAGGTTTCGTCTGCGCTCCTACACCATTTATTCGAATACGCTAAAACTTTGACGAGATGTTGCGATCATGCCCACAAAGGTTTATAAATTATTACAACCATTTTAAAATATTCCGTTTTGAGCCAGGGGCCCCATGTTCGTTTTTTCTTATAGGAGCTATATAAATATAATTTCAAACCGTATGCGCTCCTACACCATTCATGTGATTGCAACAAAACTTTTTTGAAAGGTTGTCCATAAAGTCGCGCATGTTAATGAGCAATTACAATACTTTTAAAATATTCCGTTTTCAGCTGTTGGCCCCAAATTCTTTTTTTTTCTTATATGAGCTTTGTAGAAAATAATTTCGGTATGCGCTCCTATACCATTCTTCTGAATGCGATAAAACTTTAGTTAGATGTTTTTCCCACGCCCGCAAAGCTTTTCCAATTATTACAACCGTTTAAAATATTCTGTTTTGAGCCAGGGGCCCCATGTTCTATTTTTCCAATATGAGCTATATAAATATAATTTCAAACCGTATGCGCTCCTACACCATTCATGCGATTGCAATAAAACTTTGTTGAAATGTTGTCCATAAGGTCGCCCATGTTAATGAGTAATTACAATACCCTTAAAATATTCCGTTTTCAGCCGTTGTTCCCAAATTCTTTTTTTTTTCTTATACGAGCTTTGTACAAAATAATTTCTGTATGCGCTCCTATATCATTTATCTGAATGCGATAAAACTTTAGTAAAATGTTTTACCCAAGTCCGCAAAGCTTTTCAACTTATTACAACCGTTTAAAATATTCTTTTTTGAGCCAGGGGTCCTATGTTCTATTTTTCCTATATGAGCTATACAAATACAATTTCAAACAGAGCTAATGTGTGGATGGATAGATTTTTAATAAAATACAAATAGCGACATTAAATTGTGTGTGTCACATAGTAATTAGGTTTCTGAAGTAGTTACAACACTTTTAAAATAATCCGTTTTTGGCCGTTGGCCCCAAAATCGTTATTTTTCTTATATGAGCTTTGTAAAAAATAATATCCGTATGCACTCCTATACCATTTATCTGAATGCGATACAACTTCAGTAATATGTTTCTCTTTTTTTAATTTTGTGATATAATAAGTAGGTTTCTGAAGTAATACAACAATTCTACAATATTCCGTTTGTGGCCGGGGGCCTTAATTCGTTTTCCACCATTTATTATCTATATAATTATCGTATGCATTCCTATACCATTCATCCAATTGCGATAAAAACTTTGGTGAATTGATATGCGCGCTCCCGCAAATGTTTCTAAATGAGAACAACATTTTACAATATTTCGCATGGGCCGATGTCCTTAAATTCGTTTTGTTTTCTTTAACAAACTTTATCAAAATAATTTCAAACGGAGCTATCAACTCAACCGCCCTTGAACAAATGCCAACAGACATCAATTTGTAGCAAGAGCAGAGAAAACACGTTTTTGCATATTTAGTGTAGAGAGTATTTTTGTTGTTTTTATTAATAAGCTTGAATTTTGTGACGTATTTTAGAATCGGATATAGCTTTGTAAATGTGTTGTGATTTTGAATAGCAATGATGTAGTAATACATCTATTATATAAGAATGATCTATGCTGACCGTAACTCACAAAGAACCGATACGATTTAAATACGTTCCCATTTTTTAAAACAATCATAGTTTTCTTCTATTATTTTAAGGAACTCGAATCAATGGTAATGCGAAAAATATATTGTATATTCGCTTTAATTTTAATAAAATTTTAAGTATTAATAATATAAATTACAAATAAATCTGGAGTAACAACTAAGGAACTATTTTAAACATTTTATATGTGGTTGAAAGTTATGAAAATTAATAAAACTAATTATAATCAAAGAATTACACTGTAATCACATTTATCGGGGAAACCAAAACATCTGTTGATTGTAGTGCATTTTTAAGTACGTTCCAAATATTGCGTAATAAAAGTAAAATTAATGTGTTCTAAATAATAACGCAAATGACCTCAGAACTCAAATTGTCTATTTATTCAATGCAAAAATTTATCTGATTTAATAACCGCGCCTAATAAAATTGATAATGTATTTCCCCCTTCCTAAAAGTAAAATTAATAAATATAATAGATTGCTTTTTAAATTGCTACAATTTAAAAAAAGAAATACAATTTTTGCTTTTTATTTTTAACGTTTAATAAATTTTTACTTTTATTCTTTCCAAAAATATACATTTTTGAAATTTATAAATTAATAAAATAAATTTAAAAAAACCCTAACCTTTAAATATACTTTTAATACGAAAATGCCGTTTAATGCAATCAGTGCAGCGAAACTACATATCCAAATAGCATCCACTAATGCACTTATCACTCATTTAAATAAGAACAAAGCATTTGAAATGCAAAAAAATTGTTTTTGCGTAAGTAAGTGGATTACAATCCCGTGGATGATTTTATTAATTTCTTTAAAACTCTGTTTGACGGAGGGGGAAGTTGACAAAATGAATTTGACAAATAATTTGCCTTCTTAGGTACATATATATGGGGGTTAGGAAATAGAGTGTGTACAATTTTATATCTTTAAATCCAATGATATTACTGTTGTGAAAAATAGATGCTATATTCTCATTTTACGAATTAAGAAAATAAATGACGTTAACACAACGTAAGTACATTTACAAAAGTATATCCATGAATATCAAAACCCATTCATTTTACAAAGAATTACCAGTTTTGGACCGGGGCCCTAAAGTAGTTTTTCTTTCTAATATGAGCTATTTAAATATAATGTCCGTATGAGTTCCTATACTATTCATCTGAATGCGATAAACTTTCAGTGAGTTGTTGTGTGCAGGCCCGCATTAGGTTTCTAAAGAAGTGCAAATATTTTACAATATTCCGCTTTGGGCCGGGGGCCTTAAATTCTTTTTTTTTTCTTATATGAGCTATGTAAATATAACGTCAAGCAGAGCTATTGCATAAGTGGGTGGAATTACTGTGACATTTCATTTTGTATATGTGACTTAATAAATAGGTTTCTGATTTAGTACAAATATTTCACAATATTACTTTTGGGGCCGGGGGCCCTAAATTTGTTTATATGTAATAAATGAGCCATATAAATATAATTTCAAACATAGCTATTGCATGGGGGGATCAATCGCTATATGTTTTGGGACTAAATTTGGAAAATCCATGCTTCCCACACGGACAGCTGCGTGTGGTCTGCTGACACTTCTTAAAACCTTCTATTTAATTCGAATACGCACCAGACGGTTAAAAAATGGTGTTTATTAGAAGAACTTACAAAAAAATTATTAAAACACGGACACTTTATTTCGATGAGTGGCATTGCAACGCATGCCGGGTACTCGCTAGTTTAAAATAAAAGCATGCATTTTTTCACATAACTGAATTTATTTTTTGCTACATTCTATACTTAATTGGAAAGCAACGGAAGATATCCTAATTAAAAAATGTAGGTGTCACTTAACCCTGGAGTCATCATATGCGCCCAGCAACTCCAACGGGCTTTGAAAACTGGTCATTTTTAAAAATCAAATATGAACGGCTTAACTATTTTAAGAAGACATTAGTTGTTTACAGACGAAATTATATTTATAATGTTAGATTTTATCTAAGGGACGTTCGTATGCAAATAAATAATAAATTTCCCAAAATTCAAAAGATTGACATTTTTATTTGGAATTTCAAACTACTATAACTTTCTTAAATTGCCATTCTGTTATTCAGGGAAACTTTGTAACAAAAGTAGGGCATTGAAAGAAAACAAAAACACCTTTGATGTAATAATAATTGACGAAACGTCCTTTGCGCCCTTTAAATTATAAATTAGAAAAAAGCATAATGCCTAATTTTTTAGTCATGCTTTTACGATGAACTATAATTTGAAAACAGATTGCACATGTTTATTACTTGACGAACTATTATTAAAATTATAGACCTTTATAGGTATGTAAATGTATTTTAATAGAGTGTAAATAAAGTCTTTAAACTTGTGAAGTTGCAAAACATAATTCAATAAAAAATAGCGATATATGCGAACAACGTGAAGTAAGTCTGGAACAGTCAGTGCGATTTATAAAACTGAAAACTATAACTTGATTAGCCTTAAATATACGGATCGTCAAATATAGCGAGATTTTATAAATTTCACCAATTGCAATCGATTAAAGGCACTAGTTACTATGCTTTTTAAAACTGTTTAAAAATGTAATTTTTTATATTTTGTACACATTTTGCTTCTGCTTGGGGGGGGGGGGGGGGGTTGGGAGTGCCCTCCCGGAAAGATAGATGAAAGAAACACTGTTGCTTAAAAATAACTATATTTTTGAAAGCATGACGTCATCAATTTTTGGCTAACACCCTTCCCTACTTAAAAAGTCATGCTTTTATTACAAAATATAATTTGAAAAAATGAAAAGATTGCGCACGTTTCCTACTGAGTGAGAACTCTATTAAAATTAAAGACCTTAAAATTGAAGCAAATGTAGTTTAATACATTTTTGTTATAGCCTTTATACTTGTGAGTTTGCCAAAAACAATTAAATTAAAAAATACAGATAAATGCGAACAGGAAGTAATACTTCGGCTCATAATCGGGCGTTGCTAATTTTCGAAAAATTGAGATATTTATAATAGAATAAGGTAAGCTTCTAAGAAGATTGGCCTTAAATATACGGATCATCAAATATGTCGAGCGTAGCGACATTTTATATATTCCACTAATTGTATTCGGTTAATGACACCAGTTAAAATTGTTTTAAAAAATGACAATTTGGTAGTTTATAATGAAATTTTTTTTCTTTATTGTTGTAGGTATTTTTGCTCCAGGGGGCACTTATTTTCCCCGGGGGGCAATGCCCGCCCAAAGATATATCTGAAATAAACCTTGCTGGAGAAGCTTGGGGATTGGGGATTCATGGATATTAGGAGAGAAATTGGTACTTAGGGAGCACGTAGGTACTTGGGAAGATACATGTATTAGAGGAGATATTTGCATTTGGAAGACCTAGGCATTAGAGGAAACATGGGAAGTAGTTGAGGGAGTATTAAAAGAATCTTTGGGAATTGTTTCCTGTCCACTCTTTTATTGATTTATTTTCTAATTTTCTATATCTCCCCGCCTCTTACAATGTTGTATAAGAGGCTACATCGCTAAGCTAATGGGGCTGTCAGAAAATCGAATGATCTAAAACCATAGGAAAAACAAAACATACGTTAGTTTGTTAGTTGTATGTTTATATTAATCCTTGAACAATGATGTCATTTATGTCATCTTTAAACAGACAATTGTTGACCAAATATCATTCCAAATTGAAGGGCTGTACCACTATGACCTATGTTGATATTCTTTACCGTTGCCAAATTCCGTGACGGAAACATAGGCAAAATACATTTAAACTAATTTGTTGTAGTTTACTCAAGTATTCCTACTAAAAAAAACAATATACCTTTTTAATAGTTTATTTTTCTAATGTTTTTCCTTTCATACAAAGATGGTTGACATTTATTGTGTTGTTCATGTACTAAAATGTCATTGATAGATGTATATTCTTTTACTTTCTTTATCGGACATGATTTGTCAATGAACCTATTACATCAATTTATTTTAAATAATTTATCATAATGTTATATGATAAAAACATACAGAAAAACGTTGTATTCATTCGAAGTTGCAAATTCTTTAAGTCACAATTTTCTTATTCCTTTCTTTGATTTTATATTTATGTGTTGTGAATATATTTGTAAATATATATATATATTATGTACATTTAATGGATACTCATATAAATGGGTTTTTTTTCGTACTGATAAAGGCATTTCCGAAACGTTTGCATTTATATTGTGTGTAACCATTATGAAAGTTTAACTTATATTGTTTTCTATATATATATAATAATGAATGTATGTATGTATCATTGTATCTTTTCATCTTTGTATGTATCGTATGCGCTCCTAAACTATTCATGCGATTGCGGCAAAACGATTGTGAGTTGTTGTCCACATACCCGGACATTTAACTAAGTCATTACAACCCTTATAAAATATTCCGTTTTCGGCCGTTGGCCCTTAATTCAATTTTTTTTCATTTTAAGAGATTTGTAAAAATAATTTCCGTTTGCGCTCCTACACCATTTATCCGAATGCGATAAGACTTTTGTGGATGATTTTATTAACATTTTTAAAACTTTGTTTGGGTGAGGGGTAAAATAATTTAGTTTTGCCCAAAGCAGCACACTATACGTTTCAGAATGAATTTGACAAATAATTAACCTTCTTAAGTACATAT
This sequence comes from Omphiscola glabra, assembly GCA_964017045.1. NCBI lineage: Eukaryota > Metazoa > Mollusca > Gastropoda > Lymnaeidae > Omphiscola > Omphiscola glabra. The sequence goes on from OZ024799.1 coordinate 36,856,323, forward strand.
ATATGGGGGTTAGGAAATAGGGTGTGTACAATTTTACGTGGATGACAATATCTTTCAATCCAATGATATTACAGTTGTAAAAAATAGATGTTACATTCTCATTTTACCAATTATTAAAATCAATGACGTTAGCAAAAGTAAGTACATTTACACAATTATACCCACGAATATCAAAACCCATTTTACACAAGCGAAAATTAAATTTTCAAAACAGAAATGTGTTAAGACTTTCTTAGATGATAGATGATAGATAGATAGATAGATGATAGATAGATAGATAGATAGATGATAGATATATAGATAGATAGATAGATGATAGATAGATAGATAGATATATAGATAGATGATAGATAGATAGATTGATAGATAGATAGATAGATAGATAGATATATGATAGATAGATAGATAGATAGATGATAGATAGATAGATGATAGATAGATAGATAGATAGATATATATATAGATAGATAGATGACAGATAGATAGATATATAGATGATAAATAGATATATAGATAGATAGATAGATAGATAGATGATAGATAGATAGATAGATAGATAGATACATAGATAGATAGATAGATAAATAGATGATAGATAGATAGATTGATAGATAGATAGATAGATAAATTGATAGATAGATAGATAGATAGATATATAGATAGATTTATAGATAGATAGATAGAGAGAGAGAGAGAGAGATAGATAGATAGATGATATATAGATAGATTGATATATAGATAGATAGATAGATAGATAGATAGATAGATAGATATATTGATAGATACATAGATAGATAGATAGATAAATAGATGATAGATAGATAGATTGATAGATAGATAGATAGATTGATTGATAGATAGATAGATAGATAGATAGATAGATAGATAGATAGATTGATAGATAGATAATTTTTTTCTTATAGGAGCTATACACGTATAATTTCAAGCAGAGCTATAGTATGGGTGGATGGAATTGAATAAAATACAAGCAAAATTCCATTTTGTGTGACATAATAATTAAGTTTCTGATTTAGTACGACCATTTTATAATTTGGCACTTGGGGCCGGGGGCCTTACTTTTTTAAAAAGATTTTAAATGAGCTACATAAATATAATTTCAAACAGAGCTGCTGCAACGGGTGGATCAATCGCTACAAGTGTGTGGACTAAATTTTGAAATTCCATGCTTCTCACATGGACAGCTGTATGTGGCCTGTTCACGCGTCGAAAAACCTTCCAATTTATTTGTGTAAACAACAGAAGAAAAACAAATTAAAAAAATTTCTATTTAAAAATTACTTGAAAAACGTAATTAAAACACAAACACGTTTTTCTTTGAGTGGCATTGCAATGTAAACCGGGTTCTCGCTAGCTTATCATATTATGGTGGCGAAATGTTTTCATCATAATCTGTCTCGTCATTATTGTGAACATTGTGATAGGTAATTACGTGCAGTTGTCTTTCTCCAAGCCAAAAAACAAACACAAAACTATAATAGTCCAATACTAATGAGTGTTCGCACTACTCGCCGTAACAATGACCCGACTTAACCAACCCCCTGGAGGATCAGATTGTCCACTACTGGTGGGGCTCTTCACGACGTCTGCTGTGTGGCTGCTAACATCTGATGTGGACGCATCGTTTTCTGTAGTTTTAGACGCAGTTTTAAATAAAGGACAATTCGTGCAATATTTTTTTTAGCAGTGCACACGATTCTATTTTAAAGATACAATTCAATGAAAGCTTTCACCTGTAGAACTGAACAATTGGTGTGTTGGTGAGGCCAAGTTGCATGAACTCACCCTGAACGCTGATGCAGTGTCGTAGGAACAGGGATGCGGAAGGAGGGTGGTCCGCCCGGGGGGGCAGTACTGTTTTGCCTTTATAGGGATAGGTGGCATTTTTGGCCCCTTGCAAACTTTTTAAATTGAAAGTTGGTGGCGACCATCTTGTCTTGCCCCGGTTGGCACTAACCCTAGCTACGCCCCTGCGGTGATGTGCTATGTATATATTAATTTTACGATATTGATACCATAACAGTTCGGTTGAGAGGCTGGCTCCTTTTAAAATGAAGACATTTTTATTTTTCCTTTCTAAATCATTCAGAACCCCAACTTTTCCCCGGCTCAATTTACATACTTGACATCCATTCTCTTATGCGAAATATATAACTCAAAATTTAAAAATAAATCTATTAATGTTTAAAATGTTAATGAAACTATATCAAATATGTATTTTGTTTCAAGTCATCAATTTAGTGAATAGTTAAAAGGCTAACCATTTGTAGACAAATGTGAGACCCACGTTAATTTTGTTATCTGTAATTGAGCGATTACAGCTTGAACGCACATATACAGAAATATACTTAGGGTAAGGTACGATCAAAAACAAAAAAAATAAAATAAAAATTAATATAAATTCACATGGCAGTTTCAATACACTTCAAAGAAACACCAAGCAGTGTAAATTTTAATAATTGCTAAGGACTCTAAAGATGAGCTCACTACAAGTGAAAATAGTTATTGAAAACTCTAAGTTTTGAGACAACTGTAAAAATCATCAAGCCTTAAACTATTTAGATCAGGATTCATACTTTAAAAAAAAAATCAAATCGTGTCTCACCTGCAGATGTATGGGTTGGTGTTGTGAAAGATGTTGTGTCAGGTCTGGGTGCGCATGCGTATATTCCATCCTTGTTGGACTCAGCTACCATGTCGTCACTCTCACAGCAGAGTGTCTCGTTAATGCCGTTACACGGCAATATTTCATACATGTTCCCATCCGAACAGACTTTGCATTCAACACATTCTACTCTGGCGCCGCATTTCCTCCATGGACGAAATAGTTTTGAGAACACTTTAAAAATAAATCGTGCGTTGCGTTGCACTCTCGTCGTACCTCAATGTTCGTTTCGTGGTATTTATTTGTCTTTCGGCACCTTTCGCATTCTGTGCGTGTGTGATTGTCTGCATCCATGAAAGTATTTTCCGGGCACTTGGTGCAGTTGTCGACAACTTTATATGTCCCACGTGTGCACTGCGACTCTGAAGGTTGAGTTGTGGTCGTCACACTAAACACGATAATCAGAAGTTTGAATCCCTCAAACTGAATCATTTTTAGATGTTTTTTTATAACTCAAATATAGCAAGTAGTTCATCTCTTTTTTTTTTAAAGACTGTTTTAGCACGGACGCGTCTGAAATAAGAAAGAGAAAAAAAGTAGAACTGAATCCAAAATAACGTGTAACGTTAAATTATTGAACAACTTGTTGGACATTTTGTTTAAAAAAAAACAAAAACAAAACAAATTGGAAGTTAGAAACAAAAATTTTCTTAAAAATCCTTTATACAATGTAACATCGAGCGGGGTTGAGGGGGGGGGGAGCTGAAAATTGAAATAATGTGTTGTCATTGGCAATGAGGTCTATGTGCAAAGTTTCAGCTCAATGGGTTGACGAGAAGTGGATCATTTAACCATCCGAAGATTTTGCCTGCCATCTAGTTTATTAGAATGCGATAAAACTTTAGTGAGATGTTGTGAGCACGCTCGCAAAGGCTTTGAATTATTACAACCTTTTTTTAATTTTTCCGTTCTGTGCCAGGGACAATATGTTAGTTTTTTCTTATATGAGGTATATAAATATAATTTCAAACCGTAAGCGCTCCTACCCCATTAAAGCGATTGGGATAAAACTAAGATGAGTTTGTTGTCCAGAAGCTGGAGCATTTATCTATGTCATTATAACCCTTTTACAATATTCCTTTTAGAGCCGTTTGCCCCAATTTCGCTTTTTTTCTTATATGAGCTTTGTAAAATATAATTTCCATATGCGCTCTAACACCATTTATTAAAATGCGATAAAACTTAAGTGAGACGGCGTGCGCACGCCCGCTAAGGTTTTTAAATTATTACAAACATTTTGAAATATTCCGTTGCGAGCCAAGGGCCCTATGTTGTTGTTTTTTTACATGAGCTATATAAATATAATTTTAACCCATATGCGCTCCTACACCATTTACGCAATTGCAATAAAACTTTAGAAGTTGTTATCCACAAACCTGCGAATTCCTTTTACAATATTTCGTTTTGGGCCATTGGCCTTAAATTCATTTGTTTAAAAATGAGCTTTGTAAAATATAATTTCCATATTCGCTCCTATACTATTTATCGGAATGCGATAAAACTTTGAGGAGATGTTATGTGCACGCCCCAAAAGTTTTCTGAATTATTATAACCATTTAAAAATATTCCCTTTTGGGCCAGGGGACTAATGTTCGTTTTTTATTCAATGAGCTATAAGAATATAATTTCAAAATGAGCTAATCCATAGGTGGATATAATTTTAATTAAATACAAAATACATTAAATTTTGTTTGTGACATAATAAGTCAGTTTGTTGCCGGGGGCCGTAAATTCGTTTTCTCTCTAATATTAGCCATATAAATATAATTTCCGTATGCGTTCCCATGCCATTTATCCGATTGCGATAAAACTTTGAAGAATTGATATGCGCAGTCCCATAAAGGTTTCTAAATGAGTACAACCATTTTAAAACATTCCGTTTCAGCCATCGGCACTGACTTCGGTTTTACTTATATGCACAATTACAATATAAATAAAATTTCAAAAAGAACTAATGAATTGGAGGATTTAATTTTCATCAAATACAAACAACGACATTTCAATTTTTGTGTGACATAAGTAGGTTTCTGAATTACGATAACAATTTAACATTATTCCTTTTGTGGTCGGGGACCCTAAATTTGTTTTTTTAAATAAAGGAGTTTTAAAAATATAATTTTAATCAGAACTTATGCACGCATCAATGGAATTGAATCAAATACAAACAGCGATATTTCCATTTCTGTATGACATAATTTAGTAGGTTTCTGAATTTGTACAACGATTTTGAAATATTCAGTTTTTGACCTGGGGCCCTAAATTACTTTTTTCTGTTATGAGCTTTTTAAATATAATTTCCGTATGCGTTCCTATACCATTCATATGATTGCGATAAAGCTTTGGTGAGATGTTGTGTGCACGCCCTCAAAAGACTGTAAAAACAAAAACAAAAAATGGTGTGTATATAAAAAGTACTTAAAAACATAATTAAAACACTTATTTATTTGAGTGGCATTGCAACGCATGTCGGGTACTCACTAGTATTTACATAAATTGTTAGTGTCTCATTAATCTGCACGTTACAAGCTTGCCGATGTTTGAGATGGTGTTTACAATGCAAATGTACGACACAATGTAGTAAATGGAAATAATGCTATTTTTAATTGTCGTTTGACTTCATTGTTTAAAAAATGTCCACTACAGACTAATGGAAAACTTTAAATAACATACATTTTCAAATAACTTTCATTATACTTTACACTGATTTATAAATCAGTTGGAATATCAATTACTGATGAAATAGCATGATTAAAAAATTGAGAAAGTATAGTTTACAAAACACAAAACGAATTCTATATAACTTTATACCTTTTATTGTTACGACTGTGTTTACATAGTGTATTTACATAGTTTATTGACATATTGTATGTAAAGAGCATGAAAAGTAAAAGGAAAATAAATAATATTGATTAAATAGTAGATCCTATTAAATTCCAATGAAATTTAAAATGTGTTGCTGGGTTAGTGCTGTACTATTGCTGTAGTATAAATCATTTAAATATAGGATATCTTTGTGTCATTTGCTGTATTACTGCTGGCTAGCTTGTCGTGATATTAAAACATGCGGACGTGGAGGGGTGATATTGGAATAGTCGCCGCTGATGTCAGTCTGCTCGCAGAAGGATGACCCCGCAGTAGTGGTGTTTGACACAGTCAACAAGGAGTCCCCCGGGTCAACGTTGGCGTACGCCGTAAACAAACAGTTTCTATCATCTGATATCATGCTCCATCTCTCAGGAGATCTTGGCCATAATATGTGGTACGCATCGTCACCTTCGATCGTTGGATCTTCAGAACTGTCCTTAGACTCTTCGTCATCGCTCACGTCTTCCCTTGATTTTATTCGATACTTCATCTTGATGTCCTGCCTCCATTTATCAGTGCTTCTCTTGCTAAATTTCCTACTAAGCGACAGAAAAGGATTCGTAAACTTTCTTGGTGGTTCATAGTTGTCTACCAGGTTCTCATACCGGTCAATCGCCAATCTGCTGACTTCTCTGTCGGAAAAACACTCAGGAATGGTTATAAGAAAATTCCTGACGACTCTAGGCCTCGCCATGGATGACATTATCGATGATCCACTACACGATTTGAAGCCATCCCCTGTTCTTGTATTTATGGCGTCTCCTGTTGAGGCAGGCAGAACATCTCTAGACGACCCAGATTCCTCCTCACAACTTGGTCTTAGTTTTGTGTCCTGCTCTCTCGATACATTTCTAGAATTAAGAGTTGTATTTCCTAGTCTTGACTTTTTATTAAAAATACCAGCACTCAAGTCTTGAATTTCAACGCCTTTTCTAAGACCTTTTCCCCTATCAGCGTGCTTAGAAATGTTTCCTTTAACAGACAGCGAATCATCTTGCGGGACCGAGTTTGTGTCATGACTTCGACCAGGAAAGGAGACGCCGCTGAAGCTTTGACCTATTAAGAGTAATAGTTCCGATTTAATGGTCTCAAATGGTGGCCTCTTGATTGGGTCGTTGGCCCAACACACCATCATAAGATTGTACCTGTAGACACAGTAAGGTCATGTGATTTAGACTTCTTCTGATTTATTAACAATCACTCATATTGAGGACATATTCAGGCATGCATTTCAAGAAATTATCCCCTACACTCATTTTTTGTTTCTAAAGATAAGAATGCCGGCGGAAGTACTGAATTAGCAGCAACATCCTTCTGATGACTCACAGAGATTCTGGACAGAAATATGGCGGGGGAAGACGACGATGACGCAAGAAGTTCACAACGTCCCAGCTATCAACTCCAGGGTAAGGAGTCAGGCCACGAGTCAGCAGCTCCCACATCACGACCCCCAGGGACCACTGAAATTGAAACACAAAGGGAGCACTGAAATTGAAACACAAAGGGAGCACTGAAATTGAAACACAAATGGAGCACTGAAATTGAAACACAAATGGAGCACTTAAATTGAAACACAAAGGGAGCACTGAAATTGAAACACAAAGCGATCACTGAAATTGAAACACAAAGGGAGCACTGAAATTGAAACACAAAGCGATCACTAAAATTGAAACACAAAGGGAGCACTGAAATTGAAACACAAAGGGAGACCTGAAATTGAAACACAAAGGGAGACCTGAAATTGAAACACAAAGGGAGCACTGAAATTACAAAACCAAGGATACTTTGGGCGGATCTGTTGACAAAAAAAAGAAACTTACGTTTGTTCAGGAATCGGGATAAAAAAGGGGTTCAAAATCAAGGATTCGAGCTAAAATAAAATGTTAAATAAATGTTCATTGCTACATTCGGTAAAGAATGAAGCAGAGAATTAGTGGAAAATGTATATTTCAACATACATTTTTTAAAGTTTCAAATATGACATTATTAGCAACTGACATAATGAGTTATATAGGAAAAAAGTAGTTACAAAACGACAGAGTGATGGAACAACTCGTGGATTTTTTTTACATTTAAATGTTAACCCAAAGGAGATAAAAGAATTGTCAAGGACCAAGCTATCATATTTTAATGTGTTCTCCATTATATTCAAAATTTAATGGGAAAATAATAAATAAACAACCTAGCAAGATGAAAAATGTGTTTTATAATAATGATGCCACGAATAAGATACAATGTGAGAACGTTTATTATTTTCAACACATGTTGACTAGTCGAGTTTAAAACTCTATACATTCTAAATGCGAAATATAAAAATTAAACGTGTAATTTTTATAAGTTTTCTCTCGAAATTCTTGATATGAGTAAATAAATAAATAAATTTAGAAGAAAAATGTAAAAAAACCAAACTGACGACATCCGACTTTGTGCTGTAGGCGCCATTTTCAATACTCTCCAACGCCATCCACCGAATGGGCAGTTTCTTCTTGTTGTCGCTTGTGTAGTAGCCCTTCTCATAGATGTCACGACACAGACCGAAGTCTGCCACTTTAACACGGTTGCCAGTGTCAAGCCTTCAGGATAGAAATGTTTACTTCTTTACATCTTCTTAATCAGTTTCTCAAAACACAAGTAACGGTAACCTTTTAATGATATTTATCCACACAATCTCACCTTATTATTCTATTCATCATTTAAAGCATATTTGAGGTAAGAAATGTATTTCTTAATAATTGTTTAAACTATATGGTAAATATATTTGACTATTGTCAAATTCGATACAATGAAGGATTCATCTGCAAAGGGTTCACTCGAACATGAACATTGTTGTGAAAATTGTGCTATAAAGTCAAAATCAAATTTGTACTTCCTGTCTCAGTTTAGGGGACGTAAGCAGCAATTTAAAGAGGAGTATGCTGACGATAATAAACGATTTTAATTTACACACAGTTCATAATTGGGATAAAGTTTTGAAAAACTTAGCAGGCAACTTGAACAATTTATACCGACTCACATGCAGTTCCTGGCTGCCAGGTCTCTGTGGACACACTTGAGAGAACTCAGATAAGACATACCGTTAGCTACGTCCACACCAAATTTGATGACGTCATGAAGTGCCAGCGACTGGAAGATAATTTAATCTTTGAAATCGTAAATTCAGCAAATTAAAGGTGTTACGTACCGTTTTTGCTATAAAGATTAAATATGGCATCATTCAGTCTTCGCGAGACGATGGAGTAGCTATGTAGGCCTAAACTTAGATGCCTACAATAGTTATGATTGGTGGGGACGGTGCTTCTTGTATCATGACATGTGTTTCCTGTAGTCTAATTGACAGTCCAAACTCTTTACAAGCGTGTGATAGACGATTAGCTAGACGCTGAAGACCTTTTTCTGTGTGAGATGTTAATTAAGGCGGCATTGTCAGCGAAGAGCAGTTCACGAATTAGTACCTTTTTTGACTTGATCTTTTCACGAAGGTGGGCTATAATGAACAGCCTACCATCAGATCAGTTATGTATGTACACTCCATCTTCACAGTCCCTTAATGCAAATTGAAGGAGCATAAAGAAGAAAATGGAAAAGAGCGTTGGTTAAAGGACACAACCTTGTTTTACACCACTGCGGACTGGGAATTAGTCGTATCTTGCTTGCTACGAGAGAATGGTCCGTGTTACAGTCGGCACTGTGGTAACTGCGGGTGTGAAGTACACTGGCTAGCTCTCCGCGCCTAGGAAAGACGAGGTCTAGCTGGTGCCAGTGGCGGGAACGTGGGTGTCGCCATGACACCTTTTAGATTTGTTTACATTTGAAGAAGGTGTTGGTAACACAGAGACCATGGGAGCAGCACAACTGCAGCAGACGTTGTCCGTTAATATTAATCCTTCCTAATTCACGATAACCAAGACACAAAGGCCAGGCTTTCTGATCATTTCCTACTTTAGCATTAAAGTTTCCCAGAATGCACAATGCTTCGATTTTGGGAACATGATAATTCTTGGTCAAGTGCCTCATAGAACAGATCTTTCTCTCCTGGAATCGAATGAAGAGTTGGAGCATACACACTAAATACGTTGGCCTTTAAAACAGGCCAATAATGTGTTTTACGGCAAATCCAACACCATGCTGCTTAGGTTCATCTGCGAGTTTCCCTTGCCAGTAGAATGTTTAGCTGGCTTCCTTTATGGAAGACGCTAGTCGGGTCTCTTGAATGCAGGCAATATCAATGTTTAGTCTGGCAGCTTGGCACTGACTGCGTCGCAGGAGTTGCCGAAATGACATTGGTATCGGCGTCAGATCGACTTCGGGACTCTATCTGCACATTTTACAGCTTGGGTTTACTCCCGTATTCTTATCATAGCTTCCCGCTATTTAATATTTTATAACAGTATATATTCATCAATTTCCTATTTTTGAACGTTTTATAAAGATTAAATTAATGTTAATAGTTGGCTCGTAGAAGAAACAATATGTAACAAAAGACTGGTCTACAGCATGCTTTGAAAAACGATAACAAAGCAAGTGATACTAATATTGAATTAATTATATTAATAAATATCTATACAAATACAAATTTGAGTACAGAAGTAATATCAGTTTAAAGCAAGTGAAAAGAGTAAAATACTTAAAATAGATACATTAATTTAACACACAAGATTATAAACGTCTTGTAAATTTATCTATAAATCTCGCTAAGTCTGCCTACCTTGCAGGCTTTTATAGGAGTTAAATACGAACGTTCTAGTCCGGAAAATCTAAGCATTGCATCACCCATTGGCATCACCCATTGGCAACATACATTGGCATCACCCATTGGCATCACACATTGGCATCATACATTGGCATCATACATTGGCATCACACATTGGCATCATACATTGGCATCACACATTGGCATCAGACATTGGCATCACACATTGGCATCATACATTGGCATCACACATTGGCATCATACATTGGCATCACACATTGGCATCACCCATTGGCATCACACATTGGCATCACATATTGGCATCACACATTGGCATCACACATTGGCATCACACATTGGCATCACACATTGGCATCACACATTGGCATCATACATTGGCATCATACATTGGTGTCACGGTCAGTTTGTGTGGTTACTTTTTTGTGTGTGTGTTTGGGGGGACGGAAAAGGAGTGCTCGTGGTATTGGCTGTATTTTCCCACGAGTATGACCGTCTTGGCAGGGGGGGGGACCCCAGGGGAGAAAGTGTTTGTTGTGAGTTGGGGAGACATTAGAGTGGTGAACGAATGTGAACATTTTTCTTGTTATCACGAGTGCATGGTATAAAAGGAGAGACAGATTATTATTAGGGGGAGAACGATTTATTATTGCGTGTGGATTCGACAGAGTGTTTTTTGGAGTGAGGACTTAGTATAACTTTATGATGCTGTTTTGTGTATTTATTGGATTTGTTAGTCACTTCACATGACTATTCAATAGAAGGTGCTGTGTTTGAACACTTATATTTTCAACAAGTAATAAACATATTCGATGACTCTTAAACGACGTTGCGTGGTTTTTCCTTTTAAACTATCGGCTTTATAGGAGCCAGGAAAATGTACAAGTACCAGCTTTCCAGAAGCTTAAGAAACGGAGTTGTAGACTCTGAAACGATTTTCTGTGGCTACAGAAGGGACCTAATCTCCTAGACAACGTACATTTCGCCACAATTGGCATCACCCATTGGCATCACACATTGGCATCACACATTGGCATCACACATTGGCATCATACATTGGCATCATACATTGGCATCATACATTGGCATCACACATTGGCATCATACATTGGCATCATACATTGGCATCATACATTGGCATCATACATTGGCATCATACATTGGTATCACACATTGGCATCAAACATTGGCATCATATATTGGCATCATACATTGGCATCATACATTGGCATCACACATTGGCATCATACATTGGCATCACACATTGGCATCACACATTGGCATCACACATTGGCATCACACATTGGCATCACACATTGGCATCACACATTGGCATCACACATTGGCATCACACATTGGCATCACACATTGGCATCATACATTGGCATCATACATTGGCATCATACATTGGCATCACACATTGGCATCACACATTGGCATCACACATTGGCATCACACATTGGCATCACACATTGGCATCACACATTGGCATCACACATTGGCATCACACATTGGCATCACACATTGGCATCACACATTGGCATCACACATTGGCATCACACATTGGCATCACACATTGGCATCACACATTGGCATCACACATTGGCATCATACATTGGCATCACACATTGGCATCACACATTGGCATCTTTAAAACAAATGAAACGCAGTCGAACGAAAACTAACGCTCTCCCCAGCCAGGACAGGCGCGGGCAGGGAAAATAAAATTCACTTGGTTACGTAAACTTCAAGGTCAAGTCAGCTAGTCAAGCCTAAGCGGTGGTGGCTGAAAATAACTGTATTGCTGTTTAAAAACAAGCCCTACGCTGTACTAGTCTATATTATAAAGGTAATAAAAACATTGGTAATAATAAATTCAGGGAATGGTGTGTTTGGTTAAATCTTTGATATGAAATCCATTCATGAAATTGAAGCAAATATACACAATTTCCACCAAAAAAGTTTGTATTTTGCAACTTCTTGAGATACTGGATAAACAAGCTTAAAAAAAAAGACTTAAGAATTAAAATTCCTAAACTGTTACGTACCACAGCGGGGTCACGAACATAGGTCAGCAGGTCACCTTTATCCATGAAAGGCAATATGACGTAAGGCACTCCAGGTTCTTTCTCTGCCAGTCCAACTAACCCCATCACATTGGGATGATGAAAGTCTTTCATAATTAGAGCTTCTCGGACAAATGCAAGTAGGTCAATACTGTTTGAAAACGGATCTGCGGATTAGATGTTGAAGGTTCTGATGAGAGCTTTTTACACCAATCCACGTGTGTCAACACTGTGCAATTATCGGAATGGATTAAGAAAGTTAATTTCGTATGACGGGGGATGTGTTAAAAGTTTTGAGAAAGCTGGTACATGAATTTCTCCAGTAGTTATGGTCGGTGATGTGTGAATTTGTACATGTAATTATGGTCCGTGATGTGTGAATTTGTACCAGTAGTTATTCTCCGTGGTGCGCTAGGTCAGGCCTGCATAACAAACGGCCCGCCAGCATAAACTTTGCGGCGCTCGAAAAAACGAAATATTCTTTATTCTTATTATTTTCTTAATAGCTTTCCCCTTGTCCTATGTTCTTTTGCCCCGCACAAGTCCTGTTCAATTTTTTTTTTTACTTGCACAAGTTGTTCATAAAGTATTACGACCCGCCTTACATTTTGAGTTGTGCAGGCCTGTCGCTAGGTCGTTTGAATTAATCATAAAAAGGGAGTTTCATAAATTATTATAAGAATTTAATTTTAAAAAGAATCAACTTGATTATGTAAAATAGCGAGGCTTTTGAACCGTGGGGTTCCATTTATTATATTAAACATGCTGAACACTGACCTTGTAATGTCTTGATAGCAACTCTCAGGGGAGGAAATCCAGCTTCTAACGTTAGTAGACCTTCGTATACACAACCAAAGTTGCCTAATGAAAAATACGAAGTTGCTAGAAAGAATTTGTTATTGTTGTAAAAGAAAGTTGTTTTTTTTAAATATTAAACAGGAAATTTGAATTTAAAAAAGCTATTTAAAGGCTGTAGAATACCCCTAACATAAAAATGTTGAAGTTTGTTAAATAATTATGTTAAAATAAGTTCATATTCATAAACAAAAACTATTGTTCGGAAACAGTTCAATGAGTTACCAGATCCAATACACTTTGCAACCGTCAACAAATCTAAAGGAACAATCAATGTGTTGGTGTCTTGCCCATCATCCCCTGGGGCCACAGTGTCTAAAATCTGTTTTAAAGTTTGAGAAGAGTTTCTTCCATATCCTATAGTTAGATTGTAAATTGATAAATCAATAAGCTTCTTGTTTTTTGTTAATGTGTAGAAATCTCTTTCAGTAGTTCACTAATTAAATCAAAAGTAACCTATTAAAATTGTTCTGATATTTTGAATGTTAGACACAAAAAACTGTAGAATAAAACAGTCTGAATGCAGATTTTCAATAGCTAAAAAAAACTTACATCAAGTAAATGAAAATAAATACCTGAATTAGCCTCGGTGAAATGTAAATACATTTTTTTCTCTTTCACTGACTTCAAGTTTTTTAGCTTTACAGTTAGTGTTAAAACTAATATTACAAGCACGACTATTACAGCTGACGTTATCACATACAACATAAAGTGCCATGATCTGCCACGATCTTTCACCTTCACCTCAATTAGTTGCACTCTCATATTTCCAATTTGAACGGTCAGTGGACAGAATGCTTTCCGTGTTTTGGTTGTAGAAGCCAGGGAAGGTGTTGTTGTTTTGCTCTTAAGGGAGTGTGATTTAGTTAGGCTTGAAGTTTTACCATTTAGTACAGCAGACCCGTAACTTGATCCAGGCACGTATTCTGGTGTGGTTGTTCCTGTTGTTGAATCTTTCTCACTATCCGCGTTTTGAATATTTTTTTTATCAAAAGTTGTGCTACACTCCATGAGACTTTCATTGACATATTTTATTTGACATGTCTTATCTGAAGCAGTCGTGACAATGATTCTACTACTGATGAATTCAGAAAAGTAATCGCCCTGGTAAAGACGATATGAACCAATCAACGCTCTGGTAGGCATGCAGTTAAACACAAACGTTAGCATTACATTACTTGCTTTGTTTATGATTTATAAAACCTTAAAAATTATAAGCATTTTGAAAACGATTTTAAAAGTAATTACTAATAACACAATGAAGTGGAATTTTTCCAGTATTGCCGTTGTAAGATTAGAATATTTTATGATTTTGTCATCGATAGTAAGGACTCAAAATTATTAATAAACAAAAATTACCTGTAGGAAAAGAATTTGATTTTTCATAGAAATGACACAGTCAGGGGCAGATAAATTCTTAAACTTTGGATCGCGGTAAATCCTAATGACATTTGATGAATTAAAATTAATGACTTTGCTATCCACTGTCATGACAAGGTTGGCAGTGACATAAATAACAGACTTGTTGCTTTGAAATATTGACCCAGTCATTTTGTGAACATTTGGAGTTGTACACGTCATCACATTGGATTGTATTTTAGTACACTTGCTCGTTGCGTTCTGTGACAGTAGTAAACATATTGTGAGACTTTGTGATTGAACATGTTTAGTTAATGAACACATCAATAAGATCATTAAAAACCAATGCAAGAAATATTAAACATTACATTGATTAATATTTTAGTTTCGTACTATATTCTTGCATCCAACAATATTTTATATCTTTGCCTCTTTTGGTAACTTCATAATGTAATAATAATGTGTTTATATTATTACATTATAAAGTTACTACTTTATAATGTAGTAACTTTATAACTACATTATAAAGTAGTAACTTTATAACTTTATAATGTAATAATAATGTGTTTATAAAAGCTAGAAAAAATCTAAAGCAATTACTTACGTTATTATAGCAATTTAACTGAAGCTCAAAATCTACGCCGTAGTCAAGATTTTCGCCAGACACAGTGATCGTAATGCCACCACTGTAATTAAATCAAATATTAATTTGTTTCGTGTAATCTATAAAACAACATTTTAGGTTTTTATGTTTCAAAGCAAACAACAAATGAGCTGAAGAATTCGTTTCAATCTGAAACTATTGACCTAATTTCCCTTCGGAGTCATGTCACAAAGGGAGACAATTTTCAAATCGCTATTGTAACTATTTTAGTTTCCTTTTCAATATTCATCCATAAGATGGCTGCCGTCACAAGTTCTTTATGTAACATTAACGGCCCTAAATATGTATGTCTAGATACCAACCGTTTGATCACCGTTTTTTTCATTTCCCTAATCATCATCAATGTCTGCTATCTTTGGTTGTAGTAGAGCTATTTCAATGTTATGTGTCTCTTGACATAATTATTCTGTCATTCTTGTCACATTTCCTATATTGATTTCTTCCACTTCAGTGCCATCCAAATATATCTGAGGTTGATACTGTCCGATCATTTGTTGTCTTCATGAAAAGGTTTAAAATAAAAATGCAAAAATCCGATCACATGATATCGATTATGTTGAGATATGACATTACCTTTGAATTGTCTTATTTGGAGAAACGCCAGTAATGACAGGGTCTCCTTTGTAACAGAATGTTTCGTTCGTAAAGTTTTGTTTGAAGTTGTTGATAGATATGTCGACGCTATCACAGTAAGGAGTATCATTTAGAGGCTTGCTAATTTTGCATTTCAGAGATGTGCTTAAGAAATTTGAGAGAATTACTGAGAGAATTATTCGTTAAACTCAAATTTCAATCATACTACTCTTATGTATTTTTAACCCAAAATATTGCCAGATTAAATAAAAGGGATTCTTTCATAATTTATGTTTGTCACACCAAAATACATTTTAAAAAATGAATAGGTATTCATAATATTACATATATTAAAATGTAATAATCTCAACCCCCATCATTTGTTTTTGGGCCACTCATCCACAAAGTTGAGTCATAATATTTTTTTTAAAATGTGGATAACAAAATATTTTTGTCTATGATTTACACAAATCTAGCTAGAGTTACATATGACGTCATCACTACGGGTAACCCACACCCATCTGATTTAATACACCATTAAAGGCCGATAAACAGGGGCATAACAGATCCCTTGAGTTTTACTTTATGTTTCAAATGTATTGTTTGAAGCGGATAAAATACAATTTTATATAAAAACGTTCTGATCATTGTCTTACCCGTTTCCACGATTAGGTTTATATGTTATATTGCATGAAACATTAGCCACTGTTATAAGAATGCTTTTGTTGGTATTGAGGTGTTTGCCACTAAATGTAACTGTCGTGCCACCGGAAACCGGTCCACTCTTGGGTTCAAATGTTGTCAACTCAGGCCACTTCAAGTAAGCACAAACAAATATTAACAATCATCTTTTTATGTTATCAAATTAAGATCATACTTGATGATATTTTGGTCTAAAATCAGCTGTTTTTTATCAAAAACATTCCCAGCTAGGCACTGGGATATATGTTTAAATCGTTAAAACAAATGTGTAACAAGTGAACATTTTAACACAAATATTTCGCTCAACAATTTTTTTAAAAATTAAAAGATGAGACAATTTTGTGCAGAGGCTGATGAAATGAAGCTTTACATCAACACTTTGAGAGGAGAAAATGTCGTTTTCTTTGTCTCATTGAAAACAAAATGTTTCATGTAAACAAACGTAACTAATTAATTTCCTAAATAATTATAATATGTTGATTCGTTACGTAAGTGATCTTTGTAAGAATTAGTAAATAGGAAAATATTTAACATGATTTATTATCGATACTTTTGCATTTACATGAAACGTATTCAATATTAAAAGTCTTAACTAATAAAATTGATTAAAATGAATTAAATACCTCCAAGAAATATTCCTTTTTGATAATATTCTATAACATTTATAATGGGCATCAATTTAATTATGTCTACGTTATAAAGCTACTGATAACTTTTCTTAATGGTAGGTATATAAAAAAAAATCAATACAAAATATTTACCACAAACTTCAATTTTTCCATTCCTACAACTTCTGATATATTAGGACCACTCTTGCTGAATGACCACCTGACAGTGATGTTACAGTCTTCAACATACACCCCACTGAAGTTACGCTTGCTCACACCACATGTTATATTACTGTAAGACAAAGGGAAACGTACTCTATTGTTTAAATAATTATTGAAATCAGAAAGAAATCATTAAATAGTATATTATAGCTTTCGCTTGAACAATTTTAAGATTTAAAAATGTGCACAATTGTACCAAGAACTAAATTTTAATTAAAACCTTGTTCAATATACGCAGGCATTAAAATTAACAAAATAGCAGACGACTTTCAAGTGTTAAATTATATGATATAAAATTTGACAGTGAAAAGTACTCACCCTATTTTGTTAGTGATGTTATGACAAGGCTGACCACAAATGTTCACATTTATCAAATGGTTGTAAGTATCGTTTAGCTCTTTCCCATATAAATTCAGTTGAGATGTCTCTTCAAAGAAAACTTTTCTTGGTGAGAACTTGAGCATGTGATAGAGAAATATCTTTTCAGATGTAGGACAGGCTTCACATTTATATTTCAATAAACAGGCAACCCTTTTTTTTTATCCCTCTGTACTAGTCTCTCTCTGTCTGTCTTTCTCTCTCTCCCTCACTATTTCTCTTTCATTTCAAACATCGCTTTACAGCTGACAAACTATAATATTTCTCTCAGGAGGGAGGGATAGCAAAACATTTTAAAACTTTAAAGCTATCTTGCTCTAGTGGTCTTCTTCGTGTTGATGTCAGATGTTATTTAGACGTAGAGATAGAATACCTTCCTAGAATAATTTATTGATACAGCGACACGTATTACAATAAGAGGAGTACCAGCAAAACATCCTAAAAAATACCAATCATAAAATTAAAGTTTACAAACACTACCTTAAATCCAGAAATATAATAAATTCTTGAACAGCACACTGTAAAATATAACACAATTATAGATCGGAGAGCTTCCATTGCTAGCGATAACTCAAGTGGATTCGTTAGGTTCGTACAGTCATACAACTCTAACAATGGCAATAGGAAGTTAAACTTTTGAAATATTGTCTTGGTTTACTCACTTTGCTTAAGAAATCAAACTACACTTGACATACCAGAGAATAGATGCATACAACTACACTTGACATAATAAAGATTGCTGAAAGGATGCATACGAAAACGTTATGAATGCCATTGATAGCTGGTTCAATAAATTAAAATTCACATAACAATTAATTAAAAAATAAAAATAAATTAATTTGAATAAACTAATATCGCAAACACGCACCCATTCGCCCACACCCCCATTAATATTAACCACACAGACAAAAACACACACACAATACAAATATGAATCTTCTTGATAAATACGCGTGCTACCAAAAAGATTTCATTGAGATATGGCCACCTAAATTTAATGGAACAGAAATGAATTTATTCTTAATGAAGATAGAATTATAAGAGTAGAACGTTCTAAAACAGTAGAACTTTTATCAGTCTTATTTTATGTTTTCTAAAATCTCCTTGAAGTCTAATAACGGGATGTATAAAGATTTTAATTTCCACCCAGCTCGTATCACAAAATAATAAGTTGAGTAATGGCATGACGTACACCATAGTAGAAAGTAACACGTCAATTAATTTGTTGAGTGTTTACTAGAAAATTCGAACGTAAGTGAAAGGGTGGGTGGAGAGTTACATGATTTGTAACACTCAGACGTAATATATATTATCATCCACACTGGGACGTAACATATAAAATAAACTCTCAGGCGTAACATATATGAAATTAACAGTCAGACTTAACATAAATGAAATTAACACTCAGACTTAACGTATATGAAATTAACACCAAGACGTAACATATATGAAATTAACATAAAGACGTAACATATATGAAATTAACACCAAGGCGTAACATATATGAAATTAACATAAAGACGTAACATATATGAAATTAACACCAAGACGTAACATATATGAAATTAACATAAAGACGTAACATATATAAAATTAACATTAAGACATAACATATATCAAATTAACACAAAGATGTAAAAAATATGAAATGAACACTAAGGCGTAGCATACGAATTAACACTATGACGTAACACATATGTAATTAACACTATTACGTAACATATATGTAATCAACACTATGACGTAACATATATGTAATTAACACTATGACGTAACACATATGTAATTAACACTATGACGTAACATATATGTAATCAACACTATGACGTAACATATATTTAATTAACACTATGACGTAACATATATGACTTTGTCACGCTTTGACGTGTGTTTCCTTTTAGTTGAAATAAAAGTGTTTTAAAACACGATGAAATTGATGACGTGAAAACAAGCATGAGTTACAGATCTTGGCTCAAATTCCCAATCTTTCACGGCTAATTAATAAACACCAACATAAGCCATGTTAAAGGGGCACAAACATATTTTTTAGGGTCGAGGCAACACTCTAAGGCAGCGGTTCTCAACACGTGGGTGGCGACACCTTTGGGGGTCGAATGACCTTTCCCAGGAGTCGCCTAAGACCATCGGAAAACACATATACCCTACAGTTATGAAGTAGCAACGAAAATAATTGTGTGGCTGGGGGTCGCCACAACATGAGGAACTGTATTAAAGGGGCGCGGCATTACGAAGGTTGAGAGCCGCTGCTCTAAGGTCATATTTTTTCATCATAGAATTCAACTCTACCATCTTTCACGTGATAAAAATATTTCGTCTTAAACGTGACACATAGATACAATTTGAAATGCTTCACATGCACCCTTTCCCATGAGAATTGCACCCTTTCCCATGTGAATTGCACCCTTTCCCATGTGAACTGCACCCTTTCCCATGTGAATTGCACCCTTATCCATGTGAAGTGCACCCTTTCCCATGTGAATTGCACCCTTTCCCATGCATAATCATTGTTATAACGACATCTCAAACGCAGCATTCTCGATCTAAAATTAGACTGTCATATTTAATGAAATTAGGTGACATAAAATGTTTCCTATCTGAAATGCTTATGATGGCCATGCAATTTTTTTTCCAACTTAAATGCACTTCTACTAATATGAAATGCACTTCTGAATATCTGAATGTGCACTTCTTTCAATGGGAAATGCCCTGCTGCTCAGCTCAATTCAACTGATGCCCGAATGAGGGCATGACTAAGTTTGATAAGATAAAGTGGTTAAAAAGTCCTACATGTTTATTAAATTTATGACCATTCGTGCCATTCATTAACTTGTGCAAACAATTTTTACAACTGCTGTTCATGTTTGTAGAGCAAACATCCCCTTAAATCTGCATTACACCGAACAATTTATCTTTTAAAATTATAATTAAACAACTCTTAAAATTAAAGTTTTTCGTCTAAATCCTTGTTAAAATATAATATCGAGCAATGGAAGGTGGGGGCTGAAAATTTGACAAAACATGCATACAAGTAACGCACTTTATACGAATCCCAATTAGTGCTCCCCCTCCAAGGCTGTTAACCGCACACTTTTTTTACACCCCTGAACTATATTAGTATTCTAATGACCCTCCCGTTTTTTTACAACGCAGATGTATTTCACCAACTATTTCAGAAAAACAAAAGACACTATTACGCACCAAATGCATTTGCGTTTTTCATTTATTTTTTTAAAAATTTCATTTAGGGAAGTTATCCGGCATTTTATTTCGAGAAATTATGATGACATATGTTTTTAATATCTTCATCTCCAACTGTAGCAACACAAAAATAAACTCAGAGAAACCGAAAGCTCGTGACATTTGTCGGATGTGTGCGTCATTCTAAGCAACGAGTGTCACAAGGAAGTTGAAGTCACGTGATTTTCAAGCGACGGGCTCTTAAAGGTCACCACCTTCTTGGATAATCGGCCTTGGATTTGAACCAAAAAATAAAAAAAACAACCTTGCTTACATGTCACAGCTTGCTCATTGAAAATTGGATAAAGATAAACTATTTGATATTTGAATGGGGTCAGAACAGTGCCTTTTTTAGGCATGAGCAAAGTGGGCACTGACCCAAGGCCTCACGCTACGAAGGGGCCTCACGCTTCTAGAAGACGCATTCTTTTAGATGCATCATGCTATACATATTGTTAAGAAATATTGAGAGATTTTGACAATTTAATTTGATTTAAAAGTCAATGGACAGCACGCTTGCCAATTTTAACCCACGATATTATCGGCACATTCCACAATTATTGTTATAAATTGCAATCACAAGTTGGATACTTCTTAAAGGGGAATAATTCTCGTCAACAAGTTTACTTCTCCGAGATATGAATAAAAAAGTAATACTGTAAGAATTTGCGTTTACAATCATGTTAGACTAAGGTGTTAGTCTCCGGTGGTAATAACCCTAGCTAAGCCAATCAGTAGTGAAATTAGTGGAAAAAGCAGGGCCATCTTAAGACACACTGCGAACTTTCCCAGGGTCTCACGGCTCTAGGTGACATCATGCTCGAGACGGCCTCACACCTCAAAGGGGCCTCACGCATCTAGGGGACATTACACCTCTAAGGGTTAGTACGCCTCTAGGGGACATTACACCTCTAAGGCTTATTACGCCCCTAGGGGACATTACACATCTAAGGGTTATTACGCCTCTAGGGGACATTACACTTCTAAGGGTTATTACGCTTCTAGGGGACATTACACCTTTTGGTAAACTCACGCCTCTAGGCGTCATCATAGTTGCCCAAGCTTTGTGCTTCTATGGGCCTTATGCCGCCAATATTATTAGTGAATATTGAAATATTTTTGGCAATTCATTTTGCTTTCTAAATGAAAGCGACAAGAAACTTTCTCCAGTTTATTTAAACACGTTTTTAGATTCTCGCATCATTTCAATTTTTTGGTACTACCCCCAATCAAAGTCGGTAACATTACCTGAAAGAAACTGACCAAAACGCATAAGCCAAAGAAGGCCATAATGCTTATCATAACATTTCTTGAATCGTAGTTTATAGACAGCCGTTCCCATGAAAAGCGATGCCCACAGTGCACTTTTAAGACGATTTCGCCGCCTTTAACTATGTGAAGAACAGAAGATTTTGTCGTTTAATTCCCTATTAAATGCCTATCTTAAGACGATTTTGCAGCCCCCTGATATTGGTACCAGGTGTGGTTGGCCTACTCATCTCCTCCTTCACATGGCCCTGAGTATATAGAATGTTAGTGGTCCTCGGTGCATTATTGGGACCAGGGCCTCCGTTGCTGTAAAGACGGCCCTGGGTCAGCATGTGAGCTAGGAGAATGAAAAGAGAAATGAATCAAGGTAAAGAGAAGAGATAGGAAGTGAGAAGGAAAACGGTAGAAAGAGTGATTGGGATATCAAAATAGTTAAAGGGATAAAAGGATATTCTGATGAACGCTAGACATGCAAACAGAATGAAACAAAACTTTCAAGAAATGGTGAAAGCGTTGTCAAGAGTTATTTATTGAAAAAATCGGAAATGTTTTAAGTATAAAAAAAATCAAAAAAAACGCTAGTCGATGATACAAAGTAATTTAAAATAAAAAAATATAGAATCCACCAATATGCAAAGGTGGTTTCAGAGAGTATCCAACGTGCCTCGAATTATATAGGAAAACATATTTTTTTTGTGTGTGCCACTTACCTTACTACCATAACTGAGTTGAAATATATATTTTTTTTCAAATATTGATGAATTCTAAGCGTCTGAAATATATTTTTTTTAAAGTAAGTACACCATTCAATCAGAGGCGTAGCGTTTTTTCAGAGTAACCGGGAAAAGGCATCATTGCGCCACCAAGTCCACGGACCGTTGAATTTAACAGAAAAGCGTCCAGTATGGAAATAAGTTCTCCTCCATTTCAAACAGATACCACATTTTTTAAGGATTAGTTTTTAGTTTTAAAAAAAATAATTTAATGAAAAACATAATTGTATTTTTACTTTAAGTTTGTTCAAAGTTTAAAATTTTGCTCCACTGAAAATTCTACGCACGGACCAAACACTTCTTGTCCGCTTTCCCCAATTACGTCATTGCATCCAACTCGGAAAATTATTGTACAGCTCGATAAAAATCATGACATGATTATAGCAAAATTGAAATTAATAATCTTATCCAAGCCATAAAAGTGTCCTAACATAATATTGACCTTTGAGAGTCAACACCCCCCTCCTCTTATCATCTCTTATCAGCCTTCTGGATGAATGGACTCAGAAATCAATTGTGGCCCAACAAATTGTGTTGAAAATTAAATGTGCATGTTCTCTTCCTTTTCAGATCGATTTTGTTATTGTATTCTGGCCATCACGATCTATTTTGGTTCATTATATTGTTGAAGAAATATTGACCAGTTACTAAATATTCGTTTATGATACGTTATGTAACTAACGTATAAAAAGGAGAATATTTAATAGAAATATAATTGAGAAGATATGAAAGAAAAACAAAATTAGACATGTCAGCCTTATACATGTTTTACTTAATTTTCATTTCCAAGCGAAGAAAGAGCAATAAAATAAGGCAATGCATATACTTGATTTTTAAAAATAAAATATGGTATTTAGCTGTCTGTCATGGCATAGATCTAGCTATCTGTCAATACAGAGATCTAAGTTATGACAATACAAAGATCTAGATATATGTCGGTACAGAGATCTACCTATATGTCAGTACTTAGCCTAAGTAAACTTTCGTGACCTGATTCCCCAGAACTGGTCAATCAATTTGTGTGTGCCACTGGCACACCAGTCTTCAAAATTATGCTTAAAGAACTTTTAATATTTTAACATTCTGAAAATATGTCTGTTAACATTTACAATATTTCCCAATTATCACGTAGAATTCTTTTCCTTCTTAATTTCACATTTCAAATTGTATATTACATTTTTAATTAGTGTAACGTCTCAGCCTTTAGACTATGTCTTAATAGACCCGAGATTTTGAACGAGAGGAAAAGAAAGTTTGAAGATGGCACAGCCATGTGTTTCTCAGAGAGAGATAGAGAGACAGAGACAGACAGAGAGAGACAGAGAGAGAAAATGGTAATTAATTATTATGAAGGAGGATCCCTTCATCTATTGGCCAAGGATATACTTATTATTTGAGCTATATAATGATTTGTTATGAGCATTCCTCTTTCAACTGTATTGCAGGAGCTATTATTTTTATGTTCAAATATTTCATGTAAATCTGTGAGTAATTTAATAAAAGTAAAGTGTGCACAACAAAACGTGAAATTTCATTAGAGAAAGCTGTGAAAACATGGGCATGAATTAGACAATACCCATTACAAGAGTAGCAAAGGGGGAACATCCATACCATTACGATAACTGTTTCATTGTCGTCACGAGCAGTGTTTCTTTCAGAAAATTGCCTCAGGGGAGTCAACTCCCCAGAAAAGTTTTTACTATTTTTAAACCAAGAGAGGCATTTTCGATTATAGCTGGAGCAGTGTTTCTATTGGTCGGGGGAAGGATTCTTTAGTGTGGCGCCTTTGAGTGTATGCTTTTTGCTCAATGTTATTCTCGCCCTTAAAAGTTTGTAGAAACCAGAAAATGTTTGATGAATTCAAAATGCAAGATTGCATTTTAGAAAGTTCCCGAATTTAGTCTTGCAACACTCTACACTCAATTGGAGACCAACGGAGTAGATGCTAGTTAAAAATGTAGGTATAATTTAACCTTAGGGCCATCAATATTGACCTAGGAACCCCAACGGTTGCATGGGAGCGCGGGTATTTTAGAGCCTTTTTAATGATCACCTTTGAATGCAAGGTGGGGGAAGAAAAAACTAAAAAGTTGCACGGGGGCTCGTAAAGTCCAGCGATGGTTCTGCTGGACTTGCTATTGTTAAGTAAATTTTTTTAATATTTATAATAGTGTGGCTTTGAATTTTTATTTAATCTATTTTTTTGATACATTTCTGAAACAATAAATTAATTTTCAACAAAATCAAAAAAATTAATCCATCAAAAAGGTTTCTATTACAACATGATTGCCAGCAATATTTACAAGATGAATACTAATAACATTTTCAAAACTTACTTATAATAATTACCATTTCTAAATAGTATCACGTTTTATCAGTCAATATAAAAAAAATGTTTTGTAGAAAGCTCTAAACATGTGTAGGGGTTTTCTGAACTGTAGGGGTTTATAAATCGTAAATGAACGTTAGAGTTAGGTTTAGAAGACATGAGATGTTTACAATAACATGAGATGTTCACATTGACATGAGATGTTTACAATGACATGAGATGTTTACAATGAGATGAGATGTTTACAATGACATGAGATGTTTACAATGACATGAGATGTTTACAATGACATGAGATGTTTACAATGACATTATATTCGTATATTTATTAATGTGTAATTTTATCTGAAGGCAGTTGTTTGAATATAAAGTGTCTATTCCCAAAATTCAGTTCATTGTAATGATTATTTAGAATTTCAAACTACTATAACTCTCTGCGGATAAATAGAATCCAAATTGTGTATTTTTAATTTTAAATTGACGATTTTAGAAAAAAAAAAATTATTTCTAAAATTAGTACCAAAAAATGGATTGGTCAAAATAATCGAAATGTAATTTCACATAACTGTTTTGGGTTCTTTTCAGTTTTCTTCTGGATTATCATCTAAAAAAAAGTAATTTAAAAAAAATGAAAGCAAATACTTGGGATAGATTGTTTACTATCATTATATTAAAAAGACAAAATCAGCTGGAAAACTTATAAATTTAAGCTAAATATTTTTTTTAAAACTTAGTTGTTCAGGGAAACTTTATTACAAAGATGGCACATTTAAAGAAAACACAAACGCTTTCCAAATAATAATAAACGAAACGTGTAATATTTGTATATGAAGTCGAATCAACTTAAAATATTATCTTAATAATAACTATATTTTTAAAGCATGCTGTAATCATAATACAATTTATATTTAATTCATATCCCTACTTTAGAAGTCATGCTTTTTTTATGAAATATACTTTGAAACGAGATGACACATGTTTGATACTTAGCGAGAATTGTATTAAAAATGTATACCTTTATATCTTTAAACTTGTACAGATTCAAAAAATAGTTAATACAAATTCCGAACAACAAGAAGTAGGACTTGGGCTCATAATCAGGCGCGGCCAATTTTTAAAAATAATACAATATTTGTAATCGAATAGTGTAAGCCTTTAACAAGATTAGCCTTAAATATACTGACAATCAACTTTATAGAGACTAGCTATATTTCATTGGTTCCCTAATTGTAATCGGTTAATGGCTCCAGTTTCTATTTTTTTTAAATTGATTAAAAATGACACTTAGTGGTAGACAATCAATTTAGAAACAGTAACAAATAGTTTTCCTTCTTGCGTAACTTTGCTGCCCTGTTAATCTGCGACCAATATTTCACGATTAGCCTAGTCACAACTGATGTGTTTGAAGCCCCCGTTTCACAAGATCACAAAATGTTAACATTCTAAAGTCCAGCATCTCTTGCATTATTTAAACTAGTATAGTCATTCTTTGATAACCTATCTTTCATTAGTCTCAAATAAAAGGATTCAGTCCTCATAACCTTGCTATGTCTGAACGACATGCATGATGGGTATTTGATGACGACATCCGGGGTCACGCCTGAAGCTGATGTCATTTCATCGACTACGGGCACTTCCAAACCTCGTCCTGTATCTCCTCCATACGATGCCAGGTTTTGATACTTAGCAGACCCGGAAGCGTGTTCGTCCAATGACAGATTGACATAGCACTTGCCGGATTGATCTGACGGAGCGAAAGGAATTGATGTCTGTGTCTGGAATTTCTGTCTCAGCTTCTGGTAGATTGAATCAAAGCCAGGTCTCTTGTTGGGATCTCGATCCCAGCATCTCATCATCAACTCGTACCTGGGGGTAGAGTGACTTCATTATACTTTATTAAAGCGTTATAGAATTTTGAGATTTGAATTTCAAATATGAAACAATAATACGAGATGACCGTGTGACATATGCTGATATGCAAATATTGAGACATTTAAAGTTCAATTAGATGTTATGTATGCATGTATGCAAATATTTTGAAATTTAAAATTAAACTATTTACAAAATAAATTAAACAACATTTTTTTAAATATATAGGCAAAAACCATTAAATATATGTCTCTACGCTCATATGCTTGTTTCATAGATTGACTGCTAATATAGTCGTCTCTAGCTTCATATATTTCTGTCATAAATTGTATGCGTTGGTAGGCGTGTCCAAACTATCACCACAGTATATCTAATGTTGGTAGGCGTGTCCAAACTATCACCACAGTATATCTAATGTTGGTAGGCGTGTCCAAACTATCACTACAGTATATCTAATGTTGGTAGGCGTGTCCAAACGATCACCTCATCGCTCATTTATTATTTCATTATTGTTTTACTGCTTATCGTTGTTATCCCATCAAAGTGTGCACCTGCAGATCTCTCATTACTCCCCCCATATTCCACGCTAAGGTCAGCTTAAAATGAGATATCACGTGCCAACAATGAGTTTTAGTAAAGTGACGGGGCGGGACAATGTCTTCCTTTCATTTTAGCCAACAGCCAGCCTTTATGATCGATATTGGTTTGAATTTGCACGTATACAAAATTATTTCTTTTGAATTATGGTTATACTTATGTAAATGTATTCATATTTAATTTGTCAACGACCTTGAAATATATTTTCTTAATAAGTATTACATGTTTTAATTTGTAAAGAAAATTAGCAGCTCTTTTTCACGACTCTAATATCATTGAATTTAAAGATATTGTCGTCCACATAAAAATGAAAGTTTAATTTAGCTTCCATAAAATTAATCTAATTTTTCTTTATTTGACTTCAATCAAAAATAAATTATTTCGATATTCTTCTCCTTCTACATTTCGAGGGCCCACGATCAATTAATTGATCATTCTGGCTCATATGTTATTAAAGTCACTGAGATAAAAATCAATTTTAATTTAATTTCGCAATTTTAACAAAGCACTAAAAAAAACAAAAGACATTGAGTTTTTCCCTATAAATTAGATAATGATTTACTAAAAACTAGTTATAGCTCGCCAAACATTGGCGACAGCAATGCGTGAACTTCCCATCTACTAAAGTTACTTAACAAAACATGAACTAAACTAGCGCACATTTAAGAATCCCAATTTTTCGCTACAGCCCTTCCCTGCATGATACGTTACTTCACACTTTTTATTTTACGCTCATTAACTTTTTAAATATTCTGACGTCGAAACACTTTTAAACCGAAAATAAATAACACCAAATTTAAGTTGAGACGAATTCATTTTCCGAAAAGAAAATATGAGGCACCAAACGCAGTTGCGTTATTTTTAAAAAAAAGTCATTTAGTGTACCTTTATTTATCGGGAATTTTATTTTGCACACTATCCGGAATCAACGCAACTTCCCATACCAAAATATACGTCACAAAATACAAAGCCTAGAAAATAATATCAGTACCAATTTCCTAATTAGGAAGCAGCCAGATTCAGCCGGAAGTTGACGCAGTCCACTAGAAGCGTTATATATATATACTAGCTTTTCAAACATATATTATTATCTTTAATACAATCTCAATACCAAATACGCGAAATCGGAAGCAGCGCTTCTTAGGCAGCAGCCGGTCGGAAAAAAAGCAGTCCACGAGTTACGCCAGAAGCGTGATATACATAAGAGATGAGTTAATTCTTAGATCATAATTTATTTATGAAAAATGGATACATTTAAAATAACAATTAAAGAACTATTTTAATCATTATATACACATGATATCATAAATTTCATATTCAGTTATATATATAAGATGTAAGCTTTAGCAGGAATAGTAATTATTAAATGAAACAGATAAGACGTACTTTCCAATATTACTTACAGAGAATCAGGGCAGAAGTAAGGGGCGGCTAGTCTGCTATCTTGTAAGAACCTCACAATATCCAGGTCATCGACGCAAGGGTACGGAGTCATCCCTCTTGTCAACATCTCCCACATCACAACGCCAAACGACCACTGGAGGATTGGGTTTAAAGATCACTCATAGAATAATATTTCCATACTAGACCTTAACTACCTGCAGATTTTTTTACACCAGAAAATACCCGGTGGATCCAAATGTTAAGAAAAACGTAATTTCTCATTTTATATTATATATCCGGCCTTTAAACAATAGGTCTACGTCCGATCCTACACCCCATCTGCTGACCTTAAAAAAATAGTCCTACAGACGGCCCACAGACAGGCCTACACCCCACTTGCCGGCCCTTAAGCAATAGTCATACAGACGGCCCAACAGACAGTTCTACACGCTACCTGCCGGCATTTAAACAATAGTCCTACAGTCCTACTCTATACCCGCGGCTCTTTATTGATTAATATAATAGTAATCTCTCTTTTGAGATGAATACACTCATTACAATTAATATAAAACATGTTGAGTTGGGGGAGGGGCGATTGTGAAAAGGAAGCAGGTATTAAAGTATGAAAGGAAAGTCTCAATAAAAATTATATGTATTAAAAACACAACACACAAAAAACAAAAAACTAGCCAGAAGAAAAAAGAAGAAAACCGTTAAATGGAAGTCATGTGTTGGGTTAGTGACGTCAATGAATGTCATTCACAAGATGACCTCTTCACCAATAATCCTATCACTAACACATTTATAATACAACGGTGAGAACTAAATACTAAATGATGTATGGCAAAGAGAGGAACAAATGTTACCCCTACTTACGACATCAGACTTGGTGCTGTACAGCCCAGTCTCGATGCTCTCCAAGGCCATCCACCTCAGGGGCATCACGACGTTGTTGTCAGTTTTGTAATAACCTTTCACGTAAATGTCTCGACACAGGCCAAAGTCGGCGATCTTTATGCAATGGTCCTCGTCTAGCCTGAGAAATTACGGACACATCTTTCATTGTAAATCGTGTGATTTTTTTTTTGGTCTAATTGTCGGATCATAGTTTGACTACTGACATATTCCTTATTAATTAGAAAGTAGTTGCCATAGCAACAACAAGACGGGACTCTTCTGTGAACTAAGGACCATAGCCCCTTCTGATTTGTTGAAATCGTCGTAGATTCCGGACCGGCTTATTGAACAAAAATGAATTGGTGACAATCTAAACAAACTTAAAATTAACAGTGACAAGTTAACTGGACTGAATGGTGACAAGTTAACTGGACTGAATGGTGACAAGTTAACTGGACTGAATGGTGACAAGTTAACTGGAACGAATGGTGACAAGTTAACTAAACTGAATGATGACAAGTTAACTGGACTGAATGGTGACAAGTTAACTGGACTGAATGGTGACAAGTTAACTAAACTGAATGGTGACAAGTTAACTGGACTGAATGATGACAAGTTAACTGGACTGAATGGTGACAAGTTAACTGGACTGAATGGTGACAAGTTAACTAAACTGAATGGTGACAAGTTAACTGGACTGAATGGTGACACGTTAACTGGACTGAATGATGACAAGTTAACTGGACTGAATGGTGACAAATTAACTGGACTGAATGGTGACAAGTTAACTGGACTGAATGGTGACAAGTTAACTGGACTGAATGGTGACAAGTTAACTAAACTGAATGATGACAAGTTAACTGGACTGAATGGTGACAAGTTAACTGGACTGAATGGTGACACGTTAACTGGACTGAATGGTGACAAGTTAACTGGATTGAATGGTGACAAGTTAACTGGACTGAATGGTGACACGTTAACTGGACTGAATGGTGACAAGTTAACTGGACTGAATGGTGACAAGTTAACTGGACTGAATGGTGACACGTTAACTGGACTGAATGGTGACAAGTTAACTAAACTGAATGATGACAAGTTAACTGGACTGAATGGTGACAAGTTAACTGGACTGAATGGTGACAAGTTAACTGGACTGAATGATGACAAGTTAACTGGACTGAATGATGACAAGTTAACTGGACTGAATGGTGACAAGTTAACTGGACTGAATGGTGACAAGTTAACTAAACTGAATGATGACAAGTTAACTGGACTGAATGGTGACAAGTTAACTGGACTGAATGGTGACAAGTTAACTGGACTGAATGATGACAAGTTAACTAAACTGAAAGATGACAAGTTAACTGGACTGAATGGTGACAAGTTAACTGGACTGAATGGTGACAAGTTAACTGGACTGAATGGTGACAAGTTAACTGGACTGAATGATGACAAGTTAACTGGACTGAATGGTGACAAGTTAACTGGACTGAATGATGACAAGTTAACTGGACTGAATGATGACAAGTTCACTGGAATGAATGGTGACAAGTTAACTAAACTGAATGGTGACAAGTTAACTGGACTGAATGGTGACAAGTTAACTAAACTGAATGGTGACAAGTTAACTAAACTGAATGATGACAAGTTAACTGGACTGAATGGTGACAAGTTAACTGGACTGAATGGTGACAAGTTAACTGGACTGAATGATGACAAGTTAACTGGACTGAATGGTGACAAGTTAACTGGACTGAATGATGACAAGTTAACTAAACTGAATGATGACAAGTTAACTGGACTGAATGATGACAAGTTAACTGGACTGAATGGTGACAAGTTAACTAAACTGAATGGTGACAAGTTAACTGGACTGAATGGTGACAAGTTAACTAAACTGAATGGTGACAAGTTAACTAAACTGAATGATGACAAGTTAACTGGACTGAATGGTGACAAGTTAATTGGACTGAATGGTGACAAGTTAACTGGACTGAATGGTGACAAGTTAACTGGACTGAATGGTGACAAGTTAACTAAACTGAATGGTGACAAGTTAACTGGACTGAATGGTGACAAGTTAACTAAACTGAATGGTGACAAGTTAACTGGACTGAATGATGACAAGTTAACTGGACTGAATGGTGACAAGTTAACTGGACTGAATGGTGACAGGGTTAACTGGACTGAATGGTGACAAGTTAACTGGACTGAATGGTGACAAGTTAACTAAACTGAATGATGACAAGTTAACTGGACTGAATGGTGACAAGTTAACTGGACTGAATGGTGACACGTTAACTGGACTGAATGATGACAAGTTAACTGGACTGAATGGTGACAAGTTAACTGGACTGAATGGTGACAAGTTAACTAAACTGAATGATGACAAGTTAACTGGACTGAATGGTGACAAGTTAACTGGACTGAATGGTGACACGTTAACTGGACTGAATGGTGACAAGTTAACTAAACTGAATGGTGACAAGTTAACTGGACTGAATGGTGACACGTTAACTGGACTGAATGGTGACAAGTTAACTGGACTGAATGGTGACAAGTTAACTGGACTGAATGGTGACACGTTAACTGGACTGAATGATGACAAGTTAACTGGACTGAATGGTGACAAGTTAACTGGACTGAATGGTGACACGTTAACTGGACTGAATGGTGACACGTTAACTGGACTGAATGGTGACACGTTAACTGGACTGAATGGTGACAAGTTAACTGGACTGAATGGTGACAAGTTAACTAAACTGAATTATGACAAGTTAACTGGACTGAATGGTGACAAGTTAACTGGACTGAATGGTGACAAGTTAACTGGACTGAATGGTGACAAGTTAACTGGACTGAAGGGTGACAAGTTAACTAAACTGAATGGTGACAAGTTAACTGGACTGAATGATGACAAGTTAACTAAACTGAATGGTGACAAGTTAACTGGACTGAATGGTGACAAGTTAACTAAACTGAATGGTGACAAGTTAACTGGACTGAATGATGACAAGTTAACTGGCCTGAATGGTGACAAGTTAACTGGACTGAATGGTGACAAGTTAACTGGACTGAATGGTGACAAGTTAACTAAACTGAATGGTGACAAGTTAACTAAACTGAATGATGACAAGTTAACTGGACTGAATGGTGACAAGTTAACTAAACTGAATGGTGACAAGTTAACTGGACTGAATGGTGACAAGTTAAATAAACTAAAACTTGAAAGGATCACGACGTACTTACATGCAGTTCCTAGCTGCTAGATCCCTGTGTACAAACTTGAGTGAACTCAGATATGCCATGCCGCTAGCTATTCCACATCCGAAGTTATAGACATCCTGAACACTCAGAGTCTGAAGTTTGAAAAAAAAATCAGTATTAATTTCTAAATTATATTTTCACAGGTTTATTTAAAATTGTTTCATTAAAAATTGGAATGCCTTCTCTTTAAAAATATCAATTTGAAAATTAAATAGTCAATAAATAAACTAATACTTTTTAAAAGCGTATCAACCAACAACTAACATATAAATAAAATACAACCTAACATACACAGGACGTACAACCAAACATACAACCATAAAATCCCGTATATGACTTAAGAGGTCTCCGTTCTCCATTAAGGGAAGAATCACGTGATAGACCCCCGGGGTTTCTTCTGTGAGACCAATAATCTCCAAGATGTTTGGATGTCTGAAGTCTTTCATGATGAGTGCCTCCTTGAGGAACCTGTTTTGGTCAACATCAGTTGTCATGGAATCTGTTAAAACAATACGGGAGCAAATTCATTTGTTAGTATACATAATACTGTCGTACACGTCATGGGATCTGTTAAAAATTATTACGGGAGCCAGTTCATCAGTTAGTATACGCAATGCTGTCTAACACGTTGAAGATAACTGTTCTCGTTGGATAATCGAAGTCAAGCACAATGCGGTTTAAAGCCCCAGCGACGCCCATGTAACCATAACAACACCGGAAATCCAAGTGGATTCAGCACGTCAGCCTGTTATGGTGGCTCATCTGAATGAAGGAAAACTCCGAGGCAAAGGGAGCCAACCCAAATTGTATAACCTCCGGAGTGCTTTAGGCGATATGACATTAAAAATCTGGTAAATTGGATCACCAGCTTTGTGGAGAGGGAGGGGAAATAAGCTGACTGGGAACTCTTTAATTCTTCATAGCAAAATGACCAAGCAACCGCATGTAAAAACCAAACCATCGTCGGCGTGAAATGGATGGATTCCCCCTCCACCACAACACCCCCTAATCAAGCATCATATTCTTGATGACGTTGTAAACATTATATGCTGATCAACATGCACATAGTTATTTTACAACATTCATTGAAAGTATATCAACGCATTGCTTACATCGGTTTCAACACATTTTCATGATGAGACGCTGACAACTTTAAGTTCTTAGTCTTGTCAACGATTTCCGTTTACATTTCTTTATCGTCATATTACTTTAGCGAATTTTTACGACAATGTTGATCTCACCTCGGAGCGTTTTAACGGCAATTTTTCTTGAAAAGCCTGATCCAAGGTCAAGGATACCGTCATACACACAACCAAAGGTCCCTGGAAACAAGAACAATCTAAAATCTAACATTTAACATCAAACATCTAATATTAAAAAATATAAGAATATTTTGAAATTATAGAGATCAAAGTTGTTTTTTGTTTGAATATCTCGAGAAAGTGTGTAAGCATTCAATTTTGCAAGCAATCAAGTTTGTGGGCAACCAAGTTTGCAAGCAGTCATGTTTGTAATCAATCAATTTTGTAACGCTTCAGGATTGTAAGCAATCATCTTTGTATGCACTCATTTTTTAAAGAAAATTAAGTTAGTAGCCAATCAAGTTTGGAAGTGATGTCTTAGGTACAAAATCCAATGTGTTTTATGTATTAAGTCCAACATGTTTATGGACCAAGTCCAATGTGTTTTATGTATTAAGTCCAACATGTTTATGGACCAAGTCCAATGTGTTTTATGTATTAAGTCCAACATGTTTATGGACCAAGTCCAATGTGTTTTATGTATTAAGTCCAACATGTTTATGCACCAAGTCCAATGTGTTTTACATACCAAGTCCAATGTGCTTTACGTATAAAGTCCAATGTGCTTTACATACCAAGTCCAATCTGCTTTACGTACCAAGTCCAATGTGTTTTCCAATCGTTAGTCTTTCAAACGGAATGTTCAGCTGATCCACGTCATCACTTTGATCTTTTCTAAATACATCCTTCATAATTTGCCCCATTTCTTCCTGGCGTCCCTGGACTTAGAGGATATGTCCGTTACAAAGATAATCTCATCTGAATGACTAAACGCTAGATAGCATTATACCAGAGTACTGAATTCATGAATTGTTATAACCCAAGTACGAGCTATACAAAACAATGCATTGTGTACTCAGATGAAGTATTTAAATGTTTTTAAAATTGACTGTAAAGCCATTTTAAAAACAAATTCAACGTTATTTGTGATCCCCTCCCCAATTCCTACTGTTCCAAATCCATCTTTCCAAAGCTCAAAATTGCTCGGAATAATTTTAAGGGGGAATCACTGATAAATGACAAGTTAGTGTTATGCCCCCTAAGGCAAACCGTTTTAAATGGCTTAGTTTTGAACTTACATTTCTTTTGAACGCATTGCCTACTTTTATACATCAATTGTTAAACTAAATTTTTTAAATGTCCCTATTTGATGATATATATTGAACGTACATTTTATAAGTGTTTTTATGAAAAGTATTTGAATACTTTTAAAAATAATTATTAAAAGGTCAGAGTAGCTAAAACAGAGTAAACAAACTAATTAATTTGCCTTCTAGATAAGACAAAGAACTGGAACCATGACAAATGAAGGTTTAAAAAAAAAATTATGTACACAAATTTCTTAAACTGATAGTTAATTACGATATAACCAGGCTACAGACACAAAGACTTAAATGCACAAGATAGTTATCAAGATATCTACCAACTTTTAGCGGCCGCCCTTCTGTTGAGGCGCACCAATGCTGACGTCATTATGAGAAGAGCACATATAGCAAGAAATACCCATGCTGTAATGGTCACTAACATAAACAGATTAAAATTTGCCCCGGGGGATGCCAGCGACACCCAGACGTGACCGAGATCTTGTTGGTAGTTTCCAATCTGCACTTTGACTTTGTGTTTGATGTAATGTGAGTAATTGAAAGAATATAAACGAGCTGAATTTATGGTTTCATGGTCAGAGCTGTTCAAAGAGATGTCCATTTGCTCTTTGAATTGTTCAATCACTCCCTTAGCATTGCAGGCAAGGGCATCTTCAGAAATATAAAGAATGGGACAGGACGCAATTCCAAGGCTAACATTGAAGTATCTCCTGTTGATGAATTTAGGGATTTGCTTTCCCTGTTGGAAGGATGAATATCCATGATTTACTGATGAATATCATTGTAATACAACAAACTAATGTTAACAAGATTTAGTGGTGAATATCATAATACATAATAAATGAACACAATTTATTTTTAAGACTAAGTATTGTCAAAACTAAAGTTAGAAGAAAATCGTGTCTAAAAATCCATCTGTGCTCTATATTTCGAAAATACGCTATGGTACACACAATAGAAAAGAATTGAAATTAATTTTACATACAAAATAGTAATATATGTTTCATGTAAAATAATTACTTCAATAGAAATATGTTGAGTATGCTTAATAAAGAAATCTATTTTAATTACACCTTATTGATATTTCAATTAGTCCTAAAACTATCATTGTAAAGACAGATGAAACATAAGACGTCATGAAAACACAAAATCAGAGATGGATCAATGTATATAATTCTCCAGGTATGAAAAAAAAATGATGTAATGATGATGTAATACATTCGAAATATAATTCCCAATAACAGCGCTACATAAGATGGTTTAAATTAGAGCAAATTCCTTTAGTGTTATATGGAAATTATCTTAAGAACATACATTAAAAATATGTCTAGATTCAACTTACTAGTAAAAGCAGTGGTTTATTGTCAGGCAAATGATAATCCTCTGTGAAGTTTAAGAATATCGGATCACGATAAATGGCCAGAGAGATTGGGTTGCCGTTTGTCGTGTTGGCAAAACACTCGTTGTCCATGAGCAACAAGGCGATCGCTTTGACTTGTGATGCATTGTTCAGACGGAAGTATTGCTCAGTGATGCGTAACACATTCGGACTCACACACATCACAAGTCCTAAAGTGATGCTTTCACTAAAGCATATACTTTTTTCAAACTGTCAAATAAACAAAGATTTCCATGTCCGGTAAAATGTCCAGCAATATGTCCAGCTATATATGTCCAGCAATATGTCTCTCAATATGTCAAGGAATATTACCGTTTTCAAATTTTGTTAAAAGTAAACGAAACGAAATGTTAATTGTTTGAGGCCACTTAAAGTCTCATGTTCATACCTGATGATAATGCAGGCACTCAACAGACAAAATGTACAACGCTAACATTTCTAATACTGTTTATAGTTTGTGAAGAACTTACATACATAA
The DNA here is from genome assembly GCA_964017045.1 of Omphiscola glabra. Lineage (NCBI taxonomy): Eukaryota > Metazoa > Mollusca > Gastropoda > Lymnaeidae > Omphiscola > Omphiscola glabra. Next base: position 36,893,928 of record OZ024799.1, read on the forward strand.
TACTTGTATTAGCGTCAGTATAGTTAATGATTAAATCATAAGACACAGAACTATTCAAGTTGAAACCTGAGATATTCAAGGATGTTCCACCGCTGAAAAGAATAGGATTATGAAGATGAAAACAATTGTTGATTTAAATTTTAAAAAAATAACTGTTAACATATAAAAGTGCTGAAATACAAAGGATATGGTTCTGTATCCATCTATCACATATTACCATGAGAATTTTTTTTTAAAAAAACATCATTATTCAGTTTGTTTTAAAGTGTCCGTGCTTTTAAAAAAGGTATGATTAAATCGATACAAAACAGGAGAACTTTGCTTCTACAATGCGATGCTTTCGTTATTTTAGTTCATTGAGTTTAAGGACATACAAGAAAATAGTCTCTTCAAAAAACACATATAACTATTTTATTAAACAACAAGTGCTGTTTTAAATGTCTTTAATGTTAAAGTAAGTCTTGTGATCCATATTTAGACATTTATCATAGCAAAATTTTACTTCCAGGCATTGAGAGATAAATGTAAGAGGCATTATTTAAATAGAGGTATGTTAACTCATTTAATTACAATGAAAACATTTGCGTTAAAGACTTTTCTTTAAATGTTCCAAATTTTACATTAGGCGTTACTACGTGAATTGTTACAAATCTTACTTAGGTGTTACAGTACCTTTGGATAGTAGCCGTTGGTGATATGGAATGAATGCTAAGGTCTGAACAGACCGTTACGTTGGAAAATGCCGGAAAAACTGTTTCAGTTTTTTGTGACTGTAGAATTGTAAAAAGGAACAGATGAAACTAAACAAATTGCAGAAATGAACAGAAGAAACTAAACAAATTGCAGCAATGAACAGAAGAAACTAAGCAAACTGTAGCATGCACAGAGGAAACTGAAGACACAGGAATACATAAAATTTAAAGACTTGAATTTCATCACCTCACCATCAAAACAACACCCGATAATTTAAGGCATTTATTTAACAGTCCGCCGTCGTAAGGACCCACGATTAATCAAAGACGTTTCAGAGAAGATTAGATAATTTAGTGGTTATAAAAATAATATCATTTTAGAATAAAATATTCCATCTATAATTATAATTCCCTAGTCGATCTTGTCCTACTCAGCTTCCATTTCTCAACGTGATGCACACAACAGAATAACCAATAACCTCTCTGTTAAGTAAAGTTCAATAGCCAATAACCTCTCTGTGAGGTAAAGTTAAATAGCTTTGCTAATTTAATATGTTTTAAGATTTGGAGCATTAGATAAACAATATTTAATAGGTGAGTGAAAGCCAGAGGAAAATATGGTCACGCGATACCAAAGTATGTGATTTTAACAATTTTCCAAGCAATAAATCTATAAGTTTATATAAAAACATAATCAAATATACAGAAATAAAATCTATATTACCTTAAAGAAAAGGAAAAAGCATAACCGTTCGTCGGAAGATATAAATATTCATACAGACATACACACACAAAAAGAATACAATCTGGTAAGGCTTCAGTAAATATATCAAGCCTCGTATATGCGTTAAAAATATTGAAAACAAATCTCTTCATGTTGGGCAAGTTGTCGACTTATTTATTGGGGGTGAGTATTCTTTAGAACAAATTAAAACGTAAACAAACTTTTCCCAAAGGAAAAAAAAAAAAAAATGTGGGGGGGGGGGTAATGCTCGAGTGATACATATTTAATAATAAAAAAGCTGGGAGATTCGTGTAGAGGATACGTCGGTACGTGGAAGCAAAAATTAAGTCAAAAACACATGTCTCATTGAACGTATTAGTGTGAAGAATCAACCACATGACCCTCTGTGCATTAGTGTCAAGAATCAACCACATGACCCTCTGTACGTTAGTGTGAAGAATCAACCACATGACTCTCTGTGCGTTAGTGTGAAGAATCTACCACATGACCCTCTGTGCGTTAGTGTGAAGAATCAACCACACGACTCTTCGGAAGTCAGTGTGAAAAATGTTACTTTCATGATCATTGTAAACTTTGGAAATCTTCTAAAGGTTTTAGTTGCAAACCTTGCTCTATGGCAATATTACCGGGGATGGTGAGACTGATTGTGCCACTGTGTGGCTCACCTTAGCTAGTGGAGACGTAAGAATGGACTAAAGAGCTAACACCTTAGCTAGTGGAGACGTAAGAATTGACTAAAGAGCTAACATCTTAGCTAGTGGAGACGTAAGAATGGACTAAAGAGCTAACATCTTAGCTAGTGGAGAAGTAAGAATGGACTAAAGAGCTAACATCTTAGCTAGTGGAGACGTAAGAATGGACTAAAGAGCTAACATCTTAGCTAGTGGAGACGTAAGAATGGACTAAAGAGCTAACATCTTAGCTAGTGGAGACGTAAGAATGGACTAAAGAGCCAACATCTTAGCTAGTGGAGACGTAAGAATGGACTAAAGAGCTAACATCTTAGCTAGTGGAGATGTAAGAATGGACTAAAGAGCTAACATCTTAGCTAGTGGAGACGTAAGAATGGACTAAAGAGAAAACATCTCAGCTAGTTGAGAAGTAAGAATGGACTAAAGAGCCAACACCTTAGCTAGTGGAGACGTAAGAATGGACTAAAGAGCCAACACTTTAGCTAGTGGAGACGTAAGAATGGACTAAAGAGCCAACACCTTAGCTAGTGGAGACGTAAGAATGGACTAAAGAGCTAACATCTTAGCTAGTGGAGACGTAAGAATGGACTAAAGAGCCAACACCTTAGCTAGTGGAGACGTAAGAATGGACTAAAGAGCCAACACCTTAGCTAGTGGAGACGTAAGAATGGACTAAAGAGCCAACAGCTTAGCTAGTGGAGACGTAAGAATGGACTAAAGAGCCAACACCTTAGCTAGTGGAGACGTAAGAATGGACAAAAGAGCTAACACCTTAGCTATTTGAGACGTAAGAATGGACTAAAGAGCTAACACCTTAGCTAGTGGAGACGTAAGAATTGACTAAAGAGCTAACATCTTAGCTAGTGGAGAAGTAAGAATGGACTAAAGAGCTAACATCTTAGCTAGTGGAGAAGTAAGAATGGACTAAAGAGCTAACATCTTAGCTAGTGGAGACGTAAGAATGGACTAAAGAGCTAACATCTTAGCTAGTGGAGACGTAAGAATGGACTAAAGAGCTAACATCTTAGCTAGTGGAGACGTAAGAATGGACTAAAGAGCCAACATCTTAGCTAGTGGAGACGTAAGAATGGACTAAAGAGCTAACATCTTAGCTAGTGGAGATGTAAGAATGGACTAAAGAGCTAACATCTTAGCTAGTGGAGACGTAAGAATGGACTAAAGAGAAAACATCTCAGCTAGTTGAGAAGTAAGAATGGACTAAAGAGCCAACACCTTAGCTAGTGGAGACGTAAGAATGGACTAAAGAGCCAACACTTTAGCTAGTGGAGACGTAAGAATGGACTAAAGAGCCAACACCTTAGCTAGTGGAGACGTAAGAATGGACTAAAGAGCTAACATCTTAGCTAGTGGAGACGTAAGAATGGACTAAAGAGCCAACACCTTAGCTAGTGGAGACGTAAGAATGGACTAAAGAGCCAACACCTTAGCTAGTGGAGACGTAAGAATGGACTAAAGAGCCAACAGCTTAGCTAGTGGAGACGTAAGAATGGACTAAAGAGCCAACACCTTAGCTAGTGGAGACGTAAGAATGGACAAAAGAGCTAACACCTTAGCTAGTGAAGATGTAAGAATGGACTAAAGAGCTAACATCTTAGCTAATTGAGACGTAAGAATGTACTAAAGAGCTAACATCTTAGCTAGTGGAGAAGTAAGAATGGACTAAAGAGCTAACATCTTAGCTAGTGGAGACGTAAGAATGGACTAAAGAGCTAACATCTTAGCTAGTGGAGACGTAAGAATGGACTAAAGAGCCAACATCTTAGCTAGTGGAGACGTAAGAATGGACTAAAGAGCTAACATCTTAGCTAGTAGAGACGTAAGAATGGACTAAAGAGCTAACATCTTAGCTAGTGGAGACGTAAGAATGGACTAAAGAGCCAACATCTTAGCTAGTGGAGAAGTAAGAATGGACTAAAGAGCCAACACCTTAGCTAGTGGAGACGTTAGAATGGACTAAAGAGCCAACACCTTAGCTAGTGGAGACGTAAGAATGGACTAAAGAGCCAACACCTTAGCTAGTGGAGACGTAAGAATGGACTAAAGAGCCAACACCTTAGCTAGTGGAGACGTAAGAATGGACTAAAGAGCCAACACCTTAGCTAGTGGAGACGTAAGAATGGACTAAAGAGCCAACACCTTAGCTAGTGGAGACGTAAGAATGGACTAAAGAGCCAACACCTTAGCTAGTGGAGACGTAAGAATGGACTAAAGAGCCAACACCTTAGCTAGTGGAGACGTAAGAATGGACTAAAGAGCTAACATCTTAGCTAATGGAGACGTAAGAATGGACTAAAGAGCTAACATCTTAGCTAGTGGAGAAGTAAGAATGGACAAAAGAGCTAACATCTTAGCTAGTGGAGACGTAAGAATAGATTAAAGAGCTAACACCATAGCTAGTGGAGACGTAAGAATGAACTAAAGAGCTAACATCTTAGCTAGTGGAGACGTAAGTATGAACTATTACTTTTTATTTAAAAACCTTAAGACGTGGTGATGTGAAGAAATGTGAGAGATATGTGCAGAAAATGACAATGATGAATTTTATATGTTATATATGTATTCCAAATCTGATTATCTTCGTTGCATGATTGTTACCTGAATTCCAAAATCTGCACAAAGAATAAGAATACAATGGAAAATGGCGTGAGACGCAAGCTTTGCTTCGTGTTTTCTCATTTCTGTTCGATCATTTGGACGACGATCTCATATCCACTATATCTGTTCAAAGAAATATATTGTGTAATATTTTATAGTCTAGCCAAAAATAAAATTAAATAAATAAAAGGGTAAAGATTAAAATTAACTGCACTTTAAACGTCTGTTTTACTTTAAGTTTAGAGTTATGATCACGAGGCGATTATTTTATCGCTTGCCTGTTAAAACGAGGTTAATTTATTTCTCTTAGCATTCTCTATTAGTTAGGGTTACATTTCTGAACAAAATGAGAAGATGCTGGACAGATTAATTAACCTACATATTAGCTTCACATGCGCTTGGATTTAATCGGAAAATGTGTCACAAAATTGATCTGACGATCGCCACTTGCTGTGGGCGTCATGAACAACGTGACAACTCCCGACAGCCCTGCTTACCGCTGTAGTGACTGACATAAACAAGGTGTCACTACCCCGTTCTCCTCAAACCCCCCCCTCCCCCCACCCGCATTCACATTGAATATTTGCTTAATCTATAATAACTCACGGCATTGTGACGAACAATTTAGGTAACTAGAGATCTAAGATCCAGGGTTCATTTGGAAAGAACTATAAATACAAAACCAATACGACAAACGAATATATCACAATGAAATTTCACAGCCTGGCAGATCAACTTATTACAGCACCATGTGATTAAACGATGTCAAATGTATAAAATGTATTATCTGTCTTGTTATGTCATGAATATGTCAGCATAATCAGCGATAATTATTAATGAGGCTGCACATAGTGACATATACCAATATAATATATTATTATGGTTCATTAACATTAATTACGTAATATAATATATTTTGATTGACTCCACTCTAGAATTATTGCTTACATGTCGAATTCCATAAATCCATTTTAAAATGAATCAACATCTCTAGACGGCTGATCATTCTAAAATTGACTTTGATGTATTTCATTATTTATGGTAAATAAACAAATATTCTTTTTTTCCTCTTGAGGAACAAGCAATCCGTCAAGTACTTGACTTGTGATCGCAATGAAACCGGAAGATGGTGAGTCCTCAACACGTGGCTCATTATTGAAGTAAAGTCACGCTTGAATGACCTTCAAAGTAAATATATGATGACGTGTCATGTCGAATTTTACTGAGAAAATTAGTTGTAGTATATGTCTTTAGAGTGTGATATAAATTGAACTTCTTTTTTTTTTATTAGTTGAATTTGTTTGGTTGAACTTCTCTTGTTTGGTTGAACTTCTCATGTTTGGTTGAACTTCTCTTGTTTGGTTGAACTTCTCTTGTTTGGTTGAACTTCTCTTGTTTGGTTGAACTTCTCATGTTTGGTTGAACTTCTCTTGTTTGGTTGAACTTCTCTTGTTTGGTTGAACTTCTCTTGATTGGTTGAATTTCTATTGTTTGCTGAAACTTCTCTTGTTTGGTTGAACTTCTCTTGTTTGGTTAAAATTCTCTTGTTTCCTGTATATTATGTTGTTAATTTCTCTTATTGGGTTTAATATCCTTTTGGTTTTTAGTTTAATGTCTCTTGTTCAGTTTAACTTCTCTTGATCTGTTGAGCTTCTCTTATTTGGTTAAATATATCATGTTAAAATGTGTAAGTTTTTAAAAAATCGATTATTTCAAAACTACATTCGTTTCAGGTATAGGACTAGGGTATGTCAAGTCAAAAATCAAAATCTATTTTACGCCACAAATTGTAAATGGGTCTTCGTGCAAATGGTTCACTTATTAACTGAAAAGTTTGGGGAAATTATCGAATTACCTCGTGCGTGTTGTCATTTGATTGGTCGTGGACCACTGATCATACTAGGGTTGCTGGTCATAAGATGGTGGCTGACGTTACGAGGTGTGCCGGACCTGATTCTCTCTGTGATTGTGCAAATAGGTCACACCCTAGCAATCAAACAAATCTACTGCTACTGGGTTAGGGATGACAAGGAGTAATGATTGTAAAGTGGACTACTCTCGATTGTGGGGAAATAATTCATTATAAGGCTATATATTTATGAGCTAAAATTTATCGTTAAGTAGAAGCAAAATGAAATTTAGTTGACAATAATAATAAAATAATTGCACAAAATGATTAAATAATTTCTTTGGAAAATAATTTTGATAGTTTCTATAAAACTATACGATAGGAAAACACAGAAGTTCAATCCCCAGCAAAAACCTAGACATGCAAAAACAACAAAAGCGTGCCCCGAGTGGATGTGACTCGTTAACCTTGGATGGCAACTCAATACAAAGAAGGCAAACTCTGAGCTCAAACCCGGAGATAAAGTCCCGTAGGCGGTATATCATTTACACAATGAAATTTCCAACAATTCCTTCGATGTGGTCCGCACAAGAACACAGGGAAACACATTAAATACTGCGGGTCATTTACTTCATCCTAATTTATTTCCAGTCGTCTTAAATTAAGTCTTCCCTTTGGAACACATTGGCGGGGACGAGAGACTGGAGCTGACAAAATGCGACAGTCAAGACCTCAATGGAAGTCTTGGTGTTCTCCACATGCGAATGATGAACAGTAAAATATATGTGTTTTAATTATAATTAAATATAAGAATATGATTAATAGAATGTGATTGGTAGAAAGTGACTAGTAGAATTATGGTAGAATACTCACCTGCCACAAAATTATGACATGTGAGTCTTCCATCTGAGGTTTTTTTTTCAAGTGGATTTTTAAATCTAAAACATAGATAAAAAAAAACATTGCGATATTATCCTCACAACAAAACATTGGGATATTATCCTCACAACTGCATTACAAAACTGCTGCCTCATTGTAAAATAAAGCTACACTTACTATCTATACCAGCGTTCTTCAAACCTTTTTTATCAGGCACCATTTAACTGTCCTTCAGACACGCGGAAGCTGGTGCATTGTCTCTCATAGACCGTTTCGGGACGGACTACATTTTCCAAACAAAATTGAAAGAACCCCTTTACCCACTGCACATTTCTTATTGGAGTGAAAGGAAGTTTTAAAAAAATTACTCAATATTTAAAAGAAGAACAATTTTAGTTAACTCAACGTTATTTCGATAGGAAGTGTGTGCCTCTATAGGGGACTGCGACTTCCTTTGTCACCCAGAGTTATCGTTCATACCGGGTAGTACAAAGAACGTACAAAGATGGCTGCTCAAATACAAAGATGGCTGCTCACATGGCAAAAACATCATTTGAGACTAGGCGAGTTGAATAAATTAAGAAATGTTTACGGGAATTGCATCAGCCGTTATCTGGAAATAAAGCAGGACTTGTAGATCGGGCACGCGGCTGTGTAGCGTTGCGAATTTGTGGGGAAAAAACGTATCTATCTGATACATTTTCTAATTTCTAGGCGAAAAAGATTAACAAGGGCAAATACCCCTGCTTTTTCAGGAAGTTGCAGTCCCCTATATGTTTAATGTACGATTCTATATTTGTCCGTGGGTTCGCGGGTTATCAAATGACGGCCAGGCGGATGTGATTAAGGAACCTCGGTGGGGGCCGAATATGGCTAGAGGGCCGTAGTTTGAAGGAAATAGTAGAACAAGGTATTTAGAAGACAATCGAGAGACAGGACAATAAGTGAAGAAAGTTTAGGCTCAGAGCCTTTCTCGGCAGACAGGACAATAAGTGAACAAATTTTAGGTTCAGAACCTTCCTCGGTAGACAGGATTATGAAAATACCACAAGAAATATAAACTAAGAAAAAGAAATTAAAAACAACTTTTTAGGTAGGATACATGTATATATATATATATATATATATATATTATGTGATTTTAATTTATACTTATTTCAATGTTTTGTTTTCCTTACTGATGAAGGGATGTACCGAAAAGTTTACATTTGTATTTTCTAAAATCATCATTAAAGCTGAACTTATATTGTTTTATTTACACAAATTGTTTGTGTCTAATTAATATACCTTAAAGTTTTATCGCAGTCCAACACTCTTATTGCCAGAAGTTGGATGTTCCAAAACCACGATTACATGAAGTAAAAGAATGTATATATTTTTACTGTGAATATTAAGATTTTAGCGATAAAAACATATTTGGAGTAATATGAAATATGAGATATAAGAAAGGAAATACAAGGAAATTGAAGATCCATAGTTCGAATGTATTTGATAACGTGAGATTGTGTAGAAAAGCTGAATTACTTTGTTTTACATTCTAACTCTCCCTGGTGTGTTGGTACAGGAAATCAGTGCTGTTATGGAAACATATGATGTCCCTTTATGTTTAAGGACCTGAGATCTACATGCTAACACAACATAATAAAATACATTAGCTACACCTTTGCACAATCCAAAATAACTATATTATGTATTTTAATTTTAAAAATGTATTGTCTTCAATATATGTATGTATTTTATTTTTTAAAAATTGTTCTTATATATATGTAGGTATTCTAATTTTAAAATTAATTTTCTTATATATATGAATGTATTTAATTTTTTAAAATTAATTTTCTTATATATATGTATGTATTATATTTTTTAAATTTATTTTCTAATATATATGTATGTATTTAATTTTTTTAAATTTTTTTTTCTTATATATATGTATGTATTTTGTTTTTTTAAATATATTTTCTCAATATATATGTATGTACAGTCGAACCCGCTAATCTCGACCTCGGTTAATTCGCCAACCCTATTAAGCCGACGTTTTTGAAGTGGAACCTCCAAATTCTCTCTTTGTCTTAGAATTTTCTCATCGGTTATGTCGCACTTTTATGTCGCCGAACCCTAATATCTCGAGCACAAAAGAGGGGCCAAATTTGCCACTTAACGTTGGTTATCTTGATCCCCGTGACCAATCGCCAACTTTTGAAAAGTATGTTATCGATGCCACTTCACCATCTCACTACCGTATTTTCGCGTTTGTATCGACAATCCCGGGTGCTATCTGCGGGTGGGGGAAGGTAGGTTCCGCCGAGCGAAATAATGACGTCACAGCACGGAAAGACGTGTTGGCGGACTACAGTGTGTTGTGACTATGTCATGTTAAATATTACCACTACAGCGATCTCTTTATGAAAACACAAAGCAATAGTATACGCAGTGGCGTAGCGAGCTTAACTCGCGACCGGGCACAATACCTATTTAGCGCCCCCCCCCTCTATTCGAAAACCATACAATATTAAATGTAAAATATACTATTTGGCACCGCTTTTGTGAGTAGCGCCCGGGGAATGATGCCCCCTCGCTACGCGACTGAGTATACGGGCATACGATAACTGCGAACATGTTGTTAGCATGTATGTATATTTTTATAGCATGCCCATCGCTTCATCAAACAAATAACGGCAACGCTGTTGTGTAAAAAAAACCTCCAAAAACACGTGCATGTATATAAAGACATTTCAAGCACATGTTAATATATTGCCGCCATATTGGTTTTCGTTTATCTCGATCCTCGGTTATCTCGACGCCTTTTGGCATACCCCGTGGCCGTCGACATAACCGGGTTCTACTGTATTTTATATTTTAAAATTAATTTTCTTATATATATGTATGTATTTTATTTTTTAAAATTTATTTTCTTATATATATATGTGTATGTTTTTCATTTTTTAAAATGTATTTTCCTATATATGTATGAATGTTATTTTTTTAAATTTATGTTCTTATATATATATGTATGTAATTTATTTTGTAAAATTTATTTTCTTATATACATGTATGAATTTTATTTTTTTTTAAATTTATTTTCTTATATATATTTATGCATTTTATTTTTAAAAAAATATTTTCTTAAATATATGTATGCATTTTATTTTATTTTAATTTATGTATTTGTTTTTTAAATTTATTTTTTTATATATATGTATGTATTTCATTTTAATTTTATTTATTTTTCTTAAATATATATGCATTTAATTTTTTTAATTTATTTTCTTAAATGTGTATGTATTTTATTATAATTTTTTTTTCTTAAATGTATGTATATATTTAATTTTATTTTTATTTATTTTCTTAAATATATGTATGTGTCTTTTTATTTATTAAATATACGTGTGTATTTTATTTTAGTTTTATTTATTTTCTTAAATATATGTATGTATTTTATTTTTATATTTTTTCTTAAATATTTGTGTCTATTTTATTTTATTTGTATTTGTTTTCTGAAATATATGTGTATTTTATTTTATTTTTTATTTTCTTAAATATATTTATGTTTTTTTTTCTTATATATATTTATATATTTTTTATATTTTAATTTATTTTCGTAAATTTTTTAAATGTTGTAATTTAGACAAATGTTTATAAGGATTCTTACGTTGTTGTAATGTTTTTTATTTAATGTTGTAATTTAGACTTAAATCTTTGATTTATTTAGAGTAGCTTGGCTTATAGATCCTAACAAGTGTCAGGTATTTCGTTATTGTAGTGTTTCTTACGCTGCTTTTATGTTTATAAGGATTCTTACGTTGTTGTAATGTTTTTATTTTATTTTGTAATTTAGGCTTAAATCTTGGATTTATTTAGAAAATAATTTTCGTCCTTTTGTTTAATAATATAAAAATACAATTTAGAACTTATATTTTTTTTTATTATTATTATTTTGTTTTGTTTCTTGTTATTAATTCTTTTGTGCATTTTAAATGTATTCTTTTATATTTTTAGACTTAAGCTATTCAATGAATATTTGACATGGAAATGAAATCAAATTTAATATATTTTAAATGATAAATTTCTCCAGCATAAAGAAAATTATAAACTGTTTTTTTTTTACTCTGAATAATTAGAAAAAAAACCGAAAGGCGAGATCAATATCTTCAAATGATTGGCAAAGTGACCAGTACTTCAATAGTCAATAGAAACTCCCCAATTAGCGCCCTCTATTGTACAACGTCGGAGCCATCTGATGCGTTGGATCTATTTCTATTTACTACAGACGGAAATCTGGAAAAGGTGAGTTATGTTTTCATTATTAGTCGGCCTATTACTGTTACATTGTTCACATATTTTTTCAATATCTTCATTTCATCTCATTTAACAACTAGTTGTACTGGACTCGTAGGCGAGGGAATATTTCTTAGGGAGAAAGTAACCCTTCAATAACAAAAATAAATAAAAACATATATAAATAAATAGGCAAACGTGATTTTTTTCAAAAGTATTTTCATTTTCAATTACTTTGTTTGTTATTTTGTAACTTTATCATATTATCTACCATATTATTTACGTATTAACCTAAAGTGAGGATGGCATTAAAAAATGGAAATTAAAACTAAAAACTTACTTCTGTGAGGCAATGCAGTTGAATTTCTTTATTGTACTGAAAAGAACATTTAGACACGTTTGAAGAATTTATTTGTTGTTTTTTATTATTGTTTTGTTGTTAACATCAATTTGTTGGATAGTAAATAATTAAAAAGTGCGTCTGGAACAATGGAATACAAGTAGTCGATTATATAATGTGATCCAACTCCTAAAGTTAAAGAGTACTATTGAGTTGTTCTGATATAGATTTAATCGGATAAAAGCGTTGTTTATATATTGTATCGTTCGAGTGGATATCTACGTACGCCTTGGTAATGTGAGGTTTATGTTGTACAAAATGTCAAGCGACAAATAGATCTACCCTTCTTTCAGCTTTTGTGTTCTATGTCTCATGTCACTTGTCTTATATCATGTGTCTTATACCATATGTCATATGTCTTGTGTCATGCGTCTTATGTCGTTTGTCTTATCGCATATGTATTATGTCTTATGTCATGTGTCTTACGAAATATGTCTTATGTCATATTACATATTACATCATATGTCTTATGTCATATGTATAATGTCTTATGTCATGTTTCTTATGTAATATGTATTATGTCGTATGTATTATGTCATAGTTCATGTGTCTTATGATATATGCCTTATGTTATATGTGGCTTATATTTGGAATATTTGATACGGAACTGGAATGATTATATTAATATGACTGGTTAATGCATTGGATAAATAAACAAAATCGTGTCTATCAAATAGGGCTCTATAAAAAAACAGTTTGTTATTTAGAGTGGCCAGTATTACAGAATCACGGTAAGGGTCACTAACAAGACAGTACCAATCTGAAATGTTACACAAACTGTTTAAAATACAAGTGCCGTTGTACGCGGTCCCACAAACTAGCAACATTCCGAGCTGTCCAACAACTTCCAACACCTTAAACCGTGTTGTTGCATGGATCGGTCTGTGGTGTGAGTCATCTGCATCAGATACACGTCCAATTGAAATAATATAGTGAGAGAATTGTTTAACTTGGAGCAAAATCTCGTTATAAAATTATCTCCTTTAAGATACATGGTCGCTGCGGTATTCCTGGTTAACTTTGTGATGTTATAATCCAACACTTTCGTTTGTCCATTTAAAATATTTTCCCTGTGTAGAATATGGAAAAACATATATATATCTATATATATGTGACCTATGTACAAACAAAATGTTTATAATTGTATCCAAGTTCTTCGCCATCCATTTCTTGGAATATTATGGCAGAGAAAACGGGGTGGGTGAGGGATCTACTAACAAAAATAAGAAAATTTGTATGCTTTTTAAAAAAATATTAGCGAGGAAACTTTAAGAACTATTTTTTGTCTGATAAATGTTAACCGTTACTAATGTTGTTCAATTCTGGCATTAGACATCTATTTCACTAATGGTCAATCTCATCAAGCAATGTTGCATCTTGCTACACAAATGCGCCGGGAAACTAAAAACAATATTCTCGACTTTTATTCTCGAGATGTCAATCATTACAATTACAGGGAGATGGTCATAAGCCACAGTTTTATACAATGTATTTATTGGAGTCTTCTCTGCACATTTTCATAAAATGATAACAATCTTACAAAGAATGCAGAACATTATTATAACATAATTACAATAGAAAAAAACTCAAATATTACATTATAAACTTATCAGGATAGGGATATGAAAACAAGAAACTATTATATATCATAGATGTAACATATTTTACTAGTTACCAGCACGGCAATCCTGGCACGAGGTACTAATGGTAAACTAGGTTGCCAGTTTGGCAACACTGGTCTGAGGTATATAGTAAATAAAAGTCACAAAACTCTTTAGTGGTCCCAAAATTTTTATGGCCAATTTTTGAAATTCACCAAAAAAACATTTGGAGATATAGAAACATGACACGTAACAATATACTTCACGTGCAGTCCTTTTTTTCCGAAGAAATTAAAACTGAGTAGGAAATAATCAATGACCAAATATATTAACAAATATTTCTTTCTGGGTTTACATCGGGATAGATATTTCCCGAGGATTGCATGACCATTTAGGTAATAGAGGAATTAGTGAGTCTTTATTGAGAACAAAAATATCAGAAAATAGCAATAATTTCTCTCAAATCACCTTTGAAAAAAAAAAACAAACAATCTAACAATGATGTATTCATAAGAAAAAATGAAAATGTTTTCATCTATTCCTGTTTTCAAAAACAAATGTCGTATTCTGTTTGACTGTGCTGGAGCTATTGATCATCAGTGCTGAAAGCTTTCTTCAACAGCAATAATGATATGGACAATGTCCCCGTTGACTTATATCTCATTATGAAATGGCGTCAGCGGGCCGTCGAGCTCGCGCTCCTTATGCCCTCCCTGGCGCCCACCCACACCTGCCAGGCGCCGGGTTTCCCCGACGTCGGGCCGTGCGGGAGAACGCCAGAGACCTCCCCGGGCGTGAAGCGCCCCCCACCAGCAACCGCTCGATCGGGTTTACCTATGACTTATAAGAAGTAGCTACAGTTCGTAAGCATAACATAATGTTATTTCCATGCAATTCAGGAAAATATTTACAAATTTAGAAACTTATACGAGCAAAATAGATAGAAATTATATTATTATTATACATAATGGAACAGTTCTTGAGAAAGAAATTGCAATTTTTAAGGAAACAACTCAGGAAAATCCATAATTTAAATATAATAAAAATTGCAAGATTCAAGTTTCAAATCTGCCTAAAATTTAAACATTTCTTATCATCGATGTAATTACAATAGTGCTGACGGTTGTTAAAGTCGCTGCTAGAATTGAATTTCTTTGTGTGGTGGCACTGTTCCCTGAAACAAACAAAAAATGCACTTGTTTGACAGATCAAGTCTTTCATTAATGCTGACAATAAAATGACAGCTTTTCCTTGTCACATCTCATACTATTTACTTTTGGTTATTTATATCCATATCTGGTCATTATCTGTAAGTGACGTCACACAGGCGTCATCACGTGGGCAAGATAAACACATTTATTATTATGGCAACCTAGGGGTTAACTTTTAAAAAAAAAATTAATTAACTAATATAATTGTGAACTTTTTGTAATGAATTAACATATATACGTATTTTTAAAATGATTTACTGTATTTTCAATATTAAAATTAATATGATTATCAATGTTTTATGAGTTAAAATGGTAGCTTTCCTTGCGTAATGAAATACTTTGGTAATATTCGTATTCAACACTCCAAAAGAAATTAATTTCAAAATATTGATAAAGAAAAGATGGTTAAAATAAAAAAAACACTAACGTAAAATGAAATAAAATTGCCAAAATGAAATTGAGATTGAAATAAAAATAATGAAATAAAATAAAAATAATAGTTTTTTTTTGTTATGGCTACTAAATCCTATTTAAGGATGACTATTTAAAACAATTTAACGAAAGTGGTAACAACAACGAAACAAATAATATCTTTCTATTTTCAAAGTAACAAACCTTCTGGGATACTTGTAGTCGTAGCTGACAAGTGAGCAGCAACTGGACACAGGGAAAGAAGACCAAAAAAAAAACTGTTTAAAGCAACATTATTGCAACGCCGTCCTAACATTTACACTTCAAAAGACCTTGCATTTATGGAAATCTATTTTAACTTTTCATAGTAGACAAATCTATGGAGTTACTAAAGTTTACTGGGTATTCATTTTCTTCTAAAGAAAATAAACTGTCACATCTATTTTGATGAACTCATGGGTCAAAACCTAGCTTACATAAAACTTAAACAACCCTTAAAAACAAAGTTTTTCGTATAAATCCTTTATTAAATGTGATATCGAGAAACGGATGCGGGGTGGGGGGGGGGGGGAGGCTGAAAATTTGACAAAAAATGCACTTTATAAGAATCACAATAGTGCTCCCCCCCCCCCCCCCCCCAAGGCTAGCAATCGCACTTTTTTTTTCAGCCCCTGAAATATATTAATATTCTTAAGATACACCCGCTTTTGCACCGCAGATTTATTTCACCAATTATTGCAGAAAAACAGAAGAAATTATTACGCACCAAACACACTACCGTTGTTTTGTTTTAATTTTTGTTTTTAAATCTCATTCATTTATCCGGAATTTTATTTCGTGATTTCAGTGTCATCATATTTCCTTCATCTTCCCCTTGAAAAACGAGAAAAAAAATAGATTTTTGTGGTGATGAGGCTGAAAATATGACAGAACGCGTTGTCATCAGCATCGACTTTATGTGTTGCGTTTCAGCTCGTTAAGATTGACGGGAAGTGGTCAATTAACCATCCAAATATTTTGGCAGCCAGAAACACACGAAGAAAAGTAAAGTTAAAATAAAAGGAATTTTTTGTTTTAAAAAAAGGAATCACTTACTTTTGGGCCCCACTGTACCCGAGTTCCTAGTTTGGGGTCGAACTGAAAAGTTCAAGTACAAATTATTTTAACATGGCTATTTACCAAAACTGTTGACTAAAGATCGTATGTTTTCTATGACGATTGCTCTAGATATATGATGTATCAATGTGTGAATGAACAGCCAACACCATGTCTTCATGATTCATAGGTTTTTGTTTACTTTTGAATAGTGAAAAGAAATGTTTACTTTTGAAATGTGAAAGGAAATGTTTACTTTTGAAATGTGAAATTAAATGTTTACTTTTGAAATGTGAAACTAAATGTTTACTTTTGAAATGTGAAACTAAATGTTTACTTTTGAAATGTGAAACTAAATGTTTACTTTTGAAATGTGAAACTAAATGTTTACTTTTGAAATGTGAAACTAAATGTTTACTTTTGAAATGTGAAACTAAATGTTTACTTTTGAAATGTGAAACTAAATGTTTACTTTTGAAATGTGAAACTAAATGTTTACTTTTGAAATGTGAAACTAAATGTTTACTTTTGAAATGTGAAACTAAATGTTTACTTTTGAAGTGTGAAACTTAATTCAATCATTGCATTAAAAAATTAATTAATCATGTATGAAAGAATAAGATACACAATACTATACTTACCAGTTACTAACTTTTCCCCAATGTTTAGATCTGTAGAGTAAATTACAAGGGTAGCCTCAACATCTCAGATTTGAGCAATAATATACACAGAAGTAAATCGTTAAGTAGGAGCATTTAAGAGGATTTCGATAAAAAGAGTTACAGGTAAGTGGAACAAGGGTTGGGGGGGGGGGGGGTGAAGTGGACCCAGTATCATTGAAAGAGAAGGAGATGGGAGAGCCGTGTAAGGATGGGGGGGTGGGGATTAGGGTCAGAGGGATGCGTTGTGGAAATAGGAGGTGGGCAATTAAGGAGACTGCGTGGGTTTTGATAGGGAGCGGGTAATTGCGGTGGGGGGTCATGGAGAAGTTATTGAGTGATGAGGGCAATGGTAGTCAAGAAGCAGAGGGACTTATAGAGAGAGTTATTGATAGAGAGTGACTGATAGAAGGGGTGACTGATAAAATAGAAGGTGACTTATAGAGAGTGTGAATGATAAAGAAAGTGACTGATAGAGGGAGTGAGTTAAAGAGAGAGTGACTGATGTAGGGAGTGACTGATAGAGAGAGCGACTGATATAGGGAGTGACTGACAGAGAGAGCGACAGATATAGAGAGTGACTGATCCAGAAAGTGACTGATAGAGATAGTGACTGTTATCGAGAGTGACATAAATAGAAAGTGACTGATAGAGATAATGTTTGTTATCGAGAGTGACAGAAATAGAAAGTGACTGATAGAGAGAGTTACTGATACAGAAAATGACAGAAAAATAGGGTGAATGCTAGAGAGAGAATGGAAGAGAGAGCGACTGATATAGAGTGTGTCTGATAAGGAGAGTGACTGATAGAGAAAGTGACTTTGCGGGTTAAATAATTAACGTGATTGTGGTTGGGTGGATAATTTGAAGCGGAGACCGTATGATTTTTTTTATCAAGTATGGTAGGGGATATTGGGGTGGGGCTGAGACTCAAGGCGAAAATGGTAATTAACCAGAGTTTAACGGGTTAGAAGTGTCGTTAGATTTTAGGAATCTTGAAGTGGGGTTTGGTTTGATGAGTCTTGGGGTGGTGAGCCTAGAATTGACGGTGAGGGAGGGGAATTATGTTGGTGAGTATGATGGGCTCATCTCCTGTGTTTTAAAGATGTCATAACGGTCTTCCAGCTCTCAACAATTAAGCTGTCTAAGAATTATATTTAAGCATCAGAGAAAACTACTAGCTTGGATGATATTGTATATCATATTATTCTTAGAGTCTACAGGAGTTCTTAGATTTAAATATCAAATTGAAAAAGAAAATACCAAAACAATTGATTAAATCACTTACTGCAATGGATTTGTCTTTTCGCAAGTTCGCTTTCAATGTTGTCTTTTATCTAGTGGAAACAAAAAGAAAAATAACATGAATATTATTGAAAGGTCCATACAATTGAATCTATTTTTAAGTCTTTCAATATTCGGATACTATGAAAAGTTAGACGGAAATTTAAAAAAGATATATTTTAAAGAAACGACTTAAACTCTTCAGTAGCGGGCTTCTTGAGAATGCCGTCACCCAACAGGGGAATAGTGGACACCACACCTAACAGGGGAATAGTGAACACCATAACTAACAAGGGAATAGTGAAAACTATACTTAACAGGGGAATAGTGAACACCAGACCTCACAAGGACATTGTTTACAACAAACCTCACAAGGCAATAGTGAACCGAACATCTATACATTATCTACAGATACTATAAGTCTACTGAACAAAGTCATAGCGCTCACCACTAGGGCCATGTTAGACTGTGTCACAAACATCATTTTAAAGGCATACACATCTACTCACGTTGCTCTTAATCAGCTGAGCTTCACATGGCGAGTACCTCAAACACGTCACGTATTTTTCTATTAGCCTACATGGAAAACAAAGAGTTATGATAGTAACAATGAATGTTGGTATGGCTCGTAAATGTCTCTTGTAAAATATGAAGTGTAACTTTCAACACGAACATTCTGTTGACATGATCGCAAAATGCTGAGAGTTAATATATTTTAGATTATACACGCCATTCAGGAAAAGGTTTCGAGACTTTCTTAATGCGATCACTCACACTAAGGAGTTAATAGGTTCTATCACATTAAGGAGTTAATGGGATCACTCACACTAAGGAGTTAATAGGTTCTCTCACATTAAGGAGTTAATGGGATCACTCACACTAAGGAGTTAATAGGTTTTCTCACATTAAGGGGTTAATGGGATCACTCACACTAAGGAGTTAATAGGTTCTCTCACATTAAGGGGTTAATGGGATCACTCACACTAAGGAGTTAATAGGTTTTCTCACATTAAGGGGTTAATGGGATCACTCACACTAAGGAGTTAATAGGTTCTCTCACATTAAGGAGTTAATGGGATCACTCACACTAAGGAGTTAATAGGTTCTCTCACATTAAGGAGTTAATGGGATCTCTGACACTAAGGAGTTAATAGGATCTTTCACACTAGGGAGTTAATTTGAGCTTTCAATCTAGGCAGTTAAATGGATTTCTCACACTAGGGAGTTAATGGGATCTCTCACTCTATGAAGTTAATGGGATCTCTTACTCTATGGATTTAATGGGAACACTTATTCTATGGAGTTAATAGGATCTTTCATTATATGGAGTTTATGGGTTCTCTCACTCTATGGGTTAATGGGTTCACTCACACTAGGGACTTTTATAGAGTGGATTCATCTTTGACGGAAAAAGTGTAGAAGAGGAAAGAATTTTAAATAAATCGAATTAATAAAAAAAGTCTAAGTGTTAACATTTTAAAATGCATACAATTATTAATTCTACAAAATTCAATGTTAAAGAAACCTATTTATATTTTCATTTGTAATTCTCCTTTGCGACTTACTGACAAATCTGCTGAGTCCCTATGTCCGTGTTAGCGTGATCGATGACGTCATTGAGGTACGTTCTGGTACAGGAAGTGATCGCAGCATTACATGCTACAAAGAAAAATATGTAAACCATAACTTAATTATGAAAGTCAAATTAATGTGTTTGTATTAGGATTTCATATTACTTTACAAAATATTGTTTAATATATATGTGCCTGGTTTCTTTGATACACAGAAAGTATTTCAAAAAAATCTATTTTGGCCTTGCTCGGGCCAATTGAAGTGTCGCTAGGGCAAAATACGCACATACGTAACAGACTAAGACATAAACAAGATTTAAGTCCGACCGGCTCCACCAGGGTTGCTGGCACGCACCAGGAGCCATTTTAGAGGCGGTGCCAAAAAAACGAAATTAACACAAGTTTTTGACAAAAGGGACATCAAGCTTGGGACATTTTACATTTACACCAGACCTTGATTTAGTTAGTAACTTTGTATTGTATTATTATTAGTAATGTTATTAAGTGGCATAAGCATTAACACTTCCATGGCGTAGCCGTAATGGAAAGAGGGATTTTTAATAGGGTGCGTCCAAATGTTTGTAACACAGAGCTTAACCATGGATGGCAACCATTTTTTCAAATAACGGTTAGTTAAAAAAAAATCATGCTTGTGGATTCTTAACTCGATTCCAGTAAGCTGAGTAGGGCTAATTAAAACAGACAGAATATTTTTGGTTTAAATTGGTTTACTCTCAATGTGAATCATTTATTTCCGTGTAATTCATTGGATCCTTATCCAATTCAATATAACGAAACCATGGTGACGGCTGAGACCGAGGACACGAAAAGGGGAACAATCCTAAGCACTCTTTTCTCCCCGAAAAGAAAATAAATTTTCCAAACGTGTCGTAGTCCAAACAGAGTGAGTATTACGAGGGATCACTTACATGTTGGTTCAACTGTACGCGGGTTCATAGTTTGAGGTCGAACTGGAATATTGAAGTATAAATTGTAACAAAATATTTATATATTAAAATTGTGACATTATTTCATTAAACCATCACTAAAAACAAAGATGTTCGTATAAATCCTTTACAAATTGTAATATCAAGCAATAAACGGGCGGGGGGGGGGGGGGGGGTGGGTGTGGCGGAAAATTTTACAAAACATGCATACAGGTAACGCACTTTATAAGAATCCCAATTACTCTCTCCCCTCCCCCATTTTCCATAAAAAAAGCTTCCACGCCCCTCAAATAAATAAAATGTTCTAATACCCCACCCGCTTGTACACAGCAGATTTATTTCACCAACTATTTCAGGAAAACATAAGAAAAGATTACGCACCAAATGAACGTGCGATTTTTTTAAAAAGTAATCTCGTTGAGCGCAGTTATCGGGAATTTTCTTCATGTCCCCCATTGAAAAACAATAGAACAACTGATATATGGGGGTGGGCGAGTGGGGCTGAAAACTTGACAGAATGTTCTGTCATCAGCAGCTAGCCTATGTGTCCATTTTCAGCTCGATAGCTTGACAGGAAGTGGGTCAATTAGCCGTCCGAATACTTTGCCTCCACTATGCCAGCTAGCCAGCCAGCCAAGCGACGTTAAGATAAAGGATTTTTTTAAAAACTGCTTACCAAATTTTTCGTAAGTTATAAAATTTCATAAGCTCCAATTCATTCAATTTGATATCGTAAAGTCAAGAAGATCATTGCATAATATTTTTATTGAAATTTGATGAAACTAATGCATTTAATTCCTTTGAATATTTATTACTAAATTAAATTTCTTTTGAATTCTACCATTCTAGAGCAGGCCTGCACAACATACGGCCCCCGGGCAGCATGCAGTCCGCCAGCACCCACTTTGCGGCCCGCGAAGTAACGAAATATTCTTAATTATTATTATATTCTTAATAGCTTTCCCCCCTTGTCCTATTATCTTTCGGACCGCACAAGTTTTTTTATAACGTACGTCGGCCCGCACAAAATTTTTCACAAAGTATTATGGCCCGCCTTACATTTTGAGTTGTGCAGGCCTGATCAAGAGTATATGTAAGAAACAGAAAGAGAGATTCACCTATTCGAAACTAAGACGTAACATTTTGTTACATAACATTTTCCCAGCTGTATACTACCACTACTACAGACACCGTGGTAACAAGGTCGACATATCTATACTTAAATGTGGTGAGGTCATTGATGTCGACATGTCTATACTTACGTGTGGTGAGATTATTGATGTCGACATGTCTATACTTACGTGTGGTGAGGTCATTGATGTCGACATGTCTATACTTACGTGTGGTGAGATTATTGATGTTTACAACTGAAGAGAAAAAATAAACACAATATTGTTTTAGTTATATAAGGTCTTGTCCTATCCTTATCTTAACAATACATAGGAATTTACACATTGGATAATATTCATGTGTAATTTTTTTTTATGTAATTTGATTTTTTTTTAATGTTACATAGCGATCATGCTATTTTGTTTCGCAATAAGAATATCAACTTTTTACATATTTTCTACAGAATTAAAGTAGTTTGTATATTTTACCATTCGAAATAAATATATGTTTTGATTTTTTTTCCGTAGAAGAAAATATTTTCTTATTTTGTTTGCGGATAAATTAAAAAAACTTTTTTTCTGAAGAAGATTTTGAAGGAAAAAATATCATCTTTCAACGAAGATTAAAATTGGTTTTTTTTAACCGTTGTGCTCAAACAGTTCAATAAATGCGTCTCAAAAACTTACTAACTGGTTCAGGCGGTCAAAAGTAAATTTTTAAAGAAAGTTCTTGTGACATTAAACCCTTGAATAACTCAAAATTAATTTTGTTATGTTAGTTATTCTGTCAAGATTTTAACAAACCGCATTGAAATCCTTTGGACGCCAAGTCTCTCTGGGCAGCGGCCGAAATCTGTGTAGTTTGAGACTCACTGAGCGCACACTCGTCACTTGTACACTTTATAAAGATATTCGTGTCTCTGAAAGACAAAATTATATTCAATCGAAACACTTTCATGGAGATTAGCGGTTCTCAAACAACAATAACACGATGTCACTCTTTGAATAATACAAATATTGGGGAACTTCATCATCCAAAGATAGCAGGTCCTTTATTCCTGCTGCTTGTCTTTTCATTTCATTCCAACAAATGTTTGCGAATAAAAAATATAAAAAAATGCAAGGAAGATGCATCGCAACTATTGAAAAAGTAGCACTAGTGAGAGATACTATTTGTATTTGTAAACGTGCATTTTAGCATGCAACTGATTTACAGAGGTACATATTTAATTCAAATGATTATTATTTTGGCAGAGGCGTAGGTATGAAATTTTGCTCCCGGGGATAAATTATAAAATTTCGTGCCCCCCCCCCCCCATTTTTCCGTTTAATCACACTTTCTATTACATTGATTGAAAAAGGAAAGCAATATATATTTTAATATAACATTGTATTAAAAGAGGCAAATGTATAGACGTTATAGTACATGACCCAATGTCGTAGACTGGTTTACATAGTATACAACGATTTATTTTTCTTTATTTCATTGTCGCAAATTGGTCAACTACGCAATCAAAATTTTTTTTTCCCCAATTTTTCCACTTTGAACGCTAAGAAGAGCAAGATCGCTGAGAGTACCCTGTCCCATTGACGCACGCAAATGCGACAAAATAAGTGGGCCCTCAGTTGACACGTTTTCTGAACCGCTACGCGGATCTTGTGACCGATTTATTACCCTTGTTTACTTATTATAATGTAACGTTGTAAGGTTCATTAAGACGCCCCTGTACCTTAGCACCTGGGGTCATATGAATACCGCCTCGCTACGCCTCTGTGTCTTAGCGTCACATTCGACGATCTACGTCCAATTGATTGCCAAAATATGTCTCCCATTGAATACGACCATGATCACGTAATATTTAAATATATTATTTATTCAGTATGTTTGGTTTTAAAATATCACTGGAAGGAAATTCGCGTTTATTACACCAGTCAACGTTGCTGTGTAAGCTGATTGAGATATAACTATAACACAACTGCTGACATATCAAAGCAATAGCACAACTTACTGGCATATCAACGCTGCATTGTTGGGATGTAGCGCTATATTGTCCATATAAATATTCATACATCGTTGTATTTGTGTGGTGCAATCTGTGAGGACAAAGGTCATGGATTTATTTAATTTTCAAACTTGGTTAATTTTATTTGCCAACACATTATATTGGGCAACATAGTGTGTAGTACAAAAATGTGAGCATGTTTGTAAAGCATAATTATGATTTCATAAAGATAAAATTTAAATACATTACTCTCTCTCTCTTTGTTTCTATCAATATCTTTTTCTCGTTACTGTCTCTCTCATTATCTCTCTGCTGTCAGACGTATTCTTGATAAAACCAGACTCATATAAAATGTTTAATTTTGCGTGAACGGAGACATACAGCCATAGTACATTGAACGGGAATATACAGTCATGGTCCAATGAACAGCAATACACAGTTACGGTCCATTAAACGGTAATGCACAGTTATTGTCCATTGAACAGCAACACACATGTATGGTCCATTGAACGGCAATATACAGTGATGGTCCATTGAACGGCAATATACAGTCATGGGCCATTGAACATCAACTTTCAGTCATGGTACATTGAACATCAACATACAGGCATGGTCCATTGAACATCAACATACAGTCATGGTCCATTGAACTGCAACATACAGTCATGGTCCATTGACCATCAACATACAGTCATGGTCCATTGAACATCAACATACAGTCATGGTCCATTGAACGGCAACATAAAGTCATGGTCCATTGAACATCAACATACAGTCATGGTCCATTGAACATCAACATACAGCCATGGTCCATTGAACATCAACATACAGTCATGGTCCATTGAACGGCAATATATATAGTCCTTTAAACGGAAACATACAAATACATTCATGGTCCATTGAAAACTCACTGCTTCATTATCATAGACACGACCTCAGTTCTTTTACCTGTGTGAACAAAATAAAGGTTGTACACATGACCTATGTCCTATGACCTATGACCTACCTTGAGCAGCTGTTCCCGACAGAAGGATTAACACCAACAAGGTGCCGAATAGCATGACGTCACAATAGGTTTTCACGTGCATCTCCCTGAAATAGGTGCTAAAAATAGCAGCACATCACTTAAACAAGCAATACAAAAAAAACGTAAATTTTGACAAACAAAATGTATATCCAAAACGTTTTGTAACATATATGGTCAATGTTAACATCTCTGCTTCTGCTGTATCAAATAAATCAGTTAATCTTAATAGGTCTATGTAATATGTAAAAAAAAACAACAACTGACAATTCAATCCTAAACTACTGACAAACAACAAATCAGTGTTTGTTTACATACAAACTATGGACACCAACACACAAAACAATTATTAGCAAGGTAAAAACTACTTTTAGCCAGCATTTTTTTTTTTTTTTTTTTTTTTTTTTTTTAGTATTGCGGTGTTATAAATGTCTTTGAAAAATTTTCTTAGATGAATTTTGAGTGTGCCACAAAGAAACTACATACTCTCTGATCCAACTGTTGTATTAACTGTATCTCCCACAACCTCAGTGAAGTAGAACGTCTATCTGTAGCTGCTTACTTCCACCTGTACGTAGAGATACAGCTGTTGATCTGGTGATGGAGAGGCTTTGCTCAGCACTTTTATACACTAACAAGCTTTTGCAGTATTTTTATCTTTGCTTTTGGCGCATCTTTCTTCAATGACTTTGCAACAATGACAGTTTGCTGAAGAGCGGAGACAGAAAGACTGAAAGGGTTCAGGGCAGGTCAGCTTACGTAAGGCCAGATTTAAAGAAAGGTATTTTCTGCATAGGCGATGACTGACTTAGAAGTCGGGCTGTGTCATTGCGGTCTTCAATATCGTTACATTTAATACAATTGACGTATTTTGTTTTGTTTATATGTGAAATGGTAGCCACTGGCTTGTTGGTAGCAACTGGCTTGTTGGTAGCCACTGGCTCTTTAGGATCCTCTGGCGTGTTCGTAGCCACTGGCTTGTTGGCAGCCACTGGCTTTTTGGTAGCCACTAGCTTGTTGGTATCCACTGGCTTGTTGGTAGCCACTGGCTTGTTGGTAGCCACTGGCTTGTTGGTAGCCACTGGCTTGTTTAAGTCGGGTGGGCTTAACAATCCTATATACTTAGTTTCCCTGTTGGGCGTCGTTAAAGAAAGCCTGACCCTTTCTTTGGGCGCTATTCCAGACTTCTATTCCCCTCGAACCACTTATCAACGCATGATAAGTGGCTAATCTTTTGATAAGTTGCTAATCTTCTGATAATTTGTTAATCTTATGATAAGTTGGTAATCGTATGACTAGTTGCTAATGTTATGATAAGTTGCAAGTCATATGATACGTTGCTAATCTTTTGTGAGGAAGTCTTGTGGATTTTAAGTCATACCCGCCGGGTGGGGGGGGTCCTCAAACATGACGAAAATGCTCATAAGGATACATTTTTAGTTACATACCCGTAAGTTAATATATTTGTGTATTACTCTATAATAATGACTTAAGCTGGACGTTTGGTGCAATAACTTCACAGCGCCTGTGTACGGTTTTATTCGGAGGAATTGAAACATGAATCAGAAAGTACAATACTAGTGGAGAGTGGGACATGAATCAGAAGGGTCAGTACTAGAGTGGGGCATGAATCAGAAGGGTCAACACTAGTGGAGAGTGGGACATGAATCAGAAGGGTGAACTCTAGTGGAGAGTTGGACATGAATCAGAAGGGTCAATACTAGAGTGGGACATGAATCAGAAGGGTGAACTCTAGTGGAGAGTTGGACATGAATCAGAAGGGTCAGTTCTAGTAGAGAGTGGGACAAGGGAATCATATAAAAATTAATTCTTGATATGTCACTCTTATTAATTGCCTACCACAATTATTTGTCAGTGAATAGTTTTTGGTTACCAACTTTGACTGTCTCATAAATGCTTCAACAAGGCAGCCATCGCAGTTATGAAAATTATCTTCAACATTAAATTAATTTTTTTTAAAGAGCAATTTCTATAAACACTCAACATTGCTCCGCAGCTCAAAACCCATGGGTTTTTGAACTGTGTAACTGGGCAAAACATATTGGTTTACAGTTGTGTTTGACTAGACTCGTTAAGACCCTACGTTAAGAGCTCTGGTTTCTGTCAACAATACCACGTCATCTTCCACACCGGAGCTGTTGTTGACCGAGTTAAACCCTCAATGGTTTAAAGATGGCCACCCACGCTACTACGTCCCGACCATTGGAGATGTAAACGTGCACCTGTGAAACTTCAACATTCATAACAATTGCGGCACGGCTTTCCAATTTTTCGGTTAACTGCCATACGGTATTTGATTGTATCCAGCCTGGACACATTGACATTATACTATCAGATTGTATCGATTTATGGCAGCGGTTCTCAACCTGTGGGTCGCGACCCCTTTGGGGGTCGCACGACCCTTTCACAAGGGCGCCTAAGACCTTCTGAAACACATATACTCCACATTTATAAAATATCAACGAAAATAATTTTGTGGTTGGGGGTCGCCACAACATGAGGAAATGTATCAAAGGGTCGCGGAGCTAGAAAGGTTGAGAACCACTGATCTATGGGCTTGACTTTAATAGCCATTTACTCCATGTGTTACTGTCTGGAGAGAAATGCACCTATTAAAGTCATATCAGTGACTGAGAGATAACACAGCATGTTATTCTAGTAGTTATCATGGTAAGGTTAAAGCCTCATAATTGAGGAACATATAAATTAGTATCAAATGTCAAGGTCATATGCCGTCATGTTTGTTTGGTTACCCTGAATACAATCGAGATGGTGAATTGAGAAACCTGCCCTTTCATATCGTTGATAAGAACTATAAATTAGTAAGGGTCGGAACAGGCTATTTTGTCATACACAGGTCAACGATATTTAAGAACTTGGCTTGGAGATCTTATTGGAGCATTGTCTTCCTTTAAAACAAAGTTTCAATACAACGGTAATCTTTTATTCCAACGTCCTGTTTGACTGAAATAACTAAGTATTAGTGTTGCTCTTAAAATACCATAACTACTTTTTAGAAAAGCAGATAGTACTTATACATGGCGATGGTGAGAGTTGAGAGATGGTACGGGTACATGAAGTTGGGGAGAGTTGAGAGATGGTACGGGTACATGGAGTTGGGGAGAGGTGAGAGATGGTACGGGTACATGGAGTTGGGGAGAGTTGAGAGATGGTACGGGTACATGGAGTTGGGGAGAGTTGAGAGATGGTACGGGTACATGGAGTTGGGGAGAGTTCAGAGATGGTACGGGTAAACAGAAATGGGGAGAGTTGAGAGATGGTACGGGCAGACGGAGATGGGGAGATTTAAGAGATGTTACATGTAAATGAAATTGGTGAGAATTACAAACTTACCTCGATTACAAATTAAGAATATGCTCACAAATTAACAATAAAAAAAATTCAATAGTTATGCAATGAGAAGCTGTCCAGAATGACACATTATTTCACGCTATTTTCATTGATGATCTTCCCATTATCATGCATGGGATAAAGAACCTAATTTCATCCTGATTATCCCATTGTGAACCTCTCAGTGCCAGGCAGAGAGGGAAAACCCTGTACATTGTACACACGTTGTACACACTCTGGCTTACAGATATGCTCACGGAAAATTTGTTGAACTTTGGTCCAGTTTTGATGCAGTCCTGGGTGAGTTAAGAGAAATTGTACAAGTCGTGCTGAAGAAAATCTCCCAGGTCCTTAAGTAAAGGTTACCGTACATGTAACCGACCAACATAAGAATAGTGTACAATGACAACACACATGAACAGGAGAAGACAGTCCTTTATAAGATGATATGCTGTTAAAATTCAGTCAGCTCATATTGAATGTTCCCGTGAGATGGAGTGATCACATACATTAAGTTCTTTGTTTTAAACATCCCCCCCACACACATAAAAAAATTATAATTCCGCCTTTGACTTTGACCTTATGCTACAAAGATTAATTGTTTATAAGAAATGACTTTGTCATGGTGAAAAAACTAATTTGTTAGTTCCTATAATGTGTGCTATTCATTTTGTCTACAACATATTTATACTATTTTGTGCAATAAAAGAAATCAGATCACACGAAAATGACACTAAAAATCTACTAGAAGCCATTGTGGTTTATTAAAATATGTATATCTATAGTACTTAGTATCACTACAGATGTACATTTTTGAATTAACTACAATTGCTAATCTTGCTAGCTGTGAAGATAGACTTACAGCTACAGAAGACAGCAAAACATCTAGCTAGCTGTGAAGATAGACTCACGGATGCAGAAGACAATCTGGCTAATTGAGATGATAGATTCAGATCCAATTTCATCAGATACACCATATCTTGATCGTAAATTTTAATAAAGCTGAGTTACAAAGATATCGTTCTAACTCTATTCTATTCATTAGATACGGTAGTTACACTTTCCCATTACTTGTCAAGTTATACAGGTGGTTTATGCGTGCCGCTATTTACAGTTAGTGTATGTTTGCCGCTATTTACAGTTAGTGTATGTGCGCCGCTATAATCTGATATCAAATTGTACAAGATATAAAAAAAACAAAAATTAATAAAGGGAAAGATTGTGTGAAAGGCACAGTGTAAGGGAAATAACTCAAGTTTCTAATTGGAGTTGTTAAACACGTAAAGGGGCTGGTTTCCGTATTAGTTCTAGAACCCCTAAGACTATCATGACACCAGTAGTGAACCTAGAGAAAGGGGCGGCGAAGGGGGTGGCCACCCTGGTTGGCATGGGGGGGGGCGGGTGACCGCCCCGGTTGGCATGGTTGGGGAATAATATTTTGTGTATTTGTTATATTAACAATACAATTTAATTGAATTTATTTTTTGAACAGATAAAATATTACCCGATAGACCTCTTAATTCATCGTCTCCACTTCTTTCTTTTCCTAAATTAAAAACTTCAAAGTAAGATTGATTGAATTAGAAAGATACCAGAGAATACTTTAAAACCATACAAACGTTGTCTACTTCCATTTGTCTACTTGCATTTGCTTATTTGTGGAGTGAATAAACATTTGTTTGGTTATATTTAATTAATGCGTGTTAATTTTTAAGTTCAAGATTATGTTTGTAAAATTGTATGTACGACAAAACAATTTTAATGTAATATATGATGTTTATCAACAAACATGAAAAATCGAAATGCAAACTTATATGTGTATCTACATTAACAAATATAATTAAAAAAAATTCTCATTGACAAATAAAAATATGTTCGATGAAATTAGTGTGAGAGAAGTGAAGGATTTTTCAAATTTGCATCTTTCAAGGAATATTCAATACATTTTGTGTTATGATTACTTGGGGAGTTATTTCTAGTTAAGGTACATTATAGGTCATTAAGATAGTAAAGACTTGAAACCATGAAATGTGGTTACTTTGCTCAATTCAAGAAGTGACTTTGATTCAAGGAGTAACTTTGATTCAAGGAGTAACTGTGATTCAAGGAGTAACTGTGATTCAAAGAGTAACTGTGATTCAAGGAGTAACTGTGATTCAAGGAGTAACTGTGATTCAAGGAGTAACTGTGATTCAAGGAGTAACTGTGATTCAAGGAGTAACTGTGATTCAAGGAGTAACTGTGATTCAAGGAGTAACTGTGATTCAAGGAGTAACTGTGATTCAAGGAGTAACTGTGATTCAAGGAGTAACTGTGATTCAAGGAGTAACTGTGATTCAAGGAGTAACTGTGATTCAAGGAGTAACTGTGATTCAAGGAGTAACTGTGATTCAAGGAGTAACTGTGATTCAATGAGTAACTGTGATTGAAGGGGTAACTGTGATTCAAGGAGTAACTGTGATTCAAGGAGTAACTGTGATTCAAGGAGTAACTGTGATTCAAGGAGTAACTGTGATTCAAGGAGTAACTGTGATTCAAGGAGTAACTGTGATTCAAGGAGTAACTGTGATTCAAGGAGTAGTTGTGATTCAAGGAGTAGCTGTGATTCAAGGAGTAGCTGTGATTCAAGGAGTAGCTGTGATTCAAGGAGTAAGTGTGATTGAAGGAGTAACTGTGATTCAAGGAGTAACTGTGATTCAAGGAGTAACTGTGATTCAAGGAGTAACTGTGATTCAAGGAGTAACTGTGATTCAAGGAGTAACTGTGATTCAAGGAGTAACTGTGATTCAAGGAGTAACTGTGATTCAAGGAGTAACTGTGATTCAAGGAGTAACTGTGATTCAAGGAGTAACTGTGATTCAAGGAGTAACTGTGATTCAAGGAGTAACTGTGATTCAAGGAGTAACTGTGATTGAAGGAGTAACTGTGATTCAAGGAGTAACTGTGATTCAAGGAGTAACTGTGATTCAAGGAGTAACTGTGATTCAAGGAGTAACTGTGATTCAAGGAGTAACTGTGATTCAAGGAGTAACTGTGATTCAATGAGTAACTGTGATTCAAGGAGTAACTGTGATTCAAGGAGTAACTGTGATTCAATGAGTAACTGTGATTCAAGGAGTAACTGTGATTCAAGGAGTAACTGTGATTCAAGGAGTAACTGTGATTCAAGGAGTAACTGTGATTCAATGAGTAACTGTGATTCAAGGAGTAACTGTGATTCAAGGAGTAACTGTGATTCAAGGAGTAACTGTGATTCAAGGAGTAACTGTGGTTGAAGGAGTAACTGTGATTCAAGGAGTAACTGTGATTCAAGGAGTAACTGTGATTCAAGGAGTAACTGTGATTCAAGGGGTAACTGTGATTCAAGGAGTAACTGTGATTCAAGGAGTAACTGTGATTCAAGGAGTAACTGTGATTCAAGGAGTAACTGTGATTCAAGGAGTAACTGTGATTCAAGGAGTAACTGTGATTCAAGGAGTAACTGTGATTCAAGGAGTAACTGTGATTCAAGGAGTAACTGTGATTCAAGGAGTAACTGTGATTCAAGGAGTAACTGTGATTCAAGGAGTAACTGTGATTCAAGGAGTAACTGTGATTCAAGGAGTAACTGTGATTCAATGAGTAACTGTGATTCAAGGAGTAACTGTGATTCAATGAGTAACTGTGATTGAAGGGGTAACTGTGATTCAAGGAGTAACTGTGATTCAAGGAGTAACTGTGATTCAAGGAGTAACTGTGATTCAAGGAATAACTGTGATTCAAGGAGTAACTGTGATTCAAGGAGTAACTGTGATTCAAGGAGTAACTGTGATTCAAGGAGTAGTTGTGATTCAAGGAGTAGCTGTGATTCAAGGAGTAGCTGTGATTCAAGGAGTAAGTGTGATTGAAGGAGTAACTGTGATTCAAGGAGTAACTGTTATTCAAGGAGTAACTGTGATTCAAGGAGTAACTGTGATTCAAGGAGTAACTGTGATTCAAGGAGTAACTGTGATTCAAGGAGTAACTGTGATTCAAGGAGTTAATTTACATATTGATACTTACATTGAGAAAGTTGTTTGTCATGATTTTCTAGAGTTCTTTTCCCTAAACTAAGATTTTAATGGGTATTCCAGTAGTATTATAGTATGTACCTTCCAGGTATTATTTTGATAAGTATTGCTTAGATCACGATATATCGGGGGGTGGGGGGTCGTGTTAAAATCACATACCGATGTATTATTGTCACAGATTATATGAAAATGTAAACCACTAATGGGAGACAAGTACTTAATATGTGTGAGCATAATATACAGAGTGTTGGGCCTTGAGCGGAACTGGCCAATCAGAGTGCATCTTTGAATACTAATAAAAGGGGAGAAGACAACATAATTAAGTGAACAGAGAACGTTGATTTTGCCACAGGCTTTTGTTGATAACATTACTAAGTAAAAGAAGATCAAGTTACGTGGACGTATAACAGGAATTGAAATTTGGGCAAATGCGAAGAGATAGCTCAGTGACTTCATTTGCAAAACCATGGTTCCGATACGGTCAAAACCACGGTTCGGGATAAATTTAGTGTTTAGTTTAGGTTTAGGGATAGATTTAGGGTTCAGGTTAGGTGTAGGGATACATTTAGGACATTTTTTCATTATTTTTTAACGTTTTATTCTTAATTTTACGGGTCGCGGCAACCAAGATGGCGGCCATGGTAAAAAAAACAAGGTGCTATCTCTTCGCATTTACCGAAATGTATGTTCTATAATCCCAAGTATCTTCCCCAAATGTGTGTTCTATAATCCCAAGTATCTTCCCCAAATGTGTGTTATATAATCCCAAGTATCTTCCCCAAATGTGTGTTCTATAATCCCAAGTATCTTCACATTTCTGTGAAACGTGTTTATTATTGTGAATGTCGATATTAATATTGAACCACATCGCCTCGGGCGTTATTTACCAAATACAACCGTTACAATTATAATTCGTTGACTGCGTCAAGCAGAGTAGTGGCGCCTCCCAACAATAATATTTTAAATAGTTTTTTTTATCCCAACTTCTCACTTCTGGTACCCGAATACCAAAGGTCGCAGCCTTCTTTTTATTTTTGTTGGCATCCGTCCGTCACAAGGTGACGATGGTGTGGAATTCGCAGGACGAAATCCACAAGGCCTGGGATTATTCTTCTTGGATTACAAACTGGTTCACAACAGCAAATCGCCTCTCTGCACGCCGCTGGATGACCCCAAGGGAACAACATGTGGATGAAAGAGCTTGGCACCAGTGGCGTCGCAGGAGTTGTCGGAATGTTTCATTGTATCAATGTTATCCGCCTACGGGACTCCATCTCCGGGTTTGAATTCAGAGTTTCCTTCTCTTAGATGAGTTGCTGCCCAAGGTTAACGAGTGTCATCCACCCGGGGTGCTGGTGGTGTCTTTGCTTGACTGGGCTTAGGTGAGGATTGAACTCCAATCATCCTGTCAATAAACGTTTTAGGGGCCATCCATAAATGACGTCACGCGAATTTTTCCGATTCTCGCCCTCTCCCCCCATCGTCATAAATCGTCACAAACTGTTGGACCTACCCTCCCCTTCAAGTATCACGTCACAAAACTCTGCACACCACCCCACCATAAAAATAAATCCCACGGACCACTACTGTCCTTTACAAACTCTTTAAACAAAATTCACCTCTCATAGATATCAAACATTTCCCTAGAGCAGTGGTTCTTAGCGTGGTGTGAGAGCATACCCCGAATGAGGCTGCAGCGCTTTTAAAAAAAAAGGCTAAGAATTCCTACCCTAGAGCATTTACTTAGATCAGCCCCCCCCCTCCCCCTTCAGGTCAACCATTCTTCGTTCCATCCCACTTCACAACACCCATAATCCCTTTCCTCCGTGGCGTCCTGTAACTTGATCAGAGGCCATTTTTCGGACCTCCCATAACTGAACTGATCTTCTTAGTAATCGTATTTAAAAATAAAATAATTATAGTTGCTGTACCAAAGAATAATGTGAAAATTTTTGTAATTTAGTGTTATTAAGTGAATTTTTACACTATCATCCAGTTTTTTAATGTGACGTCCCATCGCTTAACCCCCCCCCCCCACCCCTTGTCCCAAAAATGTGCCCCCCCTCCCAATTTCTTTTTTTGTAGACGCGTCACGTCGTTCATTGATGGCCCCTTAAAAATATTTATGATGTCCGTAAACATTAAACATTTCCGTGCAGGTTTAGACGCGATTTTTAATGTTTTCATTGTTTGCTTTAACCTGCATGAACATAAGCAGTAGAGTGAAACACGGACGCGCGTCATGCAATAATCGTACAGGCTCCATAGTGCTCCTTCGTCATAAGCAGTGGCGTAGCCAGAGTGTTTGGCACCCGGGGATACGATTCATTTTAATGAACGATCTTTCCTTTTTTCAACTCTCAAACCCATTATTTTTATAAATAAAATAGTATCAAAACACATTTTGGCGCCCTAACAAGTCTGGCGCCCAGAGACATCTGTTCCTCTGGCCCTTTAGCCACGCCTCTGGTCATAAGGCATGAATGTATATACTTAAATGAGATTTATTCATTAGCCACTGATATTTAAGTTGCTATTTATCACCGATTAGAATTTAAAACTGTGTATAAATTATATTAGAATATTTTGAAGATTTAAATATTAATGAATAACTATTTGATCGAGTTAGCCCCGCTGGCCTAAGGTCTCAAACTTGCGAATGAACACAACCATAATATGGGTCCAGTCGATGAAATCGGACATTGAACAAACCCAATAATTTGGTTGAAGTCGGTAACATTTTACACAATCAAATTTTAAAAAAAAGATGGCATGACAGAAATCTGGGACTAGCATATGGGGGGGGGGGGGGGGCAGTGACGTCACAATGGATGGTTCACTCTCTCCAGACCTCCCCCAAAAACCTCGTCCAAATCTATTGTCTCCAATGACGCCTCCCTCTGGAGCACCCTGTTCTGGTGGCACCCTGTTCTGGTGGCACCCTGTTCTGGTGGCACCCTGTTCTGGTGGCACCCTGTTCTGTTGGCACCCTGTTCTGTTGGCACCCTGTTCTGTTGGCACCCTGTTCTGTTGGCACCCTGTTCTGGTGGCACCCTGTTCTGGTGGCACCGTGTTCTGGTGGCACCCTGTTCTGGTGGCACCCTGTTCTGTTGGCACCCTGTTCTGTTGGCACCCTGTTCTGTTGGCACCCTGTTCTGGTGGCACCCTGTTCTGTTGGCACCCTGTTCTGTTGGCACCCTGTTCTGGTGGCACCCTGTTCTAGTGGCACCCTGTTCTGGTGGCACCCTGTTCTGTTGGCACCCTGTTCTGTTGGCACCCTGTTCTGGTGGCACCCTGTTCTAGTGGCACCCTTGTTCTGGTGGCACCCTGATCTTGTATTTAACCACGACGGTTATGACGCATCTTTATTTAAAATAATAATCTCTGTTAATTTTTTTTTCTATTTTGGTGTTAGTCTCTGTGGATATTAACTTAGCAGCTGACATATAATATTTGTACTTGGCATCACAAGTCCATACTACATTAATTACATGATAATTTCTGTTACATTATGTAACATCCCGTAATTTTGTTATATCTTGAGCCTGCTTTGTTCACACCAATCTGCACTGAATTGTTTCTAGTCCTAATGGTTTTATGTTGAATGGTTTTCGTAACGTTAGTGTTTACATGGCCTGGTTGTTAACCCAGCGCACTACCGTCTGGGGGGGGCTGCCCCTTACAGCTCTCTAGGTAGTGAGGCAGGCCAAAGCCGTACATGGGCTGTAGCGCCACAGGGATGGATGCATGGCCAATGGTTTTTTTTTTAATTAAAAAATTACAGTGATATACATTATGTTTCGGAAAATCTGAGATTTATGCTATAATGGTCATTGGAAGATAAATGTCAAAGAAACATTTGAACAAATATAAATATTTTTTTAATTAGAAAAAAACAAACCAGAGATTATCAAAAATATTACGTCGTGAAATTGTATTCGCATTTGTTCCTTCTAAAGCAATAACATCAACAAAATATTGAAAAAATGGGTCCACATTTTTGGGACACATATTTTACCTAATTATATGATAAAATAATGAAGAAAAAAATGATTCTAATAATGGAAAAAACCTAATTTAATACCGAAGTGGTGAGGAAAAAACCAGTTATAATTGATGGGAGTAAACGTTTTGCAGGTTTAAATGTAGAACTGTCAAAATTATATTCATTTTTTAATCGTACAGGTAAAAGGTTAATTTAAAAATAAAAAGTCGTCTTTACATTTTGTATTCACTCATAGCAAACCAACAGCTACAATGCGTGCTTCATTATTGTATGGATAATATTTCAAGAAAAAAAACTATTTTTCAATCTAAAATTCAATTTCACCACATTTTATTTTTAATAGGTCTATAAATTTGGCAGCCCCCTTCAAATGGCCCCCCTCTAGTGCGGTCGCCCCCCCCCCCTACACCCACTAGACTCGCAACTAAAGCAGAGTCATAGACCAAGGTCTCAGGGGTGCAAGTTTAATTTTGGGTTACCGTGATTATGATCTCGAGGTTAATTAAGACACATGGTAAACGAATATTGAGGTATTGAGAGACATGGCAGGTAAAATGAGATGGAGAGAAATGAGAAATGGCATGGGTAAACAGAGATTCGCGATGTTGCGAGATTTACAGGTAAACGGAGATTTAGAGAATTGAAAGATGCTACAGGTAAACATTTATGGTTAGAATTAAAATATTTAAATACGGGTAGCAGTGGTGTAGTGAGGGGGGGGCAAGGGGGGGCATCATGCCCCGGGCGCTACTCACAAGGGGGCGCCAAATGGTATATTTTACTATAATATTGTATGGTTTTCGAATGGGGGGCGCTAAAAATGTATTGGAGGCGCTAAAAAGGTATTGTGCCCCTGGGCGCGAGTTAAGCTCGCTACGCCACTGACGGGTAGATGAAATTAGAAGAAATAGGAGGACAGACACAGACAAATTTAGACACTTTCCTGTTTTTATTCCATCTTACGTTGACTACGCGGGAATAACAAGTAAAAAAAAAAATTAAATATTGGATTCATTGGGTATGGGGTAACTTAGATCACATACAATCACATATTCATAAACCACACTCTAACAAATATATAATTGCATACTATGTTTTGTAATTTAAAAAAAACAAGCATAA
The DNA here is from genome assembly GCA_964017045.1 of Omphiscola glabra. Taxonomy (NCBI): domain Eukaryota; kingdom Metazoa; phylum Mollusca; class Gastropoda; family Lymnaeidae; genus Omphiscola; species Omphiscola glabra. The sequence goes on from OZ024799.1 coordinate 36,931,540, forward strand.
ATGTAAAGTATCCCATTGTGAATATCTCAGTGCCATCTGGAGAGGGAGAGTCCAGTGCCCCACCCACTTTTTAAAAAACAAAATGTAAAAGATTTTGTTGTTCACTGCGTTGATGTTCTCAGTGTGATCCGATTGGTTTATTGTAAAAAAAATAAAAATAAAACGTTTCGGCGTGAAGATAGACTCACGGCCCTAGAAGATAGACTCACCGCCCTAGAAGATAGACTCACGGCCCTAGAAGATAGACTCACGGCCCTAGAAGATAGACTCACGGCCCTAGAAGATAGACTCACGGCCCTAGAAGATAGACTCACGGCCCTAGAAGATAGACTCACGGCCCTAGAAGATAGACTCACGGCCCTAGAAGATAGACTCACGGCCCTAGAAGATAGACTCACGGCCCTAGAAGATAGACTCACGGCCCTAGAAGATAGACTCACGGCCCTAGAAGATAGACTCACGGCCCTAGAAAATAGACTCACGGCCCTAGAAGATTATTATATTCTCTTCTTTAAAAAACACAAGGATTCCCTGGTTACAATCAGACATATTCGTTTCAAACATTTTATTTGAATTCTTCTTAAGTTGAGGAATTTTTAAAATTTAGTTGATTGCAGGCGTCATTCCATTGTGCTGTTCTAGATCGTTGGCATTTCTAAGTTCACGCCGGCCGAGTATTATACAAGTCGTGACATATATGTTGTGTTTAAATGGTGACAAAAAAAATATACCCTAACTATTTTAAATCCAGCGAAAGATTTAGTGAATCGAACAATGTGGGGGAAATAACTCATGTTTCGAAATGTATCAAAGTTGACATGGATGACTCGCAACCAAGATTGCCATGACACAAGAGAATCTTAAAACAAGACGCCTTCAAGAATTATTCAGAGACTTCAACAACATGCCAATGAAAATGAAATGCGTTTCAAGATTTTTCGGTTGAAAAAAGAAACAATTTTTTAAAATTTCATTTTAACTCTGAACATCTGAAAATGCTTGTAAATACAGTTTGAAGGTATCATTATGTGACCCGCAGAGCCATCGCGTAACATTTGGAGGACCCCTTCTAATTTTCGGCTAAAAGTACAGTAAATAAAAGTGATAGAAAATCTTTTTATAAATCGTAATTTTATTTTCAAGTCATAATAATGTTTAACATAAGATACATGAATACATTGGCGTAGAGAAGCGGGTAGTCCTTGGCTTTCCTAATTTCTTAGCGTGCATCTCCGCCTGTTGGAATATGGAAAAACGTATTCCTATGTCAGCATGGACATTATAGAACGAAGTGTGACGTCAACGGATGTCTACTTTATGTCTTGATTGAAACATTGCTTTTTAAAATGTCTTACATTAAAACTGTCACAACTTCAATTTTTTTATTAAAAAATAACTGACCCTAGCAGTCATGGTTTTGTTTAAAAAATATTATCTTTAAGGTTAGCATGTAAAATGCGATCAAATTATAACTCTAACAGATAAACTTTAACTTTATATGTATTTATAAAATGTTTCCATAACGCCAATTGGTGGTGCGGGGGAGGCGGGGGGAAAAAAGGAGTTGGGGGTAAATAGTAAACATGATGACGTAAACATGCACGGATGTATATGAAATATTTCAAGCATCCTCTTAACTAAATCAGAGGTTCTCAACAGGCTTGCGGAATACAAATTTTTCTTTAGAGAGTAGAGTCGTACTGATGGAAGCATATTGGCGATCGCCTAATAGAATTTATTTGCAGTTGTTCAATATTATAATTCTTAACCTTACAATTCAGTTCTTCCATTTGTGCTGACTTGAATCTGGTGTAAGCAAAAGTTGATTTAAAAAAAAATATTTCAAATTTACTTAGATTATTACATTGCCTAAATATTCCTCATATATCGATTTTTTTAATACAAATATCCATAGTTTAAACTTCACTTAAATTCACAGAGCTTTTCTCCACCGTTGAGGTCCTTAAGTTTGTCACCCGACACTCACGAAAGCCACAATTAAATACAAAAGAGGGAAATGCAATTTTGTCTAGTATCCTGTGTTATCCCGAGTTATCCTGTGGTATAATGTGGTATCTTGTGGTATCCTGTGTTATTCTTTTAAAGGATAAAAATAAATCGAAATTGTTTTTGTCATGGTAAGTACTGAAACGGCCACCCCCCGACCCCTCAAAAAAAATTAAAAAATTAGCACCATCTGTGGCAACATCGCCTCTGCCCCCTTCCCTTTTGAAAACAATCTCTCCAGCTTGACGTTCCTATGGATAATATAAGGTTTTCCAATCAGCATGTGCAATACGTGTAAATCTTTAATGCCATAAGTACATTTATAGAACCACTGTTACATGAATTAACAACCATATTTTGTGGTGCTTGTTTGCAGCTCTTTAGAGCAATATTTCACAGCCAGTTTTAAGCTTCCTAAATTTAAGTCACGATTTCAAGTGTCTCGACTTCACGTATGTCTAAAAATATCACTCCGACAAACAAAAATTCGAGCCGCTAAAAAACTCAAAATTTAAAAAAGATAAAAATCACCGCTTTCTAGACTTGCGCTTTTGATGAGTATGATGAGTAACATCCCGAAAATTATATGTGAGTGTGTGTGTGATGATTGCTTTGATATCGATACAATTTATTTGCGTGCGTCTGGTGATTGCTTTATAATCGATATACTTTATTTTTTTTAATGAAGCTGTTTTTTAATTAAATAAATATATGTACATTTTTTTAATGTCATGATTATGTTTGCTAATTTTGTTATGTGAAGGGCGGTGAGCCCAGCCCTAGACTGGGGTACCGTGCAACATAAGACCACATTAAAAATAATAATACATTAGTTCGCATAAGGTGATTGCTTTCATATCGATACATTTCATTGGCAGCCATCTGACGATTGCAGTTAAAGCGATACATTTTGGACGAAACCGCATTAGACAAGGACGTTAATTCATCACCCTGACTTGTTAAATGGGAAGATAACAACGTCCGTCATCAGGAATTGCGCTATCTGGGATGAACTTGGCGAAACTCGGAAATAGATACTACGCTTGAGGAAAGGGAGTTCACTCAAGATAGCGGATGAAGATAACGACGTCACATTCAGGCGAAATAAAATAACCGGATGCGATTACAATAATGTTTCAGCACGATACGTGGGTGGGGGGTGGGGAAGAGTTAATATTATTCTCTATATTCTGTTAATGTGTTTGTGGATATAATTGTATGCGTGTGATAGATTGACAGTGTGTGCGTGTGGTAGATTGAAAGTGTGTTCGTGTGGTAAATCAATAGTGTGTACGTGTGGTAGATGTTCATCTAATTGTGTTTTTGTGGTAGATGTACATTTAATGGTGTGTATGTGGTAGATATACATGTAGTTGTGTCTTTGTTGAAGATGTACCTGTGATTGTGTACGTATGGTAGATGTACACGTAATTTTGTTGTTTGTGGTAGAGTACTTGTAGTTGTATGAATGTTTTAGATGTACATTGTGTATATGTTGTAGATTGACATGCAATTACGTACGTGTTGTAGACGTTCATGTAATTGTGTACACATGTGTTACATACCGTTATTTGTTTGAACATTTAATCTTTGGATCGTAGAATAAACAAACGTAACAAAAGACTAACAAAACAAAAAACGATACCAAAGCCAGCAATGCTAACAATATACAGTTTAATTATACTATTACATTTCTATGGTTTAAACCAGGCCTGCACAACATACGGCCCGCGGGTCACATGGGGCCCGCCAGCACCCACTTTGCGGCCCACGAAGTGACCAACTATTCTTTATTCTTTTTATTCTCTTAATAGCTTTTCCCCAAGTCCTATTTTCTTTTGGCCCGCACAAGTTTTTTTATGAAGTATAATGGCACGCCTTACATTGTGAGTTGTACTGGCCTGCTTTAAACGTTAAAAAATATTCTTTTAAGCTTTCAAAGACCCGGTACATTTCCCGCTTTCAGCTATAGTGAGCCCATACTTTCGGTCTTTCGAAGGTCCATTACATTTTCCGCTTTCAACTATAGTGAGGCCATACTTTCGGCCTTTCGAAGACCCGGTACATTTCCCGCTTTCAACTATAGTGAGGCCATACTTTCGGCCTTTCGAAGACCCGGTACATTTCCCGCTTTCAACTATAGTGAGGCCATAATTTCGGCCTTTCGAAGACCCGGTACATTTTCCGTTTTCAACTATAGTGAGGCCATACTTTCGGCCTTTCGAAGGTCCATTACATTTCCCGCTTTCAACAATATTGAGGCCATACTTTTGGCCTTTCAATGACTCGGTACATTTCCCGCTTTCAACTATAGTGGGGCCATACTTTCGGCCTTTCGAAGACCCGTTAAATTTCCCGCTTTCAACTATAGTGAGGCCATACTTTCGGCCTTTCGAAGGCCCGTTACATTTCCCGCTTACAACAATATTGAGGCCATACTTTCGGCCTTTCGATGACTCGGTACATTTCCCACTTTCAACTATAGTGAGGACATACTTTCGGCCTTTCAAAGACCCGCTACATTTCCCGCTTTCAACTATAGTGAGGCCATACTTTCGGCCTTTCGAAGACCCGGTACATTTTCCGCTTTCAACTATAGTGAAGCCATTCTTTCGGCCTTTCGAAGACTCGGTACCTTTTCCGCTTTTAACTATAGTGAGGCCATACTTTCGGCCTTTCGAAGACCCGGTACATTTTCCGCTTTCAACTATAGTGAAGCCATTCTTTCGGCCTTTCGAAGACTCGGTACCTTTTCCGCTTTTAACTATAGTGAGGCCATAATTTCGGCCTATCGAAGACCCGGTACATTTCCCGCTTTCAACTATAGTGAGGCCATACTTTCGGCCTTTCGAAGACCCGTTACATTTCCCGCTTTCAACTATAGTGAGGCCATACTTTCGGCCTTTCGAAGGCCCGTTACATTTCCCGCTTTCAACAATATCAACAATAACTCCGCCAAGGCCGGTCCCAAGCCCGGGTGCAAAAGGAGGAGGGTTGGCGTGAGGCCAGCTACCTCACCCGTAAAAACAAATTGCTACAGAAACGTCAACAAGAAAAAACCAACAAATTTCAGCCCTGAGAAGAGAGGGCTCTTCTTTTCCAAGAAGAGCTATGAAGCCTTGTGGCCAAACCCAGACTATACTGGAAGCCTCAAAGCCGAAGACCCTCCTTTCTAAGGAAACAAACATAGGCACGTGGAATGTCAGAACCATGTATGAAACAGGGAAAGCAGCGCAGGTGGCAGCAGAAATGAGAATTTACAAACTTACACTGCTGGGCATCTGTGAAACAAGATGGATACAAGCTGGACAAATAACTTTGGCCTCGGGAGAAATGTTACTATACTCTGGGCATGAGGAGGAAAATGCTCCGCACACACAAGGAGTCGCTCTAATGTTGTCTAGGATGGCACAGGATTCATTGATTGGATGGGAAGCCCATGGACCAAGAATAATAACAGCAACATTCCGAACCAAGAAAAAGAAAATAAAGATGAACATAATACAGTGTTACGCACCCACCAACGACAGCAAAGAAGACGAGAAAGAAACATTCTACAATAGACTACAAACAATAATAGAAAAATTCCCAAATAGAGACCTGAACATTTTAATGGGGGACCTTAACGCCAAGATCGGAAACGACAACAGTGGATATGAGGAAATCATGGGACGCCATGGTGTAGGAGAGAGAAATGAGAACGGAGAAAAACTAGCAGACTTCTGCGCAACACATGAGCTTGTTATCGGAGGCAGCGAATTCCAACATAAAAACATCCACAAGATAACATGGGTATCCCCGGACAACAAAACGCAAAACCAAATAGACCACATATGCATTAACAAAAAATTTAGAAAGTCTCTACAAGATGTACGAGCAAAAAGAGGAGCAAATGTCGCATCTGATCATCATCTTGTTTGGGCAAGACTAAAGTTAAAGTTGAAGAAGAACTGGGAACCGCCAACTGTTAAGCGAACAAAATTCAACGTAGCACTTTTGGTAAATGAGCAGAAAAGAGAGGAATTCAGTGTTACCTTAAGGAATAAGTTCCAAGCGCTGGAAGACCAAACAGAAGATGACCAAGTAGAACATAAATGGCAAAACATAAAGTCGTCTGTAACATCCACTTGCCAAGAAGTTTTAGGATCAGTGAAACAGAAACACAATGACTGGCTCTCAATCAACACACTGCAAAAAATAAAAGAGAGAAAAGAAATTAAAAGTTTAGTTAACAGCAGCCGCACCAGGGCGGAGAAAACAAAAGCGCAAGAGAAATATAAAGAAGCAAACCAAAAAGTAAAAAACAGCATAAAAAAAGATAAGAATGCCTACATAGATGGCCTAGCATCAACAGCAGAAGAAGCAGCCAAGAAGGGCAACCTGAGAGAGCTGTACGATATAACAAGAAAGCTGTCAGGGCGATACAAAAGGCCGGAGAGACCTGTCAAAGATAGAGAAGGTAGATCAATAACAGAAAGGAAAGAGCAACAAAAAAGATGGGTGGAATACTTTAAAGAACTATTAAACAGACCCCCACCCACAGACACACCAGACATACAACCAGCAAATGAAGACTTACAAATAGAAGAAAGCGCCCCAAATAGGGAAGAAATAGCTCTGGCCATCAAGCAGCTCAAATTAGGGAAAGCACCGGGACCGGACAACATCACAGCAGAGATGATGAGAGCTGATATAAATACAATAGTCAACATGCTGCACCCTCTGTTTGAAAAGATATGGGAAGAAGAGAGAGTTCCAAAAGATTGGAAAGAAGGATACCTCATCAAGATACCAAAGAAAGGGGATCTCAGCAATTGTGCAAATTACAGAGGAATCACACTGCTGTCCATACCAGGAAAGGTCTTTAACAGAATTATTTTGAATAGAATGAAAGACCAGGTCGACATGCAGCTACGAGATCAACAGGCTGGATTCCGCCAAAACAGATCATGCACAGATCAAATTGCAGCACTGAGAATCATTGTAGAACAATCCATCGAATGGAACTCCCCTTTATACATAAATTTTATAGACTACGAAAAGGCCTTTGATAGCCTGGACCGACAAACATTGTGGAAACTTCTTCGGCACTATGGAGTACCAGGGAAATTAGTCAGGATTATTCAGAGCTCTTATGAAGAAATGACATGCAGGGTGGTCCACGAAGGTAGACTCACAGTTGCCTTTACAGTCGAAACAGGAGTCAGACAAGGATGCCTCTTGTCCCCATTTCTATTCATCCTTTCCATTGACTGGATAATGAAAAAATCCACAGACAAAAAAAGGAATGGGATACAGTGGACACTCTGGGAACAACTGAATGACCTAGACTTTGCAGATGACATTGCACTTCTGTCCCACAACCAGCAACAAATGCAGGAAAAAACAAAAGATGTAGCCACCTTTTCATCACAGCTCGGACTTAATATAAATAAAAGCAAGACGAAAATCATGAACTTGAACTCATCCAACCAAGAGCATATCTGTCTGGAAGGAAAGGCACTGGAAGAAGTGGAGTCCTTCAATTACTTAGGCAGCACCATAGACACAAACGGCGGATCCGACGCAGACGTGAGGTCTAGAATTGGAAAAGCTAGATCAGCATTTGTGTTATTAAAGAAAATATGGGAGTCGAAGCAGCTGAAACTTCAAACCAAAGTCAGAATCTTTAATACAAATGTCAAAACAGTCCTACTTTATGGAGCAGAAACGTGGAAAACATCAGAGAGCATTACACAGAAAGTGCAGACATTCATAAACACATGCCTTAGAAAGATCCTTAACATCAAATGGCCAAATACCATCACCAACAAAGATCTATTAGAAAGGACATACCAGGTGCCCGTTGATGAAGACATCATAAAGAAAAGATGGAGGTGGATTGGGCATACTCTGAGAAAACCCCCAGATAGCACCACCAGACAATGTCTAACATGGAATCCACAGGGAAAAAGAAAGAGAGGAAGACCTAAGAATACATGGAGACGTGAACTAGAGACAGACACGCAAAATATGGGATACAACTGGAAGCAATTGGAAAGGAAAGCACAGGACTGGGATGAGTGGAAAATTCTTGTGGACGGCCTATGCCCCAGACGGGGTAAAAAGGCATAAGAAGAAGAAGAGACTTTCGGCCTTTCGATGACTCGGTACATTTCCCGCTTTCAACTATAGTGAGGACATACTTTTGGCCTTTGGAAGACCCGGTACATTTACCGCTTTCAACTAAACTAAGGCCATACTTTCGGCGTTTCGAAGACCCGTTACATTTCCCGCTTTCAACTATAGTGAGGCCATACTTTCGGCCTTACGAAGACAGTCTATTTTGAATTGGAACACCGCCTGAACGTATCCCAGGAAGCATGTTTTGGTTGTTTTTTCGCCTCCTAAAATTGTTTTAATTCATTCTTTCTGAATAAAGTTGGATCATTTTAATGTTCTTCAAGGTTATCTTGTGCTGTTTAGGTCAGTGGGTCTCAGACTCTGTGCCCCGGAGAACAGCGGAATTTCATACAGGGCGTCACTAATTTGACTAATCAGTAAAAAAAATGTTCACAATGTTATTTCCATTGGTAATTTCATGTCTCAGGACGTACCTCATTTGTTATCATATGTTTGCAGGAGCCACGACTATTGTCACTAGATGCTTATTGAATATCTGAAATACGTATTTTACTTCAAGTTGCATCTTTCTTAAACAGTGGTTCACAAACCATTTTAACAACCTCACCTCACAAAGAACTGTTTTAAAAAATAAAATTAAAAAACAGAGAAGTTTAACTGGTTCATTTTCCCCTATATCCCCCAAAAACTTCTTCGAGGAATAGAGCTTTTTTAAAAAAAAATAAGGGCTCAATGCTGCCTTTAGAAAAATTTGTTTTTCAACTTCGAGGCTTCAAGATTCATTTTAGCAGGAAAACAATGTCCAATAAATTTAAAATATAATGTTTTGCAAATAAAAAAAAGTTGTAACCTCGGCAAAATTGGTCAAAAGATGTCCTTACTAACATTATTTTGAAAAAACTAAATCCATTCTAACATCATTTTGAAAAAATAAATTCCTTTCTAACATCATTTGGAAAAAAGATGTCCTTTCCAACATCATTGAAATTTTGTAAATAATTTCATTTCTCGCATCATTAAACTATTTAAGAAGATGTCATTTTTAACGTCATTTAAAGACGTTAAAATATGTCCTGTCTAGCATCATTAAACTATTTTACAAGATGTCCATTCGCAAATCATTAAAATATTCAAAATATTTTTTTAAACTTTATTACACTATTTTAAAAGATATCCTTTCTAACATCATTAAACTATTTAAAAGATGTCCTAACATCATTAAATTATTTAAACGATTTCTATCAAGTATCATTTCTCCTTTTAAAAAATTAAGTAAATACATATCCTAATTCAGAATATAAATGAACTCCTCACCTCCCAACCGACCCTCCAATAAAATAATCGTCAAATAATTCAAAAATTATACAGCTCTAATTACAACGAAAAATATTAGCTATTATTGAGTGTAAATGTTAGAAGTTAACATAAGGCGAATTGAGAAAACATGGATCCAGCAAAGGCGCCACAAATGGATACAGTTTAAGAACAACTGATCTAAGTAAGATGCCTGCCTGTAATCAAGGTAAAAAAAAAAAATTACACCTAAAATGCCCCTCCGAACCAATTTAAGAATAATAACGCCCAGCTCTTCCCCTCACAACACTAGTGCAACTGCAACATAAAATGTCACCCACTTCTAATTATTGTCAACCACTTGATAGCCCCAGCTTAGTCGGTGTGTAGCACTTTGTATTTGGCTGGTATGTCGACACTGACATCTCAGAAAGACTTGATTTTTGTTAAGATTCAGTCATATTCATTCTTTCTCCACTCTCCAATGGTGAACACATAATATATGATTGTTGTGTACATTGGTAGTTTGTGAAATAAATCGTAAATAATGTATCCCCCTTTCACAATGGATGTTTCATTGGAACGTAGAGATACTCTTTTTGAATTTGGAGCAGAAATTTGGAGCAGAAATTTGGAGCAGAAATTTGGAGCAGAAATTTGGAGCAGTGATTTGGAGCAGAAATTTGGAGCAGTGATTTGGAGCAGAAATTTGGAGCAGAAATTTGGAGCAGAAATTTGGAGCAGAAATTCGGAGCAGTGATTTGGATCAGAGATTTGGAGCACATATTCTAAGCAGAGGTTCGGAGTAAAGATTTGGAGCAGAGATTTGGAGCAGAAATTTAGAGCAGTGATTTGGATCAGAGATTTGCAGCACATATTTGGAGCAGAGGTTCGGAGTAAAGATTTGGAGCAGAGATTTGGAGCAGAGATTCGGAGCAGGCCTTTTATGGCCGAGCTAAAAACAATCTTTGTCGGCTCCGCTAAGAGATTCGAAAAAATTAAATAGGGAGGAGGGATGGTTGATAGGGGGCACATATTTGGAGCAGAGAAATGTGTTTAAGCTGTAGAACAGGCATGCACAACATATGGCCCACGGGCAGCATATGATTTATTCTTATTATTTTTTTAATAGCTTTCACCTTGTCCTATTTTCTTTTGGCCAGCACAAGCTTTTCATACGGTATCACGGCCCGCCTTACATTTTGAGTTGTGCAGGCCTGCCGCAGAAGATTGAGGCAACATGGCTGTGAAAAAGTGGGGAAACCTAGTTTTAAGAAGGACGAGCATCGTAGCTATAGCTACAGTAAAAGATTTGGGAAACATAAGTAGGGAGAAGAGTGAGATAACATATTAGGTAGAAGAGTAGGGTAATATAGCCGAAGAAAAGTGGGGCAACATAGATGTAAAAGCCTCGGGCAATATAGTTGTAAAAGAGTGGGGAAATATAGCTGGTATAAGAATAGGTCATCAATTTAATTTTTTTTTTTAAATTGAAAATTAAATTAAAAATTATTTGTATAATTATTTAGTAATAATTGTAGCAGTTAGACATTTTACAAGCTCCGTTAAAGCTCTCCTCCAGCTCACCTCCTGCTCCAATTCATCTCCAATCCAGTTCCACTCCAGTTCCACTTCATCTCCACATCAACTCCACTACAGCTCCACTAAATCTCCACTCAATCTCCTCTCCATCTCCCCTCCATCTCCCCTCCATCTCCACTCCAGCTACAACTCTTGCTCCACTACAGTTACACTCAAGTTTCACTCCATCTTCACTCCAGCTCCACTCCAGCTCCACTCCAGCTCCACTCCAGCTCCACTCCAGCTCCACTCCAGCTCCACTCCAGCTCCAATCCAGCTCCACTCCAGCTCCACTCCAGCTCCCCTCCATCCCCTCTGCCGCTCCCTCCATCTCAACTCCATCTTCACTCCAGCTCTCCTCCATCCCCCAAAAAATATTTTCCCCAATAATTCCTTGCTTTGGAGAACATTCAATTGTTTGAAATTTACTTTGTGGCTGTACAGCATTACTTCACTTATCCAAAGAAACGCAGACAATTAACTCCATTGGATGTTGAAAAGAATATAACTCTAACTTCAATAAAGTGTTTCAAAAATTCATTCCAACAAAAGGTGAATAAAGATTTTCTGCTTAATTCAATTCCCTATTGTTGGGATGACTTTTTGCACCACTTTACTGAATTGTAATATGTGTGCATACAGAAATAAAAAATTCTGCATATTAAATCTGGATAAGTAAGGTCTTTAATTTGAATTTGCAAAATAAGTCAAAGCAAGATTAATATGTATCCTTGATGCATATTTTAACGTGATCAATGATCACAGTAGGGTATATTGGAGTATATAAATGTCATTAAATGATGTGTAAAGAAAACTTTTCGTAGTTAAAGTCACATAATAAATTAATGATTAATATCATTACGTCTGAAATTCATATTATTTTTTTTTAGTTTGGCGACAAAAAATTTCTTGAAACAATTGTTTCCCAGTGACTTAAAATTTTAGTGATACCAAGTAAGTTATGACGTATGTACTTTGAGGTCAGCGAGATGGTGTTTAAATAACTTCCTGATTCTCTGCTGCCCTTGAATACATCTACAAACACAGGACAGATAGACATCAAAACAAAATAACTGTGCATAGACATAACATGGACCGTCAGAGCGACGTCTGTCAAGTAAGGATCTAGTTGTTTTCATTTCGTGTTCCAACTTGTCGAATCAAGACATGGATGAACGTATAATGATGGCGTTCTTTTATGTATGTGTTTACACATGCTTACAAGGAGAAACTATTGCTTCTAGTGGACAAACTGAAGAGTGGCATCTTGAGGCAGACATCACAAAGCTAACAAGGGATTCATCTGGGACCATCTATCTTGGAGGAGATAATTTTATAGCCAAATTTTGCTCCAAGTTAAACGATTCTCTCTCTATTATTTCAATTGGACCCGTACCTGGTGCAGACGACTGTACACCACAGACTGCCCCATGCAACAACACGGTCAAGGTGTTGGAAGTTGTTGAACAACTCGGAATGCTGCTAGTTTGTGGGATCGCGTACAACGGCACTTGTACATTACACCGTTTAGATAACTTGTCGGATTGGTACTGTCTTGTTGCTGACCTTAACATTGATGCCGGAACTCTGGCCAGTGTAAATGATAAGGCCACCGTTATACAGATACTCTCAGTCCAGAAAGCAAACATTATAAACTTACCAAATGAATCAACCAATCGTGCGACATGCAGATATCATGACTTTGGTCATATTAAATCTAACGCTTCAGGTTCACACGTGCACGTCCCTAACAGGAGTCACGTGACACACGAGAACACAAAGCCTGGGAAGACTGTTTATGATTTACGACTGCTTGTCGTACGAGATTTGCACAGCCCAAATCCTCTTACACCTAGTGAAACGGTTATGTCGATGCGAAACATTACATTTAAGGACAATCAATTCATAATTAACTATTTGAAAAACAGTTTATCTAAGATAAACGAATTTTTCTTTAACACAGAATCGGGATCAAATTTTTCGTTTGACTTTACCTATTCTTTTGCTTGGAATAATTTCACATATCTCTTGAGCATCCATCACATTGGCGGTGACAACAAGACAAGAGTAACAAAGTTAAGTCGTGTATTCGCCAATGATTTCAACGCATTCCGCTATGTGGAAACTCAACTCAAGTGTTTGGTAGACGTAAGTAGTTCATTTTTACAGGGAACTTCTTGTCGGTGTTTACCCTGTGTTCATGTTTCATCAGGATCACGTGAAGTGATGAACATCCGGTCAATTGGTCTTATGGTGGTCATACTTTGCTAATGGGCATTTGTTAGAATTATTAAATATCCACAGGGAAGCCAAGTGCCCCCCCCCCCTCGGAGCAAAATGGGCAAAATGAATAGATCGAATATATATCTTTTATATTGAAAACGACTAAATTTTCATTTTAAACAGTTGAAAAACAATGCAATCTGGCGCCTTTAACCGATTACAATTAGTGGAATCGCTGCGATCGATATCTTTGATGATCCATATATTATAAGGCAAATCTTCTTAGAAGCTTACATTGTTCGATTATAAATATCGCAATGTTTCGAAAAATTCCTGGCCCGATTAAGAGCCGAAGTGTTACTTCCACTTATCTGTACTTTTGTTTAATTATTTTTTGCAAAGTTTAAAGACTTTAATAACACTGAATTAAAATATATTTGCTTCAATTTTAAAGGTCTGTACTTTTAATAGAGTTCTCACTAAATATCAAACGTGAACGATATTTTTATGTTTGCAAATTATATTTTATTTAAAAGCATGACTTTTACAGTAGGGAAAGATGTTAATTAAAAATTGAATTATGGCGTAATGCTTTAAAAAATATAGTTATTATTAGCAACAGTGTTTCATTCAGCTATCTCTCAGGGAGGGCACTGTACCCCCCCCCCACACCCGAAGCACAATGTGTAAAACAATAAAACAAATATATTATTTTAATATTAAAAATGACAAAATTATCATTTTAAAACCATTATAAAAAGCATAGTAACTGGTGCCTTTGACCGATTACAATTGGTGGAATCTATAAAATATCGTTAGGCTCGATATATTTGATGATCAATATATTTAAGGCTAATCAAGTATTTGGTTATATAAATTGCACTGACCGTTCTAGTCTTTCTTCCTGTTCTTCGCTTATATCGCTATTTTTATTTATTTATTTTTTGCAAATGACAAGTTAAAAGACTTTAAAGACCATGTATTAAAATACATTTACACACCTATAAATGCCTAACATTTGTATAATAGTTTGTCACGTACTAAACGTGCGCAATCTGTTTTCAAATCACAGCTCATCGTAGAAACATGATTAAAAATAAAGATAGGTGTTAATTATAAATTGTATGATGGCATTAAGCTTCTTTTTCTAATGATAAAATTGAAAGGACGTCCATACACATAGTGCACGTTTCATCAATCATTATTAAACTGAAAGCGTTTTTGTTTTCTTTAATGTGCTACTTTTGTTGCAATGTTTCCTCAATAACAGATGTTTAAAAAGAAAATACTAAGCTGATATTTATTTTATTAACTTCCCAACTGCTTTTCTCTTTTTCATGTCAGAATAACAAACAAAGTGCCCCCCCCCCCCCCATCCATTGGCATTGCACTCATTTTTTTATATTATTAATTTTATTTTAGATAAGAATCCATTAGAAAGCTAAAAAAAAAATTTTGTGAACTAGCATTTTGATTATCATGCCAATTCCATTTTTGGTATGTTCTTAAAAAAAACTCTTATTGCTAATTCGTCAATTTAAAATAGATTCTTTGTATTTGGATAAACATATTTTTAAGTATGGCGAAGAGGCAATTTAAGAAAGTTATAGTAATTTGAAATTCCAAATAAAAATTTCAATCTACTGAATATTGGGAAATTTATACTTTATTTGCATAAGAATTTCCCTAAGATAAATTACACATTAGTAAATATAATGTCTTCTGTAAACATTATTTGCAATTAATACCATCTAAGCTAATCCCCCCCTCCCCTAGTCTGGCATCCAGGGATGTCCCATCTGCCACCCCATAGCTACGCCTCTGGCCACTGACAACTGGCACTCCCCCCACACCCCCTCCCCCGAAAATCTGAAATGCCCCCACGGGGGAAAATTTCTGAAAGAAACACTGATTGCCAGATTCGCAATGCTGTACTCTCTTGATTGGATTATATCAAATAAGACAACATCAACAGTACATACACATTTGATTCAAACTGGAGGAATTTCGAAGATGCGTTCCTCTAATAATGTTTCCTCATTCTAAATATTTTATAGCCCATATCGCTTACTTTCACGGAAATTAGTTTACGCCCCTTAAAAATTGTGTTTATTTACAAAGTGGCAAAGGGCATTATAGTATGTAGCTCTTATTGAGTTATAATGCTAGGAAACCAATTCCAATGGTTTGACTCAGTCTTGAAATCGGCATCAACAATGAATTGGTCATTTTACTTTACTGCGTTGAGGAACTGGTTAAATTTTCGCTCACGTAAAGCAAATCGGTACGAATACCCTAAAGTTGGGGCACACAGTTTTTTGTGTTCAGATCTGTGCTCCTTCTTAAATCGCTTTTGGGAAAAACAAAAACAAAGTGTAGCACACTGGGTCACAGAGTCTATTCTGTATGAATATATTTTTTAAAATTCCGCTTTTTTTGATGAATTGTAATGTGTCCAATTTCTAGGGATGCATCATCTGCACTGTAAAAAAAAAATGACAGCAATATATCCCCTGGCAGTGGGAGCGTTGGTTCTGCCGGCGTGCATATTGTTTTCTTTTTCTTTCCAAAAGAACGTCATGCTATATTCAATGGACTACGATGAGTCGATTGTTTCGTCATGGGATAAGAGTAAGTTCGAGTGAGACTTCCGGGAGGCTGTCTGCAACACACTAGTCGCTCACAAATTTTTCTTCAAACAACTTTCTTCCTTTAATCATAACTGAATTATAATTATTGTCACATTTATTAATGTCATTTAAAAAACACGTGTATTCAAGAATATTTTGAAAAGTAAAATTTTTAATTAACATCGGGGAAGCGCTGATGGAGACAAACATTTTGCTTAAAAATTAATGATAATGGCTGATCAGCTGTTATCCGTTGTTATGTCTTGTTTTGCGTAGCAGACAGCTTACCGAAGGCTTACACATATCACGTGACAAAACAAGGAAGTGACTGATCGAAGTCCATAGGCGTTTGGTTTTCCGGATTTTGGCTTTAGCATATCGTCTGACGACCGAATCTACCGAACATGAGGATCACGCGTGACAGAACAAAACTGTGCAACAAACCCAATAGGCTTGCACGTAGATAAAAAGTCTTTAAAAATACATTTATGAAACAAACCATCGCTTTTATATAAGTTTGGGCTTTGGTTAATTTAGGACCATTAGAGCATTTAAAGGAATCACCATGGAAGCTTTCAAATTTATAGAGCTTGTTGCTATTGAGATCTCTTCAATGAGTGAATCAATCAGTCAGTAATTTTTGGCTTATATGATATTCTGGCAAGTAACCGGCATGCGTTGCAATGCCACTCAAAAAAAAAATTAAAGTATTTGGGGTTTTAATTACGTTTTTTGAAGTACTTTTTATATAGAAACTTTTGTTTTCCCGTTTGGCGCGTACACTAATAATTTAGAAGGATTTTTTGACGCGTGAGCAGGCAACATACAGCTGTGCATGTGAGAAGAAGGGCTTTCAAAATTTAGTCCACACACTTGTAGCGATTGGATTCCACCCATGCAATAGCTCTGTTGGAAATTATATTTATATAGCTAATTTAAGAAAAATACGAATTTAGACCCCCAGCTCAAAACGGAATGTTGTAAAATAGTTATACTAACTTGGAAACATGTTCGGGCGTACTCACAACAATTCAACAAAGTTTAATCGCAATCTTATAAATGGTATAGGAACGCATTCGGGACATACATACATAAAGACATATTCTTTTATATAATATATATATATGTTTGTATATAATAAAATATATATATATTTCTAAAAATCAAAAAGTTTATAAACGTCACCAACAAAAAATGTTAGCAAGAAAGTTTCTCTGTTCATCTCAACACTGAAACAGGGGGGAGAAGAAGAGGAAGACAGAGAAAAAGATGGGAAGATAACATCAAAAAATGGACGGGTCTAAAACTAGGTGATTCTATGCGTAGTGCAGAAAACAGAGAGGACTGGAGAAGGATAGTTTTCATGTCATGTGTGACGCTCCCCCGTCCAAGGACTAAGGGACATGATGATGATGATGATGACGATGGTGATGATGTTTTCTTTGTTTAATGAACATGTTATCATCATCATCATCAACAGGCTCATTATACAAAGAAAACGTTACAAAGCATAAAACAAATAAACACGAAACAGAGAATTAATAATAACCATGTTTCGGACTTTCGTCTTTTAGGCTCTTCATAAAATTAGGGCATGGCTAGATTATAAAAGGAATCAGCAAGGAAATTTTCAACTTGACAGTGTTTTTTGTTGTTGGGGTCTCGTAATCAATCAGTGATTGTGTGGGCGGTATTTGGTTTATGTATATAAATATAAGGAGGTCATTTTTTACTATCAGAATTGGAAGATAATTATTGGACAATTTGTGCATAAATATACGGAGTTAATATGCCAAGACCGCTTCCAATATGCACCTGTGGGCAATAACCTCCGAAATCAACAACCACCCCCCTCAATGGGTACGGATGGATATATTGATAGGTATGTTGATGGATATATTGATAGGTATGTTGATGGATATTTTGATGAATCTTAAATGATGGTAAAAAAACAAGTGTCATTTTTATGTACACATTTCTGTCATATTTATTATTATTTTTGACATTTTTATGGTAATGTTATTATTTAGTTTAAAATATGTTAGCATTCTAAAAAATCCCCAGCAAGAGACCTACATCGTCATGACGGCTGCAACTTTCACCGACATCTTTGTTCCTTCAAACAAAAGTGTTGTCACGGCCCCCGTGCTATTGGTTGCTTTCACAGCTACTCTTGATGCCAGGCCAGGGACATCTGAGCCAAGAAATGGTGGCGCCCTTTGCGCTTTTTTTATTGAGGATATAAACAAGAATTTAGACTCTGCCTTTGATTCCTGCACGAAAGGTAACGACACGCAGGCAAGACAGGTGGACTGGATGAAGAGTCCACAATACAAGTGTAAGGTGCGTATGTGTCAGAGGTGTATGTGTCAGGGGTGTATGTGTCAGGGGTGTATGTGTCAATGGTGTATGTGTCAGGGGTGGATGTGTCAGGTGTGTATGTGTCAGTGGCGTATGTGTCAGGTGTATGTGTCAGGGGTGTATGTGTCAGGGGTGTATGTGTCAGGGGTGTATGTGTCAGGGGTGTATGTGTCAGGGGTGTATGTGTCAGGGGTGTATGTGTCAGGGGTGTATGTGTCAGGGGTGTATGTGTCAGGGGTGTATGTGTCAGGGGTGTATGTGTCAATGGTGTATGTGTCAGGGGTGTATGTGTCAGGTGTGTATGTGTCAGTGGCGTATGTGTCAGAGGTGTATGTGTCAGGGGTGTATGTGTCAGGGGTGTATGTGTCAGTGGCGTATGTGTCAGGGGTGTATGTGTCAGGGGTGTATGTGTCAGGTGTATGTGTCAGGGGTGTATGTGTCAGGTGTGTATGTGTCAGTGGTGTATGTGTCAGAGGTGTATGTGTCAATGGTGTATGTGTCAGGTGTATGTGTCAGGGGTGGATGTGTCAGGGGTGTATGTGCCAGGGGTGGATGGGGCAGGGGTGGATGTGTTCTTATTTTTTAAAAATATTTTCATAAAATTCAGATGTCCATTAAAATTAACCAGCCATTTAATATTTGTGTGGTGGGTGTTTGTTGAAAATTGTCCAGTTTCCCATGCGCAAAATAAAATATAAATTCAATAATAACTAGAACATCAATTGTAAACCAAACTGTAGAAGGATAAAAATAATAATTAAAAACGAACTTCATCGTATTATTTCTACTCTTAATCCATAAAATACATTGAGGATTGTTAATGACAATCTAATTTCATTGAGTACTTAGGAATGTTTTAAAATCAAATAATATTTACACGAAAAAATACAAGTAATACATATAAGTTTGATATCCAAAAAACAAGTCACTGCCTGGAAAGCAGGATGTCTACCTTCAAACGGCACGAGATGAAACAAGTGCCCATATGCTCATCAGGAACTCTGCGATAAGCGCCCTCTATGTCTCTGAATCAACGGCTACCGACTCTTTGCAACTATTTCTCGTTACTACCGATGGGATTATGGAAAAAGTGGGTAACTTTTTTTGTTTAAGAGAATACATGTGTATTAGAATATCAAAAAAATAATAATTAAATACAGTGAATTTGAAGACAATTAGAAAGAACATTTTTGCTTCATTTCATATGGCATCAAATATTTAATTAATTTATTTTAATTTATCACTCACGAATTTTTTTATTTAAATCTTGAAACTTTGGCATTTTCTATTCACCGCATCACAAAACTTCGAGGACAGTATTAGTTACTTATTTTGAAATGTTTTCTTTGTTGACTTAAAACAGCTTCATATCAAACCTTTCTACAGTTAAATGCGAGGTTCCCATTATTTTGTGCTCTGTGTTGTTGTTTTTTATTAAAAAGAGGGGAAAGGGGGGGTGGGGAAAGGGACCCGGGGGGTGCCTAAACTTTCTTGTGATTCTCTTGTATTGTCATTCAAACTTTCTTGTGATTCTCTTGTATAATTATTTAAACTTTCTTGTGATTACCTTGTATAATTATTCAAACTTTCTTGTGATTCCCTTGTATAATTATTCAAACATTCTTGTGATTCTCTTGTATTGTTATTCAAACTTTCTTGTGATTCCCTTGTATTATAATTCAATCTTTCTTGTGATTCTCTTGTTTAGGTTTTCAAACTTTCCCATTTAACGTTTTTATTATTATATTTTTTGTCATTTTAATTTCAACGTTTCTGCTCTTTAAGACTTTTTAAAATTTATTTTGTATTTTCTTCAGAATCTTCTTACTGTTGACAGCTCAGAAAAAAAGAAATTGGAATCGAGACTTTTAGAAAAGTTTAAAGTTCCCAAATACACGAAAGATGTGAAGTTTTTGGTTCAATCTAATGAAAATTTGATCTATGTGTACACGACTGTAAGGAACCAAGTAATGCAGCATTTTTATATAATATAATTGTAAATTTTATGAGCTAAATTGTTTTAATTCCTTTCTAATAAAAATCACTTTGTTTCTATCTCCTGTTTTCCCCCTTTAACATGATGTTATTTAGTTTGTTTTTCAATAAAATGAGCTTTCACTGTAGACATTCGAAACGATGACATGGGAAAGATTTGAGACTAAGAATATGAATTTAAATAAAGATTTATTATATTTAAATTTGATAGCTAAAAATGTAAATTCTTTCTTTGAGAACGTATACAACTATACTTAAAAAGCACCACCAGAAGTCTTGTCTAGATGCCTACTCAATGCCACTGCTATTCCCTTTGAATCACGTTACAGGATTTATAATTATATATTATTATAGTTGATGTATAGATCTATAAATGGATCTATACCTCAACTATTTTAGTTAGCAGTATATGTAAGAAATATCAAGTATAATAATATTATCTTAAAAGTATTGTATGCTTTCATCTTAAAACTATATTTTTAATATGATTCAAGTTCATCAGACGGCCAGTGTATGACTGCCAACAGTTTCAAGTATGCAGACAGTGTTCGTCTGAGACATGTGATTGGTGTTTTACCACAAGTGTGTGTCAAAACAAGGGATCATTATGTCAAGCTGACCACAAGAAGGCCAAGCTGCCGAATGAGATATGGGTAGGAATTAAAAAGTTTATATCAAATTTTGTGATATTATCTTTCATGTTTTCCAGCGATTTCGGGTTTACAGTTCTCATATATTTTTTCAAGGTAAATAATTTCAGTGTTTAAAATGATCGTGATGAGTATATTTTTAAAACAATTATTATGGATTCGTCCAGTTTTTGGATTCAGCCGCTTAGCATATTTTAGGAAGAAGCTAAATATATATATTTTTGTTGAGTCCGGCAAACCACAATTTTGACTCTGGAAACATCATAAATAAAAATTGTCTCGTTTTCGACAGGTATGTTGTGGATTGATCAATAAATTGATCGTGGGCCCTTAATATATAGAAGAAGAAGAAGGTTGTTGGATAATAGCATTAATATTGAAAAGTCTTTATTATAATAGGCCTACATTCTAGTGATGTTCTAACTGCATGATAGAAAAGTCAAGCTTTGGGTATTAACTTTTTTTTTATACAAAAAACAACAGCCATCACGGTAAGGAAACTGTTGTTAACTTATCTGAATCCCAACACTGACTGAGCTTTTTATTTTTATTTTTGAGGATTTCAGTAGCTCAGTTTATGTTTCACGTGGCGTGGTTAACATTCTCTGGTCAGATCATTGAAGATTTCAGTAGCTCAGTTTATGTTTCACGTGGCGTGGTTAACATTCTCTGGTCAGATCATTGAAGATTTCAGTAGCTCAGTTTATGTTTCACGTGGCGTGGTTAACATTCTCTGCTCAGATCATTGAAGATTTCAGTAGCTCAGTTTATGTTTCACGTGGCTTGGTAACATTCTCTGGTCAGATCATTGAAGATTTCAGTAGCTCAGTTTATGTTTCACGTGGCTTGGTTAACATTCTCTGGTCAGATCATTGAAGATTTCAGTAGCTCAGTTTATGTTTCACGGGGCTTGGTTAACATTCTCTGGTCAGATCAATGAAGATTTCAGTAGCTCAGTTTATGTTTCACGGGGCTTGGTTAACATTCTCTGGTCAGATCATTGAAGATTTCAGTAGCTCAGTTTATGTTTACGTGGCTTGGTTAACATTCTCTGGTCAGATCATTGAAGATTTCAGTAGCTCAGTTTATGTTTCACGTGGCTTGGTTAACATTCTCTGGTCAGATCATTGAAGATTTCAGTAGCTCAGTTTATGTTTCACGGGGCTTGGTTAACATTCTCTGGTCAGATCATTGAAGATTTCAGTAGCTCAGTTTATGTTTCACGTGGCTTGGTTAACATTCTCTGCTCAGCTCATTGAAGATTTCAATAGCTCAGTGTATGTTTCACGGGGCTTGGTTAACATTTTCTGCTCAGTTCATTGAAGATTTCAATAGATCAGTGTATGTTTCACGGGGCTTGGTTAACATTCTCTGCTCAGCTCATTGAAGATTTCAATAGATCAGTGTATGTTTCACGGGGCTTGGTTAACATTCTCTGCTCAGCTCATTGAAGATTTCAATAGATCAGTGTATGTTTCACGGGGCTTGGTTAACATTTTCTGCTCAGCTCATTGAAGATTTCAGTAGCTCAGTGTATGTTTCACGTGGCTTGGTTAACATTCTCTGCTCAGCTCATTGAAGATTTCAATAGCTCAGTGTATGTTTCACGTGGCTTGGTTAACATTCTCTGCTCAGCTCATTTAAGATTTCAGTAGCTCAGTGTATGTTTCACGTGGCTTGGTTAACATTCTCTGCTCAGATCATTGAAGATTTCAGTAGCTCAGTTTATGTTTCACGTGGCTTGGTTAACATTCTCTTGTCAGATCATTGAAGATTTCAGTAGCTCAGTTTATGTTTCACGTGGCTTGGTTAACATTCTCTGCTCAGCTCATTGAAGATTTCAATAGCTCAGTGTATGTTTCACGGGGCTTGGTTAACATTTTCTGCTCAGTTCATTGAAGATTTCAGTAGCTCAGTTTATGTTTCACGTGGCTTGGTTAACATTCTCTGGTCAGATCATTGAAGATTTCAGTAGCTCAGTTTATGTTTCACGGGGCTTGGTTAACATTCTCTGGTCAGATCATTGAAGATTTCAGTAGCTCAGTTTATGTTTCACGTGGCTTGGTTAACATTCTCTGCTCAGCTCATTGAAGATTTCAATAGCTCAGTGTATGTTTCACGGGGCTTGGTTAACATTTTCTGCTCAGTTCATTGAAGATTTCAATAGATCAGTGTATGTTTCACGGGGCTTGGTTAACATTCTCTGCTCAGCTCATTGAAGATTTCAATAGATCAGTGTATGTTTCACGGGGCTTGGTTAACATTCTCTGCTCAGCTCATTGAAGATTTCAATAGATCAGTGTATGTTTCACGGGGCTTGGTTAACATTTTCTGCTCAGCTCATTGAAGATTTCAGTAGCTCAGTGTATGTTTCACGTGGCTTGGTTAACATTCTCTGCTCAGCTCATTGAAGATTTCAATAGCTCAGTGTATGTTTCACGTGGCTTGGTTAACATTCTCTGCTCAGCTCATTTAAGATTTCAGTAGCTCAGTGTATGTTTCACGTGGCTTGGTTAACATTCTCTGGTCAGATCATTGAAGATTTCAGTAGCTCAGTTTATGTTTCACGTGGCTTGGTTAACTCTCTCTGGTCAGATCATTGAAGATTTCAGTAGCTCAGTTTATGTTTCACGTGGCTTGGTTAACATTCTCTGCTCAGCTCATTGAAGATTTCAATAGCTCAGTGTATGTTTCACGGGGCTTGGTTAACATTTTCTGCTCAGTTCATTGAAGATTTCAATAGATCAGTGTATGTTTCACGGGGCTTGGTTAACATTCTCTGCTCAGCTCATTGAAGATTTCAATAGATCAGTGTATGTTTCACGGGGCTTGGTTAACATTCTCTGCTCAGCTCATTGAAGATTTCAATAGATCAGTGTATGTTTCACGTGGCTTGGTTAACATTTTCTGCTCAGCTCATTGAAGATTTCAGTAGCTCAGTGTATGTTTCACGTGGCTTGGTTAACATTCTCTGCTCAGCTCATTGAAGATTTTAATAGCTCAGTGTATGTTTCACGTGGCTTGGTTAACATTCTCTGCTCAGCTCATTTAAGATTTCAGTAGCTCAGTGTATGTTTCACGTGGCTTGGTTAACATTCTCTGCTCAGCTCATTGAAGATTTCAATAGCTCAGTGTATGTTTCACGGGGCTTGGGTAACATTATCTGCTCAGCTCATTGAAGATTTCAATAGATCAGTGTATGTTTCACGGGGCTTGGTTAACATTTTCTGCTCAGCTCATTGAGGATTTCAGTAGCTCAGTTTATGTTGCACGGAGCTTGGTTAACATTCTCTGCTCAGCTCATGGCCTCAATCAGATGGAAGAACTAACATTTTAAAACACTAATATTTCCAACAGTATTTATCGCCTATTTGTAATGGGTTTTCTTTTTAAAAATACCGAGAACCGAACAAAACAAACACTGAAAAAGATTTAAGACATTAAAATGATATATATATATAAGTCATACATCAAAAAGCATTGCTTCCATATGTTATTTATTTTAAATTCTGAGTGGACATTAGTGACTTAACATTCAACAGATTTATCCAACATATGCTCCTCTTCAAGGAGGTACAGTGCTGACAGTGTTTGGAATAAGACAAACAAACAACTTTACAAGAAACCCAACAGTGACAATATGTGACACGCCATGTAATATAACTGATTATTCTGAAAGGTCAGTTAATGTCTGCCTTATACTTAACATCAATTCAAACGTTTAAATAATTTTTAATTTGAATCCTGTACAGACCTCTTATCACACGTATATTTCTATCATACAAATCCTTTATCACACGTACATTTTCTGTCATAAAGACCCCTTATTACAAGTATTATTAATTTTATTGCCTGGTTGTGCATGTGTGTTCTTAATGATTCACAACCGTTTTTTCTGTCACACGTTTGTTCTGTCACAACTTTGCTCTGTTACACCTTTGTTCTGTCACAACTTTGCTCTGTTACACCTTTGTTCTGTCACAGCTTTGTTCTGTCACAGCTTTGTTCTAGATGCTATATTTTGTTCATTATAGGAGAAAGATACATATATAATTGTGCTCAACAAGGAAACATATTGTTTGTTACACAAGTCAACATTGGTGTAAAATAAACTGCATGTACATTAGCTACCGTACATTTAAATATTTTTAATTGTAAGAAAATGGGATGATTATGAGGGTAGTAACTTAATGAATGTTAATCTCTGCCACTTAACTGTTACACGTCTTGGACGCCAAAATTACTTATTACTATAACATTGGAAGTGAATGAACAGACACCTTTCTAAATGTCTAACAACTGTAAGTAATAAATATGTATTCGGTAACTTCGAGCTCTTAACTTGGGCACAAAATTAAAAAGCTGCAAAACTTATATATTAATGTGAATGCTTTAATAATGTAAATGGATTATTAAAATGTATGAAGGGATGTAATGAAACTATTTTTTTTTCAATGAAGCTAAGCATTAGCAAACTTTTAAATAAGAGCAGTCCAGCACAATTATAAATAATTTATCCGTTTATTTGAAACCTAAGATTTATACACTAGTATCCGCAAAGTGACTGAAATTACAACTTTCTTTAACTTTGGAGACAGCGCTTGGTAGCATTATATGTTTTGTGCCGTGTGAGCGAAACAATGGGAGAGATGGCGTGTGGTAGTGTGTGTCAGATCGGGGTATGAAGTTTAACGGTAATGAGTAAAAATATAAAACCATCTCTTTACCAAATTAAATACAAATTATTGTGACATTTTGGACCGGGGGGGGGGGGGGGATCCAGCTTTTCACAAAATTTGAGTTCAGAGAAAAGGTGTGTCCCATTCAGAGTACAGGTGTGTCCCATTCAGAGTACAGGTGTGTCCCATTCAGAGTGCAGCTGTGTCCCAGACAGAGTACAGGTGTGTCCCATTCAAAGTACAGGTGTGTCCCATTCAGAGTACAGGTGTGTCCCATTCAGAGTGCAGCTGTGTCCCATTCAGAATACAGGTGTGTCCCATTCAGAGTACAGGTGTGTCCCATTCAGAGTACAGGTGTGTCCCATTCAGAGTGCAGCTGTGTCCCAGACAGAGTACAGGTGTGTCCCATTCAGAGTACATATATGTCCCATTCAGAGTACAGGTGTGTCCCATTCAGAGTGCAGCTGTGTCCCATTCAGAATACAGGTGTGTCCCATTCAGAGTACAGGTGTGTCCCATTCAGAGTGCAGCTGTGCCCCATTCAGAGTTCTGGTATCCCATTCAGAGTACAGGTGTGTCCCATTCACAGTTCTGGTATCCCATTCAGATTGCAGGTGTGTCCCATTCAGAGTTCTAGTGTCCCATTCAGAGTTCTATTGTCTTATTCATAGTGCAGGTGTGTCCTATTTACAGTGCATGTGTGTCCCATTCATAGTGTTATTGTGTCTAATTCTGAGTGTATGTGTGTCCCATTCAGAGTTCTAGTGTCCCATTAAGAGTTCCAGTGTGCCATTCAGGGTGCAAGTGTGTTCCATTCAGAGTGCAAGTGTGTCCCATTTAGAGTTATTGTGTCTCATTCAGAGTGCAAGTGTGTTCCATTTAGAGTGCAAGTGTGTCCCATTCAGAGTTATTGTGTCGTATTAAGAGTGCATGTGTGTACCATTCAGATTTCTAGTGTCTAATTCAGAGTGCAGGTGTGTCCCATTCCGATTAGAAATGTGTTCCCTTCAGAGTGCAAGTGTGTTCCATTCAGAGTGCAAGTGTGTTCCATTCAGAGTGCACGTGTGTCCCATTCAGATTTCTAATGTCTCATTCAGAGTGCAGGTGTGTCCTATTCCGATTGCATGTTGTTCCCGTCAGAGTGCAAGTGTGTCCCATTCAGAGTTATAGTATCTCATTCAGAGTGCAAGTGTGTCCCATTCAGATTGCAAGTGTGTCACATTCAAAGTGCAAGTGTGTCCCATTCAGAGTTCTAGTGTCCCATTCAGAGTTCTAGTATCCCATTCAGAGTTCTAGTATCCCATTCAGAGTTCTAGTATCTCATTCAGAGTGCAAGTGTGTGCCTTTCACATTGCAGGTGTGTCCCATTCAAAGTGCAAGTGTGTCCCATGCAGAGTTCTAGTGTCCCATTCAGAGTTATTGTGTCTCATTCAGAGTGCAGGTGTGTTATATTCCGATTTCATGTGTGCCCCATTTACAGTGCATGTGTGTCCAATTGAAATTACAGATGTGTCTCATTTAGAGTGTCGGTGTGTTACTTCAGAGTGCAAGCGTGTCACATTCAGAGTGCAAGTGTGTCCCATTTAGAGTTCTAGTGTTTCCCATTCAGAGTTCTAGTTTCTCATTCAGAGTGCAGGTGTGTCCCATTCCGATTTCATGTGTGTTCCCTTCAGAGTGCAAGTGTGTCCCATTCAGAGTACATGTGTGTCCCATTCAGAGTGCAAGTGTGTCCCATTCAGAGTGTAAGTGTGTCCCATTCAGAGTTCTAGTGTCGCATTTAAGAATGCATGTGTGTTCCATTTAGAGTCCATGTGTGTCCCATTAAAGGGACATTGTTTCTCATTCGGAGTGCACGAGTGTCAACTTCATGGTTCAGAAGTGTAGTGTCCTTGTTCTTATATTCCATTTTTCCATGGTTTTTTGCTTTGGAAAGAGACTCAAACATGTAACTTTCCCCTAGAGTCTTGACTAATGTTGTGCGGACCGGCATCGTATAGCTCGCGGACCGGAGACAATCCGCTGACCACTATTTGGGGAATGCTGCACACAAAAATAATTATGTACATGATAATTTTTAATTTTGTGAGCACAATGTCTCATAACCTTGTATTTTGATACTTTAGGTGTATTTGTTTTTTCTCATGCACTGCTTTAAGTAAAATCTCTTATTGCAGTACCATCACGTGTGAAGTTCAGCCTCACTATACTACAAATGATAGCGCGTCATGCAAAGTCGTATTACATATTCCAAATGAAAAAGGATTTAATCGTGTTGTTTCAACAGATAGTTTAACATTCCTGGTAGGTGTATTTCATCTCAATTACCTGGTAAGGAGCTCTGTTTGGTATATTTATTATTAAGTTATCCATAATGTTTTGTGAACGGGAGACGCTCTATGTTTAGGAGAATGTGGATTGCTTGTTTCTTTAAATTGAATAGTAATATGCGCGATTCTACATAAACAATTAAACTCATACGTTTCTACATAATAAACTTTGAACGAAAACTGATCATTGAGATCATATAAATCAAAACAAATAAAGATGCAATTAGAATTTCTTGTAACGAAATTTGTAATGCAAAATAATTATAATTTAAGTGAATCTAAATGTTATCTCAGGCAATGATTTTATCCCTTGATGGCGGTGGGCTGGTTTTATTTTTTTTTCCTAGGCCGCTTTAGTGATGATAATAAATGAAGGATTTTATTCAAGCTATGTGAATGAAATAGTAGAACAAGGAATTTGGAAGCTTGAATCAAAGACAGGACAATAAGATGTGAACGTTTCGTGTTAGAACTTTCTTCAGCAAACGGGAGTAAAATGAAAATACGACAAGAAACAGAGCACAGTAAAAAAACTTTAGAGATCTCCTATGTTGTTGCCGGAAGTAGGATTTTAAAAAAAACAAGATTACTGGATTGAAACATTGGCCTTTTTGGGATGTTTGGGCGGCCTAGGCCGCTTTTGCGATGATATTGAGACATTTCCTGCATGGCCATTATTCTACGAATCAACACATTATTTCATCTCCATATTTGCAGTCACCAAGCATTCAAACGTTTTCCCCAAATAGTGGATCTGAGTCTGGAGAGACGGAGCTTGAGTTCAAAGGTTGTTATCTTCCTATTGGAAGCAGTACTAGCGTCCGTTTAGGCGGTAACATTTGTAACATCACGGAATTAAGGTAAGAAGTTATTCCTATAGCTAATTTATTTTATTTGAATAAGAAATGTGCATTATTACATAAAAAATGAATGATGAATGAACAAAACTCGGATTGACAATGATTATTTGAAAATCCATTGCTTAAATCTTATGGCAATTTACTAGTGGATATACTTTTTAAATTCTGAGAAAAATATGAAAATTATTGTGTTCAATGATGACTTATCTTGTCATAAATTGTTTGCTACACAATAGTACAGCGAAACATAACATCTCAAGTGACCATGTACTAAACGTTAAATATTTGTAAAATGCACATGAAAAACCGCCACTTGAAAAATAATATTATGATATTTATACAAATATCTTTTTTTCCTTTTAGTAAAGACAGGGTAAAATGTAAAGTTGGACCAAAACCAGTGAATTCTCACATCTGTGTGAATGCCCAAGTGAAGATTGATACATTTTCCTACATATCTAAAGAGCCGTTCTGTTATGATTCAGACCAATCCACTGTTCAAGAAAAGTGAGTGAAAAAATAATACATTACTTCAATAGTATCATTTATGTATATTTTTTAATTTGTAGAACTAACAAACTAACGGGTGCTGGGGGGCAGCGTGGTCTAAACTGGCTCAATCCAAATTATGATGGTCCCCACCAAATCCAACATCCCAACCTGCCCGGGTGGATGGGACCCGTTAGACTTGGACGGCACCCCGGGTGGATGGGACCCGTTAGACTTGGACGGCACCCCGGGTGGATGGGACTCGTTAACCTTGGACGGCACCCCGGGTGGATGGGACGCGTTAGACTTGGACGGCAATGCATCTAAGAGATGGGACCCGTTAGACTTGGACGGCAATGCATCTAAGAGAAGGAAACTCTGAATCTAAACCAGAAACAAAAATTATCAATGAATTGATCGTAGACACTTACTTAAATATGAAAAAAATTAAATATATAGTTTTTTAAACGCGCTTCTTAAAAGTCATGAAAATTGAGATCATTTATCTTAAAAATTTGAAAATGTGTTATTATAACGCTAGTTTTCCAAAAGCAATTTTTAATACGATTTTTATTAAATCTTTTTAATTATTCCTATAATTTTATGTCCAGCTCTACACGTGTGGCTCTAGACTCAAATTTTGAGAATAAAGGTGGTCTGACTATAACACCTGTCATTAAAGACCCTCTCGTGAGTATATCTATAATATCAATGACGACAAGACATGCAATCTAATAACATGCATTTTATTATGACGTATTGATGTTATAAAATTCTTAAAATTTACAGCTGACTTATCTTTTGGTGTTTATATATCTAGTCCAATTTAAAAAAAAAATGAAAAAATTATGGAGAATTCCTGTATCTTAAAAATAATTATTTTTGACACAACATATTATATTTGAGGTATGATTAATATTATTCCTAAAAAGGGGGAGAAAATAAAAGAAGCGGAGCCACCTGAGTAGAAAAAGTAGACGCAATGTATTGTTTTGTGACTTTAAAAATGAAAGGCTATGGGACTTTCCGCTGGTCTGCCTTTGCATTATTACCTTTAAAAAGTCGAACGTATTAAAGGGCAAACGAAACAATGCACTAAACACACGGAGAAGGGTTGGTACAGTTGCTGATTGGCGAATGATTTGAGAACTGCTGAAGATTCATACGTTGGACTCTGAGTATCTCTCCAACGCCGGTGTGGCACTAAAGAATAACATAACACGAAGCATCTACTTTGTTAAATAGCTCAGGGTTATCATGTTAAATAGCTCAGGGTTATCATGTTAAATAGCTCACGGTTATCATGTTAAATAGCTCAGGGTTATCATGTTAAATAGCTCACGGTTATCAAGTTAAATAGCTCAGGGTTATCATGTTAAATAGCTCACGGTTATCAATCACATTAGTTAATAGAATCAAAGTTTGACATTTATTCACAAGTACGTCTTTTTATCAAAGGGACTTAAATACAAATGCTAATCAAATTTTAACGATTCGGAGATAATAAAAAGAATTAATCGAATAAAAGAATTCAACATTGTTAAACAGAAAATAGAAATAGATTTATTCAAATCACTGACCCCACTTGTAAATAAACGGCTAAAACACATGGAAAAACAACAAAAGACACATCAAAAGACACATCACAAGACACATCATAAGACAGTATGTGTCGGGAACAAGGGGCTAATCTAATATACTTTAGAAAAACAGTAAACTATCGAGCCGAAGCTAATGAAGTTTCCCCAAACGCACCCTCCGCTAAACTCAACGGGCCATCAACTACTCCCCCCAGTAGTCTTTATTCCAGTCAGGTCTCGAAGCTGCACACCGGGAGCATTCCGCCCCTGAGACAGCCTCACCCACCCCTCCACTCAATTGACTATGCGAGTGCGGCGGCACCAGAGAACGAACGCCTGGCCGGCTGGGGTGCTGTTACACACAGCAACAGGGCCGGACTTCCTTTGGGTAGGGTGGATATATTTTACGTCCCTTATCCCCCTTCCCACCTCGGGGGGACGCGTGGGTGTTTTACATACGCCCTCTAATAGGGATTAGGTGGTTATCTGCGGTGTGACTAGCTCATAACGCAGGTGGGAGAGAAAAGAGGCTGCCTAGGAGCAGTACCCTCAAAGACTGCATATTTAGAATCATCGGCTAGGGTCGCCACGTTCCCTCACCTCATATTCATACGGCAACTGTAATCATGTCCCAACCTGTTTCCGCGTTATTTTCAACTGCACTTGGTAGGAAACCATGCAGCCGTGTTCTTTCTAACGCAGTTTCCGTGCGTTACCTTTGCCTTTCAGCGCAGGTCCCCTACACTGTGATCCTGTACCCTGGGTAACGTTTCAGGGGGTTTGTGGCAAACGCCTCTTTATCGACATGCCATTTTTGGGACGGACATGCCGACTAGAGCCCCCTGGGGGGCGGGGACCAGGACTAACTAACACACATATTCTGGTGAGGGCCTGAGATTACTCTCTTAAGGCCCCGGCTAGTAAATTGGCAATCAACTCCATCTGCTGAGCTGTGCCATACAACATTTTCCTCACATAGGGTTCCCCCTCCGCCCTGGCCTCCCCCGGAAGCTCCAGTGAGGGACATTCGGTCAACAGATGCGCCAGCGTTTCCGGGACCAGGTTGCAATGCCGGCAGGTGGGATCCCGATTGTTGTCTAGACGCCAGAAATATGTGCCTATTGGGCAATGCTCGGTGCGCATTTGCGTCACTAAACTCTGCTGCTTTCGGCCTAACCCCCACCATGGGTCTTGTTTGCTAGGAGTTTGCATGTTCGAATAGACGCCTCTTGCGGTCGTATTGTCCGCCCACTGCCTGTACCACTTTTTCCTAAAATGGTCCGCCAGCCAGTTCTTTATTCCAAATCCAGTCATTGGTGTTTCTGGCTGAGGCTGGGCGGCCCCGGTTTTCGCAAGAGTGTCCGCTTTCTCGTTACCACTGATGTTGACGTGGCCAGGGATCCACTGCACTGTCACCTTGCCTCCTAGTTCACCGATTTTGCACACGTCATCTAAGATGACGTCAACCATGTGGGTGCTACCCTGTCTCTTTCCCAAGATCTCGAGAGCAGATCTTGAGTCCGAGAACACGATCACGTCGAGCCCCGCAAGCTCGTTCTCTCTCAGTGTGTGATACACACTCTCCAGTGCCCTGTGTATAGCCTCAAGCTCCGCATCAAAGTTTGATGCTGTAGTCCCACAGGGTCCGGAGAGCTCTTGACTTTCTGGCCCCCCCCGCTGGGTATAGTATGAGCGCACCATACCCAGCAGTGCTTTCTCTCAGATTGGCCGATCCGTCTGTGAACACTTTTACAGGTACTTCGGAGTACAAATCCATGGTCTCAAGGGCGGCCGCTCTCTGAACATGCTCAGGGCTCCTTTTTGTCACTGCCGTGTCGGTCAAGGCCAAGTGTATGGAAGGACGTGAGGGTTCCGCGTACGGCGGATTAACTGGGATTCGGGTCAGCCTTTCTCTATTCTGGGGCAGATCGACGGTCCTCTCAAGCTCCACGACCTGGTGCATGAATGAGGATCTTTTTAGTCTTCTGCCCGCAACCCAGTTATTCTGCATTTGATACGACGGTTCTCTTTCTGTCAGCTGTCGGTAACTCTCTACGGTAATTAAAATAGCCTTCTCCCTCCTAATTTCTAGCGGTTCCACATTGGCCAAGACTTCTACAGCAGCTGTGGGTGTGGTCCTGAATGCACCACAGATGAATCTCAGAGCCTGATTCTGGATTCGACCATTTTGCTTGCAAAGGATTGGACCGGCATGCTGTAATCCATTACCGACCTTACACTGCTTAGGAGTAGCGCTCTAAGCGTACTTGCGCCCGCGCCCCAACTTGTGCAAGCTAATTTTTTCACCAGATTGAGCTTGGCGGTCGCCTGGGAGCAGAGGTCTTGTACAAAATTATGCATTTGCACCTTTTGATCCAATTTGACTCCCAGGTAAACCGGTTGCTTGTCCCATTTGAGTGCTACATCCCCCACCTTCAGCTCAATCTCCTGTTTGAGAATGGTTCGCCCATTGGTAAATAGCGAATAGACCGTCTTCTCGGTGTTGATTTCCAGATGCCACCGCTGCATGAACCTGTTGATAGACGAAAGGTCTTGCTGTAATAGCGTTTGCAGGCGGTGGACATCCTTACCGGTGCTCCATATAACCAAGTCATCAACATACATCGCGGCATTGGTTACCAAATTTTGTGGCAAGTCATTAATGTATGCCTGGAAAAGTGTGCAACTGAGGGCTGACCCTTGTGGGAGCCCTTCCTCAAGGGTTCTTTTCCTGGAGGTTTCACTGCCGAATTTCGTGCTTATTGTCCGGTTTGTGAGGAAACCGGCAATCCACCTGTACATATTGGCAGTTACTCCCATCTTTTGCAATTTCAATAATAGACCGGACCTCCAGACTCGGTCGTATGCTTGCCGGAGGTCGAAAAATACAGCCACTGTATGTGATTTTTTCTGGAGCCCATCTGTTATGGACTGGAGAAGACGGAGCACTTGATCTACAGGCTGCATTCCCTTGCGGAAGCCCGCCTGTATTGGACTCAGGCTGTCGGTACTCTCCAGGTACCAGTACAGCCTTTGATTAACCATTCTCTCGGCTACCTTCCCTAGACACGATGTTAGGGAGATCGGACGATAGCCGTTAGGGTGATTGAGATTTTCCCCTTATTTGGGAATAGGGACGATGGTAGCGCTAAGCCAAGCTCTGGGTAGGATTCCAGTTACCCATGATCTGTTTATGATTGACAATAGCTTTGTCTTCGCTATCGGGCCAAGGTTTTTTATCATTTCATTACAGATCTTATCCGGACCTGGTGCCTTGGCGGCGTCGCACTTGTCAATGGCGGTTTGCAACTCAACCATAGTGTAAGGGGCTGTGAATATCTCGTCCTGCGGTCCCCACCGTTGGGCCTCTTCTCCATGTTTCCGAAGACGGTTAAGGTTCCGGCTCTCTCTGGTCTCTTTCTGCTTCCTGTTAATCCTTGCAAAATGCTTATTCAAAGCCTCGGCACTCTTGGCATCTGTGGTAGCCGTGCCAGTAGTCGTTTGCAGAGGACGCAGGTTACGTACCTTTCCCATGCAGGATAGAGAGTCCATCAATCGCCAGACCTTTTTACCGTCTTTCAGGTCGAGTTTTCCACATGTATCAACCCATTTTTCTTTCTTTGCCCTGTCAACCTCCTTACGGACCTCGGCTGTCAGTTTGTTGTAAGCTGCACGAGCAGCAGCCGTCTTTAACTTTCCAGCTTTGGCCCGTGCTTTCTTTCGTTCACGAACCATTTCAGCCAACCTCTTATTCCAAAAGGGGCGGAACTTGCGGGTCCCGTTTGTTCTAGGGACTGTTTTTCTTGCCACTGCGAGTATTGCACTCACAAAGTTGCTGTATGCAGCGTCGGTGCTTTCAGAGGCATCGGGAGTCCCAGCTGACTCCGCGATCGTGCTTTCTGTTCTTTCTCGGAACAGGGTCCATTTGGCTTTGCCAAACAACCAGTGCCTCCTAGCAAACCTTGGCTTTGTCAGCACAAGATCTAAAGTAATGAGGGTCGGTCGATGGTCACTGCCAACCTCATCTAATACTTCCCACTGGATCTTTGCCTCGAGCTCGGCAGAGACCAGTGTTATGTCGGGCCGTGACATGGCACTGTTGCCTGTGTGGAGCAGTGTAGGAACACTGTCACTGTTTTGCAATCTGATGAGGTTGGTCGTGAGCTCGACCTCCTCTAAATATCGCCCCGAGGCGTTAGTGTCGGGATAGCCCATTGAAATCCCCAGCTATAATTCTATTCTGGAAGTGAGTATTGCCTTGTAGTGGAAGGCATAAAGTGTTTCTAGGAGTATTATAAATGTTACTAATGGTAAAGAACTTACCTCCTAAACCTACTCTCAGTTCAGGGTATCAGTGCCACCAACGTTTCTGCTCTCTACCAGCTCCGCTGTGAGGGGGTTTCGCACAAGTGTTACCAGCCCTCGGCAATTTGCGCAATTGCAGCGGTATACTGAAAAGCCCGTAATGTGCAATGGGTGCTTTTTCAGTAAGGTTTCCTGTAATAGAGCTACGTCCACTTCCCGGGTGTGGAGTAGGTTGGTGATTTCTGGGATTTTCCCCCTGACCCCGTTGCAGTTAAGCTGCATAACTACTAAGGTAGTGGGGAGGTGACCAGCGGCACCTTGCCTAGTGCCCCCAGTAGCACTAGCGCCTGCAGTCGGCCTGAGCCCCGTCACCGACCTGCAGGGGAGGGAGGGATTCGAGGTCCCCCCAGTGTTGTCAATGTTGTTCGTACTAGCCATATAAAATGAATAAAGGCTGGACTTTCTTTTCTTACCTTTCCCCGGTGAAGGACTACCGTGGTAATCTCTCACCTTCGCCCTGGGGAACCGACGTAACGACGTGAGTTTTTAGCTTCGGGTAGTCTGCTCTACCGTACTAGTCTGTCCCGCCACGTAGAGGCAAAACTCTTGGGGGGACTGCCGAAACAGTCCTTTTACAGGGGGACCAGGACTATATGTCTCGATTACACGTACGCGTATAAAAGACGAGAGTGTGAGAAGGTGTATCAGTCGATAGTTATGCTATGCTTAAAAGAGTTCTCTGCTTCTTGTCAAGAACGACTTATAAACCTTTCGACATCAGTAGTCAGTTTTAGTAAGAACAACTGTCTTACCAGTTGACCCATTGAAGTAGTTAAGCAAATATGAAGCCAGTGGTCAGCTTCAATTGATATTGATCCAAAGGACGGCGAGGTTGTGCCTTGTAGGACACCATTAAAGACAGTTTAGTTATATCTAGTAGGACACCATTGATTGCAGTGAGATTGTGTCTTGTAGGACACCATTGAATACAGTGAGATTGTGTCTTGTATGACATTTACGCATAAGTCGAATTTATTATATCTCTTAATTGATGATGAAATAAAGTGTGTTGATATTTCTACATTTCTTAATTATTAATTATTAGCCTTAAACCGTGTTAATACTTTTGATTGAAGGAAAACTATTATTCGGGTTTTATGTATTTAAAAAAACTGACCTTGAACTCCATACATACTATCATGCAGAATTTTTCAATGTATTTATTATTATTTTAATGATATTACTATTATTATTTTCTGTATTTAAGGTAACTAAAATTGATTCATTTTCCCCAAACTTTGGACCTGTTTCCGGGGGCACGAAACTGAACTTCCAAACTCAACATCTCAACGCCACAAAAGATGTCAAAATTACCTTGGGCAATAGCAGCTGTGTTGTCGAAATCCCAGATAAGTAAGAAAATATCCTTCAAACGTTTGATGATATTTGGGTTGTGTCTAGAGATGAAGTTTAATCTCCGTACAGCGCGCTGGACGGCGACCATTAAATGACACCACGTTATATATAGTGCTCGTGTTATAACGGAGTTCCACTGTGCTTTTAACGTGCATTTATCACACCTGTAGCAGGAGCCATCTAAGAATAACGAAGTATAAAGCGGTGGCTTTATTTACTTCTTCTTATTGTTGTTTTTCATCAGGTTTAGTTGCCTGCAATAAAGACATCAAGTAAATGGTTTAAACAACTTTTTACCGTAAAAAAAACTAAGTTTTTGAAGTCATGTTTAAAAAAAATCTGAGATTTCGAAGTCATGTTTTAAAAAAATCTAAGGCTTCCAAGTCATGTTTAAAAAATATAAATTTTTGAAGTCATGTTTTAAAATAATCTGAGGTTTCAAAGTCATTTAAAAAATAAAATCAGCGTTTTTATCAATTTCATCGCAATAAATATTGTAGATTATTCTTTACGAACTTCTGTCCAGCCAAACACTAACATGCATCGCTGGTCGCCACCTCAATGCCACAATTGAATGCGTAA
The DNA here is from genome assembly GCA_964017045.1 of Omphiscola glabra. Taxonomy (NCBI): domain Eukaryota; kingdom Metazoa; phylum Mollusca; class Gastropoda; family Lymnaeidae; genus Omphiscola; species Omphiscola glabra. Next base: position 36,968,641 of record OZ024799.1, read on the forward strand.
AGGTTCTGATCACCCTAGACGATCGGCTACAGTATATTTCGCCAAAGATGTTCTGCTATAAACAAGATCCCGTTGTTACACAAGTCGATGTCGGCACAATTCTTCACAGGTTTGAAAATCTAAAATCCTTATTAAACGGTTGTATCATCTACCACCAAATACATTCAATTTTCTTTTTCTATTCCTTTTATGGACGCTGCCTAAATAAGAAGAGAAATGCGGAAAATGCACTGCCTTAAAGAAGTGGTCGGCTAATCGCGGCTGCTCTTTAGTGACCTGCGTGCGGCTCTTTAGTGACCTGAGTGCGGCTTTTAGCGACTGGAGTGCGGCTCTTAAGTGACCTGAGTGCGGCTTTTAGTGACCGGAGTGCGGCTCTTTAGTGACCTGAGTGCGGCTCTTTAGTGACCTGAGTGCGGCTCTTTAGTGACCTGAGTGCAGCTCTTTAGCGACCTGAGTGCGGCTCTTTAGCGACCTGAGTGCGGCTCTTTAGCGACCTGAGTGCGGCTCTTTAGCGACCTGAGTGCGGCTCTTTAGTGACCTAAGTGCGGCTCGGCCATTCGGCCACAAATCGCTTTTAATTTCGAAAAACATAGTTCTTGACAGGTTCTTGAAATGAAATTTGGCTCTAAAAACAAATTTAATCGTCCTGCTGCTGATGTTTTGGCTCTTTTGACTAATGTGTTTGCCGACCACTGCCTTACAGAATAGAAATATATAACAGCTCAAAGGCCTAAAACTAATCCGCTTCTAGAGAATTAATTAATTGACATTTTTATTACAAATCTGTTCAACTTTTAAAACTTGTATTATTGATGGCATATTGTGTGTATTTTTGTGACAGTGAAGAAATAAACGTGACAGTTGCCGGATTAAACTTTGAAAGTGTCACCACGTCCAAAATTGTCCTATCTTTCCATGACCCTGTCACGAACAAATCTTTGGTAGGTAAACGTCAAATGAAATGTTCACGTTGTTGAAAAGCAACATTGCTTTTAATGTACATGTTCCAATTTATCATATCAATGTCTAAATTATTTAATTTTTTGGAATGGCCACTCTAAACATGGACAGAAAAAAAAGGAAACTAAAGTAGCATGAACTATAATTTACTACTGAATTTGAATTGAGCTTAAATTGTAAACGCTCACAACTCAGTCCTTTAACATGTTTCCCATTTGGTCACAAATTAACCTTTAACCCTTAACCACGATAAACAAACATCACAAAACACGTAACATTCATTTAAATGGACATTGATAGAGTTATATGTAAATAACCGTTTCAAGAGTAGCTATGAATTATTTTTTGGATGACCATTAAAAAAAATTAACCAATGTATTGAGACTTACCGCTTGGTAAACAAAGAATAAAATTACATTTTTAAAGCGGTTTGTCAAACTTTGTTTTAAAAAACATTAGTACCACACCAGACCTATTGTAAAAAAATAAATAATAAATTGATTTACCATTCAGATATTAAATAATGTGTCAGTTTGATGACGTCAAATGTAATTGTTGTCACTCGATTAGATGAGATAATAAAATTATTACACCTGTCATCTAACTTCGAATTACGTGAGATTATGAAGGCTTAAAATCACCCAAAAGATTTAAATACATTTCTCATGGTTTCAAAACAAAATCTTGGGACACGACACACCATCCACGACACACCACCCACGACACACCAACCACGACACACCATCCACAACACACCATCCACGACACACCATCCACGACACACCATCCACGACACACCATCCACGACACACCATCCACGACACACCATCCACGACACACCATCCACGACACACCACCCACGATACACCATCCACGACACACCATCCACGACACACCATCCACGACACACCATCCACGACACGCTGGTTGACATCCAATGGGTTATTTTTAATATACTTTGTCTATTCACATCACAATGTCATTTCATTTAATTCAATCTACCAATGACTCTGCAGCATGGTGACGGCGTGTGCTCTACAGGAAACAGTAACGAGAGTATGACGTGTGTGATCTCTGACCTGTACAACATCACCGAGGAATACTTTAAGTTGAATGGATCAAACGCCTATCTGGACGCAGAACTCGCTATAGAAATGGACAACAATTATTTCAATATCAGCGAGACATCGCGCACGCTCAAGCTGAAGATTTATCGTAGTCCGAAATTTGACAACGATACAGTACAAAGAACTAAACTGTCCAAACACAGCCACACACTTTCTTTGTCGGTAATGCACCTGCTGGCTTTAGTTGTTTACGTCACCGGCTACGTCTTAATTGAATGTTGATTCAACAAAGCAAATTTAGCTTAAAAAATTATGGGTGTAGGGAATAAGTTATTAACTATTATTTTGTATCTGATGATTAAACTGGTTTATTATTATATCTATTATGTTTATTAATGGGAAAATAGCAACTATTTTATCGGTATTATTTTCAACCATTTCAATACAAAGTCAATTTCTTTTAAACTCTATATCAACAGGTGCCAAATCTAAATATATTTAATCGTGAAGATTTGACTGTAAAAGTGGGTAACCAGCTGTGTCCTATAGTTATCGTGACCTCAAAGGGTCTGAAGTGTGACGGCAGCAAAGTCATTGACAGTCTCCAGAAGAAAAAAGCTGCACTGGACCGGCAGACCAAGAGTGGGATAGGGAGAAACGCAAGCTCTGATGACGATACACTCGATGGATGCACCCGTCTTCGGTCCGGTGAACTAGATCTTCGGTGCACCGTGAATATACAGATAGGCCGACACGTGACAGAACTCGGACACGTGACAATATCGCTGGCGCCAACGGATCCCATGTCTGAAACTAGCCAGACGATTGTTCTTATAGGCACGGGCTTGGCGGCCATCGTCATACTGTCTCTGTTAATTGTAACAGTGGTTTTGCTGACGCGGCTGAAGAGGTCAAAGTTAAGGAAATGTCAAGCTATCGATGGACCAGGCGTAGATCTCATTTCTTCAGGTAATTGTCATTGTTGTGTTTAATTAGTTACTTGCACTAAACAGCTCATTACATTAGGGTTACCTGACGTCCCTATTTATTACGGGCAGTTTGTATTTTCGACCCCCTTGTTCGTACTAAATTTTGCGTCCGTATTTGTCCGTACTTTCCTCTCGTCATCCTGCTTGTCCGTACTTTTAGCAGCGACGACTGCTAGTCTTATTTCCATTTGTCTTATCTTATTTCTCCCAAAGGTCAGCGCAGTGAATAGTTTCAGCTCCATCTGATAGTCTAAAAATAACATATTTATAGCTCCAATGCTGTACAAATATCACGCAATTGTCATAGTGTTGCCATTTCTTTTCACAAATGAACTAGCATATAGTTATCGCTTCAACATAACTAAGTAGTAGTAGTATTACAGTAATATTTCATCCAATGTATCTTCAATGTGCTAGTTCAGTGGTTCCTATAATGTTTTGATTCCCGGCGCTTATGCCAAATGTAGGTTTTCACCATTCTTTTGCCGCCCCCTCGAATACTACTTTTCAGTTAAGTGCTATTTTTATTTCATTCTGTTTTTACTGTTGTTGTTCCTGTGGAGGGGCGAAACCGGAAAAAGGTGTCACTTAATACATGTGAAAAAGTGACCCCTGATCGGATCAGTAAAAAGAGACGATTATTGACTAACTGCGAGCATGATTATATAGTGCACGGCCATGCTTGTTATGTTACTGCGTCGCTCCAATGGTACATGGGTCAAACTCAGTTGGAACGTCATTATCAAATGTTTGTGGCGTGATTAAGAGAGCTGTTTTGTCCACCAAATGATATTTACCTGAGGTCACTCTGAGGGCGTAACCTCTATGAATATATCTATATACAGTCGAACCCGCTTATCTCGACCTCGGTTAATTCGCCAACCCTATTAAGTCGACGTTTTTATAAGTGGAACAACCAAATTATCTCTTTGTCTTAGCATGGTCTCATCGGTTATGTCGATTCTTTTACGTCGCCGAACATATTGGTTTTCGTTTATCTCGATTCTCGGTTATCTCGATGGCTTTTGGCATACCCCCGTGGTCGTCGACATAACCGGGTTCTACTGTAATAATTTTTACAAAAGACACGGCACAAAATGACAAGGTAACTCTGCACATGGAGTTGCCCCATTTGTCTCCTGCACCATCTGCACCAGAACCTTTCGTGCCAAAATTGGCCTGATCAGCCATCTGCGCACCGACAGACAGATTCAGCCCCGGCAAAAGACCAGTGTTTAAAATGGACATGGTCGACTTTGGACAGGCGATCTATCATCTCATAACATATTATAAGAGCTAATGAACAGATGATAACATAGAGATGTTTGTAGAAATTAAGTTGTATGATTTTTTTTACAAAACTTACCACGCCAATTAACAAATACCGAAGAGCTTCCCATCTACTAAAGTTAATCGACAAGTAACGCAATTTATAGGAATCCCAAATAGGGCTAACTTCTGTTAATTTGATTTTGTGCGCCTATTGAACACAGCATTACAGCCGTACATACATACATGAAGAATGATTATTTGTGATAATAACAATGGCTGATAGCTGAGACCAAATGTATAATGTCACTTTATAGCTGAATAAATACAATATAATTTTATCTGAGACAGGTTTTGGTGAGGTTGCCATGCCGACCTTACAGCAAATCCTGGATTCTGTTGACGTGGAAAAGGGTAGACAAGAGGAGATGAGAAAACTGATCTTTGGTATTGACAAACTTACCATTGGAAAATGTATCGGTTCAGGTAAACGTTGAGTCAATATATTTTTAGAAGACAATACCTGACCATTTATGTCGGCTAATAATTAAAACATTACAAATACTATTTATTTAATTATTCCGCCCTCCCCCCCCCCCCCCCACGTTTAAAGAAACCAGATAGTCAACATCAGGACATTCTTTAGAAAAATTTAATTTTAATAAATGTTTCAGAAAGGGAAAATGGTGCTAGTCACTTTACTTCATTTTTGAACAGTTTTCTTAGATGTATGAACCACTTTGATTCAAAGTCTTCAGTGGTTTGTTTCGTTTTTATAGTTATAAATTATTATTTAGTATATGTTCCTATATTTTAAACGCTAAACATGATCATAAAAGACACAATCAACTAAAGGCAGGCCATAGTGTTTAGATCTCATTTTAATGGGGTTGCACATTCCAAATATGAGTCCTTGCTGATTGTATCATATATCACTGCAGATATAAGTCTTTCCTAATTGTATCATATATCACTACAGACATCAGTCTTTCCTGATTGTATTATATATATCACTGCAGATATAAGTCTTTGCTAGTTGTATCATATATCACTGCAAATATAAGTCTTTAAAGTAGTCTTATTAAAACAAAAAATGTGCGCCTGGCAGCATTCATAAAGCCGTTCAAGTACGATTCCGAATACATTTTTTAATCAAAACGATTATTTGAACTTCTCAGGTAATTTTGGAACGGTCTTCGATGGCGTTTTAGAGATTAGCCCTGAGTTACCAGCAGAGAAAGTGGCCGTTAAGATGTTGCAAGGTAAGTTTACATAATTAACCTACCATATTTTTCCCTGTAACACGCCCGTGGACTGTAAGTGTTGTGATACCAAACTGCTGACCTTATAAGCAGATTCATCCTTCTTGCAGTCAAAATAGAGTTGAGTCTCTTTAGAGACTTGACTACAAGTGGGACAACTCTTTGACAAAAGTATAAGCACGTGTGCCAATTGACCCCTTGGGAACCAGATGGCTCAAACATAGGTACTTCTGAAACGTACTCCGCCACCTCCCTCACCCACCACATACTCACAGATGTCATTTTCACACCACACAACCTTTCAAAATGATATGTAAATCAGAGTTATGGTAGGTAGCAATATCAGTTTTGTTTTAAAAAGTCTTCTGCACCTCGACAACTGTGTATATGTATATTAGGCCATTTACAAACGTTAGATGTGTTTTGTTTAGATGTACAGTAGTCAACTGTTTTGTAACTTAAAGGTAGATGTGTCTCGTCAGCAGACGGCCTTGGACCAACTGAAGTAGACAATGGATAGCGTTGGATGTGCTGATGAGAATCTCTGTGGGGGTCCCAGACCATTCCCTTTAATACTAATTCATGCTCTCGTTGTCTAAGGGGTCTACACACTGTAACAACAGCACTCTTCTCATAAACAGGACACCGACTTATCTACCCCAGATTAACTACATACAAAAATTGTTAACTCTGAAAATGAAATATACCACAAACACGGTCTTAATTCTCCAAAACAAGAACTCCCGTGGTCTCACCCAAATATACAACTCCCGTGGTCTCACCCAAATATACAAATCCCATGTTTATTATTTCCCTTTCAACAAAAAGCATTTAGACATGAGAATATAACGCCTGCTCATAACTATCGCTCTAAAAGCGTTCACACTAAACACAATGATTCTCAATCCTTGACAACCGCCATGTCATGCGTGCTTAAAGGCAAAACTTTTTAAAGCATTCCACATGAAGCAATATTAATGGCTTTATGAAATGAGTTCATTAAAAAAAAACAAAAAAAACATACATTATAATATTGAACTTGTCTTTGTGACAGACCCGATGTCACACAAACTTGACCTACTGAGCTTTGTCCAAGAGGCTGTGATGGTGCGACAGTTCCAACACCCGAATGTCCTGGGTCTTATTGGACTGACAGAGCAAGAGCCTGGCATTCCTTTTGTCATCTTACCCTTCTTGGAGAATGGTGACTTGTTGACATACGTACGCAATCAATCCTTGGTAAGAGAAATAGAGTAATGATGACAATCCTTGCTAAGAGAAATACACTAATGGTGACAATCCTTCCTAAGAGAAAAACAGTAATGGTGACTTGTTGACATTCGAAGGCAATCAATCCCTGGTAAGAGATATACAGTAATGGTGACTTATTGACATACGTAGACAACCAATCCTTGGTAAGAGAAATACAGTACTAGCGACTTATTGTCATACTCATACAATCAATCCTTGTTTAAGGAAATGCAATGCAAAGCAAACAGAAATTAGTTTAAAGATCCTCGAGTTATAATCGTTAAAATCAGGGGCGAAATTATTGTCGTTCTTAATTGTCGTTCATTATTTTTATTCATCTTTGTCGTTCATAATCGTCGCTCATTACTGTCGTTCATTATTGTCGTTCATTATTATCATTTATCATTGTCGCTCAACATTGTCGTTCATTATTGTCGTTGTTTCGTTATGCTGGACATTAATAAGATTAAACTTTGCACACGATTATCGATGTGTAGTCAGAGTCAGGGTTTACGATGAGTGGTATGTTCCAGAGTCAGGGTTTACGATGAGTGGTATGTTCCAGAGTCAGGGTTCACGATGAGTGGTATGTTCCAGAGTCAGGGTTCACGATGAGTGGTATGTTCCAGAGTCAGGGTTCACGATGAGTGGTATTTTCCAGAGTCAGGGTTCACGATGAGTGCAGTGTCCCCCCTCCCCCGAAGCTCTACAGGGGCGATTCACAAACAACTTTACAATCAAAAGGAATAGTACGAAAATAAATTATCAGAAGCTGACTCGACCCGACCAGCACACTGTTCACTGGGTCTGTTTACTACAGCTATTTTAAAGTTAAGGCCAGTTTGTCTAAAATACAAGTTGCCACTTTTAAAAAGACCTTTCTTCATCTGATCACGTGATGAGTTGCACCGTTCTTTCAGAGCCTCACACTGCATGACGTCATCAAATTCGGGGCTGACGTAGCTAACGGAATGGCCTATCTGAGCTCTCTCAAGTTTGTTCACAGAGACTTGGCAGCAAGAAACTGTATGTGAGTTGTTGATATATATTAAGTATTTCGGTTATATATAGTATAGCTTCATTGTCTTGAAACAATACTGAAGAATAATTAGACGGTATGGCCTATATGAATTCAGTCAAGTTTGTCCACAGAGACTTGGCAGCAAGAAATTGTGTTTGTGTACATTTCCCTATGATATTCATGTAACGTTCGTTTTGGCTTTTGATAATATGTTATCACTTTTTAAATAAGTAAACAACATTACGGCTCATTCACAAGTTCTTCTTCAACCAACATGTTTGTACGGACATCCCATGTTTGTACAGACATCACCTGTTTGTACGGACATCCCATGTTTGTACAGACATCACCTGTTTGTACGGACATAATAAGGCATAAGTTAGCAGCACATGGATGGGCAAAGCTTTATCAGGGAATCCATTTCTAAATCACAGCTAACAAGGCAGCAATAGTAAGGACACATTTAAAAAATAACATTGTTCCGCTCTCTGATTTCACCCGAAACGTCACTTCGACAGTCTTTGGTCATTAGATAGGCTGTCACATGCAATGCTCTTACATTTTTTGGTCGCTTTTCTGGCTCTCTAAATGCTATTATTCCCTTACATTTTCATTCAGCAGGCTTTCCCCCTACATGCAGTTATTTAAAGCATTCTCTACTCCAGGCCTGCACAACATACGGGCCCCATGCGGCCCGCAAAGTAACGGAATTTTCTTATTTATGATGATTATTTTCGTAATATCTTTCACCCCTGTCCGCCTGTCCTATTATCCTTCGGCCCGCACAAGTTTTTTTATAAAGTATTACGGCCCGCCTCACATTTTGAGCTGTGCAGGCCTTGTCAACTATATTATCCTTTATACATTGTTATCTGTTTCATCTAGAAATATATTCTATGTCTCAATCTCAATTTTTTATATTCATCGTGTCAATTAAATACTGGGAAAAAAAATATACGAATGACAGTTCATAATTTATTCATCTTATTACTTAAGTCACTCTGAAAAAAGATAGGCGGTTGTTTAAAAAACACGATTGTCGCTCTTCCCTTCCAGGCTGGACGGTGAGTTCCGAGTAAAGGTCGCTGACTTTGGTCTGTGCCGTGATATCTATGAGAAGGGCTACTACACAAGTGACAACAAAAAAACCCTCCCTATTCGATGGATGGCGCTAGAAAGTATAGAAGATGGGACGTACACAACGAAATCGGATGTTGTAAGATCACTTTTTTTTGTTATTCTGATTTTGTAATGAGTTCATGTGACGTTGAAGAATTTCATAGGATTTGGAGCACTGGAACTTAATTCCTAAAACTTGCCTCACTGCACAGAAATAGACACTGTTATCGACAGTGCACATAAATAGAATGACATTGACAGTGCACAGAAATAGACTGAAATTGACAGTGCACAGAAATAGAAACCGACATTAGACACCGACGTTAGACACTGCACTGAAATAACCTGACATTGGACAGAGCATATAAATAGACTGACATTGGACAGAGCACAGAAACAGACACTGCACAGAAATAGACACTGCACAGAAATAGACACTGCACAGAAATAGACACTGCACAGAAATAGACTGACTTTTGAGACTGCACAGAAATAGACAAAGACATTAGACTTTCCACATATAAAATAAAACAAACTTAAAGGTGCAAATTTAAACAACAATTAATTAAATGAGTTGAACAATTTTATATCAGTGCATACATGCTCCTTATAATATGGTGGTTTTGTATATATTGTAGTTTTGTTTATGTTGTAGTTTTGTATAAAATGTTGTGGTTTTTTAAATGTTGTAGTTTTGTATATGTTGTAGTTTTGTAAAATATGTTGTAGTTTTATATAATATTTTGTAGTTTTGCTAATATGTTATAGTTTTAATATTTTTTTTTTAGTTTTGTGTAATATATTGTAGTTTTGTAAAAAAAAGTTGTAGTTCGTATAATATATAATTTTAGGCATCGCTTGTGTTTGTATTTTGAGATCAACATGTCGTTTATGTGACTTCATAAATATGTAAATTATTCTTCATTGCGCGTTTCCCCTCACAGTGTAACATAGGCCAGTAACAATCTCGTTCCATGCCATCCTCTTTTGGTGATATTCTTCATCCAACTCCTTCAAATATATCCTTTTCAACGTATTCTAACATATAAATGTACAATTTATCTCTGCATCCAAAACTAACAGTGCTGACACAATTTCTTGAACCCGTTTCAAGTATAGCTACAAAGTGTACTAGTTATAATAAACACTCTTGAGTTACTGTATATTTGAATATAATTGAAGTCAACACAAAAATGTGTGACATTTGCAGGCCTCAAGTTTCATAGCTTCGTTCTACCGTACAAGGAAACTTAAATTTAAACATAAACTATCTTCTGTATGCTGTGTGAAGTTGGCCGCAGCGTTAGAGATTATGAAAGTTTTTCCCCTTTGTTTCTTGCCTTTCAAGTGGTCTCTAGGCGTGGTGATTTGGGAGATGTTGACCAGGGGACTGACCCCGTACCCCGGAGTGGATGGCTGGGATGTCGTCAACTACTTGCGGCATAGGCGTCTACCACCGCCTTATTTCTGTCCCGAATCACTGTAAGACACTGTTTATTGAAATTGATGTTACGTATGAGATTGTCACACACTTTGACAAATGGCTGGCTTGAATATTTTTTGAAAAGCTTTGATGGTTACGTAAATTATTTTTCATAAACAGTATTACATAAATTATTTTGCAGAAGAAGATAAAGTCATTTTTACCAAACTATATGTTTGCTCCTGAAAATAAGAAAATATTAAATAATTTTTTTTTATATTCAACTGATTTCTTTTTTAAAATTCTGTTTTTTTTCTAATCGCTCGTAGTGAAGAAATTAAAGAACTATCCCATAATTTGTTATATTTTACTTGATATCTGCTATTCAATTCTGTACTGTTATTCCAGATATATATGTTTCCATATTGTTACTCTGGGCTAACTATAAGTTTCTGTAATATTCCTCCAGGTTTAACTTAATGATGATGTGCTGGGCTAATGATCCCAACAAGAGACCTTCATTTAAAGCAATCCAGATGGAGCTGCTGCTCCTTGTCGATGCAGGCTGGGATCACAGCCTACCAAAGAAGAAGAATCTCTACACGCCATTTCCATCAAAACAGCCAAACACGCAAGTGTCTGAAACTTCTGTAAACCCTACAGCACAGCCGGACAATCACCCGCAAGAAAGCAACACGCACCACGGAGGTGGAGTGACGACTGGAAATGAAGAAAGTCACCCAGCGAAAGACAAAACGGTATGCTCTAGTGAAGACATACGTTTGACTTCTAACAATGTCAACGAATCACACGTCAATGACACAGGGGTCAACGATACACAGGTCAACGACACAGAGGTCAACGACACACAGGCCAATAATACCCATTCCCGCGACAAGTACAGCGCAAACAATTCCAATCGTTCTGAAATGTTGTCTATTCCCAAGCAAACTGTTGTACAAGATGTCTTGATAACGATTCCAGAATGCTATTCACATGTTGACGTCAGCAGTGAAGCTCTGGGCGTGTACGTAGAGCTGGTTGCGAACTACGAGCCCCCCAAAACATTCCTCAGCACTTTCCTCAGCCCGTCACCAGGTTGCAGCGTGACCGGGCCTGGCTTCATGGACGGTTCTCAAAGCGATGCTGCTAAAGAATACGTCTGGCTGAGCGAGGAGGGAGCCTACTACAAACCTGATGAAGAAGTTTAAGAAATGTATCAAAAGGCAAACAGCCAATGACGTTTTGTAGATCCACAACAGCAATCTTGAAGCACAGACCAGCATTAGCAGATGTTATACAATAGTTTTCTTTGTGCTTTATAAGCAGCTTGCTTGCAAATGCTTTCATTACAGGAACTTATCAACAAATGGTGCGACCACGTCTTGTAATGTGATACTCACTGAAGAGAGAACCTCTACACATCATCCTAATTTTGAGTGCCCCGCTTAAAAAATAAAAGTAATTGTACATTTATGTAACCGAAAAAAAAGAACATTTACATTAATTAGAAATATTTTAAAACATAAATAATGTTAAATAAAGCTGGCGTCTCTTCGCTATATAATTATAATGTGTCTTAATTTCACACAATGTTTGTGTACATTCATTTAATTTTTTTTTTAAATGTATGTTATTTTGTAAAAAAAAATTAATTTCACACTTGAGTGTCATTCCATTAAGTTACCTTATTGATGGAAGTTCAATTTAAAAAAAAAAAGAAAGATGTAGTCCTCCCTTGATTTTGTGCTTTTATTAAAATAATATTATTGATCAGATCCTCTTTCAATTGTTTACAGTAAAATCGTGTTATATACAGAAAGAAACGAAGTGTTCTGGGGAAAAACAAGTGATATGAGTTTTGAAAGTTTTGAGAAAAATTGAAAAATAAAGTTTGAACGCTCCTCATACAAAAATAAACAATTTCAAGATATCGAAATATGTATTTATTTTTTACTGCGCCGCTTTTTCTGTTGGACCTATGTGTCATATTATGTGTGATATTATGTGTCATATTATGTGTCATATTATTCTATTGAATGGCATATAGCCACGGGGGAGATAACTTGCACATTTCGAAAAATTGACATCACTGGGTTTTCTGTTGAGCCCTTCTGTTTTAATAAATGGAAATGTCGCATAAGAGATGAAGTCGGTGGGCCGTCGAGCGCGAGCTCTTAATGCCCCCCCCCCGGCGCCCCCACACAATCCAGCGCACTGAAGGACTTAACCCGACGCCAGCCCGTGCGGAAGGGCGTGGGGAACTTCCCCCTTGACCTAGGGGAGGCCCGGTCGACCGAGGACGCTGCGTTTAAAGCGTCCGCAGTCCACTCTCTGTGGGTCAGGACGGCTTTACTTCCACTCCGGGGGTTGGTGTTGCGTTGCCATTCCCCACCGCCCAGGGAGTCTTTCGGTCGGGACGTTTGTAGTGGCGGGACGAAACGGTTGCCTAGGAGCGGCTTTCTCACGGCCGCGTAGCTAAAATCATCGGCATGGGTTTTGATGGCCACCCAAGCCTCATATCCATTAACAGCAACTAGTAATCATGTTAGTGGCAGCTCCCGTTGCGTTGGGAGTCATGCGTTTGGCCGGGGTTTTTTAGCTTCGGGTGGACAAGTCCCCCTACTAGTCTGCCACGTAGAGGCAAAACCCCATGTGGACGCCCCCAAGTCTCCTCGGGGACGCTGCCGCTTACGCAGCACAGAATAAATGGAAATAAATTGTACAATCCTTATATGCCATCATTTCTTCAACTCCTGACTATTAGACCAAGACAGAATATGAGCCCATCATTGTCATTTTAAAAAAATTAAAATTTCCAAAGGCTAAACAGCACAGCCTCGCATCCGGTATGATGATTACACGCCTAACAACCGAGTACTTGTAACAGGTCTTCATTCGAGTAGGTCACTCCTGTACACCAGACGCAAGTGACAACCACTTAAGAACTGCGCACGTTTCTCTATCGTTAAACTACATTAACACATACACGCTCGCGTTCGTTTCTATGACTTGAGCTTTACACATAAAAACTGTTTGGCTTCCCCAAATAACTCTCGATTCCTCAATGCTTTTCGGCTTGTCCATTTCGTGGCCGTATAAAGTTTTTGTTTTTAGCACGTTATTTAAATGGCTAGTTCTCTTAATTCTCAATGATCTTAACAGCAAGTGGTCAGACCAGGGATTCCCCATGAATCAGAAGACCACTAGCGTTGGCCCAGGCCTGTTAGAGGCAGTCGTTAGGTTACTTTGGCAGGGAGTGGTCTTTGTTTGGGGGCATGACTAGTGGGATTAATTTTTGCTAGTGTTTTTTCGCGAGTTGTGCGTTGAACAATGCTAGTAATATAAGGAGTCCAACAATCACCGACTTTTTAAAAATTATATAATTCTTAACGAATGAATTCGTTGTATGTACTCCTTTGTACAGTTTAACAATTCCATCTCTTGTATGTTATCATATGTACATCATATCATCCTTGTATCTACTAATTCCATCTGTTATATGTAGTTGTGGTTACCGCCATGTTAGACTTAACATAGGATCGCAGAGCTAAAGTAAAGTGTGCACATTAGCAACAGCTAAGATTATTTTTATTTTTTAATTACTTTTTTTTAAATTTGCGAGGCAAGAAAATACGTATTTGCATAGAGGCGCTCTACTTTTTATATGAGAATCCCTGACGTTTGGAAGTATACTTCCCGCTTGGTATATCCCTGGTCTCATAAAAATGCTTTTACAGTAGAGAGCCCATTTTCCCGGGTCAAGAGAGTATACGGAGAGAGAGAGAGAGAGGGGGGGAGAGAGAGAGAGTGGAGAGAGAGAGAGGACGGACGGACGGGTGGATGGATGGATGGATATAGACATAACATCTTGTAGGACGTCTATTAATATGTCTGGTGTCTTAAAAATCTCCTTAAAATCTTTACTGGCTGGAAAAGCTGACGTCTAATTTATAGGTAATGGAGTGGATTCCTCCAGAAACTAAATTCTGGATATTGCATGGCCTTACAGTATTTGCTTGAACAAAATTTGAACGTCTTCGAAAGTAAACAACCTTTTCCCAATCAAGGTGGGTCTGGATGTGTTCGAGCGTCACACAGATAATCGGTGATGTCAATGCCAAAACAAAAGGGAAATTGTACGGTAGAATGTCATGTCTCGTGGTGAACACAAATCTTGGTCGACACACAGACCATAACACCTTCCCTCTTTAAAACAAAATTATATTTTTGAAAATGAATGTTCTTTTTCCAAGAACTATTTTCAATACAATGATATTTTATTTCAAGCTAGTTGTTTACAATTGCTTAAAAACTTATAAGATAAGCAGTTACATAATTTCAATGTCCAGTTTAAAAAATCGTTTAAAAATGTTAGCAATAACATTATTTTTGCCTTCACTATGTTTCATCTCGAAGTAATATTCTTCTAGAAATAAATTCTGTCGAAGAAGCCTTTGCTTTGTCTTTATTTAAAAACTATCTTGTTTAAAACTATTAAGGGATTGTGGTCAGTAAAAACAAGTACAGGATGAACAACTGAAAATATAAAATCAAATTTTTGCGAAACAAGAATTGAACCCAGTCATTCTTTTTTCAATCGTGGCATACTGTTTTTGTTGGTGATTAAATTTTAATAGAGAAATAACAGGATGATGTAATCTGTACTCAAAACGACATCACCGGAATCTACACATACTTTAAATTGTTTATGAAATTCTGATGCAGTGAGAACATAAGCATTGCCTAATACATTTTTACGCTTTCGAATACTTCTTGGGAGGCTTCTGATCAATGAAATTGTACATTTTCTTTTTGTTTAGAAAATATGTAAAAAAAAAGTGGGGGGGGGGGGGGGTAGTGAAATTAATAACTGAAAAGTAAAAAATCTCACGAGTTGTTACAAGGGGCGGGTGGAGAAAGGGATGTGACAACATTTAGCTTGGCTTGAAGGGTCTTTACATGTGACCTAGTAAGTTGTATGATACAAATCATGCTTGCTTACAAATTTACAGTAGAATTTTTCCAGCAAATATGTCTTAATACAAAGATCATAATTGGGTTAAATGACATGAAAAACAGTGACTGTAAATATTTACATCATCAATGTAGGCACTGCAGTTTTCCTGTCTGCAATCATGAGTTAGCATTTAGCTAGCTGAAACTTCTAGTGTCGAAGTTTTAAAGTAACTAGATCAATCTTTTGCTCTTCAATTATTTGCATCTGATTTAGTGTAATGTGAATGTTTGACTCATCGTTGAGATTTGCAAAAAATGTTGTTCCCAGATCAAAATCGAGATCTACTTTTTTTTTATTATTTTAAGAAATATCTTTTATATAGATCTTTGAACTCATGGCCCTGGTGACAGCAGTGCATATAACTCAGGATCTCCCACTTGAGTTTCGGTAAAACAAAGTTATTGAGTAGAAATGGTTTCGGCTATCACCTTCCCATCAGCTAAGACCTAAAAATGCAAGATGCCGTCTAATGGTAAACATGGTTGGACATACACAACAACATGTCCGGAGACTAGATATGGCATTATTTCAATAAGATGTAAAGGTACATCAATGCAACCCATGTCTACACATCGTAACATGATGTTACTTCCAGTAGCAGTAGTTTCAGACTATGAAATTATACCCTCACGTATTTACAACTATGAACCACTTGGGTTTCATGAAATCTTGATAGGTGGTAGACTAGAAGAATTACATGGCAGTGACAGATCACATGGCAGTGACAGATCACATGTCAGTGATACATCACCTGGCAGTGAAACATCACCTGTCATGGTGAAAAGCGCACGAAATTCGAAGTCGAAGCAGGAACTTGGCTGGTGTCGGTAAAACTTGCCTTATTGTCCAGAATAAAACTCTGATGAGTCGTGACAAACCTGTTTAAAGTTTGTATGGACATCTGGAGAAAGCATACACGTTTTGATTTTAAAAAATGTGTTGCTACATGTATGACCAGACGTACCAGCGGATACTTTGGTTGGCCAGGAAGCGTGGCCTTTTTATCTTCTTAACTTTGCAGCAATCATCCCTCTTATGATTTTCCTTGGTTCTTTTGTGCCATACTTCTGTGATTCTTGTTATGTTTCGTATGCTATACGTTAATACGGTTGCTCTATGGCGCTATACGTGAATACTCTCGTTCTATGGCGTTTAACTTGTTTTTGTGTCAAACTGGCTCTAGGAGACTTGATGCGATACGGTGAAGTCCTCAGACCACACCGCTGTCTCATGTACATCCTCTTAGCCAGGGTCTGCAATATGTGCAGAAAGTACACAAGAAACCAGTTCTTGATTACTCTATCAGAACGAGGTTCTTGATTACTCCATCATAAAGAGGGTCTTGAAATTGTTGAAGTTTGTATCGAGGCTCTTTGCGTGTAACTATTTGTCCAAGAGTCATTCCTTTTCACGTAGAAACTTGACATGACCTTGATTATCACGCTTCAACAACTCCCAAGATGTTTTACGGTAACTTCTTGAACACGTTTATCTTAAGTTTTAGCGACGTTATCAGCATATAGTCCCCAAGCTGTTCAGGGATACAAAAACTTCGGCTGCCCGACCAGTCAAAGCCGGCTGCAACAATGTTGACCAATGATTTTTTGGGTATTGTAAAATTACGTGCTATTATTTCGAACTGTGGAAAATGCTAGACAATAATCCCTACATTTGCAGATAAAGATAACTTTTGAAATTTAATTGCATCCTAAACGTTACTGGTGGTAGCTGTAGGTCTACTAACTTTATGGTAGCAATAGGTCTACTGACTGATGATATATGTAGGTCTATTTTTCACTGAACTGGGGCTACTTATAATTTCCATTTCTTTTAATTTTATTGTACTTCTATAAGGGCATCTAGTTACATTCACTTGAGCTCTCTTTCCCCACTTTTCTATTTAAAGCCATGTCTCTTGTCTTGCAAATCTGGCAAAAAATCTCTCTTGGCTTGGAAAACTATCGGCTTATTTAAAGGCTGCGATTTGAAACCCCCCTACAATAGAAATCCTAGAAATTCTATCATCCGATAGCATTCTTTAGAACCAATTTGAACGTATTCGAAGGTAAACAACCTTTTCCCAATCAAGAGATAACAAGTTGTGCTTGAGCGTTACACATTTAATTGGTGACGCCAATATCAAAATAAAACGGGGGTGGGGGGATGGGGGGAGGATGGGGGTTTAGGTTTTAAATGTTGTGACATGCGGTGAACACAACTAGATCAACACACAGGCCATAAGAGTAAATATCACTTTATCCTATTAGTGTCACTGTTATGTGCAACACGTATCCAGTGAGACTTTTTCTTAATATTGTGACAGGCTCCTTGCCATGTGAATTGCATAAAAAAATTAAAATTTTTAACTAAAAGATGTATTTTAAAAAAACCTTTTAAAAATGAATGTCTTCGGAAGAGTCCAGACGTGAAAAATATAATTTTTTAAAAATTTCTAAAAAGTCATTACGCAAAGAAAGTATGTACAGAACGCTAGTAATGTAACCTTTGAAGCGAAATGATTCCAATTAAATTTACAAAAAAACGTGTCTTTGTCTCTTCTGCTGAGCCTTTCCTTGCGTAATGAATTTTAAGAAATTTTTAAAGAAAACGATTTTCTACTTTTTTTATTGCGTTTACAAGGAATGCTTACAAAATGCCCAGTATAGAACTTAACTCTTCAACCAGTGCTAAAAGTAAAACGTATAATCTGAGGACTGCTTGTTCATCCGTTCATCAGAGTCTTAATTGCTAAAATGCCAAGTCCTAAAAACCTTCTCCCATACTATCCCAAAATCCTACAGTTAGGGGCGATGGTTATTGTAAGCGATGGGGGTGGAATTGTTTTTTTAAAAAAACACATTTCTTATTTCCTCATCACTCACCATTCCATCTCCATCGACGTAGCATCCCGGAGATGTAACTATCTCCCTCGACGTACCATCCCGGAGATGTAACTATCTCCCTCGACGTAGCATCCCGGAGATGTAACTATCTCCCTCGACGTATCATCCCTGAGATGTAACTATCTCCCTCGACGTAGCATCCCTGAGATGTAACTATCTCCCTCGACGTAGCATCCCGGAGATGTAACTATCTCCCTCGACGTAGCATCCCGGAGATGTAACCATCTCCCTCGACGTAGCATCCCGGAGATGTAACCATCTCCCTCGACGTAGCATCCCGGAGATGTAACCATCTCCTTCGACGTAGCATCCCGGAGATGTAACCATCTCCTTCGACGTAGCATCCCGGAGATGTAACTATGTGTCATCAACTCATGTGCGACCTAACAGACCAGTACGATGAAGTCTGAAATATACATAACGAGAGGGTGACGAAGCAAACGCAAAATGATGCTACAAATTGACAAACCCCCATGAATTCGCGAGTAGACAGAGTGGGTCATTAATAAAGTACAAAAAAAATTAAGATTCTCTATAAAATTTTATTCAGAGTATAAAACGTGTTTTGGTGTTTTCTTTAAAAATGATTTCTGCACATACATATTTTTTGCGTAATGCATTTTAAAAAATGTTACATTTTTTTTTACTTTTAAAAAATGTTACATTCTTTTCTACTTTTAAGAAATGTTACATTATTTTCTACTTTTAAGAAATGTTACATTCTTTTCTTGTTTTAAGAATTGTTACATTATTTTCTACTTTTAAGAAATGTTACATTCTTTTCTTGTTTTAAGAATTGTTACATTATTTTCTACTTTTAAGAAATGTTACATTCTTTTCTTGTTTTAAGAATTGTTACATTATTTTCTACTTTTAAGAAATGTTACATTCTTTTCTTGTTTTAAGAATTGTTACATTTTTTCAACTTTTAAGAAATAATACATTCTTTTATACTTTTTCGTACGTTTAATCTTTTCTTTGAAGTAAACTCTTTTTTCCTTTAAGTTTCAAAAAAAATTTTTTTTTTTATTTACTAATTTTTATTATTAAAATTTTAGTCTGCATATTATTATCACCGCAAGAAATATGATTTACTTTTTGTAAATATTGTTTTAAAAACTCTGTTATTTGGAATGAGGATCCTTGGACGGCAACTACAATTTCATAAAACGGCATACATAAATTCTACAGTTATGATACCCCATTCTTTATCGACTTTTACCTCTCTATCTTTCAGAACACAAGACTGACGACACACGGCGGCCGACCCACGACCGCCGACCCACGACCCCCGACCCACGACCGCCGACGCACGTTCGCCGACCCACAACCCCCGACCGCCGACACACGACTGCCGACACAACTCACTGATCATAATATTCCATGCACAAACCTAACCACCAGTTCAATAATAGCTGACACAAAACGCGAGGTTTACGTTGTGGAGGTGTGGGTGCGGGGGGGGGGGGGGGGGGGGGCGACAGACGATCAACTGAGTAAAAGTCACATGTGGCTACAAAAAAAAAATTACCCTGGACAATGAAGGTGGAAATGCGTGTAGAAATAAACTCCTTAAAATGTAATAACCAGACAGAGGACGCTCGTTTAACCGGTATTTTAGATAATAAACGTTCAGAAAATCGACGCTCTACTGTACTTTATTCTGGATCCGGCTATGGACATGCTAAAATCTTCGCATTGACTAAACAGCAACGAATGGCGTAGAGCGTTCAATTGTGCAAATTCATAAAATAATCTGGTACAGGAAACCAATGAGAAGCTCTGATGCTGGTGAAGTCATCAACACGTTATAGAAACCCCAGTTGCTGCCTTTGCTAGTCTGTTAAACATCACGTTCACTACGACTGTACGTTGCGACGCCATGTCAGTGTACAACTTCAAGTGGACCATGGACTTCAACTCATGGTCGGATTAACGTAAGAGGTGCGTGCTAGAATGGGATGGGGTTATAGAGAAGGAGTGTGAGTGTAGAGAAGAAGGGTGTTGTGCACAGAAGGAGTGTGAGTGTAGAGAAGAAGGGTGTCTTGCAGAGAAGCGGTGTGAGTGTAGAGAAGAAGTGTGATGTTTGTGGAGAGGGATATTTCGGTGTAAAGAAGGATAGTTGGGTCGGAAAAAGGATATTTGGATGTGAAGAAGGATATTTGGGTGTGTAGGAGGTTTTGGACATGGTTGTTTGATGGTGTAGAGAAGGACGTTCAAATGTTGAGAAAGAAAAGGGGGGGGGGGGCTTTGAGAAGGAGGCTGTTGGTATTGAGTGGGGTGTAGTGATAAAGGTAAAGTAAAAAAATAAATAATTTAATATATATTTCTTACAATTTTTTAAGTAAAAAGACTTACGCTATGCAACAAAAGTCATCCAAATTACTTTTTTGAAGATGGTTACAATATGGTATGAATGTGAAGATGGTTACAATGTGATATAAATATAAAGATGGCTACAATGTGGTATGAATGTGAGGTTGGTTACAATGTGGTATGAATGTGAAGATGGTTACAATGTGGTATGAATGTAAAGATGGTTACAATGTGGTATGAATGTAAATATGGTTACAATGTGATATAAATAGAAAGATGGCTACAATGTGGTAATAATGTAAAGATGGTTACATTGTGGTAAAAATGTAAAGATGGTTATAATGTGGTATGCATGTGAAGATGGTTGCAATGTGGTATGAATGTAAAGATGGTTACAATGTGGTAAGAATTTGAAGATGGTTACAATGTGGTATGAATGGGAATATGGTTACAATGTGATATGAATGTAAAGATGGTTACAATGTGGTATGAATTTGAGGTTGGGATGGGATGCTAAGAATGAGTTGAATTCCCAAAAGGCGTGGTAGCATTTCGTTAGAGCTACTGTTCTAGACGTATGGCCACATATCATCTGTTGAATGATCGGATGACCACACCTGTCTACGGCAACCTAAATGTGACATCGCATGACGTGCTTCTCCCCACCATCCCTGCCCCTGACTCACAACTACTACATTCTTATTTACAACATAAACAGATAACTAAGAGTTAGGCTATGGACTTATAAACAGATGCTGTGTATTTGGGTTATGTACTTGAGTTAACGACTACAAAAGCGACTCTAGGGTGATTCCTCATCAACACTTCGTCTGGAATAATCGATGCCACTTTTTTTTCTTGGGTAATTCCTCAACTCTTAATCTGGAAAAATTGATCCAACGGTTATTAAAATATAAAGTTGAAAAAAAAATAATATAATTGAATTTCTTCGGTGTCCAAGAAATGTTCATTGTAAGAACTCCCGAATGCTAAATCCACACATCAAGTCCGAATCTATTGTGTGACATGTTCGAATACTTGAGCGTCCTCAAGTAGAGGAAACGGATATTCAGATAATGTGTTTTTTTCTCTCTCAGAGTGTGTTACTGAAGTTAGTGACAACTAGATCTGGGCAGCATTATGAAAACCTTACAATAACTTACTCATAAACAATTCTGAGGCGAAATTGTGTTTTCTAATTGGCAACTTATTGAAATTGTATTGACGCTTGACTGACGGAGGTAATTCAAAACATAGTATTGACGCTTGACTGACGGAGGTAATTCAAAATATTGTATTGACGCTTGACTGACGGAGGTAATCCAAAACATTGTATTGACGCTTGACTGACGGAGGTAATTCAAAACATTGTATTGACGCTTGACTGACGGAGGTAATCCAAAACACTGTAGTGCGTATTTTCTTAAGAGTGGATATCGGAAAATAACTTCCATTATTTTAATTATTTGTTGCCTTGTAATTTGAATTATCAGCCTACGCTATGCAGGTGAGCCTGATGTTACAGAGCATCCATTTAGTGGTGCAGTTTTAATGTTGTTACATTATTTAGTATTCCAAGTGACTGATGACTAGAGATTCTGTTTTACTGACTAACAGAGTGGTCATAGAATAGTTGATTTTGATCATAGATACATGGCGTGTTCACAGTACATAAATTGTATGTAATACATTATATGTATCATAACTTCACGGTTCAATACTGAGTAATGGACAAGAAAGGGAGAACGGTAAAGTGTTAATAAATATGTATTCATGCTACATTTGTAAGCAAAAAAATAATTTAAAACTACGATTTTATGAAGAATTTTTTTCTCTACTTTCAATAATTATCAAAAACAGACATGCAGGATTTGTCACCATTTGTAACACTGTATGTATCCACGGACGTCATTTTGGATAGGGCAGGGGAGGGGGGAGATGCAAGCAAGTTTTTGTTTAAATTGCTATGTATTGTTGCGCCTCCAGTATTAAACAACTTGACAAGCCGACCAAGTTTTTATTTTGCCCCCCACCTTTTGAAAAAACACCTGAAATGGCGCCCCTGTGTGTATCTATCATTGTGTATAAAACTATGAGAGACAAATACATTTGTTTGTAGCATCCAGTACTTCACGTACTCGTGGCTATCTAGGTATCACATCTTTTAAGGTTTTCAAATGTTCATTTACCCCGTCTCACATATTCGAAAAACCCTGCTGATAAGAACAGTTTTTAGTTAAGCTCTTTATTTTTTCTGATGGTTTGGGGGTATTTTGTCTGGATGGTTGTTTTTTTTTTTATGCTGGGATGGCTTATTTTTATTTTTGGATCGGTTATTTTTTGTTGGGATGGGTCACTTGTTATGTTGGTATGGGTTTTTTTCTGATGGGTTGGTTTATTTGTTTTGATGGGTTGGGTTATCTTTTCTGATGGAATAGATTACCTTTTCTGATGGAATAGATTACCTTTTCTGATGGAATAGATTATCTTTTCTGATGGAATGGATTACCTTTTCTAATCGGTTCGGTTATTTTTTTCTGATGGCTTGCGGTTTTGTTTTTTTTTGTGTGTGTGATTGTCGGGCTATTTCAAATTTGATTATTTTCTTGAAATCTCAACACTTACAGTTTAAAGTTTTCAGTGTTTGTGTTTGCACGTGCCACTTTGTGTCTTTGTTAGATCTTAACGGCTATTTATTCTACGATTGTGTCACAGCTGATATTACAAACTAGTATTTGACACATGCCAATCCCTAGTTTAATGCTTGATGTAACTCACGTACACATGTTTTTTTTAGCCAATGAAAAGAAATCATTTGAAATATTATTTGATTTTTTTTTTATAATTACCTTGTATATATCTTAGCACCATTTGCCAATTATAAAAAGTGTACTTTTGTTTTCTTCTTCTGAAAATCAATACTTCTGTGGGAACAGATCATATTTTGTGAGATACTTTCTTCACCTCAATTTTATACAAACATTGTTTTACTCAAATGGGGGAATGCACGCATATTTTATTAATATCTTACACTATTTTTTAAAAATGGGATATTATTTTTGTAATAATTCTGACGCTGTTGAACGATTTACGCAAAGTAACTTTAAAATGAATGTCAAAAAATAGTATTTCCCTCTCAAAAAATTTCAAAACTCTACTCGTTTTGTTAAGCATCCAGTCCTCAGTGGCTTGGTCAACTATCTCTTGAGTTTAAGAGTAGTCCTTAAGAGCACGCGTTGATGGGCCTGACACACAGTATAACAAGCTGGGAGTGATGTCTTTTAACTAATGTTTTTGTTACAATGACTAGTAGACTATATCATAGAATCGTTACAATGTCGATTAATTAGGATTTTCTAAACGTATTCTGCTAACTCAATTCGCAAGCAATATTTAAATATTTTAATCTAAACACGTTTATAGACAGTCTACATTTTTATTTAAAAAAAAAAAAAAAAAATTTTTAAAACGTTATATTTAATGTAAAAAATGGTTGTTTAAATCAGCGGTTCTCAGCCTTTGTGTCGCGATCCCTTTGGGAGGTCAAAAGACCCTTACACAGGTGTCACCTACGACATTCGAAAAACACATATTTATGAAGTAGCAACGAAAATAATTTAATTTTTGTGGGTCACCCAAACATGAGGAGATGTATGAACGGGTCGTGGCATTAGGAAGGTTGTGAGCCCCTGGTGTAAATATTAATATCTTAAAATGTATACGAATCAATTTCGACGTTATCACAATAGTAATTTTTAATCGTCATGGCTACTAATTTATTTTTTTTAATGAGAGGCCATTTGTATCATCATTTCATAAAACTTGAGTGACGTGTGCCCATAGTGAATGTCAAGAGTTGTGCCACAGTGTGGATGTCAAGAGTTGTGCCACAGAGTGGATGTCAAGAGTTGTGCCACATAGTGGATGTCAAGAGTTGTGCCACAGTGTGGATGTCAAGAGTTGTGCCACATAGTGGATGTCAAGAGTTGTGCCACAGTGTGGATGTCAAGAGTTGTGCCACAGAGTGGATGTCAAGAGTTGTGCCACAGAGTGGATGTCAAGAGTTGTGCCATAGTGTGGAGGTCAAGAGTTGTGCCACGGAGTGTATGTCAATACTACGTTGAAAAAGCGGGAAAGTTATTGCTACACGGGAGTAGTTTTCAAATACAAATCTTTTGTAAAGGCTTAGCTGTGTTGGAATATTGAACATGACGACATGGTTTTAGTGATATTATTCTTGTCATATCTGCAACCAATAGTTATAAATAAGATAACACATGCATAATTCTTTCTTGATTAAATCATAGCTCTATCCATCGAATGTGACTGATTGAAGTACTAACAATCGAATATGTGGCTAATTAATTTATTATCCATCCAATCTGTGTCTAAATGAAGTAATATCTATCAACTCTGTGGCTAAATAACTTATTATACATTGATTCTGCGGCAAAATGAAGTACTTTCCATCGACTCCGTGACTACATGAAGTTCGATCCATCGAATCTGTGGTTAATTGAAGTTATACCCTTCTACTCACTGACTAGTTAAATTACTATATATTGTCTCATTAACTATTTTACGTAATATCCATCGACTCAGTGACTAATTGCAATTTTAGCGCACAATTATATACAGTTAAATCATTTTTTAAATATTTTTATTTTAAAAACATATTTTAGAATATAATTATGGATTGTAGTTTAGTACTTTTCGCCACAAATTTTCATTTTCAAAATGTATGACATAAGAAAACACTTCTTTTTATGTTTCGTCTAATATAATATTTCTATGTTCTGGTATTGTTTACCCAACTTCAGCAGATTGATAAGAAATATAAATTTCTTTTCCCCTTCAAATATACAATTTATTTTTTTATCCATACCCAAATACGTCAAAATTTCAAAACACAAAGCAACAGCTACACAATTAATTTCAACACCAAAATACACACCCATGCAAATAAACCATATAACATTTATTTTCCTTTTGAAAAATTCGAAAAACTTATTTTGAGGGTTATTGGGGGGGGGGGGGGGGCTTTAACTTTGAAAGAATGAGTCTATGTGCCAAGTGTCAGTTCGATAGGATATTAGGAAGTGGGTCAATCCTAAGTTTTGCCTTATACACAGACACACGAACAAAAGGGAGGTTAACATGAAGGAGTTTAAGAAGTCTAAGATGGTACTGGCAAGTTCAAAACTGTCCTTTTCGGGTGTGCGTCGCATCATTGTCAGAGTACTTCAAATCTTAGGCTGTGTGCTTCACCCTAGGGTAAAAAAAATATTAATATAATGGAGTTGTAAGCATATTCATAGCTATATACTCCTACATTAACTAAATTCTTCATCAAAATACAGTTCTAAAATATGATTACTAGCCCCATGCATTATTTTTTTATTACTTATTTATTTTAATTGATTTTGAGAACTTCTAATTCGGATCTAATACAAAGCTAACTGGTCAATAAAATTGTTCAATGTGAAATTGATCTAAAAACAAAAAAAAATTAATACGGAAACTGACATTAATGAAAACATTTAAGTAACAATACTAGCACTGAACACCCATTCGGTCACTTTAATTTAAGTAGGTCAGATTTAATTATAAAATCATGACAGCTGAGCATTAACATGTATTACTTAATCCTAATCTCACTCAGTTATTTCTCTGTCCTCAGTATATGTTCCGGTCTGGGATTAACCAAGACGTCGAAAATGATTTCAATAGAAAACACAAAAGAGCTATATGTAGAGAACAAAAATGTCTAACTTAGTTGAAGTGTTTCTATGGATTATTTTTTTGAAAACCAAAATCAATTAGTGAAACATAAAAATGCAATGTCAAAACGTAGCCAGCTTTGTATTGGCCTTCACCTTGATCACGTGGCTAAATGGTGTCCATTTTTCCGAGCAAAACATCACGACACATGACCTTGGACTTGACATAACACGTGTTGTAACGGATGCAAATTCTGATATCTACGTGGGTGGCGTAAACTTCGTGGCACAATTCACAAACAAGTTGGAAGACCTTATCAGGAGCGTTTCCATTGGACCTGTTTACGAGGCCAAAGACTGCGCACCGAATCGTGCGCCGTGCAACAACACGGTCAGAGTTCTCGAGTTCATCAAAGAACTTGGTCTGCTGCTAGTGTGTGGTACAGCATACAACGGCACGTGCACACTTCACAGCCTGGTGGATATCACAGACTGGTTTTGTCTTGTCGGCAACATCGACCCCGATGCTGCAGTTTTTACCAGTCATGTCAATCAAACAACCGTGGTCCATTTGCTTCAGCCGACTGAGGACATTTCTTCCGCCCCGTCTCAATCTACGGAAGATGGTTATGAGTGCCGGCCTCAGAACTTTTCTCAGGATTTCTTCATTTTTGCCAACAACGGCATTCTAGCGAGGATCCAGGAAACCAAAGTTTCAACATTTCGAAATAAACTAAAAAAGAGAAGCATCCCCAATCCAAGTGAGGACTGGTTGTTTCCTACTGTAAGAGTTATGGTTGCTGGGAACATTCAACGCTCTGATGTGATGAGCCCTGTAATGGTGTCCATGCGCAGTATCAGATTTTCAGATAATCACTTCATCATAGACTACGTAAACGACCCAGTAACCCAAAAGAAAGGAATAGATATCGATCCAAATATCAGATCCAATTTTGCTATGGATTACAAGTTCTCATTCACGTGGGAGAATTTTTCGTATTTCTTGACTGTGCAAGAGAATATTAAGGATGGCGAAAACAAATCGGTAACAAAGCTTAGCAGAGTTCCTAACAATGGTTCCCAGATTGTTCCTTTTGTTGAAGTGACTCTAGAGTGCGCCCAAAATGTAAGTTTTTACATAGCAGCTCAATTGAAATTTTAAAAATGTATCAAGTTCTCCCCTCAGCTTAAAAAAGACGCTATACAATTATATATCCTTGTGCCACAGGGCAAAAAACTATTTACTTTTTTAAATATACATAATGGAAGTTTTAAATAATGTTATTTTAAATTCAACATCACCTACAAAGAAAGTTTTTCGTTTAATTCTTTATAACATGTAATATCGAATAATGGGGGTTGGGGTAGAAAATTTGAAAAAAACATGCAGACAGGTAACGGACATTATAACAATCCTATTTAGTTCTAAACCCCCCTTAAGGCTCGCAAATCCACATTTTTTCACGCCTCTGAACTATATTAATAATTTAATGACCCACCTGCTTTTACAACGCAGATTTATTTCAACAAATTATTTCAGGAAAACAAAAGAAAATATTATTCACCAAACGTACTTGCGATCTTTTTTTTAAAAGAATCTCATTTATTGCAGTTATCGGTAATTTTATTTCGTGAAATATCATCCTGTTTCCTTGATCTTCGCTTTGAAAAACAGCAAACACTGATTTTGATGGTTGGGGTATGGGATGGTGCTGAAAATGTGAAAGAATGTGTTGCACTCGGCATCGAGTCCATGTGCCAAATTTCAGCTTCATAGGTGGACGGGAAATGGGTCAATAAGCCATCCCAAGATTTTGCAAGTCAGAAACTCACGAACAGGAGTAAAGTCCATATAAAGGGATTCAATTTAGCAGTTGAATTGTAAAGGGAAAAAAATATTTTTATATGCCTAATATGGAAACATGGTGTTAAAGGGATGAGATCTAAACATGGTGTATAGGGCAGATATCTTAACATGGTGTTTAGGGGAAGATATCTTAACATGGTGTATAGGGGATGATATCTTAACATGGTGTATAAGGGAAGATATCTTAACATGGTGCTAATGGGATGATAAGTTACTTGAAATTCTTTGTAACGATCTATAACTAAATTCGTCATGTTTCCTTCCAGAGAACAACCCATCACCTGGTGACTACCGCGACCTTCGTCCAGACGGATTTCCCTCTAGGCGGTAATTTTGTCCCTATACCAGTTCTCCTGGTTGCATTTGGCAGCGGCGTTACCCCTAAATCTACAACAGCTGACCCGAGCAAAGGCGGCTCAATGTGTGCATTTTTCATTGATGATTTAGTAAAAAATGAATTTGATTATGCATTAAATCTTTGCAATGGAGGTGAAAACATGTTATCAGAACCGCCATATTGGATAAAGGAAGCGCCAACAAAATGTCAGGTTAGTTAGAGTCTTGCCATGTCAGTGATATGTGATGAGTTAGTTAGAGTCTAGCCATGTCAGTGATATGTGATGAGTTAGTTATAGTCTAGCCATGTCAGTGATATGTGATGAGTTAGTTAGAGTCTAGCCATGTCAGTGATATGTGATGAGTTAGTTAGAGTCTTGCCATGTCAGTGATATGTGATGAGTTAGTTATAGTCTTGCCATGTCAGTGATATGTGATGAGTTAGTTAGAGTGTAGCCATGTCAGTGATATGTGATGAGTTAGTTAGAGTCTAGCCATGTCAGTGATATGTGATGAGTTAGTTATAGTCTAGCCATGTCAGTGATATGTGATGAGTTAGTTAGAGTCTAGCCATGTCAGTGATATGTGATGAGTTAGTTAGAGTCTTGCCATGTCAGTGATATGTGATGAGTTAGTTATAGTCTTGCCATGTCAGTGATATGTGATGAGTTAGTTAGAGTGTAGCCATGTCAGTGATATGTGATGAGTTAGTTAGAGTCTAGCCATGTCGGTGATATGTGATGAGTTAGTTATAGTCTAGCCATGTCAGTGATATGTGATGAGTTAGTTATAGTCTAGCCATGTCAGTGATATGTGATGAGTTAGTTAGAGTCTAGCCATGTCGGTGATATGTGATGAGTTAGTTATAGTCTTGACATGTCAGTGATATGTGATGAGTTAGTTATAGTCTAGCCATTTCGGTGATATGTGATGAGTTAGTTAGAGTCTTGCCATGTCAGTGATATGTGATGAGTTAGTTAGAGTCTTGCCATGTCAGTGATATGTGATGAGTTAGTTAGAGTCTAGCCATGTCAGTGATATGTGATGAGTTAGTTAGAGTCTTGCCATGTCGGTGATATGTGATGAGTTAGTTAGAGTCTTGCCATGTCGGTGATATGTGATGAGTTAGAGTCTTGCCATGTCGGTGATATGTGATGAGTTAGTTATAGTCTAGCCATGTCGGTGATATGTGATGAGTTAGTTATAGTCTAGCCATGTCAGTGATATGTGATGAGTTAGTTATAGTCTAGCCATGACGGTGATATGTGATGAGTTAGTTATAGTCTAGCTATGTCAGTGATATGTGATGAGTTAGTTATAGTCTAGCCATGTCGGTGATATGTGATGAGTTAGTTAGAGTCTAGCCATGTCGGTGATATGTGATGAGTTAGTTAGAGTATAGCCATGTCAGTGATATGTGATGAGTTAGTTATAGTCTAGCCATGTCGGTGATATGTGATGAGTTAGTTAGAGTCTAGCCATGTCAGTGATATGTGATGAGTTAGTTATAGTCTAGCCATGTCAGTGATATGTGATGAGTTAGTTATAGTCTAGCCATGTCGGTGATATGTGATGAGTTAGTTAGAATCTAGCCATGTCGGTGATATGTGATGAGTTAGTTATAGTCTAGCCATGTCGGTGATATGTGATGAGTTAGTTATAGTCTAGCCATGTCGGTGATATGTGATGCGTTAGTTAGAGTCTAGCCATGTCAGTGATATGTGATGAGTTAGTTAGAGTCTAGCCATGTCAGTGATATGTGATGAGTTAGTTAGAGTCTGGCCATGTCGGTGATATGTGATGAGTTAGTTAGAGTCTAGCCATGTCAGTGATATGTGATGAGTTAGTTAGAGTCTTGCCATGTCAGTGATATGTGATGAGTTAGTTAGAGTCTTGCCATGTCGGTGATATGTGATGAGTGATGTTTTCAAACAAGTCACTTATCCCCACTGAAGTACGTGACGTTATCATTAAAATCTTTATTCTGTTATTTTAAACGTTTTAGATCACAAGGCTCTACACGAAATTCATTTTGCATTTAATAGAGTTCGCTTTACAACATGATTAACAAAAGTTTGTGTTTTTGTTGTTCTTGACATATTGGTAAACATACCTTCCATAAATCCTTTACAAAGAAACAAATAATATCCGATGCCTTCTTTGCTTAATGTGTTTTAAAAATTGTTCTACTTTGATGATCATTTGAATTCGTCATTTAAAAGAATGTCTATTTTAAACAATATTTTTTATTTATTCTTTTACTATTTCCTAACTGCATATCTTGAACAATTGTTCATGGTCCGGTAATTAAGGTTATCGGAAATTTGATCGAAAGAAATTTCGTCGACAGAATATAGATCGACGGAAATTCCATCGAACGGAAATTTGGTCCAATCTTTTTTTTTTCAGTTCACATGTTAAAATTTTCGTCAAATTTCATTTTTAACGCTCTATACTATACAGTAAAACTAAATAATGCGTTCAAAAAGAAATTTGATGCAAAATTTTAACGTGTGAACTAAAAAAAAAAATTCGACCAAATTTATATTTGCATTTAACAATAGTTCGCTCTCTTTATAGTCTATCAATCTAACTGGACAAAGTAACCCGTATGTAAAGTCAATTTTTGAAGTCAGTGTCAAGTCCTTACTGAATGTCAGCATATTCATCAGCGCCATCTACAGCTACGTTCCAAAGATCAGCAACAATCCTGACTCCAAGTTTTCCAACATCATCGATGTATTTTTCATCACAGGAACAGGTTCTATGGAAAACGTAAGTTGAAATCTGCTGGTCAACATTTCATTAGCTCAGTGTTGCATTGTTGGTCATTTATAGAAAATACTCGAAATTTGCTATATGAGATGACGTTTAAACAAAAGAGTTGTACCTGCTAAAACATATTAACAGGAAATTGAAATTTGAAGCCCACTTAAGTAATTATTATTTTTCAAATCAATGTATGATGAAAAATACTAAAAACAATAAATTCAATGCCAAATACCCCAATAATAGTATCAAAACATTTTTGTTGTTACATTTCATTATATTACAGTAAGTTGTTCTGCATTTTTAGAGCTTTTAAAAAATGATTGCAGTTTACAATTAGTTTTTAGCGCGACGAGGTTTTGAATTACAGTGGAACCTCTCATAACGAGCATAATTCGTTCCAGAATCTTACTCGTTAAGCGAAACACTCGTTAAACGAAATTTTTTTTACCATACAAATCAATGTAAAATACGATAATGCGTTCCATGCTGAAAAATACTAATTTTTCAAAAATTTTAATTAACATTTATTAAAATAAAATTACTTATGATTTGTTAAGGAGTGTAACAGCTTCGAATACAATTTAGATTTGAAACAAAAAACGTAAATAAAAATATGAATTTATGACAAATAATTAATCCTTTTTAACTAGAAAACTGCCTAAAGACATTTGTTTTTGACGACGCTTCAAAATTTGACGAAAATGTGTCACAGCATTATCATTGAATAAATTTGTAGAACGAATAGGCACCTCCTTATTAGGGGGGTTCTTCCCAATGTACGATGCAACAGTTTCCCATGCTTTTAGCATTTCTCTTATTGCCCTAGAAGATTGTTGCACTGTTACTTCCTCCTCCATTAATGAGCTCTACTCCATAATTTCTTGCTGTGAAACACGATGCAACTCCATAAGCTCTTCGGTGGTCAACTCTTGACTGTGCTCTTTCACAAGCTCTTCAATATCGTTGTTGTCCACCTCGAGTCCCATAATATTGGCCAATGCCACAATCTCGTTACTGTAGACTCCACAAGTACTTTTTCAAAATCACATTCAACAAAACTCTCTGGCCAAAGTTTTTTCCACGCAGAAGTGTATGTCGGGAAAAATGGACTTCCCCTTTCTGCGTAACTCGTTATGCGAAATGTCGCTCGTTAAGGGAGCAACTTCTTCACATTTTTTTTCCTCGTTATGCGAATTACTCGTTATGAGAGGTGCTCGTTATGAGAGGTTTCATTGTATACGCTTTTAATTCAGACGCTTCAAAAATATGTCCTCTTCCTAGCACGTGCGCCTCGAAGTGAAAATGAATTTAATATTTCGCGTTGAACATGGAAGAAAAACGTGATAGTAGCATGGTGACCGTGACTCAAAAAGTTTCCGAACCTCTAATTTAGCTATACAGCCATTTAAAAAAATCATTATTATAATGTGGCTACTAAAGGATTATTGACATTGCTCAAAATTTGTTTCGAATACTATGCATGTTCCTATTGTATTTAATTTTTAACAATCGGTTTAAGGTCTATGGTGGCTCTTTAAAGTCTTTTAATAAGACCTTGCTATTATTTTAAGCCACATAAACTTTAGTTTTCTCTTGTTGTTGATAAGCCTGATATGAGCCCCCAGTATCGTATTTCAGATGAATCTTCAAGTAAGTACGTCCGACAGACCAGCGGCAACAGTCAATCTTATTGTTAATGTGGAATTTCCCTTTGGAAAGGAGATGATGGAACAAAGCTTGACAGCTGTGGGTTTTGTTGATGACCTAAGGACGAATTTGTATTTGGCTGTGGGCAGTAAGGTCAGATGTACACAATAATGTGCTAATTATTTTAATTGGTTATGGGTAATAAGGTGGGATGTACACAATAATGTGCTTAGAATTTTAGTATTGTGCATTATTGAGCTGCCTGTGAACTGTCCATTGTGAGCCATCTGCCTAAGAACTGTCCAGTGTGGGTGAGCTGCCTAAGAGCTATCCAGTGTGGGTGAGCTAACTATGAACTGTCCAGTGGGGGCGAGTTGCCTACTCCCTGTCCTGTTTCAGTGACCTTTACACGTTGTTCATAAGTCGTCGTTATACACCGAACTAAAAACAAGTCTTTTCACATTAGTAATGAAACTTTGATCTATAAATATATCCAACAGACTGTACATTTTATTAAACACATGTATAGGGCTACTCGCTATCAGAGAGAATAATACACAATCATCTGCTACAAAGTTCTTTGAGTGGCGAAATTTGAATTAATAACAACCAGTTTAATTAAAATACTTGTAGCATTTATTCTTTATACTTTAAACAAAAAATTTGTAGTATTTATTATTTATACTTCAGAGATGCATTGTTTCAGTTTCTCTTCTGTAGCCACACTACTCATCGTAAGGAGAGTCCCTAGTTTAACAACCACATACACTACTCATCGTAAGGAGAGTCCCTAGTTTAAAAACCACATACACTACTCATCGTAAGGAGAGTCCCTAGTTTAACAACCACATACACTATAGCCATGAGTGTCTCTCAAATGACCCGAAAATGTCTTTACCTATGGCAAATTTTGTTTTCAGATCATGAGGATGAGTGTGAATTTCTGTCGCCAGTTTCCTAACTGTGAGGACTGCATGTCGCTACATGAGGGTTACACGTGCAAATGGTGCTCACGTCTAAACATATGTCAGGATTCCAAGCTAACCTGTAACGGCAGGGACGAGGGCACTTGCCCACCAAAACTAGAGAAGGTGATGTCAGTAATTCTAGTTCAGCATTTCTTTCTTCAGCCATAAGTACACATCTCAGATACAACTATCAACACACACATATTCAGCATGTCTTTCTTCAGCCGTAAGTACACATCTCAAATACAACTATCAACACACATATTCAGCATGTCTTTCTTCAGCCGTAACTACACATCTCACATCATAACCCCTATTCCCACTGTTCAGATCCAAAACCGTTTTGTTAAAGTAATTATTACCCTAGGCCATGGCCAAGTATATTTTGTACACTCGAGGCAGATGTTTCTTATTTATGTGCTTAGAACTATTAAATATACAAAGGGCAACGGAAAACTGAATTATAACCAGGAAATATACAAAGGGCAACGGAAAAGTGAATTATTACCAGGAAATATACAAAGGGCAACGGAAAACTGAATTATAACTAGGAAATTTACAAAAGGTAAAGGGAAACCTGAATAAAAGCTAGGATCGTGTTGGGGAAGTCTTGTGTAAAGGGACAATGATACTGACATTCAACTTGTAAGGCTCCCCTTTCACAACTGCAAAAGTTTTAATCGACTGTTGTTGTTCGTCCGTCAAATCGACTAGGACCATCCAGTCATCCGGTTAGGGGGGTGGTTGGGTTACGGTGGGTTCGTAGGTGGCTTGCCAATCCTATTCGTGCTCGGAATAGTCTGTGGAACCGCGGGCAGGGGATAGTTGCTGCAGTCGTGGATTTAAATAATGGTCTTTCGGGCTTGCCTGCGTGTCTCAATGGTCGCCATCCTACAGGCTTCATAAGATTTAGCCCTTATCTTGACCACTGATCTCCACCTGACTCTGTCCTGCGCTGTCTGCTCCCATTTAGTAGTGTCGATGATGAAGACCTTTAGTGCCACTTTTAGTGAGTCTTTGTAACGTTTTTTTTTCCCCTTCTTGAGAGCGCTTTAATCGACTAAACGCCCGAAGAAGGTAAACATATCGGAACAAGGAGTTTCTACGCCTCAACCATCACAATTCGACGGCGGTACTAATCAATTTTACATCACGTTACTATTGCCATTACCTACGGCGCTCTGTCCCAAGATGAAGAAGTCAACTGCAGAAGCAGCAGTATCATCCATGGCCGGATTGAACAAGGGGGTCCTGAACAGCGCACAGCTCACAAAAGGACTGAGCAGTGGCGTCTACGATGACTTAGTTCTTAGAACTAGGACCGTGCCAAGGAAAAGCTCCGCCTCTATTGGAGCCTGAAAATGCACCCCCACTCCTTCTTTTTAACATTTCATCAATAAATGTTTTATGATATAGGCATTCAAATAAGATGTAGTGTGATTTATTTATGATTGTGGTGCTACCCGAGGTGCTCCTTTGTGGCAATGATGTGTGGACCAGAAAGCTTCGACCTGAAATTTCGTCTGTTCGCTTAAAGTATGTAACACAGAGGTCATCGAATTGTCACTGTCTGGCAGCATTTCCTCAACTCTCAGTCACCTAAGTGTAGTGAACACAAGTCATACTCCATAGACCGACTGCACGGAGAACTGGCAGAGGCGCAAGACCATAAGCCGACCATAAGAAAAGACCATAAGGCAAAACCATTAGCCAAGATAATAATAGCAAGACCATAAGGCAAGACCATAAGCCAAGACCATAATAGCAAGACCATAAGGCAAGACCATACGGCAAGACCATTTGGAAAGACCATAATAGCAAGACCATAAGGCAAGACCATAAGGCAAGACCATAATAGCAAGACCATAAGGCAAGACCATAATAGCAACACCATAAGGCAAGACCATAATAGCAAGACCATAAGGCAAAACCATAAGCCAAGACCATAATAGCAAGACCATAAGGCAAGACCATAAGGCAAGACCATAAGCCAAGACCATATGGAAAGACCATAATAGCAAAACCATAAGCCAAGACCATAAGCCAAGACTATAATAGCAAGACCATAATGCAAAACCATAAGCCAAGACCATAAGCCAAGACCATAATAGCAAGACCATAAGGCAAGACCATAAGCCAAGACCATATGGAAAGACCATAATAGCAAGACCATAAGGCAAGACCGTATGGAAAGACCATAATAGCAAAACTATAAGGCCAGACCATAATAGCAAAACCATAAGGGAAGACCATAAGACAAGACCAAAAAACAAGACCATAATGCAAGACCATAAGACAAGAACATAATGGCAAGGCCATAAGACAAGACCATATTGGCAAGACCATAGGACAAGACCATAATGGCAAGGCCATAAGACAAGACCATAATGACAAGACCATAAGACAAGACCATCAGGTAAGACCATAAGGTAGGTCTTTGCTACAAGGAAGAACACTAACAAGTTCTTAAGGCGACCAGAAATAATCAAATCGCTGATATCCATTCCAGCTGCAATAAACGCAGGTAACATAGTATTTACTGGGCACGGGGAGTGTTCAACGCAAGCATAGACAGAAGAAATTCACCAGGAAAGCCCAGAACATCAGTGGTCAACGCCGAAACCAAAAATAAACCGAAACTTTACTTTTCTGTTTCGGCCAAAACCGAAAATTAACTAATATTTAACTTTTCGGTTTCGGCCGAAACCGAAACTACGCCGAAAGTGATCAAATGCAACATTCGGTGCCGAAACCGACTCTGAAGCCGAAATTCGGTCGGTCTCTAGTTGTCTTTTGGTGAACGCGATGCATTTACACGTAAAAGTGAATAATTTGAGTTAGTTGGCATCCAAACATAACATTATGAATTATAGCTAAGATAGTATGATTTATAGTTAATAAATTATGAATTATAGCTAATAAATTATGAATTATAGTTGTTATTATCATTATTATTATTATTCTAAGGTTTCTATAGAGTTGTACCCCAGCCTAGTAAATTACAGCTAATAAATTAAAATTTTAAATAAAATATTATGAAATTTAGCTAAGAAAATTATGAATTATAGCTAATACATTATAGATCATAGCTAAAAACTACTATTGAAATATTTTGCGTATCTTCTTTTCTTTACTTTTGTATGCAGGCGTGTAACCGCTAATCTATAGCGCTAATGATAAAAGGGCCAAAAGTTTGACATAAATGGTTGATTTAATTATTCACATAAAGTGATGCATTCATTATTGACATAATTGGTTGTATTAATTACTCGTTTTCAGTTCAGTCCTGAGTTTTTCCCAACGGAGGGAGGAAGCTTGTTGACACTTGACATAGCTAACTACCGAATGCCACCAAATGACACCCTTAAGGTGACTGTAACGATATGTGATCAGCCGTGTGAAGTGAACTCTACCAAACAGAGGTAAGCTGATGAACCGAGATTAAAATAGTACTGCAAGACTTAATCTTGATCCAAAAGTTACAGAAATAATAAATTCTTTTAGTAAAATATCGATCTTATTAATTGTCATAACAACACTTCAGAGGGGGATTCAAGTGATATCTGGACATTTTTAAAGTAACTTCAAAGGCTTTAGGGCTATAATTTCGTCTCAATTGAAAAAAAAACATATCTGGTTTCTTAAGCAAATGAAATACAGCTTCTTAATATCCTTAAACAAATGAAATACAAGATCTTAATTTATTAAGCTAATGAAATACAATGTATCCATATTTTAAAGAACTCCAGAATCCATTAAAATAATGTTTCTCCATTTATAGTTTTCACATAAATCCTGATCACGTGCCGTTCTATATTTAAATCCTGATCACGTGCCGTTCTATATTTAAATCCTTATCACGTGCCGTTCTATATTTAAATCCTGATCAACTGTCGTTCTATATTTAAAGCCCGATCACGTGCATTGTGCCAGCATGCAGACAATGCAAGACAACACAGAGAGAGTGCAATATAACTGTAACGCTGGAACAGTTGGAAAGCATCAACGTCACCCTGTCTTCATACAGTCTACCACCTCATCATACATTCAAATACGTGGTAAGTACTTGCTCATATTTTGTACAGGTTTATATAACACTATTAGATGACTTGGTGACTCAAATAGGGGACCAAAAATACAATGATATCAAGTGTTATATCAGCGTTTTGTTGAAAGGCTTTTACAACTAATTTAAACACTTCATCTCTATTTTTGCCTTGTCAGTGTTATGGTTGACTGAATGTTCATATTTTATGGTTGACTTAATGTTCATATTTTATGGTTGATTGAATGTTCATATTTTATGGTTGATGAAATGTTCATATTTTATGGTTGATTGAATGTTCATATTTTATGGTTGATTGAATGTTCATATTTTATGGTTGATTGAATGTTCATATTTTATGGTTGATTGAATGTTCATATTTTATGGTTGATTGAATGTTTATATTTTATGGTTGATTGAATGTTCATATTTTATGGTTGATTGAATGTTTATATTTTATGGTTGATTGAATGTTTATATTTTATGGTTGATTGAATGTTCATATTTTATGGTTGATTGAATGTTCATATTTTATGGTTGATGAAATGTTCATATTTTATGGTTGATTGAATGTTCATATTTTATGGTTGATTGAATGTTCATATTTTATGGTTGATTGAATGTTCATATTTTATGGTTGATTGAATGTTCATATTTTATGGTTGATTGAATGTTCATATTTTATGGTTGATGAAATGTTCATATTTTATGGTTTCTTTGAATGTTCATATTTTATGGTTGATTGAATGTTCATATTTTATGGTTGATTGAATCTTCATATTTTATGGTTGATTGAATGTTCATATTTTATGGCTGATTGAAGGTTCATATTTTATGGTTGAATGAATGTTCATATTTTATGGTTGACTGAATGTTCATATTTTATGGTTGTTTGAATGTTCATATTTTATGGTTGATTGAAGGTTCATATTTTATGGTTGATTGAATGTTCATATTTTATGGTTTCTTTGAATGTTCATATTTTATGGTTGATTGAAGGTTCATATTTTATGGTTGATTGAATGTTCATATTTTATGGTTTCTTTGAATGTTCATATTTTATGGTTGATTGAAGGCTTTTATTTAAGTTTTACCCCTCACCACATGAAATAAAAATCATTATAGGGTTAAAAACAAGAATATCAATTCATTTAGTAATGGTATTTTTAGGTTACCGAAATTTTGTTGAAAAGAAATCTCGTCAACGTAAAATTGATGGACGGAAATTTAATCAAACGGAAATTTGGTCTAATCTTTTTTTTCAGTTCACATGTTAAAATTTTAGTTAAATTTCTTTTTGGACGCTCTATATTGTAGAGTAAAAAAAAATAATGCATTTAAAAGAAATTTGACCCAAAATTTTAATATGTGAACTGAAAAAAGATTCAAACAAATTTCCTTCGATCAATTTTCCGTCGACGAAATTTCTTTCAAACAAATTTCCGGGTACTGTATTTTAAGCCATGAGCCAAGACTCGTGTGGAAATGTTTCTTATACAGTAGATCGTCTATTTATTCGTGTAGGAATGTTTCTTTTACAGTAGACAGTCTATTTCTTCTTCTTATGCCTTTTTACCCCGTCTGGGGCATAGGCTCACCACAAGAATTTTCCACTCATCACGGTCCTATGATTTCCTTTCCAATTGCTTCCAGGTGTTTCCCATATATTGCGTGTCTTCCTCTAGCTCGCGTCTCCGTGTATTCTTAGA
Organism: Omphiscola glabra; assembly: GCA_964017045.1. Classification (NCBI taxonomy): domain Eukaryota; kingdom Metazoa; phylum Mollusca; class Gastropoda; family Lymnaeidae; genus Omphiscola; species Omphiscola glabra. Next base: position 37,008,305 of record OZ024799.1, read on the forward strand.
TCTTCCTCTCTTTCTTTTTTCCGTGTGGATTCCATGTTAGGCATTGCCTGGTGGTGCTATCTGGGGGGCATTGCCTGGTGGTGCTATCTGGGGGGCATTGCCTGTTGGTGCTATCTGGGGGGCATTGCCTGTTGGTGCTATCTGGGGGGCATTGCCTGTTGGTGCTATCGGGGGGCATTGCCTGGTGGTGCTATCTGGGGGGCATTGCCTGGTGGTGCTATCTGGGGCCATTGCCTGTTGGTGCTATCTAGGGGGCATTGCCTGGTGGTGCTATCTGGGGGCATTGCCTGGTGGTGCTATCTGGTGGGCATTGCCTGGTTGTGCTATCTGGGGGGCATTGCCTGGTGGTGCTATCTGGGGGGCATTGCCTGGTTGTGCTATCTGGGGGGCATTGCCTGGTGGTGCTATCTGGGGGCATTTCCTGTTGGTGCTATCTAGGGGGCATTGCCTGATGGTGCTATCTGGGGGGCATTGCCTGGTGGTGCTATCTGGGGGGGCATTGCCTGGTGGTGCTGTCTGGGTTTTTCTGAGAGTATCATCAATCAACCTCCATATTTTCTGTATGATTTCTTCATCAATGGGCACCCGGTATGTCCTTTCTAGTAGATCTTTGTTGGTGATGGTATTTGGCCATTTGATGTTCAGGATCTTTCTAAGGCATGTGTTTATGAATGTCTGCACTTTCTGCGTAATGCTCGCTGTTGTTTTACACGTTTCTGCTCCATCTATTTAGTCGTATAGAAATGTTTATTTTACAGTAGACCGTCTATTTAGTCGTGTAGAAATGTTTCGTCTTCAGTAAACAATCTATTTCGGTGTTTCCCAACGTGGTGCCCACTCCCCACAGGGGGCAATTGGAAAATGAGCTGTCTAGAATTTGAAAACAAACCGTCCACTATGATTTAACTTGTATTTGGAAAAAAGAGCAACATTAAAGTCTCTATTTACTGCTCAGACTACAACTGCCAATCGTACTCTTGGGGCTAGATATGAAATTTCCTTACTCGTCTTTAAATCTGGGAAAACTCATACTATAGGAGAGAATTTCATCAAATCCTCAATATCAGCATATCTTAAAACAGTTTTGTAAAATGTTGACAAAGAAATGAAAGCTATGCCACTCAGTATCGATACTGTTAGCAGAAGAATAGACGAAATGAGTGAAGATATGGAAGTACAAGTTGATGAAAAGCTGAAAACAAGAAAAATATGTAAATAAGTAGATCACAAACCTCTTAGTTTGTGACAACGTAAATTGTAACCCAAAAGTGTAAGCAAATAGATTACAGACATCTTTTTTTGTGACAAAGTAAATTGTAACCCAAAAGTGTAAGCAAATAGATCACAAACATCTTAGTTTGTGACAACGTAAATTGTAACCCAAAAGTGTAAGCAAATAGATTACAAACATCTTAGTTTTTGACAACGTAAATTGTAACTCAAAAGTGTAAGCAAATAGATCACAAACATCTTAGTTTTTATGAAAAATAAAGTCATTTTCCTGTGCCCAAAATTTTATCAATGCTCTGTATTATGTCATCTCGTGTTTTTTTTTCTAAAGAAGTCATCTCAACGTGGGCAGCAAGAAACTCTGGAGTCATAGTCACCATGGCACTAACTAATCCCACGCTCAAAAAATAGAACTGAAAAAGAATTTATAACATCTCCTTTATTGACACATCACTTAAATGTATCATTCATTGGCTCATACTATTTGTATCATCTGGACACCTGGAGTTTGTGTTACGTGGATTTGATTATATGTCAACGTTCTGCTTTTTTTTTTTATTTCTTGTTCTTTTCCAAACAATTTATCAAAATTTCTTTTTTTTTCTTCTTTTGTTTTAGTCTCCAAAAGTAGAATCCTTTGCGCCAAACTTTGGACCTATTTTTGGTGGTACATTACTAGAGTTCAAAGGTCAATACCTGAGATCTGGCACCAAAAGAAGAATCACAGTGGCTGGTATCAACTGTGTAATACAAGATACGCCCCAAAACATGTAAGATATTATTCAATCACTGTTGTCTAAATTTTAAATAAATATTTGTTATTCTTCATTCCAAACTTATTACAAATGTTTGAGTGCAACTTTTCAACATTGTTCGAAAAGTCTATTTTTTCAGTTTGAGCTCTCTCTATATATTTTAAAGTTAGATCTTTATTTTAAAATTTAGGCCATTATATTTTTATTACGTTTTGCAACATTCTACACTTTATTGGATAGCAACGGAAGAGATCATAGTTAAACAATATAGGTGTCACTAAACTTGGAACCATCGTGTGCACCCAGCAAACCTTACGATGCTGGGTGCCTCTGATATTTTAGGGGCTTAAAATGTGATGAGGATGTTTTCTAAATTATCAACTTTCAATGCAGGGTTTGTGGGGGGGGGGGGGGTGCAAATCGAAAAGTGCTTGACCTGCTTGTGTTAAACACACACAAAAATGTGTGTACCACTCAAAATAGTGTCATGGCTTTTATTTTTATGTACATTATTTTGAGGAATAGCTACTTAATTAATAAATGAATTTTCAACTCAAACCAACAATAATAATAAAAAGGGTTCCATCACTAAAAAGTGATAATTCCTATCTATAAAAAATATATTAATTTCTTTTTAATCCGTGCAAATAGGCGGGAAATAATAAATATAGGCCCCGTATTAACCCCTGTAATTCAGGAAACGTTGTTACAAAATAGCACATCATGAGAAAAAACAAACACTTTTGATATACTAGTTGATGAAATGTGCTCTTTTTGTATGGGACAGTTATATTCTTAATTTATTTGTGAATTTTTTATTTTTTTTAAAGTTTCCATTTTCTATAACTCAACACACATGGAATCGACTAAATTTATAGTTGTGCAAATAATTTTTTTAAAGGACTAAAGCATTATACAATGTATACTTTTATGATGAAATATAATTTGAAAAAAGATTGATTGTTTGATACTTAGCGAGAACTACTATTAGCGAGAACTACCATCCCCACCCCCCTGTTGGTTGAGTCATTAGATCATTTGCTCCCAACGATAACACAAATAATCAATGAAAGCTTGTTTTCTGGCACTGTTCCATCTATTTGTAAGTCAGCTATCATCAAACCTTTGCTTAAGAAACCTGGTCTGGATGAAAATAATTTAAAAAACTACAGACCTGTATCTAATTTATCATTTTTATCTAAAGTCATTAAAAAAAAACTAGTTCTGAAACAGCTTTTTGCTTACTTAAACGACCACTCTCTTCTCAGTCCTAATCAGTCAGCCTATAGACCTTTCCACAGCACAGAGACAGCTCTCTTGAGAGTCACTAATGACCTCTTGCTCGCATTGGACAGCGGTAATGTCTCCATCCTGATCCTCTTAGATCTCAGTGCGGCCTTTGACACTGTTGACCATGGAACCCTTTACAAAACCCTTGAAAATTATTTTGGCATTTCTGGTTCTGTTTTGTCTTGGTTTAGGTCGTTCCTCTCCAATAGAACGCAGGCGGTCTCTATCGATGACTGTCTCTCCGGCAGTGCTAATTTGGTGTACGGAGTGCCACAGGGGTCAGTTTTGGGCCCGGTTCTATTCACATTGTACACCAGGCCACTGCTCCTCTTGCTTGGGAGGCATGCTGTTGAGAGCCAGTCATTCGCAGATGACACGCAGCTATACAAGCATACCCATCCCTCTCTTGTGGATTCCGCTGTCCAGACTTTGCAGGAGTGCATTGGTGATGTCAAGTCTTGGATGTCACTCAACAAGTTGAAGCTTAATGATGACAAAACGGAAGCACTCCTCATTCACAATCACAAATCATCATCTACCTCAACTCTCCCCAACTCATTTCAAGTAGGTAACGCCGACATACAGTTTACTTCCTCTGCTAGGAATCTTGGTTATATTCTTTCTAACAACATGTCTCTTGATAAAAATATCTCTCACACTTGTCGTTCTGCATACACCGCTATCCGTCAGATCAGCTCCATCCGCCACTACCTCACAGTTAGCGCAACAAAAACACTAGTCTGTGCTCTTGTTCTCTCTCGTCTTGACTATTGCAACTCTCTTCTGTCAGGTTCACCAAAACACTTCATAGAAAAACTACAAAAGATTCCAAATTCAGCTGCTAGGCTAGTTCTAAAGGCAAAAAAACGTGATCATGTCACTCCACTACTCCACTCACTTCATTGGCTTCCTATACAGGCACGCATTGATTACAAGCTGTCTGTTCTCTGTCATAACTTTTTCTCCGATTCCTGCCCTTCCTATATAACCGAACTTCTTTCTGTCTATTCACCCCTTCGACAGCTTCGCTCCTCCGCAGACACGCGTATTCTGTCCGTTGCTAAGACACGTACTAAAACATATGGTAAACGATATTTCTCTTTCTGCGCCCCCAAACAATGGAATTCTCTGCCACTTCACATCCGCAATATACCAACCACACAGGCCTGCAAAACTGAACTCAAAACACATCTCTTTAAACTCTATTCCCCCCACTGATTCCCCACATCTGACCGATAAACGATGCTGTTAGCTGCCGTCCATGGTATGTCATGTAAAAGTTCTGGGGTGGGTGGGGTGAATATGAATTTGTTTTTGTTTTGTCTCCATACAGCTGTTTTTTTTTATCACATAAATGCATTTTATTTTATTGTCACGATAATGTTTCCTTTGCTAATATTTTTATGTACAGCGCGGTGAGCCTAGCCCTAGGCTAGGGTACCGCGCTATATAAGACAACATATAATAATAATAATAAATAATAGATCTTTATATTGATGTAAAGGTAATTAAATACAGTATTATTTAAATCTTTTAACCTGTGAGGTTGCAAAACATAAAGGCTGCACCTTTTGGTACCCGGGTACCAGAATCTGCAGGTTGAGATTAAAAAACGATTAAAAATATTATTAAGTTTGTAAGAAAAAATGAGATATCAAATGAAAGATAATTGAACGTACTATACGTTTGTAATCTTAATTCTTCAATTTTACTAAAATAAACTACCACAAATGACATCAGAATAGCATTGAGTCTAATAGTACCCGGGTGCGAATGGCAGCGCTGCGTGTCTGGTCCATTTTGACTAATGCTACTCGGATATATACGTACAGATATATGCGTACTACGGGAAGTAAGATTTCGGCTTATAATCTGGGGCGGCTAGGGGGGATATTTTTACTCGAATACTTTTACGCCTTTAACAAGATTGGCCTTTAATATACATATCATCAGATGTATCGAGCGTAGTGATTTTTCATAGATTCCACTGATGTGTTAATCGGCTAAAGGCACCAGATAATAATTTTTTTTAAACTGTTACAAAAAAGAAAAATTTAGTAGTTTTGAGACCATGGATCTGTACAACCAAGTACGTGTGAAAGTGTTCACGGACGGATCGGCCAATCTGAGAGAAGGCACTGCTGGGTACGGTGCGCTCATACTATACCCAGCAGGGGGGCCACGAAGTCAAGAACTCTCTGGACCCTGTGGGACCACAACATCAAACTTTGATGCGGAGCTTGAAGCTATACACAGAGCCCTTGAGAGCGTGTACAACACACTGAAGGAAAACGAGCTTTCGGGGCTCTATGTGATCGTGTTCTCGGACTCAAGATCTGCTATCGAGATCTTGGGAAAGAGACAGGGTATCACTCACTTAGTTGACGTCATCATTGATGACGTGTGCAAAATCGGCGAAATAGGAGGCAATGTAACAGTGCAATGGATCCCAGGCCACGTCAACATCAATGGCAACGAAAAAGCGGACACTCTTGCGAAAACCGGGGCTTTCCAGCCTCGGCCAGAAATACCAATGACTATTTTGGGAAATAAAGAACTGGCTGGCAGACCACTTCAGACAGAAGTGGTACAGGCAGTGGGCAGACAATACGACCGCTATAGGCGTCTTTTCAAACTTGCCCACTCCTAGCAAACTAGACCCATGGTGGGGGTTTGGTCACAAACAGCAGAGCTTAGTGACGCAAATGCGCACTGAGCATTGTTCCATAGGCACATACTTCTGCCAGCTAGATAGCAACAGGGATCCTACTTCCCGGCATTGCAGCCTGGACCCGGAGACGCCAGCGCATCTGTTGACCGAATGTCCTTCACTGGATCTCCCGGTGGGATGCCAGGGCGGTTGGGAAACCCTAAGTGAGGAAAATGTTGTATGGCACAGCTCAGCAGATGGTGCTGGTTGCCAATTTACTAGACGATGTCATAAGAGAGTAATCTCAGACCTAAACCAGAATATTTGTGTTAGTTAGTAGTTTTTAATTTTAAAAAATATAATCTTTATATTGTTGTAAACATTTTGCTCCGGGGGGGCATTTGATTTCCCTGGGGGTGGGGCACTTCCCCCGCCCCCGCAGATATGCCTGAAAGAAACCGTGGTTGTTACGTAATACACATCATTTTCTTACGTCACTGTTTTAGCTCAAACACTGCTTAATTCACTCTGTTGTGACGTAATACAATTGTTATTTTCCAAAGGAACCCGCCATATATATCCTTTCATTAAACAACTACTGTATCAACATCAAATTTTATTTTCATTCAATACTGGCACAACCCTGTTTATTTTCATTAATAAACTTTAGTTTCATGAAGTCTGTCTAATAAATAGACGCTAATAATCTATAATTTCATGAAGTATGTCTAATAGAGGCCAATAATCTATAATTTCAAGAAGTATGTCTAACAAATGTTAACTAATAATCTATAATTTCCATGAAGTACGTCTAATTGACGCTAATTATTTATAATATCGTAAAGTCTGTCTAAAACATAGATGCTCACCATATATAGTTCATGACATCTTTCCTGTGTGCAAACGTGTTTTTTCTCATTGCAACGTACGGATTTTTTAAAGCAGACTTTTCCACTCCTATACAGAGCTACTCTCTAGCAACACTTCTATTGACGCTTTAATTGTTGATTACTCTTTCCACCACTAAAAAATGCCCCAGGAAATTACTCAGATGTCACACCGGAAAACATCAGAGCGGAAAACCTCTTCGAGGCGTTGTGACAGTTCACATTGATAACTTTCAACATAACGTTTCACAGTTCACTTATAAAACAAATCCTGTCATTACGAGTATCAAGCCAAGCAACACAATACAGAGGTAACATAACTGTATAAATATAAGTGTTTATTTGCAACCTAAGTCGTACGTTTAAAAAAATACAAATAATACTTTGGTGTTAAATAGTAGACAAGATAAGTGCATTATCAAATTGACTAATCTGTCACTGGTGTTTGTATTTTTTTTGGTTTATATAAAAATTCTATTAAATTATACGTTAATCAAAGATAACTATTGTTGATGTTCTTCTGCTATTATGTGCTATGTTATCATTGCTATAACTCACCTTCCAACAGCGGTGGTACGGATGTCATTGTCACAGGGACGAACCTCTCCAGCGCTGCGTTCTCAGAACTTGTTATTTTCTACAATGACACTTTCGCCAACAAGAGATTTGTAAGTATAGACAAGTTGTTTCTACTACTGCCCCCTTACGCTCCTTTCGTTTACAAAGAGATGGCTAAAAATAAAATAAAATTTTGATATAAGGAAGAAACAGATAAAATACATTTATTGTACAAATATTACAGGAGAAACATTCCAAATACATTAACTGTATTGTTTGTAAAGGAAGAAACTGACCACACACATTAGTTGTATTGATTGGAAAGGAAGAAACTGACCACACACATTAGTTGTATTGATTGGAAAGGAAGAAACTGACCACACACATTAGTTGTATTGATTGGAAAGGAAAAGGGTGAGATATATACAGTGGCATAACAACGGCTTGGCATTGGGGCAGTTTCCAAGGGCGCCGGCCTGCGCCAGTTCAAAAGGGCGCCGCTAAATCTCTAATTTTTAAATCTTTATTTAAATATCAAGGGCGCTAAAAATAAATTAGCCAAAGGGCGTCAAAAACCCAGTTACGCCTCTGGATATATACATGGTGAGGTCAATAAAGTTGATAACATTATATGCGTGTCTTTACCACCACACGCTGTGGCATCTCTTGTTTATTGTCTATAAAGTATAAAATAGTCATTGAAATATCTGCCTGGGGACAGAAATGTAACCAGATAACTAAGACGAACAGTTTCTTTATATGATTTTGGGTTTCAAGTATCATCATACAGTTTGCACGAAAAAATATGAACACCTGTAAACAAGGTTTTTCGTATAAATCCTTTATATGTATTTTATTTTACTTAATATTACTATTCTAATGCCCCACCCCCTTTTACACCACAGATTTTTTTCACCAACTATTTCATTGAAACAAAAGAAAATATTACGCACCAAACCCACTTGTGACATAACCCACTTGTGACATAACCCACTTGTGACATAACCCACTTGTGACATAACCCACTTGTGACATAACCCACTTGTGACATAACCCACTTGTGACATAACCCACTTGTGACATAACCCACTTGTGACATAACCCACTTGTGACATAACCCACTTGTGACATAACCAACTTGTGACATATACTATTTTAAGAATCTCATTAAACGAAGTTATCGGGAATTTAATTTTAGCTTTCCCCTGAAAAAAACGGGTATTACGGACCGTTATGAATTGAGAATTTAATCTCTTAATTTTAGACTACGGCTCGTTCTAGAAACGGTCCATAATAAAGGACGATACCAACATTTAAAAATAATAACAAATATAACGACAATCAAGGCCAGAGCTAATTACAATTAATAACTTTTTAATTTGTGAACTTCAAGTAAATAATAACAGCAAGAGAAATATTATTAAACTTATAAACTTACAGATTTTCTGGTACCGGTACTGTATATAAGAATACAATGAGCACAAAATTGTATGAGGAAATAGAAAACTCTACACACAACAAAGTATGACACAGCATATCTCGTGATCAAAACAAAATCTCTCCCCTCTCTATCGGTCAGCCCTTTTTATAGGCATTTCCTACTAAGGTCTCTCTAACCACCTAACACATTGTTTTGCCTTCCCGTTTTATCCAGAATCTTCTATTATTTTCGACAGTTCTCCTGACTAGAATTTATGTTGTAAATAAGGTTTTTCTAGCCACACTTCAAAGGCGGTCACGAGAGTTCACGAGGGGTCATGCACGTGGGACGCGAGATAGGTGTGCTAAGAGCACGTCATCCTTCATAACAACGGGAAAAACTCATTTTTGGGGGGATTGAGGGTGGGGCTTAAAATTTGATCGAATACGTTGTCATCAACAACGAATCTATGTGTCAAGTTTCAGCTCGATAGCTTGACGGGAAGTGGGCCAATTAGCCGTCCGAAGACTCTGCCAGACAGTCAGTCAGTCAGCAAGCCACAATGAAAAGCGAAGTTATTATAACGGATTTCATCATAATAATTAAACAACCCCTAAACAAAAAGGTGTTCGTGAAATGAGTAGCCTCATATTTCCTTCATCTTCCCCTTGAAACACTGGAAGAACTGATTGTTTGGGGTTGGGGGGTCGGGCTGATAATTTGATAGAACGTGTTGTCGTCGGCAACGAGTCAATGCGCCCAGTTTCAGCTCGAGGGGTTGACGAAAATGTTTCAAATAGCGGTCCGAAGATTTTTCCCCCCCCCCCCCCTTGCCAGAAAGAAACACACGAAAAATAGAGAAGTTAATGTCAAGGATTTTGCAAAAGTTTAAAAATCACGAATAGTCTGCACAGCTCCGATTGTTTATGTTTTTTTTGTTTGTTTGTTTGTTTTTGTTTGTTTGTTTTGTTTTTTTGTTTGTTTGTTTTTTGTTGTTGTTTTTTTTGTTTTTTTTTTAATTTGTTTTTTTGTTTTTTGTTGTTTTTTTGTTGTTGTTTTTTTTATTTATCTTTTGTTTTTTTGTTTGTTTTTTGTTTTTGTTTGTTTTTTGTTTGTGTTTTTTGGGGGGCGGGGATATTATTTTATCAAGTATGTACATTACCAAGTACAATGTATGGGGCACAGAGTTCAAGCCATATGATGGAACTATTTTTTTCGTTGTCCTATTTTTTACAAGTTCAAGCTTTATCATGTTTTATTCTACGATGTAAATTACTAATTCAGCGAGTCTTTGTTTTTCTTTCTGCCAGGTCGCTAAAGGTCAATGCTTCCATAAAAGTAACATGACCCAGATGAGATGTGTAACTCCAAATGTTTACAACATCACGTCGCCATATTTCACAAGGCATCCAAATGCCGTGCAAATCGAAGCCCAGGTGACCGTTGAAATGGACGGCCATGATAGGATCGCTTCTGCAGCGTCTCTATCCAAGAAGTTGATGATTCATCGTGATCCTGACTTTTTCCCCATCATTTCACAAGATAACATCCTCTCGGCCAAATATCCCAATATTACATTATGGGTAATTTACAAATTATTACTCAGAGATTAAGAACGTTACAATTTAGACTTTAATGCAAATTCAATATTCGATGAACGCTACATTTTTTTTTTTACTTTTGTTAGCTTTTTCCCTTGAACCTTTCTATGTTCTGTTAATAGAGGTTTGTTGTAGTGTAATATAATAGAAGCATGTTGTGTTGTAATCTATGTTTAGAAAATTGTATTTTTACAATAAAATTGTAATGCGGTGTGTAAGTGCCAATGGCACGCAGTGTTTTTGTTACTATTTTCACCACCTTTATTGAAAGTTTATTTGAATTCAAATTTTTAAAATACGTTTTTTTTAAAATAAATATTTATATTTTTTAGTATTACTTATTTATATTTTACTTTCACTATCACCAAAGGTCAGTCCCTAAAATATGCAACACAAAGCGACTGTTGAGAGTGTGTGTGTTTTTCTTTGTAAGAAAACCAATATTTAAATTATGCAAAGTTATCCTCTAAATTTTCACCAAAATATCCTCTTCATTTTCAATGAGCAGGGCAAGAACCTACCTGTATGGTTGGATAAGCACGAAATCAAAGTGATGGTCGGTGAAGCCCCTTGTACAGTAAAGGTAGTTTTAGCCGACCATTTGGTGTGTAATGCACATAATCTTATTGAGAAGGTCAGACATGAAACGAATCAAACAAAATTGACAGACACTAATGAGGACACAACAGACACGACTACAGTATGGTCCACGACGATGGAACCAGTGGGTGGTAATGCTCAAAATATTTACATCAAAGTGCGACAGTCTACAAGAAATACTTCCATTCCTGAAAACATTACTGCTTACACAAGTGCAGAACATTCTAACGCTTCCACGACGGCACTAACGCCAGTCACGGTCAATGACCACCATTTCGACCATGTCGCAAAGGTGCAGATAGGAAACTATAGGAAGGAACTCGGCAGTGTGAAGGTGTCCCTTGTTGAACCAGAGGACGTCCAACAAAGTAAAATCAAGATGTACGTCGGGGCGGGCGTGGCTGGACTGGTCATCGTCATGCTGCTGGTGGCCACGATGACACTGCTCATCAGGGTCAAGAGGTCAAAGGCTAGCAAAGGTCAGCTATTTATTGTTACGGGTAAATCGTATGAGGCTGAGTTAGTTTAACACAGAGTGGAGTGCGAAGCAAAGGAGGCAACGTTCAAAATCCAAAGGCAAATTTCACCGGTTTGCAAAAAAATCAAAGAAACTCGTTTTTTTTTCTTTTTTGTTGTAAATTTGGTTTTAAAGAATAAATGTATAGATGAAATCTTAATAAATACGGAATTCGACCAAATATTGATGTTTTAAAGTAAGTAAATGCCTTCAAATTAATCCATTTTACAGGTGTGACTTTAGCAATAGCTGGACTGCAGTTTAGTAGCTGGACTGCAGTAGGGTGCTAGTTAGTGGTAGTCATAGCTTGTTTTTAGTACGCTTTGAAACGAACTAATCGATACATACTTAAGACAAGCTAAAAAAATATACACCTTCGATATTAACTAACAAATTGATACATCCTTGTAACTAGCTAACAAATTGATACTTCCTTGTAACTAGCTAACAAATTGATACTTCCTTGAAACTAGCTTATAATTTAATACTTCCTTGCTACCTGACAAATAAACTTCATTTTACAGTTGGTGGAATCACACCAAAGCCAACACTGAAACAGATTTTAGAATCTGTTGTGGAAGTGAACAAGAGAGAAGACATGGACAAGATCATAGTCACCTTAGATCGCCTGACCGTTGGCCGGTCTATCGGATCTGGTAAAGTACATGTTTTTGCTTCTAATACAAGTTATATATGCAAAACAAAAATAATGAATGAAAGTATATTTTAATGTAATATTTTTATTTTAAATTAACGTTCAAAAATATTATCCTTTTCATTTAAACTCAAATTTCTTCGCTTTTCTAATACATAATCTATAAAGGACCAATCCATATTCCGTTCAGAGTAGAGGTGAAATAAGTAGGACATTGCAATCGGAGGGATTATAGCTCTCTTAAAGTATCAATGACACACTAAATTTTAAGTTCAAAATGTTAAATTCATTAGAAAAAAATTATCACTAATGAATTGGAACAGCTTCTTTATTCGACAACTAAAACATGACAGAGTTTTAAAAATAGAAAATTGACACTTAACAAGTCCTAACAATATACCTTGTATCCCTAAGGTAACTTTGGATGTGTGTACGAAGGTATGTTGGAAATAGGCTCAGGGATCCCAGCTCAGAAAGTAGCTATCAAGACTCTACAAGGTGAGTTCATTAGCCCGTTAGCTGTAATGACTGTTTTCAATGAATTGAAATGAAAATATCATTTATATCTATAGATGATGTAGCTTATATCTATAGATAATCCATCCTATATCTATATATGATGTAGCTTAAATCTATATAGATGATGTAGCGTATATCTACAGATAATTTAGCTTATATCTATATATGATGTAGCATATATCTATTGATGATGTATCTTAGTTTTAAAAGATTCGAAAATGTTCCATATTCTAAAAATGTCCATGTGCACAGACCCGCTTTCTCACAACCTTGATCTACTGGGATTCGTCCAAGAGGCTTGCATCATGAGGGAGTTCCGACATCCCAATGTCCTGGGGCTTGTCGGACTAGCCGAGAAAGAGCCTGGTGTGCCTTACGTGATACTTCCTTTCATGGAGAGAGGAGACCTTCTGACGTACATTCGTAATGCTTCTGTGGTAGGGAGGCGCCTGTTAAAAATTAATGATTATTGGTTGTGAAAAAATGGGGTGGGGGTGACAAGTTTATGGCATATAAAGCCAGTTTACAACGTTGGAAATGGTAGGTTTGTAGATTTGTAGGTTTTTAAATGTAACAAATGTTGACCAGGATAATCATAGCAGGAGATCAGGACAAGGAAACAATTTCAAATTTAAGTCTGATAATAAAATATAAATAAACCTAGGGAAGTGACGTGTTTTCCATGTATTCTTCAAATAAAACATTAGAAGTGTCATGTTTTCCATGTATTCTTCTAATAAAAAATTGGAAGTAACAAATTTTTGATGAGTTCATCAAACAAATAATGAGGTTAAAAATGATACGGTGGTGATGGGTGGGGGCATTTTTAAAGTTCAAGGTTAAAAATGTTCAGAGGGTGAGTCGAAATGAATTTTTTTATTATTTTTTTTTTTAAATATTTTAAACGATATTTCTTCGGTCACTTCATTTTTTTAAAGCGTATGTAAAATAAGAGTTGTTGTTCTTTGGTAGGCTTGTTAACACCCATAAGAGGGGTGAACAAATATTTGAAAACGTTTTATTTACTTTTATATTTATTCGTAGCTTAAACGAACAATTTAATAAAGGAACAAACTAAACAGTTATATTTTAATTTTAGCATCGTGGATAATTTCATAGTTACTGGTTTCTGCTGACTGAATGTTTTTACAGCAATATGATAACTGTTACGCACCGTTATTTGTGTAGAGAATTGAATCTCTTATTTGACTCTATGGCTCGTGTCAAACAGTACATAACAAAGGATGATGCCATAAGTAAACCACACCCATCGTGTTACAAAATTTGGGGTCAGCTCAAGTTCATGCACGAGAAACGATGAAATAAACAAGACGGATGCATAACAATAACATAGACATTAGTACTTCCTTGATACTAGCTGACAAATCGGTACATCCTTGATACTAGGTAACAAATTGGTACTTCCTTGATACTAGCTAACAAATTGGTACTTCCTTGATACTAGCTAACAAATTGGTACTTCCTTGATACTAGCTAACAAATTGGTACTTCCTTGATACTAGCTAACAAATTGGTACTTCCTTGATACTAGCTAACAAATTGGTACTTCTTTGATAATAGCTAACAAATTGATACTTCCTTGATACTAGCTAACAAATTGGTACTTCCTTGATACTAGCTAACAAATTGGTACATCCTTGATACTAGCTAACAAATTAGTACTTCCTTGATACTAGCTAACAAATTGGTACTTCCTTGATACTAGCTAACAAATTGGTACTTCCTTGATACTAGCTAACAAATTGGTACTTCCTTGATACTAGCTAACAAATTGTGGATAGTTTCACATTTACTGGTTTGTTTCGATTGAATGTTTTACAGCAATATGAAAACACACAAAACGTGCACTCCCGTTATAAGAACGGTAATGCTAATATATATATATATATATATATATATATATGTTAATATATAAGATATGTTATTCCCGCCTACAACCAATTCTGTTAAAGTGCTTCCGTTTCATTGTTATATTTCCCATTCATTAACAAACTGCTTTGTTGTGTAGAGCTTAAGTCTTCATGACGTCATCAAATTTGGAGCAGACATTGCTAGTGGTATGGCGTACCTCAGTGTCCTAAAGCTGGTCCATCGTGACCTGGCAGCCAGAAACTGTATGTAAGTGGATATATTTTAACCTATGTCTTCAGAAACTGTATGTAAGTGGATATATTTTAACACATCTCTTCAGTAACTGTATGTAAGTGGATTGATTTTAACACATCTAGTCAGAAACTATTTGTAAGTAGTTTTGTTTTAACACATCTAGTCAGAGACTATTTGTAAATTAGGTTTATTTCAATACACCTTGTCAGCGGCAGTTACTGCTGTCTTGCATTGACTTGTCTGCTGTAGATCGCATTTAGGCGAAATATCCTTTTAAATTTCAGTACTTTTTTTCACACCTAAACATATTTTTTTCCTCTCCTTATTTCTATCTTATTGGTTTATGCTTATCATGTAGGTGTATCTCTGTCATTCTTTTGTACAGGTACCGCCAGATACAATTTCTTGTTGTGTCCCTTTTTTAAAAAAAGTATAAAACTAGTTATAGCCCGCGTCGGCAATGCGTAAACTTCCCAACTTCTAATGAACTTCACAACTTCTAATGAACTTCACAACGTCTAATGAACTTCCCATCTTCTAATGAACTTCCCATCTTCTAATGAACTTCCCCTCTTCTAATGAACTTCCCATCATCTAAAGTCACTTGACAAGACATGCTTCCAATTAACCCATTTTTAAGAATCCCAATTAGTGCTACACCCACTTTGACATCGTAGTTTTATTTTAGAATATTTCCGTAAAGCAAAAGAAAATAGTATTCACCAAACGCACTTGCGGTATATTTAAGATTTTAATTTAGCACAGTTATCTAGAAATGTGTGCGCTATTGAGCTCGGTAGAACATTTTATACATGCTTTCATAACATAATTAATTGTATTGATTGATTGATCCCATTTTTTTAAAAATAGAAATCTACCTTGTGTGATTGGGAATGGCAACTAGCAGTATCTAACACTACGTAGATTTGTCAAGGATTTCGAGCATGCAATTAATTCATTTGTGCCAATGAAGTAGCAGATGTCATACTTAAATAGCTATATATACGTTACTTCTTCCACCTTGTATCTTAGAAGTTTTACCAATTCCTTCTCTTAGGTTAGACGACGAAATGCGTGTTAAAGTCGCAGACTTCGGTCTGTGCCGTGATATCTATGAGAAGGGCTACTACACAAGCGACAACAAGAAGAAACTGCCCATTCGGTGGATGGCGTTGGAGAGTATTGAACACGGAGCTTACAGCACAAAGTCGGATGTCGTGAGTTTTGATTTACGATTTGATTCCAATTTGGAATGAGACTAGTGTAAACCGAAATAAAGTTGTATTTTGTTGTATTATGTTGAAATTATGTTGTATTTTTGCCCCCAAATCGGAATATATTAAAACATAGCATATAAATTAATGGTTAGTTACTTAGTCGGTTCACCGTAATTCCTTTATAGCAACGTATCCATCCTTACTTTTTCTTTCTAATTAACGGCATTTTACATGGGGCATTTCAGTAGTGTCATTAAGTACAAGTCAAACGTGAAGAAATATGTTTATAAATATATATATATTTATGGTTGCAAGGGATGAAAGACTTTGAATGGGTGTGCTCCTTCATTGGTTTTTGTATTGTTGCGTTTTGTATTTCAATGTGGTAAAATATAGATTGTTTTTCCTTTCTCTTTCAATATGCTTGACTTTGTACCGCGGTTCGAGCCTTTAGGGATGAAGCGTGATTTTTCAAATAAACTTTATTATTATTATTATTATTAAATAAATGTAAATACAAATATCAAATGTATTCATTCACTCTTTTTAAATTGATATTATCCTTTTAACACAAAAATCAAAGATCAAAGATCAAATCATGTAAACTAGAAAATGCAACTCATTTAATAAATATCATGTTATTGTTTTAATATGATAAATAGTCCTTGTGTTGGCGTTATATAAACTAAACAAAGATTGAAATTCTGAAAATTCAGTGGTCCCTTGGTGTGGTGCTGTGGGAACTGTTGACAAGGGGCGTGGTACCCTACCCTGGAGTGGATGGCTGGGACATAATCAACTTCTTACGTCAACGACGTCTTGCCCCTCCACACTTCTGTCCTGATGCACTGTAAGTAGCGAGTTGTATACAGGGTTCAGTTATATACAGGTGCCAGTTAAATACATGGGTCAGGTGCATTCAAAAATACAGAGTCAGCTATATACAGTGGTCCTTAATATACATGGATCAGTTAAATACAAGTCAGCTGTATACAAGGTCAGTTAAATACATGAGTCTGGTGTGTGCATGGTCAGTTATATACAGTGGGGTCAGTTATATAAACGAGTTTGTTAAATACAATGATTAGGTGTATACAGAGTCAGTTATATACAGGTGTAATTTATATACAGGGGTCAACTATATAAACGGGTTCGTTAAATACATGGATAAGGTATATACAGAGTCAGTTATATACAGGTTTCAGTTATATACAGGGGTCAGTTACATACAAAGGTCAGATATAATTAGGGTCAGTTTTATTAACATTCACGTATTGATAAATACCGGTATGGCATTTCATGGCACATATTCTTGAACCGTTTTTAACCGTAACAATAACAGTCTATAGTAACACATACTAGACAGAAACTTATTGTGAGTGGCATTTAAGAAGATTATAATGAAGGTACAGCATGTAAATAGTTTTCTAAACGATAAATCTACTGTGGACTGAAAGTGTTTCTTTTCCCCTTTGGATGCACCTATAGGTACACGGGTACCAGAATTGAGAGGTTGGGATTAAAAAAACGATTTAAAATATTTTTGTTGGGTTTGTAAGACCAAATGAGGTATCAAATGAAAGATAATTGAATGTATTATACGTTTGTAATCTTAATTTTTCATTTTAACTAAAATAAACTACTACAAATGACATCCGAATACCATTAGTCAAAATGGACCCAGACACGCAGCGCCCACTTTCAGACCAGGGACACATTAAACTCAATGCTATTCAAATGTCATGTGTGGTAGTTTATTTTAGTTAAAATGAAGAATTAAGATTTCAAACGTATAGTACATTCAATTATCTTTCATTTGATACCTCATTTGGTCTTACAAACCCAACAAAAATATTTTAAATCGTTTTTTAATCCCAAACTCTCAATTCTGGTAGATGTGTACCAATAGCCACTTCGTTCCCCTTTCCCCCCACACACACTCACTATATAATAAAGTAGGTAATAAAAATTAATAAAAGAAGCCCTATGACTGTAAGACCCTAGCTTTACCATACATCCTTAATACACGACCCTGAACTATGGAATAATTGTAATCTGATGTACAACAACCCTCACAACACTCAACCAATTGTAGGGTAATAAGGGGAGAGACTGCAATCAGGTTAGCATAATAGGAAATTAGTAAAACAAAGTAAGGTTAAACCTGAAAAAACGGCCTTTGTTCGCTGACGAAGGCTTCCTGCCGACATGTTCGTTATTTTGTTGCGTTCCTTTTTTCAGGTTTAACCTTGCTTTGATTTACTAATTTCAACTAACTGTAGTTTCTTAAAATGATTAAACACTCATTTCGGTATAGTTAAAAGAATATAGTTGCATTAAACGACTAAACATTTGTCGAAAAAAACTATTTCCAATATTTTGTGTTCAAAGCTCATAGAATAAAGCTGCAGTTAACTTGTACATAACAAAAAGAGCACCTTAAGCCTTCCTTCAATACAGTGGTTCTCCTACCCTTATTGTAAAGAAAAACTTCACGCAAGTGCTGACAGCCCCCCATCCCCTCTGCGACACTGTATACAGGAGTCAGAAGCAAACATGTGGTATAAGAAAAAGTAATAATCAAGGGGACTTTAAAAAACAAATTAGAATTTTAATTATCGCCTTCTGGTCATCAAAGTCAAATAATAATAAATTGTAAAATCATATGTTTCTTACACAACTTTCTACTTTTTAGTAGCAGTCTTACTTTGGAGCAATCTCAGTTAATCCTTATGATCATTGTGGCCTTTAAACACAACCTTGTGTTCTTTTGGTTACAATTGCACGAACTTTGTTATTTTTCAGGTACAGTCTCATGATGCTCTGCTGGGCCAAGGACCCGAACAAGAGACCGAGCTTCAAAACGCTTCAAATGGAACTCTTACTTTTGATTGGACAGAGCCCCCAGGACACGCCAGTGGCCGATTCGAAACGTGACTCAGCGGTTAATGTATATGTCAAGATGCCATCTGACAGACTTGATCCAACAGAAGATATTAGATCGAGCAAAGCCATCAAGGACGTCATAGCTGAAGTGAAACACTCAAGTTCAGAAAACGTAGAAGAGGATGTTAAAGCCAGAGAGCTGGTCTTGGAAAAGAAAGGTTCAAACGTGGTTAAACCAATACCCAAGATAAGGGTAACAAAAGCGGGACTTAAAAAGAATCCCTCGCCGGAGGATTCGGAACAATCTGCCTCTTCCGGAATGAATAAATCCCAAAGCGGTGGGCAAGACAGGTCAAAGAAAACTTTCTCCGATATTCTGTCAGTGCCGACGATGAACGTTGTCAATAACGTCATGATTACCATACCAGCGTGCTACAATCACAGAGACGTCAGCAAGAATGCTGCTGGCGTGTACATACAACTGGTCGACAACTACGAGCCACCACCAAAATTCTTCAGTCCATTTCATAAGTCTTCTAAACGCACCAGCAAGAAAGCAATAGATAAGAGAAATCCCGGACATGCTTTGCACACGACTGGGTCGGATTCACACATAGATAAATCTCAAGAGGATTTACATGAATTAGTCAAAATTGGCAAAGATGGCGCTTATTTCGAGCTAGAGTCCAAGGCGCAGAGGCTAAGCGCAATCTCCGATACTGGAAGCAGGTCATCTGCCACGATGCACACCGCCAGTTCTTTTGGTAGTCTCATGGACAATGCCAGTCAAAGGTCCTCAAACCGTGCGAGTAGCGG
Source organism: Omphiscola glabra (assembly GCA_964017045.1). NCBI lineage: Eukaryota > Metazoa > Mollusca > Gastropoda > Lymnaeidae > Omphiscola > Omphiscola glabra. The sequence goes on from OZ024799.1 coordinate 37,028,033, forward strand.
TGGCTCAAATTTATCCTTGACACATGGGCAGACATCACGCGTCATGAGTCAGAACATGCAGGTGACGTACAAGAGGTCTCCCCTGGCCGATAAGTCCCTCAGTGCAAGCTGTGACCTTAACCTCAGTTTAAATCATAAAGAAAATCCACCTTAAAAAACTAAGCGATATTTCCTGAAATTATTTGTTTTAGAGACTAAGCTCCAGAAAGTATTAATTTTAGAACCTAGACTCCTGAAAGTAATTTTTTTAGAGACTAAGCTCCTGAAAGTATTTGTTTTAGAGACTAAGCTCCTGAAAGTATTTGTCTTAGTGACTAAGCTCCTACTATTATGTTAATAATAAAACTGTTATTTGTTAAAAGTAAGAGTTCATGATCTACATGGTGAAATGAATGTGTTGTAAGAATTTAAACCTGATACAAGTGTCCTTTGATGCACTTTTTAATGTTTATTTATAAATCATATATTACAAATGCTTTAAATAGAGGACGAGTAAACAACAGAGTAAAAAAATGAATTGCTTAACTGCGTAAAGGTGATACAGGGCTGGAACGAAATTTTAAGCCAATTAATTAATTTATAATGGTTGTAATTGGCACTATTTTGGAGTAGATTTTGACAATTTATGGGTTGCTTTTGTTAGTACAGAGACAAAGATCGTTGTAAAGTTGCCAGGCAACTAATATAGGGGCTTCCTATTCCTGGTTTCGAGTGCAGCTTAGATGGAAAAGAGATCACTCGGTGGGTTTGTTAATAAGGTTACAAAACTATTATGCCTAATTAAATATATTAAATGTTTGGTTCTATTTAAAACAATTTAAGAAAATGAGTTCATACTTGTTTTTTTTTTTACAACTATCTCTTATTAATTCAGTCTTTTTTTTTTTTGGAACGATGTTGGGCCTGACTGACGATTTACTGTAAACAAGATAATTAAATGTCGTAGAATAAATTTCTCTTTTTTTTTTATTTCTTAATGTGTAATTATGAATATGAAAAAATGTAATAACTTATCTTAATTTATTTCACGTATTTAGTTTCTTCACTTAAAAAAAATAAATTTATGTAGGTTAATAATAAATAGGTTCTCATTATCATTTTATTGTTACCACGGATGGATGGGCCCCGGTAACCCCGGTGAAACACTGGATGGCAACTCATCATAGAGAAGGCAAACTCTCAAATCAAACTCGAAGATGGAGTCCCGTAGGCGGTGTGACATTGGCGCAATGAAAATTCCTAACGTCTTGCGACGTGGAACGCATAAAGAAGAACAAAGTGAAACACGCAAAAAACACTGCTGGTCACCTGCTGCAGCTTGGTCTATTTCCAGTTGTTTCGACTAAGTGTTGCCATTGAATCAAGTAGATGAAGACGAGAGAGTGAGGCTGACGAACTGAGCAACTCTCCGTCACTTTAAACAAAATACAGCTCAAGTCACGGCTACTACTCAAGTTAAAGATTGCCTTTGGTCATCTAAGCGTGCAAAGGAATAACAATAATAATTTTTACAAAATAAAGATTTAATTATTTTCTTTTAGATTTTAGCCAGAGGCATCTACACAGGGTTTGGGGGGTGCCAGATGCTTCCAATCCGCTTTTTTTTTACCCATATTAATTTATTAAGTCAAATCTATTTGTCTGAAATTTGAGCTCCATTGAATTAGAACAGAATGACACATGCCAAAAGTCATGTTTTGACCATGGAGGCAAGTAACACAGTCATTTTTTGACCATGGAGTTAGGTGACACAGTCTTGTTTTGACAATGGAGTCAAGTGACACAGTCATGTTTTGACCATGGAGTTATAACAGTCATGTTTTGAACATGGAGACAAGTGACACTGTCATGTTTTGACCATGGAGTCAATGACACAGTCATGTTATGACCATGGAGTCAAGTGACACAGTCATGTTTTGACCATGGAGTCAAGTGACAAAGTCATTTTTTACCGCTGAGCCAATGGCACAGTCATGTTTTTACCATGGAGTCACTGACAAATTCATGTTTTGACCGCGGAGCCAATGACCACCATGGAGTCAAGTGACACAGTCATAGTTTGACCATGGAGTCAATGACACGTTCATGTTTTGACCATGAAGTCAATGACACGGTCATATTTTTACCGCTGAGTCAATGACACAGTCATGTTTTGACCTTGGGGTTAAGTGGCACAGTCATGTTTTGACCATGGAGTCAAGTAACACAGTCATGTTTTGACCATGGAATCAAGTGTCACAGTCATGTTTTGACCGCTGTGCCAATGGCACAGTCATGTTTTGACTTTGGGTTCGAGAGACACAGTCATGTTTTTACCGCTGATTCAATGACACAGTCATGTTTTAAACATGGTGTCAAATGACACTGTCATGTTTTGACCATGGAGTCAAGTGACACAGTCATGTTTTGACCATGGAGTCAAATGACACAGTCATGTTTTGACCATGGAGTCAAGTGACACAGTCATGTTTTGAACGTGGTGTCAAATGACACTGTCATGTTTTGATCATGGAGTCAAGTGACACAGTCATGTTTTGACCATGGATTCAAATGACACGGTCATGTTTTGACATGGAGTCAAGTGACACTGTCAGGTTTTGACCATTGAGTAAAGTTACACAGTCATGTTTTGACCATGGAGTCAAATGACACAGTCATGTTTTGACCATAGAGTTAATGACACGGTCATGTTTTGACCATGAGGTCAATGACACGGTCATGTTCTGACAATGGAGTCAAATGACACTGTCATGTTTTGACCATGGAGTTAATGACACGGTCATGTTTTGACCATGGAGTCAATGACACGGTCATGTTTTGACCAAGGGGGCAATGACACAGTCATGTTTTGACCATGGAGCCAATGACACAGTCATGTTTCCACCGCTGAGTCATCAAGACGCCATCCTGAAATACTAATAAAAATTAAGATATCAAAAGGAAAATTATAGACCAAACAAATTTCATATTTTTGAACAAGCACTGGCTGTGATAATTGGATTCGCTGAAATATTTGAATGATTCTTGAAGTATTATCGATATAGTAATCACATTTCCACATTAAACGGTCAAAAACACTCTAGCAGTTTGTTAACTTAAGATTGTTATACCACTTATATTGATAACGAGCTGCCTCATTAAGCACCAGTGACACGACACATACACTGAATTGACAAAAGCCCAAGGCCAAGTAGAGATGGTTCACTTCCACCACTAGCGGGGTGGAGGTGGGGGGGTAATACACGTCCCTGATCCCAGATATATAATTTACATATAATGAGACCTTTAAAAAAAATGTAATAAATATCAGCTGCCTCCATAATAATGCAGTCGGTAATATGATCGGGACATCGACTCTCTCAATGACAACAGAGGGATCAAAGGCTAACGCTACAGTCAGCAGCACATGTCGTCCCAGCACTCGTTAACACATAAGGTGAACATTCAGACCAGGGGGATTGTATGCAAACCTTAAACCATGATGACTCAGCACTCATTAATACACAAAATGTAAGTGTTGTGTATGCTTTTCAAACAACTCAAAATCTCTTTCGATAAATTATTCAGTATCAGGATATACAACTCAGATAGAGTTGTTGAAGTAGAGGAGTGGCTCTAACTACTCGAACCTTTTTCTGACCCACTGTCTAAACCACATATGTCTGAAACACTGTCTAAACCACTTAGGTCTGCCTCTCTTTCAAAAGGTTAGATATTATTGATAACCCTCAAGGAGAGATATATAATGTATTCAAATGTTCTGTATGTAGCAAACCATTAATGGGTTTTGAATTATAACAAGACATTCCAGAGTAATGAATGTAGCATGATGTGTCAGAGTTATGCATTTAGAATGATATACCAGCGTTATGAATGTAACATGATATGTGTATCTGACTACAACGGTTGAATTCTAAACATGTGTATCTGATTACACACGATGAGTAGATGCTGCTCTGGTGTGTGTACATCATTATCTTTCACTACCCCATAACATAGTAGTAGGGATCTATTCCACACTAGTGACATTAAAAACATAGCGAACTGTCACCAGGCGACAGCATCAGGGCGCCATTGTCCAGACTAAAGTCGTTTGTCTCAAAGACGCCATTGTCCAGACTAAAGTCGTTTGTCTCAAAGACGCCATTGTCCAGACTAAAGTCGTTTGTCTCAAAGACGCCATTGTCCAGACTAAAGTCGTTTGTCTCAAAGACGCGATTGTCCAGACTAAAGTCGTTTGTCTCACAGACGCCATTGTCCAGACTAAAGTCGTTTGTCTCAAAGACGCCATTGTCCAGACTAAAGTCGTTTGTCTCAAAGACGCCATTGTCCAGACTAAAGTCGTTTGTCTCAAAGACGCCATTGTCCAGACTAAAGTCGTTTGTCTCACAGACGCCATTGTCCAGACTAAAGTCGTTTGTCTCAAAGATGCCATTGTCCAGACTAAAGTCGTTTGTCTCAAAGACGCCATTGTCCAGACTAAAGTCGTTGTCTCAAAGACGCCAGGATCCCCTCCTCATTGCGCCTCCACACACCTATTATTACGTACTGTTATCAGTATGTAGAAATGTATCTCTTTCTTAAGTGAAAGGCTCGTTCTTAAACACGACACAACAAAAGACGATACTAAATTATAAATACAATAACAAGGAATACGATACTCAAAACAAGGGCTAATTACAATTAATAAGTTTTATTATGTTAATTATAATGAATTACAAAATAAAAAGAAATATAATTAAAACTATTGACTAAAGTATACTTTTCGGCTTGTACCGGTACAGTTTTGAATAAAACGTAATGTGCAAAAAGGGTACAATGATGAAAAGAAATCTACACACACAGTAAACAAAAGTCTGTCTCGTAGCAAAAATAACGTACGCTCCGTGTATCTCGTGATAAATGATCTGCCCCTTTGTCATTCAATCTATCGGCTTTATATAGTCGGTTTCTTTAGATGATTCCAGAAACATAATGCGCTTTGTAATTGCTTCCAGCTGCTTCTACAATATTCTACATGATTCGAAGATAACGGACTATAAATTTTATTTAGTTGTAAACAAGGAAAAGAGAGACTATTTTTACCCAGCCACACCCTAAATGCGGTTCCGAGCTTGGGGTCAGGTAGAGTTCTTTCACGGGGAAAGAATGAAGTAAACACGTCGTCTACATAACACCTATGTTTTATGTTTCTTTGACACAAATCAAAGCGACTTTCCAAAACGTTAATACACTTCAATGCATGATGGATGCTAATTTAATGAACATGGTATATCTCGGCTAGCGAATGTCTTGTTTTACCTCATCTAGCGAGTGTCTTGTTTCACCACTGCTAGCGACTGTCTGATTCATCTCTGCTAGCGAATGTCTGATTCATCTCTGCTAGCGACTGTCTGATTCATCTCTTCTAGCGACTGTCTGATTCATCTCTGCTAGCGACTATCTGATTCATCTCTGCTAGCGACTGTCTGATTCATCTCTGCTAGCGAATGTCTGTTTTAATCATTTGGTTTGCAGCTATTTGCTTTAATCTATATACATTAAGACTAACATTTGGTTGAGTGAGAAGAGAGACAAGGTGTGACTGTAGCAGATAGAAAAACAACCATTCATCTACAATGACAAATTTGAAGTATGTATTGTGAATTTCTACTAATATAACAAACAGTAACTAGAACTTAAAGCTTGCACTATTTTCTGAGATCATTATTTCAAACTGGCGTCGTATTTTGAAGTAAGTTATTATTTAATAGCGTAATAAACGATGGCTATTGGGTGTAGCAGAGGTGACAAATAGTAGTGTTCAATTACTTGAACAATTTATAAGTAATAACTTGGACAATTTATAAGTAATAACTTGGACAATTTATAAGTAATAACTTGGACAATTTATAAGTAATAACTTGGACAATTTATAAGTAATAAATTGAACAATTTATAAGAATAACTTGGACAATTACCAATTCTGAAAAATAAATCGCGCCTACTAACGCTAAAAGACTCCAGCTCCAAGAGTTTTAGATACGGATTTTGATCGGAGCCGGATCTCTGGACCTAGGTCTTTTTCCCCGGAGTTGGAGCTGGTAAAACATTTTACTGCTACGAGCTGCAAAATTGTATTTCTTTTGAAAAATTTTAATTGATTCCCCACTCTTCTACCAGCAATGTTGACGCACTCTTCTACCAACTATACTCTCCACTCTTATACCAGCAATGTTGACCAACTCTTCTACCAACTATACGCTCCACTCATCTATCAGCAATGTTGTCCCCACGCTTCTACCAACAATACTCTCCACTCTTCTACCAGCAATGTTGACCCACTCTTCTACCAACTAAACTCTACACTCTTCTATCAGCTATGTTGACCCACTCTTTTACCAACTATGCTCTCCACTCTTCTATCAGCTATATGTTGATTCCACTCTTTGACACCAATGACGAGACGTAAGATCCTAATATCCTTGTGATCATCTACCCATGACGATAGATGTCTACATGTTAGTCTATGTCTCCCACTTCATCCCACGGGCCAGTGTAACCAATAGCAACTGATACTTATTCACCAAACACCAACCGGTTTGTTGCACGATAATGTTTATTCTCCAACAGTTACTTAACCATCGCTGATATATAACTTACGACTAATTATCAAGTCGTTCCAGCCAAACATTAAGAAACACACCATCGAACAAACTAACACGTCATTTCCCCTTACCCAAATACGTCACAACAATCTCACACAATAGATACAGCTACACATATAATCTCTAACTAACATCTTTTACGTACCAAACATAACAACAGTGATCTACGCGTAACAACTGTGATAATGAAGATAAGAGACACATTTATATAAACTCTTGGAATCCCCCCGCCCAAACCACCCTCCTCCCTTTTTTAATTTTGCCAAAGCTCGGAGAGGAGCTGACAAAATATTTTCCGGAGCGGAGCTCAGCCAAAATAGAAAAGCCTGCTCCAAATTTCTGATATTAGAAGTTCTGCTCTACAGACAGTGCTAGCATTTCGGTGGACAATGCTTTGGCTATTCAGTGGACAAGTGTATCCCTGCTCAGTGGACAAGTCAGTGGATTTGTACAGAGAGACAGCCTGTTAACGGAAAGTTTAATTAGAACAGAGAGACAGCATGGTAACGGATTTCATATGTATGCAGACGTTGAGCATTTAGCCCTTCTAAGAAACACTCAAATCATGTGTACATCCCTGAACTTAAGCAGTGAATCCCAATCTGTGAGTTGTGATAGGAAATTTACTGGGTATAGACATTTACTGTAAGTAAGACCATTCCCGGTAGATATACACTTAATGTAAGTTAGACCATTCCTGGTATATATATATATATATATATTAAGTGTAAGTTAGACCATTCCAGCTGATATTTACATGCAGCCGTAATATAAACTATACTATATCATTCTTCTACCCATAAAGTATAATCTGAGCAGAACTATACATATATATTGATCAGCCATTTAGCTGACAAAGTCAGTAGTACATTATTTCGTATTTCACTTCAAAATGGGATACCACGAGCAACAATATTTTTGCACATTTCAACCACAAAAGTTACACTGAGTTTCTAAAAACATACATCATCTTCTATGATCTAATTCTACACCACCTATCAATATGAAACCATGTCTCTGTACGATGTAGAAATACTGTTCCTAATCTTTAAGTTCAGCCTTGCCTATCATCCTGCCAATCATTTGTCCCCCTTTCTTAACGTGTTTGCGATCCCTGGTCATTTAAGAACATCTTGTTGTTTCCGCTGCAGAGTTTGTGACCTGACTTCCTTAAACCTGGTGATGTCACATTTTTTATTTGTTTCTTGTGGAGACACAATTCTCAATGTCTTAGTTTCATGTGTCGACACAGACACATCAATGTCTTAGTTTCATGTATGGACACAGACACATCAATGTCTTAGTTTCATGTATGGACACAGACACATCAATGTCTTAGTTTCATGTGTCGACACAGACACGTCAATGTCTTAGTTTCATGTATGGACACAGACACATCAATGTCTTAGTTTCATGTATGGACACAGACACATCAATGTCTTAGTTTCATGTATGGACACAGACACATCAATGTCTTAGTTTCATGTATGGATACAGACACATCAATGTCTTAGTTTCATGTGACGACACAGACACATCAATGTCTTAGTTTCATGTGTCGACACAGACACATCAATGTCTTAGTTTCATGTATGGACACAGACACATCAATGTCTTAGTTTCATGTATGGACACAGACACATCAATGTCTTAGTTTCATGTATGGACACAGACACATCAATGACTTAGTTTCATGTATGGACACAGACACATCAATGTCTTAGTTTCATGTGTCGACACAGACACATCAATGTCTTAGTTTCATGTGACGACACAGACACATCAATGTCTTAGTTTCATGTGTCGACACAGACACATCAATGTCTTAGTTTCATGTATGGACACAGACACATCAATGTCTTAGTTTCATGTATGGACACAGACACATCAATGTCTTAGATTTATGTAGGACACAGACACATCAATGACTTAGTTTCATGTATGGACACAGACACATCAATGACTTAGTTTCATGTGTCGACACAGACACATCAATGTCTTAGTTTCATGTATGGACACAGACACATCAATGTCTTAGTTTCATGTGACGACACAGACACATCAATGTCTTAGTTTCATGTGTCAACACAGACACATCAATGTCTTAGTTTCATGTATGGACACAGACACATCATGTCTTAGTTTCATGTATGGACACAGACACATCAATGTCTTAGTTTCATGTATGGACACAGACACATCAATGACTTAGTTTCATGTATGGACACAGACACATCAATGTCTTAGTTTCATGTGTCGACACAGACACATCAATGTCTTAGTTTCATGTGTCGACACAGACACATCAATGTCTTAGTTTCATGTATGGACACAGACACATCAATGTCTTAGTTTCATGTATGGACACAGACACATCAATGTCTTAGATTTTTGTAAGACACAGACACATCAATGACTTAGTTTCATGTATGGACACAGACACATCAATGACTTAGTTTCATGTGTCGACACAGACACATCAATGTCTTAGTTTCATGTATGGACACAGACACATCAATGTCTTAGTTTCATGTATGGACACAGACACATCAATGACTTAGTTTCATGTATGGACACAGACACATCAATGTCTTAGTTTCATGTATGGACACAGACACATCAATGTCTTAGTTTCATGTGTCGACACAGACTCTCGAGGTGTGAGTTTCATTATAAATCATTTGGAAATTAGAAACACTACTGTGTCGTGTTCTGGTAGACAAGGATTTGAACACAACTCGATCACGTTACTTGATCATTCAATATGCCACAGGTTAAATTGCTCTCAATTATCATTTGGTATGTTTGAAATGTCACATTATTACATTAACAATGGCAATCTAAAGTCTTCCTGAAATTTCCTAAGGGGAAATTTTTAAAGATCTTAATTGTTCCATTTTATTGCTGATTTTGTTTCCTTCTAAAATTCCTCTGTGCAGGAGAATCTTGTTTGTTTATTGCTTTTATTCAGTGTGGTACTTGTCCAGTTCTGGATGAAGTACTAATTGAGTTAATAACTATGTAGAGTAGGCAGTTGGTCCAGTTCTGGATGAAGTACTAATTGAGTTAATAACTAAGTAGAGTAGGCAACTGGTCCAGTGTTGGATGATGTACTAATTGAGTTAAAAAGTAATATACATTATGTAATATATAGTTTCTGGCAATCTATTTTCGTTCAGTGGTGATGTTTCCACAATCTCTGATGGTATTTCTTTATACTCATTAGAGATCAAGATTTTCTTTCTGATTATTTCAAGCGTCTTCTCAGTGTTTATTTACTTAAAATGATATTCTAGTGTTGGTATTGCTATGAATGAAATGTATATAACGATTGCGTACTTAAAGGCTATATCCATGTCGCTCACATTTAGACATAAAAGGAAACTGTCATTGAGTTCAGACATATTGAAGACGCAAACTTTAAGTAACAATTATAGACTGAAGCATAGCAAGACAAACAAACTAAATAAGGTTTGGGTAACAGCCGGTTAAATCTGGCAAGACGTACTAAATGATGTTAACTTAGCCGGTTAAAGCTGGCAAGACGTACTAAATGATGTTTTACTTAGCCGCCGGTTAAATCTGACAAAACGTACAAGGAATGTGAAGTATTAATCGTACAATTACATGCAAGTAAAGATAGATCAGGTGACACGAAGCCCGAAATAATAAAGTGCTATATATTTGAAATGGCTTTTTAATTTATTTTGTAATATGTATATTGTATCACTGTGAACCATCAAGGAATAGTGCTTAATTTCTGCCATACATAAAGGGAACAGTATTCTATCGTATGTCATTAATGTGTATATTGAATTAATTTATTTATCAAAAGAATACAGGATCAAATTGTATGACATTAATGAACCAAACATTGCTACAATGACTATCACATCATGTCAATTGTGATGACAATGGTACTTTTATGTCAATGTGGGCACATTTTATTCTAGACTAGCGAGTACCCGGCATGCGTTGCGATGCCACTCAAGAAAGAAAGTGTTTGCGTTTTAATTATGTTTCTTGAAGAGCTTTTAAATACACAATGTTTTTTGTTTTTCCGTCTGGTGCATACACGAATAAATCGGAAGGTTTTCCGACGCGAGAGCAGGCGACATACAGCTGTCCATGAGAGAAGCATGGTTTTCCAAATTTAGTCCGCAAACTTGTAGCGATTGTCCCTGTGCTTTGTTGATGGTCATTGCAAATGCGAGTCGCACCGGAAACTGCAGACGTTTAAATTCAAATGGCATATCTGTTGGAATCATTGGGATGCGTGGCAGCAGTACATCTTCGCCTTTAAATTTTCCATTTAAAATAGTTGCTTCGATGATATTGTTCATCATCTTTTTCACTGAACGCTTGGTGTCGTTACAAAGTCGTGGTGGATTTATGTTTCGCAAAAGAATGATAGGCACGCCAATTTTGAGTGTTAAAACGTGCGACGGGATGCCTGGCAAGTCAAGTGAATTCAAGAATTCCGTTGGATAGTTGACAACTTCGTCTTCATTCAATACAGTATCGATGGACTTGTACGTTGTCGTTTCGCCTGGGATTTCATTTTGAATGCTTAAGTTGATGGCATTGACATCGTTGTTTTTGGCTGCCAATATAGCACGTGCACTGAGCCACTGATGATTTGTGTAATTTTGTGCGATATTTGGAAAAACTCTATGAATCAATTCGTCGATGGTTGCTGTCATTTTACAGAAACTTGTTGGCAATCTGAAACATTGTGTGGATTCATCGATTGCCATTTTCCCATTCCCAATGTCCAACAACTGTTTTGCGAAACGTTCAGCGGATGCATCATTGTGTAGTTGCACACGCATATTGGTCTTCAAAGTCAATTTCTGTACATGCCGCCATAAAACTGATGATTTTAGACATGCATTTAATTCATCTGCAGCGGTTGAACGTGCTATAACTGGTAGAGTTTGTCGAAAATCACCAGATAATAGAATAAGTGCGCCACCAAAGAGCTGTTCATTTCCTCTCACATCTTTAAGTGTACGATGCAGCGCTTCCAATGCTTTTTTGGCGCCATAGTACATTCGTCCCATATAATGAGTTGACATGATTGTAGTACTTTACCCATTCCAGAATGTTTATTTATATTGCATGTTGGTGTCTCAGTTATTTGCATGTTCAATGGCAATTTCAGTGCTGAATGCGCTGTTCGTCCACCATCCAAAAGAGTTGCTGCAATTCCAGATGATGCGATTGCCAGTGCAATATTCTTTCGAGATCGTATGGTTGCCAAAATAAGTGAAATTAGGAAAGTTTTGCCTGTGCCTCCGGGAGCATCTAGGAAATACAATCCACCTTTTTGACTTCCAATTGCATTCATAATTATGTCATACACTAAGCGTTGCTCTGGAACCAGTTTCGGATGATTCATTTGAACAAATGTACCCAATTCGTCGATATCAAAGTGTGTTTCTCGATGCAAATCTCGATGGAATAGGTTGTTTTCAGATCGATTCGGAGCAGTCATTCCCAAATCTACCAGTGTTTTGTTAGCGATTGCCAAACACATGTCCTCAATCGAAATCAATGCCTCATTATACACGTTTGATGTAAATTGAATATCCGGATTTTGTTTCTTTGCACGCAAACGGTGTAGAATGTCTTCACTCATGTAGTCTTTGTATTTCTCCCAAAGATCTTTTGGATTGGATGGGAAGCATGTTGTCAATATGATTGAAAACAAAGTGCGTATTTGCTGTGGTTGAGCAATATTTGATGCATCAGAAAGCGAAGTGTCCCAATGAGCATCGTTTTCCAGAAGTTTTAATTCTTGGCAAGCTTCACGATAAGTGGCACATACTTGACCGTTTACTGTTCTCAATTCTTGGAATGATGTCGGTCCACGTACGTTGATTAACAGTAATCGCAAGTAAAAGCATTCTGCATTGTTTGGGTGAACAGTGTACAGACGGCCTAATGCGTCGGTTGAATATAAATTGGGGTGTTTTTCAAATGCTTTACCCTGTTTGCGACGTTGAAACCTTTTCGCTAAAGCATTCCATGTGTAATATGTTGGCACTTCAGAGTAAAGTAGCGACTTTGCAAAAATATCATTCCCGCACAATGAGAAAAATGCAGTTAACGTTGTTGGCGGAGGTGACAAAGCTCTTGCACGTGCATTTTCTAATGTAAAGTACACGCGCTGTCCATTTTCAAGGTGCACTGCCAAATGAACAACTGTTGGATGGCGTTCATGGATTGGAAATGATAAAATGCGCCATATTGCTTCATTGCTACTAATGTAGCGTCCAAGTTGATATTGGTAGACTTCATCGAGTGATCGTGTTGTTTTTTCCAATCCAAAAATTGCCATATCGCTTCCTTTGTTAACATATTTGCAAATGTACTTGATCGATTTCACCGAATTGCAATACTCGACATTGATGTGTGCTTTGAACGTTTTCGAGAGTAACGGTGAATAAGGTACAACCCAACGATTATCAACTTCAACATCATTGTTTCGTACTTTTAAAGTGATTGATTTGCCACCATCTTCAGTTGATCGTCGACGATATAGTGGATATCCGTCATTGCCAGTGACAGTCTCAGCAACTAAATCTCTTGGGTATCGTTTCGTACATTTCCCATCAGACATGCATGGAGAATTTTTGTTGAGTAAGCCACATGGACCGTGAATCATGTTTTTGGTGACGATTTCTAATAAGTATTGATCAATGTCGCCATCAGGTATTTCTGCAGAAATGACTTTATCAATTTGATCTGCTTGGACTTTTTCGATCAACCAAATTAAAATGTGTGCATGTGGCAATCCTCTTTTTTGCCATTCAACGGAATACATCCAACAGCGTGTCTCTCCAAAAACATGATGCTTGACAATAAAATCGATTAAAGATTTCAATTTTTGTTTGAACACACGGGCAGCAATATCGTGACGATCTGATGGTGATTGTCCAGTTAACAACAGTTCTTGTATTTCATCCCACTTAGGGTTGCATGTAAAGGTAATAAAAAAATCTGGGCGGCCATATGCACGAACATATGTCATTGCATCTTGTGCGTATTCATGCATGTGACGTGGACTCCCAGTAAATGTGGCCGGCAGTATAACCATTTTCCCTAATTCATTTGGATTCACATTGCCATCATTCACAACTGCATCACGTAAATGAATGTACTCTTCGGAACGCAACTTGCTTTGATTTAATCGAATGTAGAGGAGTCGTTCGGTTTCGATTTTTGCATACATATCAACAATGTATTGATGGAACAATTGTCGACATTTCAAGATATGATTTTCGGCACTCTCACGAATCATCAATCGATATGAATAGTATTTCTTGGAACTGACTTTCTTATTCGATTCCTCATCTGTTTGTGGATTTCTCAATTTGATGTTGAAATGATATCCATCTTCTCCTTGCCAAAATAAAATTGGATATTGCAATGCGTCGTATGAGCGATGAGTTTCTGAGACTCGTTGAACATCACCATTTCTGCGATGAAGAATTATATCACGTGAGTTAAATTCTTCGCCCACTATAACGATCGCAACTTCATCAATTGTTGGTGCGTTGTATTGTCTTTCGTGTTGGCCGGCAGGTGTTTTGTCTGCTCTAACTACAACTGAGTAATCATCTGTCGGCATTTGTTCAAGTGAATTTCTAAACAATTGAACTAATTCGTTGTGTTGCAAAAATAGAGATTGCAATACAGCTACAATTTCTCTCTTAGTGCCCATATTGATATGACAACGTTGATCGATTTGTTCATCAGTATTCCCCATAAAATAAATTTGAAGAAATTTGTGATCTGTGTCTGGCAGTGGTAGTAGTGATCCTGCACGATGATAAATTTGCCCTTGCACTTTAAATGTTGGCATGTAATTCTCGCGCACGATATTTGTTGCACCGAACGATGTCATTTGGAAACATGAATTGTACTTGCGTATGTTTGCCAAGAAATGTTTCGATTGGCTTGTTTCACCTGATACCAAGGTTGATAATGGTTCTGGTGGTGAATGTAATTCTTGCAATTTCACTTTCCCACCCGCGCAGCAAATTCCCGCAGTTTCATTCTTAAATTTGAGGGCACTGCAATACACGCATAATTTATCCATTTTTCCAATAACCACGCTTGGATGAAGACTGTAATCATAATTAGCATTGTAATGGAATGCACTAAGATTTAATTCAACGTGCAGTGTTCGTCTGGTTCGAGCATTGCGTACTCGGGCGGTTGCCAGTCTTGCTTCACGTTGCTCGACTGTTTCAGATGAACGGGTTTGAGCGTTGCGTACTCGAACTGTTTCCAGTCTTGCTTCCCGCTGCTCCACTGTGTCAAAGGTACGGGCTTGAGCATTGCATATTCGAGCGGTTGCCAGTCTTGCTTCACGTTGCTCGACTGTTTCAGATGAACGGGTTTGAGCGTTGCGTACTCGAACTGTTTCCAGTCTTGCTTCCCGTTGCTCCACTGTGTCAAATGTACGGGCTTGAGCATTGCATACTCGAGCGGTTTCCAGTCGTGCTTCTCGTTGCTCGACTGTTTCCGATGCTCGTGATGACCTTTTCTTTCGCGCTTGAGGTGTGGAAAAACCAATAGCTTTTCGTTTGGGTGGCATCAGTGATGTGACAGCAAAAGTATATTGCTTTGTGACGAATATTACAAATGCATGTGATATCTGTTATTATATTTCGATAGACAATGCTAATTTCACATTTAACACCACTTGTTACCTCAAACACAAAATGAAATATCGCTGTTTGTATTTGATTCAATTAATTAACGATATTTTTAATGGTTATAGTTTTCATATGTTAGGAAGTACAATGAATTGTTGGCAGTACATTTCCAGTTGTATAAGGGTCACATTACTTTATAAATCATAAATTCCAGCGTTAAAATCTAGATGTTATTATAGTTCAATACCTTCGTTGTCTATTGGGTAATTTAAAAACTTAAGAAACCATCGATTCATGTCAAATGTCTTTTCATAAAACAAAACAACTGCGAATTTCTCACACTCTATTATAGAATTACTTTATCATTGTTGTTCAAAACCATAACACGTTTACAACGTCATATCCTATTCTAAAATACGTCACAAAATTCAAGCTTATTTATAAAAACAACAAAAATACTCTCTACACTAAACATGCAACAATGTGTTTTTTCATGCTCTTACTACAAATTTGCTGTCTGTTGGCATTTGTTCAAGGGTGGTTGTTTTGACGGCTCTGTTTGAAATTATATTGATGAAGCTCATTTAAGAAAACAAAACGAATTTAAGGCCCCCGGCCCAAACGAAATATTGTAAAATGGTTGCATTAATTCAGAAACCTACTTATTATGTAACACATAAACTGAAATGTCGTTATTTGTATTTGATTCAATTTCATCCACCCATGAAATAGCTCTGTTTTAAATTATATTTTTATAGTTAAATTAAGAAAAAATGGAATAAGGGGTCCCTGACCCCAAACGGAATATTGTGAAATGGTTGTAATAAATTAGAAACATTTGCGGGAGTGCGCATATCAATTCACCAAAGTTTTATCGCAATCAGATGAATGGTATAGGAATGCATACGATAATTATAAAGACAATAAAACGGTGGCACAAACGGAATATTGTAGAATTGTTGTATTACTTCAGAAACCTACTTATTATATCACACACACAGTTTAATGTTGCTATTTGTATATCATTAAAAATCTATCCATTAATGTAGTAGCTCGGTTTGAAATTATATTTGTATAGATCATATAGGAAAAATAGAACATGTGGCCCCTTGCTCAAAACGGAATATTTTTAAACGGTTGTAATAATTCAAAAATCTTTGCGGGCGTGTGCAAAACATCTTACTAAAGTTTTATCGCATTCAGATGAATGGTATAAGAGCGCATACAAAACTTATTTTTTAGAAAACTCTTATAAGTAAAAAAAAATTTGGGGCCAACGGCCAAAACGAAATATTTTAAAAGTGTTATAATGACCCAGTAAAATGCGCGAGCTTATGGAATACAACTCTCCAATGTTTTGTCGCAATCGCATGAATGGTGTAGGAGCGCATACGGTTTGAAACTATATTTATATAGCTCATATAAGAAAAAACGAACACGGGGCCCCTGGCTCAAAACGGAATATTTTAAAACGTTTATAATTATTTCCAAACCTTTGTGGGCGTGCGTGTAACATTTTACCCAAGATTTAGCGCATTCAGACGAATGGCGTAGGAGCGCAGACGGAAATATTGTTTTACAAAGCTCGTATAAGAAAAAAAACGAATGAAGGGCCAACGGCCGAAAACGAAAAAATTGAAAAGTTTTTTAATGTCGCAGTTAAATGCCCAGGTAGGTGGCCAACAACTCACCAAAGTTTTGTTGCAATCGCATGAATGGTGTTGGAGCGCATACGAGACAAACATACATACATACATACATACATTCATTTTTATATATATAGACTAGCGAGTACCCGGCATGCGTTGCAATGCCACTCATCGAAATAAAGTGTCCGTGTTTTAATAATTTTTTTGTAAGTTCTTCTAATAAACACCTTTTTTTAACCGTCTGGTGCGTATTCGAATTAAATAGAAGGTTTTAAGAAGTGTCAGCAGACCACACGCAGCTGTCCGTGTGGGAAGCATGGATTTTCCAAATTTAGTCCCAAAACATATAGCGATTGATCCCCCATGCAATAGCTATGTTTGAAATTATATTTATATGGCTCATTTATTACATATAAACAAATTTAGGGCCCCCGGCCCCAAAAGTAATATTGTGAAATATTTGTACTAAATCAGAAACCTATTTATTAAGTCACATATACAAAATGAAATGTCACAGTAATTCCACCCACTTATGCAATAGCTCTGCTTGACGTAATATTTACATAGCTCATATAAGAAAAAAAAAAGAATTTAAGGCCCCCGGCCCAAAGCGGAATATTGTAAAATATTTGCACTTCTTTAGAAACCTAATGCGGGCCTGCACACAACAACTCACTGAAAGTTTATCGCATTCAGATGAATAGTATAGGAACTCATACGGACATTATATTTAAATAGCTCATATTAGAAAGAAAAAACTACTATAGGGCCCCGGTACAAAACTGGTAATTCTTTGTAAAATGAATGGGTTTTGATATTCATGGATATACTTTTGTAAATGTACTTACGTTGTGTTAACGTCATTTATTTTCTTAATTCGTAAAATGAGAATATAGCATCTATTTTTCACAACAGTAATATCATTGGATTTAAAGATATAAAATTGTATAAACTCTATTTCCTAACCCCCATATATATGTACCTAAGAAGGCAAATTATTTGTCAAATTCATTTTGTCAACTTCCCCCTCCCCCAAACAGAGTTTTAAAAAAATTAATAAAATCATCCACGGGATTGTAATCCAATTACTTACGCAAAAACATTTTTTTTGCATTTCAAATGCTTTGTTCTTATTTAAATGAGTGATAAGTGCATTAGTGGATGCTATTTGGATATGTAGTTTCGCTGCACTGATTGCATTAAACGGCATTTTCGTATTAAAAGTATATTTAAAGGTTAGTTTGTTTGTTTTTACTAATTTATAAATTTCATAAATGTATATTTTTGGAAAGAATAAAAGTAAAAATTTATTAAACGTTAAAAATAAAAAGCAAAAATTGTATTTCATTTTTTAAATTGTAGCAATTTAAAAAGCAATCTATTATATTTATTAATTTTACTTTTAGGAAGGGGGAAATACATTATCAATTTTATTAGGCGCGGTTATTAAATCAGATAAATTTTTGCATTGAATAAATAGACAATTTGAGTTCTGAGTTCATTTGCGTTATTATTTAGAACAAATTAATTTTACTTTTATTACGCAATATTTGGAACGTACTTAAAAATGCACTACAATCAACAGATGTTTTGGTTTCCCCGATAAATGTGATTACAGTGTAATTCTTTGATTATAATTTGTTTTATTAATTTTCATAACTTTCAACCACATATAAAATGTTTAAAATAGTTCCTTAGTTGTTACTCCAGATTTATTTGTAATATATATTATTAATACTTAAAATTTTATTAAAATTAAAGCGAATATACAATATATTTTTCGCATTACCATTGATTCGAGTTCCTTAAAATAATAGAAGAAAACTATGATTGTTTTAAAAAATGGGAACGTATTTAAATCGTATCGGTTCTTTGTGAGTTACGGTCAGCATAGATCATTCTTATATAATAGATGTATTACTACATCATTGCTATTCAAAATCACAACACATTTACAAAGCTATATCCGATTCTAAAATACGTCACAAAATTCAAGCTTATTAATAAAAACAACAAAAATACTTTCTACACTAAACATGCAAAAACGTGTTTTCTCTGCTCTTGCTACAAATTGATGTCTCTTGGCATTTGTTCAAGGGCGGTTGAGTTGATAGCTCCGTTTGAAATTATTTTGATAAAGTTTGTTAAAGAAAACAAAACGAATTTAAGGACATCGGCCCATGCGAAATATTGTAAAATGTTGTTCTAATTTAGAAACATTTGCGGGAGCGCGCATATCAATTCACCAAAGTTTTTACCGCAATCGGATGAATGGTATAGGAATGCATACGATAATTATATAGATAATAAATGGTGGAAAACGAATTAAGGCCCCCGGCCACAAACGGAATATTGTAGAATTGTTGTATTACTTCAGAAACCTACTTATTATATCACAAAATTAAAAAAAGAGAAACATATTACTGAAGTTGTATCGCAATCAGATAAATGGTATAGGAGTGCATACGGATATTATTTTTTACAAAGCTCATATAAAAAAAATAACGATTTTGGGGCCAACGGCCAAAAACGGATTATTTTAAAAGTGTTGTAACTACTTAAGAAACCTAATTACTATATGACACACACAATTTAATGTCGCTATTTGTATTTTATTAAAAATCTATCCATCCACACATTAGCTCTTTTTGAAATTGTATTTGTATAGCTCATATAGGAAAAATAGAACATAGGGCCCCTGGCTCAAAAAAGAATATTTTAAACTGTTGTAATCATTTGAAAAGCATTGCGGACTTGGGTAAAACATTTTACTAAAGTTTTATCGCATTCAGATAAATGATATAGGAGCGCATACAGAAATTATTTTGTACAAAGCTCATATAAGAAAAAAAAAAGAATTTGGGAACAACGGCTGAAAACGGAATATTTTAAAAGTATTGTAATTACTCATTAACATGGGCGACCTTATGGACAACCTTTCAACAAAGTTTTGTTGCAATCGCATGAATGGTGTAGGAGCGCATACGGTTTGAAATTATATTTATATAGCTTATATTGGAAAAATAGAACATGGGGCCCCTGGCTCAAAACAGAATATTTTAAACGGTTGTAATAATTGGAAAAGCTTTGCGGGCGTGGGAAAAACATCTAACTAAAGTTTTATCGCATTCAGAAGAATGGTATAGGAGCGCATACCGAAATTATTTTGTACAAAGCTCATATAAGAAAAAAAAAGAATTTGGGGCCAACAGCTGAAAACGGAATATTTTAAAAGTATTGTAATTACCCATTAACATGCGCGACCTTATGGACAACCTTTCAAAAAAGTTTTGTTGCAATCACATGAATGGTGTAGGAGCGCATACGGTTTGAAATTATATTTATATAGCTCCTATAAGAAAAAACGAACATGGGGCCCCTGGCTCAAAACGGAATATTTTAAAATGGTTGTAATTATTTATAAACCTTTGTGGGCATGATCGCAACATCTCGTCATAGTTTTAGCGTATTCGAATAAATGGTGTAGGAGCGCAGACGAAACCTATAGTTTACAAAGCTCATATAAGAAAAAAAACGATTTTGGGGCCAACGGCAAAAACAAAATATATTTAAAAGTGTTATAATGACTCAGTAAAATGCGCGAGCTTATGGAATACAACTCTCCAATGTTTTGTCGCAATCGCATGAATGGTGTAGGAGCGCATTCGGTTTGAAACTATATTTATATAGCTCATATAAGAAAAAACGAACATGGGGCCCCTGGCTCAAAACGGAATATTTTAAAACGGTTGTAATAATTTAGAAACCTTTGTGGGTATGCTCGCAACATCTCGTCAAAGTTTTAGCGTATTCGAATAAATGGTGTAGGAGCGCAGACGAAATATATTGTTTAGAAAGCTCATATAAGAAAAAAAAAACGATTTTGGGGCCAACGGCCAAAACGAAATATTTTTAAAGTGTTATAATGACCCGGTAAAATGCGCGAGCTTGTGGAATACAACTCTCTAATGTTTTGTCGCAATCGCATGTATGGTGTAGGAGCGCATACGGTTTGAAACTATATTTATATAGCTCATATAAGAAAAAACGAACACGGGGCCCCTGGCTCAAAACGGAATATTTTAAAACGGTTATAATTATTTCCAAACCTTTGTGGGCGTGCTTGTAACATTTTACTCAAGATTTAGCGCATTCAGACGAATGGCGTATGAGCGCAGACGGAAATATTTTTTTACAAAGCTCGTATAAGAAAAAAAACGAATGAATGGCCAACGGCCGAAAACGAAATAATTGAAAAGTTTTTTAATGTCGCAGTTAAATGCCCAGGTAGGTGGCCAACAACTCACCAAAGTTTTGTTGCCATCGCATGAATGGTGTGGGAGCGCATACGAGACAAACATACATACATACATACATTCATTTTTATATATATAAGATTTGTTAGCATAAAAGTAAAAATCTGGGTGTGCTTAAAGTGTAACTGCAATGATACGAATTATTCTATTTTAAGTAACAACACGTTGTACTATCAAGCATTGTGTAGTGTGTTGCACCAAATTAGTCCGCCAAGCCGCTTCTGTCTGCTCGCCCTGTTGTTCGCGGAAGTTACACTTGAACCTTTCAAAAGTGTTTTTATATAGCTAAATAGTTAGTAGCCTGGTGCAATTGTATTTATTATTTCGTAGCCTTTTTGTCCATACTCACTGGCTTTTTTGTTAACATTTTAAATGTGTGTATCAAAAAAGTTTCTGTTAAAATAGAATGATAAGGGATTACGCTCAGAGATACATAGAGAACCAAATGGAAGACATCTGCTTTCAAAACTCACCCCAATCCAATAAAATGGCAATTTTTGGAAGTAAGCAAATGGTACAGAGAGAAGTGGTGAGTGAGAAGTAAGATAACTAAAATGCATAAATTCTCAAGTATTATGAGAACATTAGATAATGACATTCAAGATGATATTTTGGACACTGATATTCTGCTTTTTTTTAACCCTTGCAAGAAAAAGAACAGCACAGAAGGCCAAAATTAACCAGGAATCGTCATTCTCCTGCGTAAAATGCAGACGAGATTGTCATTCCAGGATTGGCCTAGTGAGCCACTCGTCGAAGTGTAGGACTACAATACAGCTACTCCATCGTCTCGTGAAGACGGAAGGATGCCATACATTTTACTTTTTCAATCGTACTCGGCAAACGTTGGCTTCGTTTCAGAGAAGTAACAGAGACGTACGGTGTGCGAGCGTCAATAAGAGCTGATGACTTTTCAGTCTCATTCATCTTGTCCATTATAAAACTTTATTTAATTTTATTCCAGACAGTGTTTTACGTTCGTGTTTTTTGTTGAGTGCATCAATCTTGTCCATTATAAAACTTTATTTAATTTTATTCCAGACAGTGTTTTACGTTCGTGTTTTTTGTTGAGTGCATCAATCTTGTCCATTATAAAACTTTATTTAATTTTATTCCAGACAGTGTTTTACGTTCGTGTTTTTTTTGTTGAGTGCATCAAAGAAACTTATTCTAAAAAGGGATACTCTAAACAATTGACCAACATCGCGTTTCAGTGAGTTAGAAAATATTCTCTTTGAGGTATGCTTTTAACTATTGTTGTTTCGCCTTTGCAGTTAGCTTAAGGTATGTGCTAAATTTGAGCGCAAAACTTGTGTTCCTAAAAGACAAAAACATAGACACGCCTAGAATCTAGTCTAGACTTATTGTCTTTGTCTTGTTTCATTGGGTTCTATTTTCATCCTAAAAACTCGAAAACGCGATTTTTCCAGTAAATTTAATGAAGGAAGAAATACAGTAAGTTATTTCAACATGACAAAGTGTCACACGTGTAAGATTTTATCTAACTACTGCGGACCTGCTCCTACGCTGTGTGCCGGATACAGATGGTTTCAATGATATACTCATGACGTTCGTGCTCTCGGGGGCAGACCTGCGTAAACAATATGGACATAGAAACCATTCTTTGGATATGTATTGGATGCGTAAATCTTCTAGCAATTAGGATATATTTGTGCATTGTTTTAATGTCGTTGAATATGTCATGGCAGATCAGGGGCGTAGCAAGTGTTAGTACTGCCTGGGGCGGACCATGCTTTTGCACCCCATTCCTACGCCACTGCAGCAGGAGTGTCTGCAACGTGCATCCCTCTTAAAAACTCAAAATTCTAGGGGGTAACAATGGTAGCGGTAAGTGGGGGGGGGGTGGGGGTGGGGGGGTTTACAGTGCCTATTGCTTATGTTACATGATTTTTTTTTATTTCTTTAGAATCTGCATTGAATTGTTGAGTCTTCTAACTCATAGACTAGATGATAAACTCACGATGGAAAGGAAAGTAATCAATACACTGTTTATGTTATCTGTGATATTTGCAAGAATCAATGACGTTATTGGATCTAAGGTATATTTTATTTTAAAGAAAGGCTGATATCCCGACCCCGAAAAAATTTTCCCCCGTTTTTTAAGACAACTTTATTTTTAACTTTAAGTTAAAACTGCTTCTTAATGTCAGCATGAGGTCGATGATATCAGGGCCGCCTGGGCCGCGTCTACATTACAATATAAACTTGGGTTTTAAACCTCTGCTAACAGATGTATGTCACAGGCAGCTTCAGACACTCCAGTCAATGACTTTCGATAACTTGACGAATTACACTTTCGATCACTAATTCTAATTATAATACCAAATAATCGCTTACACAATAAAAAAAATCAAACACACTCACTTCAGAAATGAACTAATCTAAAATGAAATAATCAAAACTCCAAGATGACAATAATGAATACATGGGTCCTGACACTCTCTGCATGGAGCATTTCGATCAATTTTGAAAGTTTCATGACTCAGTCTAAAATTTGTTAGCCATCACAAGGCCACTGTGGGAGAGTTACATTGAAAGGATAGTTTGCACTGCTGAGTCTACGTGAGAGAGTTACATTGAAAGGATAGTTTGCACTGCTGAGTCTACGTGAGAGAGTTATATTGAAAGGATAGTTTGCAATGCTGAGTCTACGTGAGAGAGTTACATTGAAAGGATAATTTGCACTGCTGAGTCTACGTGAGAGAGTTACATTGAAAGGATACTTTGCACTGCTGAGTCTACGTGAGAGAGTTACATTGAAAGGATACTTTGCAATGCTGAGTCTACGTGAGAGAGTTACATTGAAAGGATACTTTGCAATGCTGAGTCTACGTGAGAGAGTTACATTGAAAGGATAGTTTGCACTGCTGAGTCTACGTGAGAGAGTTACATTGAAAGGATACTTTGCAATGCTGAGTCCAACCATTTATTCTTGCGGCCTCAAGGAAATAATGTTGAATAGTTTTAAAGGTGATTAAAGAGGTAGCATTTTATAGAGATCGAGGTCAAGGTTCGTTAAGAGTTCATTCATGGTAGCATGACGTGACCTCGGTTAGATCTCATATTTCTGGAACATTCCTCATAAGATTTTTTTTCAATTCGCGATTTTGAACTCTGCTGCAAGCACTGTTGTTAATTTTGTATTGCCACTAGCTGTATGCTCGAACAATTCGCGAAAGTTTAAAGGACCTAGATGCTTCAAATCTCATGAAAATATATGTTTTTAACAAATTTTATTCAGAAATTTCAGTACCGTTTGAGAAACAAATTCCTCATTTTCAACTGACTTCATTTATTTAAATTATTATTTTGAAAGTGGCTGCATCATTTCGTTTTCAAAATTACCTGTTTATTCATTACTGAACATTGTGCCCACCCCTCTCATCGGTTAGGAATTCTCTGTGAAAAGGTAGAGACTATAAAAACTCTAATTTAATAATGAAACTTTTGAGAATATTTTATAATACATTTTGTACATTATTAATATTATTTATTAAAATTTCTTTAACGCTATTTTCAGTCACAAAACGTTCTTTCTTATAAACCACATTTCGGACCTCTTTTTGGTGGCACGCTGCTTCAGTTTCAAGGTAAAGATCTTAACGCCGATTTCAATACAAGCATTGATGTAGCTGGTAATACGTGTGACAATGTGACAGAAGTTGCCGTTGGGGACAGGTAAGGGATGCGCCTGATTATGGTAAATTTCATTAAGAAAATTAAGACATAATGTATTAGCATTAATGATCATAATTTGAGTCGTATATCTATCTTGAACTAACAAGTAAAGCGAACAACTTAGGGATGTCGTTTTCAGAGTGTGCAGTTTCATCGACTTTGTTTTTAGAAAAAAAATGATTTATTGAACGGGAAAGAATATCTGACGGTGGAATAGGTTAAAGTAGAAGCAATATTCTGGGTGAGATGAGATGGGAGTCACTGGGAGTACAGGAATGATTAGTAATCGGTCATTTCCCATGGGTTGTAATTA
Organism: Omphiscola glabra; assembly: GCA_964017045.1. Lineage (NCBI taxonomy): Eukaryota > Metazoa > Mollusca > Gastropoda > Lymnaeidae > Omphiscola > Omphiscola glabra. The sequence goes on from OZ024799.1 coordinate 37,053,326, forward strand.
GTTAATAGATTAAAATGAGTTTTGTATTATTTATATCTTCACTAAACAACTGTACTGCTGTGTCTATTTTCTTTATACGTGCAACTCTCCTCCACATATTGTTAGCAAGGTTCTTCAATGTCAAACAAGACCGAACGTTGGTGATCCCGTCTGTGGTAATGTGACAATAATTTTCGATAACCTCAATATAAGTGTTCTTAATCCAGGATATTGTTATAAGGAAAATCCTAAAATATATGATATCAAGCCTCGGAACTCTTTAGCCAGGTAATAAATTGTTTAATAATCAAATTTAAATTACATCTACATTAATTCCAAGAAATTTTCAAGTCTCACATCTCTTTATGATGTTTAAATTTAAGCTATTATTGGTTGGTTACGCTACAAAGAATGATGGGTTTTTTGTGTGTGTTCTTAAATATATCACAATGTATTAGAGCAGCATTTTTTTCTCTTCATGATTCGTAAAGAATTACAACTATAACATTAATTTCAATATACTATGTTACTTTGGTTAATGCATTCAAACATTGTAGTCAAAACGTGTTTTTAATAAAACTTCTGAGAAATTTTATTGTAAATCGGTTCATAGTAACGAGTGTTGTACATGGGCTATAATTGCTTTTGGTCAATTGCTATTTTTTCTAAAGTTCTACAATTATATATATACTAAAAAAGAAAGTGTGGCGATATATCTCACGATTAATCACACACAAAAAAACACCAATTAAAGTACCACTTCGGATCAATTTAAAACTTGAAACTTGACAACACTAGGGATACTAGGGAGATTGGATAGTAGGAAATGGTATAGTATGGAAATGGGATGATAGTAGGGAAATGGGATAGTAAGGAGATGGGATAGTAGGGAGATGGGATAGTAGGGAGATGGGAAAGTATGGAGAATGGATAGTATGGAGATGGGATAGTAGGGAAATGGGATGATAGTAGGTAGATGGGATAATAGGGAGATGGGATAGTAGAGAGATGGGATAGTAGGGAGATGGGATAGTAGGGAGGGGAGATAGTAGGGAGATGGGATAGTAGGGAGATGGATAGTAGGGAGATGGGAAAGTAGGGAGATGGGATAGTAGGGACATGCTTCTGATTTTGGAATAGCAATAAAGATATTGACGGGGAGGGATGAAAGGATCCGACGCAAAAGGTGATTTCTGTAATGGTGAGGTTTCTGTGATGGTGAGGTGTCTGTGATGGGGAGATTTCTGTGATGGTGAGGTTTCTGTGATGATGATGTTTCTGTGATGGTGAGGTTTCTGTGATGATGAGGTTTCTGTGATGGTGAGGTGTCTGTGATGGGGAGATTTCTGTGATGGTGAGGTTTCTGTGATGGTGAGGTTTCTGTGATGGTGAGGTTTCTGTGATGGTGAGGTTTCTGTAATGGTGAGGTATAAGAGGTTACTTAGTGGTGGATTAAAAGACTAAGATGGAAATGTGGCACAGAAGAATAATGAGATAGTACGGATAATTTTGAAAAGTGTAGATGCTTTGAACTAATGAAACACCAAACGATACTTACCTACGAGACTACATATTAATTTATCCTGGCGTATAGACTACATACATCATGTAGATTAGTAATATATTGCGGAAGAACAACTTGGATCGTAGTTAATAAGCGATGGACAGTGTTTTAGGTAAGAAGTTTAAGAATGGATGAAACCGATAACACTGGGGGGGTACGTTTTTTTTAATAGGGGTTGAGAAGATAAATTGGGATGATAGAAGAAAGATGCCATGGATTGAGGTTGGGGTGGTGGATTTTGTGGATGGAAGGATGAGTTCGTAGTCAGGGGCTAGGAAGCAGGAGTGAATGAAAGATAATTTTGAGTTTAATAAGAACTACTATAGAGTACATTGCATCCTATTAAAAAATACAAAAATTGAAACAAAAGTACGCAATAAAACGTGGTCTGTAACAAACAAGCGTTCCAAAACGGTAAAATCTCACAGGAGACCTTAACATTTTAAATACATAGTTGCGGTCCAGCATCCCAGTGCATGGATGCAGCAATGTACCCTACCAGAACATAACCAGAAGACATTATAGATGACGTGAGACTGTCAATAAACCAGTAAACCCCCCCACAAAAAAAAAAAAAAAATTACAACAAATTCTCCCTACTAAAGTAAACTGTACCTTTTTATGGTCTATCACTCGATTTAATGGATATAATTTGCACACAACTAGATACATTTTGTAAAATCAATAAATTAAAGGAACAGCCCCCCCCCCCCCCCCCCCAAAAAAAAAAAATCCATGCTTAATCACGGGTATAAATCATTTATTAAATTATTCAGATTTTTTAAACTTTTCCTAAACGTTTCACTCTATAAACAATTCACCCCAGAATCTATTTACCCTAGAATCTATTCTCCATAGACTCTATTCATCTTTAGAATCTATTCACCTTTAAAATATATTCAGCTTTAGAATCTATTCACCTTTAGAATCTATTCAGCTTTAGAACCTATTCACCTTTAGAATCTATTCAGCTTTAGAATCTATTCACCTTTAAAATATATTCAGCTTTAGAATATATTCACCTTTAGAATCTATTCAGCTTTAGAATCTATTCACCTTTAGAATCTATTAACCTTTAGAATCTATTCAGCTTTAGAACCTATTCACCTTTAGAATCTATTCAGCTTTAGAATCTATTCACCTTTAAAATATTTTCAGCTTTAGAATCTATTCACATTTAGAATCTATTCAGCTTTAGAATCGATTCACCTTTAGACTCTATTAACCTTTAGAATCTATTCAGCTTAAGAATCTATTCCCCTTAGAATCTATTCACCTTTATAATCTATTCAGCTTTAGAATCGATTCACCTTTAGAATATATTCACATTTGCTTGAAAGTATTCAACTACTGATCCTATTTTAATTTTTTAGCGGTGGGATCAAGATGACGGTGTCTGGTGCCCACCTGGATAGTGCGTCTTGTGCCCAAGTCGTGTTTATCTACAAGAATCGGGTACGTTGCTGAAGCAATGGCACACAGCATACATAAACACGGCATACACAAACACAGCATACACAAACAAAGCATACACAAAAACAGCATACACAGTAGTGGAAAACCTGAGGGATAACACAACTCAACAATGGACGTTTTGACTAAAACGTTTTCAAAAGACGTACACACAGAAAGCAGTGCTCCCCGTAGTACGCCCAGTGAAGAATTCGAATCTTTCCCTGTCTGGCCATTCTTTCTACGGATTTCATCAAAACCTCACAAAAATTCCCGTTATTTGTACGGATTGAAATTTCACCATTTTGCTGAAAATATTGTTCACTTTCGAAGAAGAAAAAAAATTCTTCACCTCAGATAAATGCTTGGAGTAGCACTACGTAACAGTCTGAACTTTGAAGTATTTCATTTAAATACGTTCGTTGTGCTATAACGACTCTTATTTGTATCACTATTATTTGTCTTCTGCATACCAATGTTAATGCGTTGTGTTGAACACATGACTTACATGGAGATGTTTACTTTTGAAACGTACGGATGACTTAAGCAAATATAATCACCCCCCCCCCCCAACCCCTTGGCGGGAATTTCTATGACAAAGCATAATGATTTCTTTTTAAAACAATTCCTCTAAACTTCATCAAAATTAGATGCGCGTAGTTCACCTGCAATTTATTACACTGAACTAGAGGTGTGCGGCGAATAAATAAATAAAAAGGCCGCCGACAAAAACCGTAAGGTTCTGTTTAGTCGATGCTGACAGCGCGTGTGCCCAACGTTGAATAATAGCGTTATTTCAGGACATACATTCAAATTTATGTATAGTTTCTACCTGTTTCAAACAATGCATTTTTGTTTTATAGTTATGGGATATGAACAGTAGGTTGAAATCGATTTCATGCTTAAATTATTAAATTAATTTTGCAGAGCAGTTTTGGCAAATGTAGCAGTAACAGATCGCATTCAGGAGTCACATGTAAGGCGCCAGATATGGCAAACATCACGCATCAAGACTTTCTGAACATGTCCATCACGTACGTCATGGTTGATATCTACATTGAAATGGATAACAAACGACTGCTTCTTGCGAATTCAACTAAACCGGAAACAGTAAAGCTTTACCGGGATCCTATTTTTGAACGTTTCGAGAACAATGCTAGTCTTTCTGCGAAAAACCCTATGCTTGTATTAAAGGTATTTACCATTTGTTATGTGATCTGTGCTAGCTTTAAATGTATATCTTTTAAGATTATGGGGAAAACTATCAAATTTCTTCAAATTTTTCGTTACCACTATGTTCTCGCGCCCTTACCCCCCCCCCCACCCCCAACCCGTGTCTTTATATCCCTCAACCCATGCCAAACTAAATTGGGGTCAGAAAAAATCATTTTAGACTTAGCTGCCATGTGCAGTTTAGAAATTTAGATCTGTATTTGTTAACGTATTTTCTGTCACAATTCGTTTTGCTGTCCTCTCGGATACTACTTTTCATCTAAGTTTTATTTTTTAAATTGTATTCTGTTTTTTTTCCGTTGTTTCTTCGCTGACGAAAGCTCCCTGCCGACACGTCGTTGTTTTGTTGCGTTCCATTTTTCAGGTTTGACTTTACTTTGTTTTACTCGTTTCCTAATTTCTAACATTGGGTTGGCAAGATTCTCTTCATTAAAATCTACTGTTTCGTTGCGTCAGCTGGAGTTAAAATTACGAAGAATGCTTTAATGTGGTGTTTCCCAAATCGGTCATTAGTTTTTGTTGCTGGACCAAAAGTTATCTCTAGTGAGAAAGTTTAAGTTCATAGCACCTTTAAGGACATGGTTGCTTGGTGGCCGATTGGTCTAAACTGATTTCAATCCCCACCAAAGCCCAGTCAAGCAAAAACACCACCAGCAGCCCGGGTGGATGGGACTCGTTAACCTTGAATGGCAACTTATATAAGAGAATGAAACTGAATTCAAACCCGGAGATGGAGTCCTTTAGGCGGATAATATTGATACAATGAAACATTCCGACAACTCCTGCGACGTCACTGGTGGCAAGCTGTATCATCCACATGATGTTCCCTTGGGGTTATCCAGCAGCGGGGAGAGAGGCGATTTGCTGTTGGGAATCAGCTAATAATCCTAGAAGAATCATCCCAGGCCTTGTGGATTTCGTCCTGCGAAGTCTACACCATCGTCACATTGTGGCGGATGGCAGCAACAAAAAAGGACATGGTTATACTGAGCTACAACCAAAGAAAACGGACGTCATTATTTCTTTTGTGATTTCAATCGTTCAAGCTAAGACTAGACGTGAAGAGATCGATGATTGCATAACCTGAGGCTAGTCGTGAAGAGACAGTTATTTGCATAAGCAGGGGCTAGCCGTGATGAGACAGTTAATTGCATAAGCTGGGACTAGCCGTGAAGAGACCGGTGCTCGTCTTTGTTTCCTGTATTCATTTAAAGAATTTCGGAATTAAAATAGAGCTATTAAAAGAAATAAACTGTGTTGATAACATTTTTCAGACCTTTGCCCATTTCATAAATGTTAATTATTCTTCACCAGGGCAAGCACCTACCACATTATATAGACAAAGAAGAAATCAAGGTGACGTTTGGGGACAAACCATGCCCAGTTGTAGAAGTGTTTGAAAGTTATGTCAAATGTAACGCCGGCGAGGCCGTTAAAAAATTCAAAGAAGACACAAAAACACGGAGGGATAGCAATCAAAAATCAAATCCTACGAAAAGTATTACCACAACGACCCCTGGAACGGGAACAACAACTCCCGAAAATATTACAGAAACAAAAAAAAATCAATATGTTGGTACCACGCAAACCCAAACTTCCAGCACGACTTCTGCAACAACGCACTATCCCACAAGTGAGCCGAAAGATCATGATCAAAATCATGAATACGACTTGACGGTCGAGATCGGAAACTTTAAACAAGACCTCGGTACTGTTAGAGTGAGTTTGGATGACAACAGCGACTCTTATAATTACTACCTCTTTGCCGGTGCAGGAGGAGCTGGACTGGTTATCTTGATTCTAGTTATAGTAACAATGACGCTAATCATCAAGGTGAAGAAAGCGAAATCACTGAGAAATCAGCCGGAATCACTGATAGCCTTAGCAGAAGCTCAGTCAGGTAGATATTGAAATATGTATGTACATGATTATTTACAGTTATTTCAATTCATTGATATGTGCGATTAAGATTTTACTTACATTCATAGATCAAGTGAGAGTGGGATCTAAAGTTATTACTATTACGTAAATTAATACATAATGATTATGTAAATGTGATACGTACTGATTATGTAAATGTGATATGTACTAATTGTGTAAATGTGATATGTACTGATTGTGTAAATGTTATATGTACTGATTAAGTAAATTTGATATGTACTGATTGTGTAAATGTGATATGTACTGATTGTGTAAATGTGATATGTACTGATTATGTAAACGTGATATGTACTGATTATGTAAATGTGATATGCACTGATTGTGTAAATGTGATATGCACTGATTGTGTAAATGTATTTATCGATCATTTAAAGCATTAACAATTTACTTCAGCCAGCAGAGAAGCTTCTTCCCCAACGTTAAAGCAAATTTTAGAATCCGTTGTTGAGGTTGATGCCAGAGACGAAATGGACAAATTAATATATACTTCTGACAAACTGACTGTCGGGAAGTGTATTGGATCTGGTGAGAATTTAACTTCACATACATTAGGGATACAGCAAACTTCAACTTTAATTGAAACATTTAAAGGAAATCTTAAATGATTTATAGTTCACCGATTGAAAAATCTGGGCAAACTTTGTATTCGATTCTTACGTCGTTTAGGAGTCAATAAGTATCGTTCAATTCATTACATTAGTGATTACGAATGTTTCTTTAATTCTTTTTAGATCCTAGGCTATTTTAAAATTATTAATCGTGAAGACATTGTCTTACATTGGCAGGTAATTTTGGTTGTGTGTACGAAGGTGTCCTGGAGATAGACTCAGAATCACCCCCGAGAAAGGTTGCTATTAAAACATTACAAGGTAGATATCACGGCTTATATATCATGCGATAATGCAATAACCACATAATGTGTAAGCCATTACAAGGTAGGTCTCAAGTCACATAAGACAATGCAATAACCACATAGTGTGTAAGCGTTTACAAATTAGGTATCAAGTCACATAAGACAATGCAATAACCACATAGTGTGTAAGCGTTTACAAATTAGGTATCAAGTCACATAAGACAATGCAATAACCAAATAGTATATAAGATATTACAAGGTAGGTCTCAAGTCACATAAGACACGGCAATAACCACAGAGTATGTTTGACAGAGTGAATGTTTGAAATTGGAATCTACCCCAAGTTTCTTGAGGCGTCAATGTCATGTGTAGACATTATAATATGGTCTACCCCTAAATTTATGTCCTTGTTATTAACTGTATAATAAATTATATAAATAACTGAAATAGAGATTACCCTTGTATAAAATACTAGCCAAATTACCCTGCTTTTCTCGAGTTTGTATTAGAAAATACTCCCATAAAGTATAATAAGCAAAGAAGTAGTCAAAAACACTTTAATAAATTAAATATTAAAATTGAAAATTGTCTCCTTTAAAAGGTCAGAACTCTTGTAAATATTGAATTTTGGGCCAGGTGTCCAAAACAATTAATTTGTTGTTGAGTCGATATATACTGGATGATTGGTATGGCACCAAACATTTGGCTCATTTCCTATTTCTGAATGTGGTCCCTTCTTGTTTTACTAGCTGCTCATCTCAAACATCGCATCTCTTAGATGACTATTTTTCTCTAGACATATTTATTTAGAGACTACGATTGATAATGTAACGCTACCCTGTGGTTACAGAATGACAAAATAATATTGAGACATAAACTTGTTTTGTCGGGGATTTAAGAAGCGTATAATAAATATACAACATATAAATAATTTAATTAAAAACATGTAAGCCAAATGGTCTTAAATTGTTCTGCGTGAAACAAATGTTGCCTTTGATACATTTCATAAAATGAAACAACCCACATTTTTACTTAGTGCTGATTTGGGGGCTAAGTCTCAAACTTGTGACTTCCCCTTCTCAACACAAAATATTCTAGTAAGGTGACAATATAAATTAAAAACAGAGCCCCTATGTCTGTACACCGGTAGTGACACCAAAACACCCTGAGCGCCAGTTCACCCGATACCATTTTCGTCAAATGTTCTTTTTGAAGATTCTATTTGCGCACTATTTTGTAACACAATATAGTGCGTTCAAAAAAGAAATTTGACAAAACTTTGATCGTGTCAACTGAGCATTATGCATGCCACTGGACTAGGTGGTGCTTGTAATGATGTGTATATTATTACTAGGGAACAGTATATGTGGATTATACAGCTTAGTATCAGTAGTGTCGTAGTAGTTATCGAAATCTTTCATTGTATCAATGTTATCTGACCACGTGACATTTGTATAATGTTAAACGCTTATAAAAAGTGGAACTTTCTAGAATACGTAGCTTCATGAGACTTTAGATATATATAAATGTACCTATGAATTCCGATGAAAGTATAGAAATCTATAAAGCTAAGTAGAATTTCCCTACACTTTTAGATACCATTGACATGTTGATCATCTTTATACCTACTTGGAACAATGCAGAACGTGTTGGGAAAAAAATTAATCTTCAATTTATTTGTTTTAGTGACTTATTTTATATACTATATCCAGACTATATCATTTTTTTTAAAAATTATAACTCTATAGTTTTGTATTACAGTTAAAATAAGGACCCCGGTGGCGACCCATTCAATAATGGGACGTTTTAATTATCCCCAAGAAAATGACTAAAATACATCATATAAATAGCCATGTGAACTATAAAAGTTGCCCTGGTAAAATCGGATGAAAAATATAAGAGATGTAGCGTACATAACGGAAATAAAATTAGTATTCCTGGCCCCGACGTTTGTGAATATTATGAGTTCAAACCCATACAGTTTTTCAAAGCGTATTTTCAAATGCATGTGTCCCAAGTTTCTTCTATATCTATCTATTATGCGTAAGATTATTTTAATAGCTCATATAAGAAACAATAACTTAATCTTTCAGAATTTTAGATAGGATAATGTAAAAACTTTAATCTAGCAAAAATATGTTGTTTTTTTTTTTTAATTTTCAAATCCAAAGATATTTGAAAGGGATAATGAAATATATTTTCAACATGTTTGGTCTAGATGCAGCAAAATTTACATTGAAACTTTCATTATAATCTAAGCCTTTGTGTACGCCTATAGCTTTGGAAAATGCATTGTAGAATTTCCTATACAGATTCGGAACTTTAAATCTGGTTTCGAGACATTTCAGGAAAATCATAGAGACGTATAAAAAAACCATATAAAACATATAGAAACATGTAAAACATATCAAAATTATATCTTTAACACTACCGAGTAAATTTCTGATGTGAATTTTTAAAAAATTAAAAAGTAGACATACTCGTGTTTCAGAATATTTTACTGAATGAACAGTTATGGACTGAAACTGTTCAGTGAGTAACAATTTACCCTTTGTTGACATAATAATTTCAAATATTTTTTTTGAAAGCACATAGAACAAGGCCTTTATTTAAAACACGTGCACCAAACAAAATCACACCGAAAACCTTATTTCGTTAAAGGTTTGAAAGCGGACTGTTCTGAAAAAAGGCTAATTAAAATATGCGTACACCAAAAATTGCTTAACTTGAACGTCCCTCGAAGAAGTATCGATTTGAAAATTTAACAAAAACTAAATTATTATTTACCCCTTATATTTTAATCTTTTTAAAAAAAACAGCTACTGATGTTATGATAAGGGGATTACGATCAACCTTTCCAGGAACCATCTGTAGGTCATGAGGAATGACCTTGTCAAATTTGGTTGTGATCGATTGTTTGGTTTTCTTGTGATCGATCGGCCAACTTACAGACCTAGTCACACTGAGCTTGATATATTAGATATGTTTTCATAAAATAAGTAATAAGTCGTGAATTACATTCAAATGTTTATTTATTTTAAAATGTATGCATGCCCTATTTTTCTATCCGATTCGTAAATACTTTTTCATAACTCATGTAGTTCGATTGATTTGTCTGTAAAATTAAGTCATTAGCCAGATCAGGGGCTCAGCGTACAGGCCAAATGTGCCGAAATCGGGTAACAATTATCTTCTTGTCAGTAAAAATGCTCTTGGTTGAAAACATAATAGTATCAAAGTCTGGCCTTGTTACACCAATAATTTTACTGGCAAAATTTACACTGGCTCGTGTAATAGAAAAACACATCATCTTGTCTTGTGTTTGTCATGTTGGCCACCTCACATCTTGTCTTGTCTTTGTCAGGTTGGCCACCTCACATCTTGTGTTTGTCATGTTGGCCACCTCACCTCTTGTCTTGTCTTTGTCAGGTTGGCCACCTCACATCTTGTCTTTGTCAGGTTGGCCACCTCACATCTTGTCTTTGTCAGGTTGGCCACCTCACATCTTGTGTTTGTCAGGTTGGCCACCTCACCTCTTGTCTTTGTCAGGTTGGCCACCTCACATCTTGTGTTTGTCAGGTTGGCCACCTCACCTCTTTTCTTTGTCAGGTTGGCCACCTCACCTCTTGTCTTTGTCAGGTTGGCCACCTCACCTCTTGTCTTTGTCAGGTTGGCCACCTCACATCTTGTCTTTGTCAGGTTGGCCACCTCACCTCTTGTCTTTGTTAGGTTGGCCACCTCACATCTTGTGTTTTTCAGGTTGGCCACCTCACCTCTTGTCTTTGTCAGGTTGGCCACCTCACATCTTGTCTTTGTCAGGTTGGCCACCTCACCTCTTGTCTTTGTCAGGTTGGCCACCTCACATCTTGTGTTTGTCAGGTTGGCCACCTCACCTCTTGTCTTTGTCAGGTTGGCCACCTCACATCTTGTGTTTGTCAGGTTGGCCACCTCACCTCTTTTCTTTGTCAGGTTGGCCACCTCACCTCTTGTCTTTGTCAGGTTGGCCACCTCACCTCTTGTCTTTGTCAGGTTGGCCACCTCACATCTTGTCTTTGTCAGGTTGGCCACCTCACCTCTTGTCTTTGTCAGGTTGGCCACCTCACATCTTGTGTTTGTCAGGTTGGCCACCTCACCTCTTGTCTTTGTCAGGTTGGCCACCTCACATCTTGTGTTTGTCAGGTTGGCCACCTCACCTCTTGTCTTTGTCAGGTTGGCCACCTCACCTCTTGTCTTTGTCAGGTTGGCCACCTCACATCTTGTGTTTGTCAGGTTGGTCACCTCATCTCTTGTCTTGTCTTTGTCAGGTTGGCCACCTCACCTCTTGTCTTTGTCAGGTTGGCCACCTCACATCTTGTGTTTGTCAGGTTGGCCACCTCATCTCTTGTCTTGTCTTTGTCAGGTTGGCCACCTCATCTCTTGTCTTGTCTTTGTCAGGTTGGCCACCTCATCTCTTGTCTTTGTCAGGTTGGCCACCTCATCTCTTGTCTTTGTCAGGTTGGCCACCTCATCTCTTGTCTTTGTCAGGTTGGCCACCTCATCTCTTGTCTTTGTCAGGTTGGCCACCTCATCTCTTGCCTTATGTTAGTCATATCACCTCTTGTTTTATTTTATTCTCCAATATGTCAAGTGTTACAAAGGCGTCCCATGTTGCATACAAGAATACAGTCAAAAAAGTTTATGCCAGTTTACGAACAAGAATGCTACCACCATAATTAAAATTTAAACAAAGGATATAAATCGATTGAGCGCTGTAGAAAAGGGTCCCCATTGCTCTAAGATCACACAGACCCAACTTTCGTGAGATTGTTTACAAAAAGAAAAAAAAAAAAAAAGGAATTTTTCAAAACCTGAACTGATGAAGTGTACAAAGAAATCTTTTTCTTTCAAAGTCAGCATCTTAAATTTCATATTTTTAAAATCACCCTTATTGTATACTTCTTACATATTTATACTTGTTATATTTATACGTGTTATATTTATACTTGTTATATTTATACTTGTTATTTTTTGTAAACAAATATATTTTTGGGGTGATAACTAAAACCTTTATTGATCTGTGATGGTGATGGTCAATGATGGTATAAATAGCCAGTAGATAGTCTATGATGGTCTAATTAGCTGGAATATGGTCAATATGGTCCTATTAGGCAGTACATGGTCAATGATGGTCTAATTAGGCAGTAGATAGTCAATGATATTCTAATTAGCAATTAGAGAGAATGAGGGTCTAATTAGACGGTAGATGGTCACTGATGGTCTATTTAGACATTAGATAGTCAATTATGGCCTAATTAGCCAGTAGAGGATTTTTGCTGATCTAATTAGCCATTAGATGGTCTATGCTGGTCTAATTAGCCAATGTCTGATGTCCTCAGATCCTATGGCATACAGCATTGACCTACTTGGATTTGTCCAAGAAGCAGTTTTTATGAAAGATTTCCAACATCCCAATGTCCTTGGTTTGGTCGGACTTGCTGAGAAAGAGCTAGGAGTACCTTACGTCATATTGCCTTTTATGGATAAGGGTGACCTACTGACCTATGTTCGCGATCCTGATGTGGTATGTAGATTAAACAGAAGACATATATATATATATATATATGTATATATATATATATATATGACCACATCATCTATATATGGTAACGACTTTTTATATCATAATTATGACTTATGTTTATATCATCTCAGATCATTTTTATATCATATCATTTTTATCATATAATGACTTTTTATATCAGGTCAGATCATGACGTTTGTTGATATCAGATCATGACTTTTGTTAATATCATCTCTGATCATAACTTAGTAGGGATATGTTTATTGGAAAGGTTATAAGTAGTCATGACACATTGACTTACAACAGTGACCAAAATGTTTGACTTACACCAGTGACTAAAGTGTTTGTAACAATGACTCAAGAAATATCAACATGCTCTAACTCATTCAATAAATGACTTTGTATTATAAACAATTTGGAGAAATTTCAAATGTAAATGTTTTTTCTTTTAAATAATATCGTTTTCAAACTTAAAGCCACGGTAAGCTACTAAAACTGCCTACGCCAACGGGTTTTAGTTCAATACATACATAAGGTCTTAAGAAAGTAAATGAAATGATTGTTTTAAAATCAATTAGTTTACTAAATTGGGGAGATGGGCGGCATTTGCAATTTTGCTGATCGATATCAGTCATGCCAAGATTCATATCGTTTACAAAAAGCGAATTCAGTCTAAAGTTATATAAAAATGAAACCGAGGCAGATAATTTTGTTCTAAATGATTCATAAGATCCTGCTTCACTATCTTTGGGTACAACAGGTACATGCAATAACAGGAGAGAGGTTAAAATAATTGTGTTCATTATTGTTTTCAACTATGTTTGAAGTCTACAGTTTGTCTTGATGTGGTATGGTATACTAAAAAAATGTTAAGTCTTCACAAGTTCTTTAAAGCATAAATACGGGGAGGTCGTTACTTCTTAATATTTTTTTTTTAAATGCTTGATATACACAAAACAGCATAAAAAACCCTGCTTTGCTTCATTCCCCCATGTCCTAACAGTTTATGACTCGCAACGAGATTATTTTAATGGTGACAATACATTTTGCAGACTCTAACTCTTTATGACGTCATCAAGTTTGGAGCTGATATCGCCAAAGGCATGGATTACTTGAGTTCACTCAAGTTTGTCCACAGAGACCTGGCAGCCAGGAATTGCATGTGAGTCGCTGCTGTGTCTCTAGTTCAACCGACACCCTCAAACACTAGCTGATTTCTGTAAACGGAATAGAACTGTTTTGTTAGGCTATTTAAAAACAGTTGATATATCTACAACCGTGATTAAGATAAATGTTTCTCTTAGATTAAAATATTTATATCATTGATTATAAAGACTGTACGGAACCATGTGATTTATAATGTAAGTAACGCTCAAAAAGATGTAAGTTCAAACATTGTGTAGTCGTAAATTCATCTTTTGATTATGTTAATTTGTGTTTTTAATGGCATAATATTGTAAAACTTTGCATTGGTGCTGATTTATTTTGTAAAGATGTAAATTTCTGTCCACTATGTGGCCACTTGCCCTACTTCAGGAAAATAAGATTTGAAAATTAAAATCCGCCAAAACATGCTCAAAATATTTGTAATAAATTGTTGCTGTTCCTGTGTTTCTCTTTGAGTAGATGATTGCTTACTTTAATAGTATGCGTTTTTTAAAATGATAGTTTTTATTTATCAAGGCTAGACGGCAGTTTCTGTGTTAAAGTCGCAGACTTCGGTCTGTGCCGTGACATCTATGAGAAGGGCTACTACACAAGTGACAACAAGAAGAAACTACCCATTCGGTGGATGGCGTTGGAGAGTATTGAAAATGGCGCCTACAGCACAAAGTCTGATGTCGTGAGTGCAGTTCAAAATTGTATATGTTTTTTTTTTGTAATTTAATGTCATAATAACTTAATTATTTGTTATATTAAGTAATTATTTTTTCACTGATTGTTATGCCATTGCTGTTGTCCCATTGCTTTGTTTCAATAATCTCTGTGTGTTGGGTTTTTATTGATCCCAATTTCGTTTGGGATTTCAGTGGTCCCTGGGTGTTGTCCTGTGGGAGATGCTGACTCGTGGCCTGACTCCTTACCCTGGAGTTGACGGTTGGGACGTCGTGAACTTCTTGCGTCGTCGGCGTCTTCCCCCGCCGTTTTTCTGTCCAGAATCTCTGTGAGAACTGACTTCGCTAAACTAAATTTAATTTTTATTTTTTAAAAAATGTGAAATATTTTTCCATTCTAGAGAACTTCACCTTTTGTATTAAAATATATTTAAACTGATACTTGATTTAATCCTAAGACATTTAACATTATAATGTCAAAATTGCCTCTTCCTCAGATACAATCTCATGATGCTGTGCTGGGCCAAAGATCCCAGCAAGAGACCGACTTTCGACACTATTCAAAAAGAGCTATTGCATCTCATTGGACAAGGTGAAGAGCAATCGCCAAGCTTGAAGTCAAAATTTGAAGCAGTAGCCAATGTGTACGTAGACATACCGTCAGACGGCAAAAAGTTGTCTGACGAGTATAAAATGAGATCCGAATCTCTAGAGACAATAGACGAAATGAGAGAATCGATATCCTCAGCAAGTGGCGTAAGAAAAGAGTCAACACACAGAGACGAAATGTGGAGTGGAATACAAAGGGAGCTCAGTGAGAAATTGCGAAACTCAAAACCTAAAAAACCAAAGAAGTCAGAATCTCCTCCTCCCAATGGTTCGGTTGCAGCTCAAATAGAAAATAAAAAGTGTAAAGGTAAGACGGAGAAGCAGACCGATGACAATTCGTCATCACCTGTCTCATCGGTACGAGGCTCTAAGGTTGTCAAAAACGTCACCATTACAATACCAGAAAGCTATTCCGACAGAGACGTCAGCAAGTCAGCCATGGGCGCGTACGTCAAGCTGGTCGGGAACTACGAGCCACCCCGGAAGTTCTCGAGTCCGTTCCGAAGGCTGACGAAGGGGCACAGCAGCCGAGCGTCGGATAAGATGAAACAAGACGTGATACCAAGACAACCGGGACGGTCGAGAACCGTGAGCTCACCGGACGTGGCCTCGCCCGTTGTGTCACGTGACAAACCAGACGATCCTGTTTTGGTCCTGGCTGTCAGCGGGGACGCGTATTTTGAACTTGAGCCCGATTCTCATAGGTTAAGTTCAGCGTCGGACGATGCCAGTGGGTCAGTTCGGTCGACGTACACCATGCGGACAACTGGATCTATGGGGTCGATGCTGGACACCACCTATCCCGGATCTTCATTCATGAACGCCACTGGTTTCAGCAGCGGCGGTGACTCCTACTTGTCGCTAGCGCATCCTAATGGGCAACAGTCGCGTTCCTTGAGCAACAATAACATGTCCATAAACGAAATATAACGAATTTGTTGTTCGCCTCTGACCGTGAACGTGATACAATGTAAAATTATTATTCCGAGAATGTTGGAGATCAGACTGTATGTACGCTCAGTTGCCTCACATGACATATTCATTGTAAATAATTTCTTAATTTAATTTACTGGCCGATGAGTAAAGGAATAAAAATATGGAAACATTATTGAAATATTATGCTAAGATATTTTTATGGTATGCTTTTTGGTATGTTTGTTTATAAATTTTTCAAATATTTATAAGTTATCCATAAAACTCTACGGCCATTATCACATTTTTACAAAATGGGGCGCAACACGCTATGATTAAGTTTCACAATGTTGCGACAAAATATTCATATGTTTTAGAAAATATCGTGTTTTTATTTTTTATTTTTTTAAAGTTTAAACCCATCACGATCCTTTATTTTAAGCATCATTTATTCATGAAACATTCTAATAAAATATACCTCACAATTACTACAGTTACTTACGAATGTATAAATTTAACTTACATAATATCGTTATGTTATGAAACGAAATATGAATTTGATGTTTTTAGATCGAAGTACTCTCTATTCTTCTACTCGAAGTACTTTCTATTCTTCTACTCGAAGTACTTTCTATTCTTCTACTCGAAGTACTCTCTATTCTTATACTCGAAGTACTCTCTATTCTTCTACTCGAAGTACTCTCTATTCTTCTACTCGAAGCACTCTCTGTTCTTCTACTCGAAGTACTCTCTATTCTTCTACGCGAAGTACTTTCTATTCTTCTACCTTGTTGTCAAGATTCATTGTGTTAGCTCCAAGTTAAAATATTTTTTAAGCAATGTTTTTCTTCCCACAACAGAAAGTGGTTTTCGCACCTGGTTCTTCCCTATAACACAAGAGTTAATGAATGGTCTTGTTAGTTAGTCTCTTCCGACCCCCTCCCTCCCTCCCTCTCCACGCTGTGTACAACGCACGCGTGTTGGAACTGCCTCCTGGCATATTATTGTTTCCAACTAAAACGATCTCCTTTGTAATTACAGACAATAGTTTTGGATTAGGTTTATCACCAAGTGTTTTGCCCCCACTACCAAAAAAAAATTCAAGTGCCCCCCCCCCCCCCCCCCAACATTTCTCTGAGCAATATGTGTACAACTAAAACACTTCAATATACGTTATATTTATAGATAAAAAGACTACGATTCATTTTTACAACATGTAAAAAGTTACCACTAACTGACGCCATTCACTGATTAAAAATTTCTGGAAAATTCGAACCAATGAATCACGAAGCTCGAAATATTTGATAATCAAAATATTCAAGGTAAAATCTGGTTACAGTATTCGATTCTAAATATTGCTTATAATTACCCGCATCAATACCTTCCTGTGTTCTCATATATCAGTATATTCAGTTAATTATTTTTCCTTGAAAGTTGCCTAGTTTTTTTGACATGGAACAACTCGGTTTTAAATTACCTTTACATTGATAGAAATGTATATAATTTTAGTATTTTGAAATTAGTTCTTGCACCAAATATTGGTAATCTATTTTCAAATTATATTTCATCATAATATAACATCAATTTTTAAAATTATTTTTTAAGTAGAGTAACCTGTTAATTATACATTGTATAACGGTGTCATACGTTTACAAATGTAGTTATTAGCATAATATTAAATTTATTATATGTCATGAATGTGAAGCTTAATAAAATGAAAACTTAATTTTTTTTAAAAAAAGGATATTTTTACCAAGCGCGCACATAAACAGTTCACTTTTCATCGCCTGGGCTTAATATTTGACTGAAAGTGATTGCATTTTCTTTAAATTTATTGATTACTTTTGTGACACAATTTGCTGGATAACAGATAGGAATTTTAAACACGTTGATGGTGTATATTATATTTCAAGCGATTTTTCTCTTTTTCGTATCAGAATAATAACAATCTGTCAATTTTATTTGATAAACAATATCTCTAGAATAGGATTTAACAGAAAGTTTAAAGAATTCTTTTTGTCAACTGGTATTTCGATTAACATTTCAATGCCATTTTCATTTGGGTGCCCGTTTAAACACAAAAAAAATATTTTTTAAATGATCAATTAAAAAGTAAATTCTGGGGAGTTCAAAAGAATGGCTTAAGGTAGGTCTTAGGCGTAATTTGTAATTTACCTAAAGGAAGTTATCGTAGTTTCAAATTCAAATAAACCTTTTACTATAGTGAATATGATGCGTCAGTTTTCATCAGATAAATCACAATTTTAAGAAATGGCGGCTTTTTTTTACATGTTATGTCTTCATCACTAACATAATTATGTCATTCTTATACGATTTATAAAACTGAACTGTTTTAACCAGCCATAAAAGATATATATATATATATATATATATATATATAAAGAGAGAGAGGGAGAGACCTTTATACAAAACTGAATTTTAAAGTCTTTGTTTTTTAATTTTGATAGCTCTTGAAAACATTTAGGAAATGTAATTATTGTACGTAAGATGTTATATTTTTCATTTACCTTCAATGCGTAGATTGATGCTATGCGTGCTTTTTGTGACTGACATTGGTATGGACGGCAATATATGTACCTATTATTTAGTTATTTATTGATGAATAGAGTAGTTTAAGCAATTAAAAACAATGTTGTTTAATATATAAAACGTTAATATTTAATAGCAGCTAGAATTAATTAATAAGTGTTTGTGTGGACACAATCAGATTGATCAGAGACTTCGCGTGACATTTCGAGGACCACTTCCACTTTTCGGTTGGATTCGTGTCTTGTATTCAAAGTTGGTAGTTAAAAAAAAAGTTTTATACATGATAGCATTTCGTCATGTATGAAACCCCTTTGGCCTAAACGACGACTCTGAGGTCAAGGGGCACCTTCAATTTCACTAGCAGCTATCAAGTCACTCTCCGATTAAATGTAAAATTGTTCTAAGCCAAATTATGTGTTGTGCCAAAATGCATTTCTGTATTTGAAATGTATCAACAAATTTCTAGCAAGGGGGCGGGCCCGCTTCCCAAACTCATCCTCTCACTTTCACCCGAAAGCCATTTGCGCCTTCGATTCCTGCCTCGGATCTCCCGATCAAATTGACAGTATCGGCACTTTTATTTTTCGAAGTGGCTATTGGTACCCGGGTACCGGAAGTGAGAGGTTGGGATTAAAAAACTATTTAAAATATTGTTGGGTTTGTAAGACCAACTGAGGTATCAAATGAAAGATAATTGAATGTACTATACGTTTGTAAACTTAATTCTTCACTTAAACTAAAATAAACTACTACAAATGACATCCGAATAGCATAAGTCAAAATGGACCCAGACACGCAGCGCCCCCTTTCGGACCCGGGACACATTAAACTCAATGCTATTCTGATGTCATTTGTGGTAGTTTATTTTAGTAAAACTGAAGAATTAAGATTACAAACGTATAGTACATTCAGTAGCTATTAGTTCTTTGTTTTTTTTTTTAAATGGAGTTACTTGCTTAACGTTAAATTCAGCAGCAGATTTGTCGCCTAATTTTCCTGAAATGGTATCCTATTTCTTTCCTTCTGTCAACTTTTGACCGTCTTATTGTGATTGGAACAAATTCTAACTGATGGTCTAGGTCAGGCCTTCACAACTCAAAATGTAAGATGGGACGTAATTCTTTATGAAAATCTTGTGCGGGCCGAAAGATGATAGGAGAGGGGGGACACCTATTAGGAAAATAATCATAATAAAAAATATTTCGTTACTTTGCGGGTCGCAAAGTGGGTGCTGGCGGGCCACATGCCGCCCACGGGCTCTATGTTGTGCAGGCCTGGTCTACTTGAATATCACAGGGTTAAACTTGGATTGCAGGGCACGTCGGCCTGAGCAGTGGTTACGAAGGCGTGACTGGCTATGGGTGGAAGGCCACGTTTAGTCTGAGAAGTGGTTGCGCAGGTGTGGCTGGCTATGGAAGGCAGTCCACGTTTAGCCTGTGCAGTGGTTGCACAGGTGTGGCTGGCTATGGGTGGAAGGTCATGTTTAGCCCGTGCAGTGGTTGTGCAGGTGTGGCTGGCTATGGAAGTCAGGCCACGTTTAGCCTGTGCAGTGATTGCGCAGGTGTGGCTGACTATGGAAGGCAGGCCACGTTTAGCCTGTGCAGTGGTTGCGAAGGTGGGGTTGGCCAGCGTGTTGGCCTTGGGGTTGATCATGGTATTGAAATGATGTTTGGGTGCTGTGATGATTTATTTTAATATGAGGTGTTTTTTAAACGTGCGGGCATCAAGTGAACAGTTTTGTCTTATCTTTGTGAATCTTTAACTGTACACCAAACTCACATTCGTACACTATCAAGCTTGATAGTATCATTATTTCTACAAGCAACGGCAAAAAAACCATATAAATATATTAGATATATTAAGACATTATGTGTACCGCAAAAAATTCATATACTGTGAATTAGTTAAACAAATCTTTTTTTTAAATCAAAAGTAAATCATTTTTTCTTCCTCTTGCTCCACGTGCAAACATAACATCATTTTATGCTTTCAACTATAAAATGTAAAATTTTTATTGTCTTTTCATCATTGGAATTCGTAATACCAAGAAATCCCATATTTTGAACAAACCCAACCCACTATTTGATTAAGGTGAATTGGAATACAGGAGATGAGCCTTGTTGTTATTTTGGGTTTTCCAAAACCATGCCCTTCCCTTTATTTCCTATTTCCCTTTATAAAATAAATACAACAGGTCCCCTCCCCCATTAAACTCAATGATAACATAAAACAATTGTTTCAGTCAAGTGGTCAGCAAGAGGTCTGACACTCGGCTTACGTGTCCATTGACGGATCAGGCACTGCACATAATACCAACTGTCATATTACTTCCTGATGGCACGGTGTATGTGACTCATCACGGATGGGTTGAAATGCGATATTTTGCACTCATGCCGACAACACAGATACAGCTCATCACTCTGGTGTCCCTGAGGTCTGTATGTGAATGTATAACTGGGGCTTTGGCTAATCACTCTGGTGTCGCTGAGGTCTGTATGTGAATGTATAACTGGGGCTTTGGCTAATCACTCTGGTGTCGCTGAGGTCTGCATGTGAATGTATAACTGGGGCTTTGGGGGGTATTCCTTTAGTACATATTGTAAGAATGTAATGATTCTTGATAAGTTCTATGATATCTTTTATGATAAAATATATGATAAGTTTTATAATAAGTTTATGATAAGTTATATGATAAGTTATATGATAATATCTATGATAAGTTCAATGATAAGTTCCGTGATATATCTATAATAAGTTCCATGATACGTTTTATGCTTGTTAGCCAACGTAAATAATTTAAGTTGTGGGTTTATTTTATGACTGCTATAGCTTGGATTGAGATATTTAATCCAGTACGAAAACTTCCCAAGTTATTTAATTGATGTGAAATCATTTTGAAATGATAAAATTGTGTTCTTATGTCAGTTCTTTGGTTTATTCCATGGTGTTATGCTAGTTCACCATCAGCTATTCGCCAAACTCGAGTTTTTCGCTATAGAATCTCTTGGGTCAAGAATCAGGTTAAAGCTAACTATCACAATAATGAATGGATAAACAGCTATCATAGTGAAGAATAGATAAGCAGCTATCACAGTGATGTAGAGATAATCAGCTATTACAATGATGAAGAGATAATCAGTTATCATAATGATGAAGAGATAAATAGCTATAGCAGGGATAAATAGATACACAGCTATCACAATGATGAAGAGATAATAAGCAAAGCTCTCTATGAAATGAGCTATAATGTAAAGTCCATACAAATCAAAAAATTAATTGTTCACAAACACGCATTAAGAAGGCAGGAATAGCGTTGTGATGAAGAATGCGAATCAAATACGGTTCCATTTTAAAATCGTGGCCATTATAAAATTGTAGCTCTATTTTTTTTTTTCAATGTTAATCTCAAAATATCATTACTTTTTGTGACAGTCAAACGAAGTGATAGTGAGGGAGGCGGTTTCAAATATCCTTCACAGTGTGTGTAGGGCGAGAATTAACCGCAGTGTGAACGTGCGTTAAAACATTAAGTATGATTGACACAGCCGGTTACATTCCATTACATGCAATCATTAGAAATCTTTTGAACATGTTATATTATAAAATAGTATATTGTAACTTCAAATTCTCACGAAACCATTGTTAAAATGTAAGACTGTTAATAAATAGAAAATAATTTTCTTTCAAACACGTATGCACTGAGCAAAAAAAAACATGCTTTTATTTTCTATAAATAGCGTGATCGTTCCACACAGAACATAGGGCTCAAGTGGTGGCTCTAGTGTACGTTTTTTCAACTGTCATGTCATTGGTCGATTCACTATTATTCATCTCCCATGTTTTTGATAAGAGCCTAAGTCGAGCCTGGTAATTTTTTTCCCCCATAAAGCTCAGATGGGAAAATATTTGATAGGAATCACTATGAGTTATTACTAAATGTAAGTATTCAAAATATTGTTTCGAAAACGTTGACATCCTGTCTATAATATAGTAATATATATATATATATATATAATGACCCAGGGTGACCATAAAACGCTTAAAAGCGGATCAATGTATAGTACGTTCAGAGTCTTAAAAATGATAGGGATTTTTTTTATTATTTCAAGGAAATCGAATCAAAATCAGTAAGATAAGATAAGATAAGATAATTTTATTGATTCAAACAAGCGGAAATGTGTTTTGATTGCATTGTACATTTTTAGCACATAAATAAAACAATTTGAATTCAAGACATTTACATTAAATTATTTCATTAGTAAAAAAAAAAATCCTTCAGTGAATTCTCTTAGCCATAACAGGGAATTATTAGTTCTCATTAAGATTTGTGACTGCACGAGCTATGTCACGTTGTATCAAGTGTCAAATGTTTACATTTCACTTCCTCTTTGACGAATTTGTTTTTACAGGGACTAATGGGCGCGGATTCATGCCTGCCATGGATATAGACAAATTGATCAAGGTATTTTATTACTTTGCGGTTTGGTCCAGTCTACGTTTGACTTCCGGATTTCAGGTAAATTTATACAACGTTCTTCACATGGCAACTGTGTACTCACCATCGTTTGTTTCCCAGTGGTGTACCCTCATTAAATGTCACCCGGGGCGAACTCCCGAAACTGTGCCCCCCCCACACACACACATACATCTATTACATAGTATTGTAAGAACAAAAAATGAAAGTACCGCTAATTCGCATCCCCAGGTATGAAACAAAGTCACGCCCCCTGGGTATGAAACTGGCCCAGGTATGAAACAAAGTCACGCCCCCTGGGTATGAAACTGGCCCAGGTATGAAACAAAGTCACGCCCCCTGGGTATGAAACTGGCCCAGGTATGAAACAAAGCCACGCCCCCAGGTATGAAACTGGCCCAGGTATGAAACAAAGCCACGCCCCCAGGTATGAAACTGGCCCAGGTATGAAACAAAGCCACGCCCCCAGGTATGAAACTGGCCCAGGTATGAAACAAAGCCACGCCCCCAGGTATGAAACTGGCCCAGGTATGAAACAAAGCCACGCCCCCAGGTATGAAACAAAGCCACGCCCCCTGGGTATGAAACTGGCCCAGGTTTGAAACAAAGTCATGCCCCCAGGTATGAAACTGGCCCAGGTATGAAACAAAGCCACGCCCCCAGGTATGAAACTGGCCCAGGTATGAAACAAAGCCACGCCCCCTGGGTATGAAACTGGCCCAGGTATGAAACAAAGTCAAGCCCCCTGGGTATGAAACTGGCCCAGGTATGAAACAAAGTCACGCCCCCTGGGTATGAAACTGGCCCAGGTATGAAACAAAGTCAAGCCCCCTGGGTATGAAACTGGCCCAGGTATGAAACAAAGTCACGCCCCTTGGGTAAGAAACTGGCCCAGGTATGAAACAGAGTCACGCCCCCTGGGTATGAAACTGGCCCAGGTATGAAACAAAGCCACGCCCCTGGGTATGAACTGGTCCAAAGCCCCCCGTTTTAAGACTTAAAATTGAGGTATTTCCAACTATGGTTGTAAATATCAAATATAAATGTGATGTTAGTAGAGATTTATGACTTGAGATGAGTTCATCTGTCCTAAAAGAGATCGCGTGACAATGATACTACGGGTACCTTCATTGAATAGTGTTTTTTAATCAACCCCTCCATGTTTGACCTTTTGATAGTCGACCCGGAACCGAACATTCTACTGTAGTCTATGCAGGGCCGGATTAACCTCTTGCATTGGGCACCAAGCGTTTGGTGGCACCAGAAGTCCTCAAGAAATGTATTATTTTTTTTGAACAAATTTAAGTCCAGAAACAACTGAAAATTGAAAAAGTGCTATGAAAATGAAGAAATACATTATAATACAAATTCCCATTTAAGTTTGGTACAATCTTGAATGCTTAAAAATTAAGCGCATAAAAATTTTTTAAAAATCCTGGTAAATGGTAATGAGCAAAATGGGGACTCACTCGGCTTGTAAATAAATAATGCGGTCGTATTCGAATTTTAAAAATTTTGGTGAAGTTTTATAAAAAAATTTAAACTATTTTTATATTTTCAATAAATAATATTAAAATAATAACATTAATTAATTAATTCGACCGGGAACCCCTTAGTAATAGAAACAAAATTAGCATGTCAACTTGAAAACGTGTGCTGATTTGTATTCTTCACTAGCAGATCACTTGCATAAATCTAGGAATGAATTTGAAAGATTTGAAGAAGCTGCAAAAATAATAACACCAGGTGTAGAATGATGTAGCAGTTCGATTTTCTTGTTTGGTCGATGTATCACTATCACTATCACAAACATCTCAGAGTTGTGAAGAACTAATAAATGCTTATCCTAAAGATCTGAACAATAATTTATGTACTGAACTACAACAGTTTCATGCATAAATTCGCCACAAGGTTCCTGCATCAAAATCGGAAAACAACACGTTCAATGATGGAGAATTATACAAAGTAATAGTTCGAGACAACATCGAGTGTGCCTTTCCAAATGTTGAAATCGCCTTGCGCATATTTTTAAAATTAATGGTTACTAACTGTTCAACTGAGCGCTCTTTTTCTCTGTTGAAACGTACAAAAAATCCAAATAGATCAACAATGAAACAAGAAAGGCTCGATTCCTTATCTCTGCTTATGATCGAGGCAGATGTGTTGCGCAAAATTAACTTTGACGATATACTCAAAAACTTCGCTAGATGTAAATCTATGAAAAAAATCTTTAAAATGTAAATGACAAAAATCTTTTTGATTTTTTCATCTAATAAAAAAATAAAGTATTTTTGTCTATTATTATTTCAAAATTTATTAACTATTAATTTTAATACAGAAATACTTTATTGTAGGTTTTATATAAGTGATAGTAATACAAACTACAAACATATTTGTTAACAACTATTTTCTTTGAATAATATTGAACATACCAGCGGTCACGGTCAGTGAAAGATCAGGGGCCCCGGGCAGAAGGGGGCACCCATGTGGGTTTGTGCCTTGGGCACTAAAATGGCTTAATCCGGCCCTGAGTCTATGTCAATATAAATCTTGACTGATTTATACTGAGTTAATTTTGACGTTACTTGACAGATCAGCCCACTGTACGCCCCAATGGAAGGAGGAACTCAGCTAACTCTGTATGGAAATTCTTGGAACAATATTACAGACATCAACGTGACGATATGTGATGAACCGTGTGGTAACGTCACATACCACCAAAGGTTTATTTCATATCACGAGACAATTTTAACGTATCGATTATGTTATTCACAATTTATTTACATTTTATTTGTATCAAATATTAATTAGGAGTATCAAAGATTCATTAGGACATAATCATTTCAAACTTCTTTGTGCTTAGTCTTTTTAATAGTTCCTTTTTAAAATGTTCTTTTGAAATTACATTGTATCTCTGTCAGTATTAATTGTATCATGTTTGTCTTCCAAATAGTGTACTTCCAAATAGTGTACTTCCAAATAGTGTACTTCCAAATAGTGTACTTCCAAATAGTGTACTTCCAAATAGTGTACTTCCAAATAGTGTACTTCCAAATAGTGTACTTCCAAATAGTGTACTTCCAAATAGTGTACTTCCAAATAGTGTACTTCCAAATAGTGTATTTCCTTCTCATCAAAGCAGCATCATCTGTACAATGAGACCTTTAAACGTCACAAACACTTCCGGATCGTGTAACGTCACAGCGAGCATGTCAACATCACACGCTAATCACAACGAGACTCCAGCAACTCAATTTGAAATAGGAGATCAAACGCTTGTATTTCTGGTAAGCCTTTCACTGAAGTATAGATGAATGTTTTGGGTTTATTTTAATTCGCTCACTTAACGTAGCTTATAATTTATCATCTAGATTCTGTTGAATACGGCTATTGGCCTCCAGTGTTTCGTGGGGGTGGGGGGCGGCATTACAGATTTAAAAAAAAAAATTGTGGGGTGAGCCTAAGGCAGTGGACAGTGGCCAGAGGCGTAGCTAAGCGGTGACAGATGGGACCTACGTCACGAAGCGCAAGACTAGTAGGGGCACCAAAGTCCTATCTGCAGTCCTACCTGCAGTCCTATGTCCTATATGCAGTACTATCTTCAGTCATATGTCCTATCTCCAGGCACATGTCCTATGTGCAGTCCTATCTGCAGTCATATGTCCTATCTGCAGTCATATGTCCTATCTGCAGTCATATGTCATATCTGCAGTCCTATCTGCGCAGTCCTATCTGCGCAGTCTTTTCTGCAGTCCTATCTGCAGTCCTATCTGCAGTCCTATCTGCAGTCCTATCTGCAGTCCTATCTGCAGTCCTATCTGCAGTCCTATATCCTATCTGCAGTCCTGTCTGCAGTCCTATCTGCAGTCCTATGTCCTATCTACAGTCCTATCTGCAGTCCTATCGATGCAGGCTAACGGCTTTTTCCTCCGGGTGTTTTGCCCTGGACTCAGTCCTCGTTATAGCAAGATGTTCTCAACTTATCACTTTATTGGATTTTAATGTCCAGCTTGGTTTCTTCACACCTGGACACGGACCGGCTGCAAGAAACAGCTCCCGGCTCAGTCGTTGTGTGAAGGAAAATAACCTTTATTAACATAGACCCTCTCTTGCGTCATAAAATGTATTATTGATCAAACCAGTTAATGTCACAGACATGTTTCATTCTGCCAGCTTCACTCTGGGTATTTACAATGGGATTATAAGGACACTTTAACGGTTAAAGTTAAACACATAGTGTAGTCAATTTTTAGGCAGAACAGTATTTATTTTAAACGTTAAGCTAATTTTTACCGCACGTTATGAAACATTCAGATAGTTTGTACTACTTAATTCATGTCGCAAAGTAATCTTTACTCACTTTATTTTAATTTTCACATAAACGACAGAGGTTTGGGGGGGGGGGGGGTTCAACGTTCTTGTATTTTTTGTTTCGATTATTCACAGTCACCGATAGTTCAATCCTTTCAACCACATTTCGGACCTCTTTTTGGTGGCACTTTACTAGAGATCAAAGGTCAGCATCTTAACATCGGTAGCAGCTCCAGGATTGTTGTCGCGGGAAACGATTGCGTCGTTGTTGATAAAAGTGCAACAAATGAGTTAGTAAAATATTTGAGTAATTAAGTGTTAATAAGAAGTAATTTACATTAAACACGTTAATGTTTTAATTATAGATATTTTTTTTAATTTTTAAATAATTTTTTTTTACATTTTTAAATAATCATTTTTTTAATTAAAGATTATTTTTGTTTTAAATTTCTAAATATTCAATCTCGTCAGCCTTTATTGTTTCCAAAATGTATTTTCTTCCTTTGCATCCACAGCAGCATAAAATGCTATACAAGAAAGAACATCAAAGCTGCATGTGGCCATGTTGAAATATACATTGATGATTTCAACCAGAAGTTGACGAACGGAACCTTCTGCTATAAACCTGATCCTGTCATAACTAACATTTATCCCCTGGCTTCTATTCAAAGGTGAATAAACTGTCTTAAAAATCCTTGTCTTCAAAATACATTTTCTTAAAAAGATATTTTTTTAAAAATGTAAGTAATTTAAAAAATGTCTAGTTCGGTAAAAAATGTTCAGTGTGACATTTGCCTCAATGGAAAGACAACACATGTCTGTGATTTCAACCTTGACCTAAGTATTATTATAACATTTAAATCCATGTTCTTTTACGTAGATTAATGTACAGGTTCTGCAGTGGCGTGGCTATGGTTAGTGCCGACCAAAGCAGGCCAAAACCCTGGAGTTGGCTAAAAATGCCAACCTTCCATTTCTTTTTTTTTAAATTAAATAAGTGCTAACCACAGCTGAAGTCCCATCTGCCCCACCTTCCTACGCCACTGGGATCAGCGGTTGTTGACTTTGAGAAAAAAAAATGAAAGTAAATCCACTAATAAATGTCATTGAATGTAAATGTAATAGAAATCACAACTTACTATAAACATTAAAATACCTGATGATTCTCACCGATTCATTCTATATTGCATTTTAAAAATATCTACGTCATAACTCTAACTATGCTTTCTCCAGCGGTGGTACAACAGTGACTGTATCAGGTACAAACCTTGCCAGCATTGCATCTTCACAACTTTCAATAGTTTTTAACTATGACGACATGAACGGCAGTGACGTAAGCTTTTTTAAAATAATCAATACTTTATTTTTAAAATGTATGAAAATCATCTTTAGATAAGACTCCGTGTCATTTGTCGTTGGATATGATCCCCGTGTCATTCATCGTTTGATATGATCCCCGTGACATTCATCTTTGGATAGGATGCCGTGACATTCTTTTGCTGGCCCAAGAATCTGGAACGGCCTTCCTGTCGCTTTCAGAAAACAGCCAGACACTGCAGTCTTTCAAAAACTGAGTTGAAAAAACACATCTTTTTCGCACTCACCTGGTGGGGTGATGTAGTCTACCTCCTTGTTTTCAAGGAGCTTGCTCATATTCCTTGATGTATATTGGCTTGTATTGTGCATTGGCTTGTATTGTGCATTGGCTTGTATGTAGATTTTGTATTGTTGCGTTTTGTATTTTTATAGCGCTTTGAACCTTAATTAGGGATGAAGCATGTTTTTGAAATGAACTTTATTTTTATTATTATTATTATTATTATATTTAATTTAGTAGCATCCATGACAGAACCTTAAAGCGCACTTTCTTTGGCAAAGATTCTCAACCAAATTGTAAAAAATCATGGTATGGTCCGTGCGTTAAATGTTTTACAGTGAAAGTAGCCATAAAGAAACGTTTGAGTGCACAAGTAGCCATAAAGAAACGTTTGAGTGCACTAGCAGCCATAAAGAAACGTTTGAGTGCACAAGTAGCCATAAAGAAACGCTTGTGCACAAGTAGCCATAAAGAAACGTTCGATGTGTTTGTTGATACACTACAAATAAAAAGCAGAATTTACTTGAATGATTAAATCATTAATAATATTGTGTCATCTTAT
Organism: Omphiscola glabra; assembly: GCA_964017045.1. Lineage (NCBI taxonomy): Eukaryota > Metazoa > Mollusca > Gastropoda > Lymnaeidae > Omphiscola > Omphiscola glabra. The sequence goes on from OZ024799.1 coordinate 37,082,758, forward strand.
TGGGGAGTTGACATGGCCTCGTTGGTCTATGGCGAATTCGGCAATAGGGGGTGGTAAACGTTTTACTATAGAAAGGGCAACAATGTCTCATATCAAGGGACTTATGGAAAGCAAACTCAATAAAGAAATATGCATTTTATTCAATAATATCAAGATATAATAGTAATAACACACAATAAAATCATTAGTCAAGATTCAAATAGACTGCATCAAACTCCATGCACAATCCTACTGAAATAGATAAACTCCATGCACAATCGTACTGAGATAGATAAACTCCATGCACAATCGTACTCAGATAGATAAACTCCATGCACAATCGTACTGAGATCGATAAACTCCATGCACAATCGTACTGAGATAGATAAACTCCAAGCACAATCGTACTCAGATAGATAAACTCCATGCACAATCGTACTGAGATCGATAAACTTTCCTACAAGGGAAAAAATGACAAGAAGAAAAACAAGAAAATTGTTCGATATAATAAAAAATATTCTCATGAGAAGAAAAGAGGTGGTGGGATATAAATTTGTTTTAAAACTTTACATTTTCTCCAAATCTAGTTTGGACCTTTCCTTAAAAAACTTTTAAGGGAATAAATAAATAACTCCGTTTAATTAATTTTTAACTCGAACAAATTTCCTTCTCGAACACACTGGAAAAAAATTTCGTTTGAACAAATTTCCATTTCAACCAATTTCAGTTTTAATAAATTTCCGTATGAACAAATTTCCTTTTCAACAAATTTCAGTTTTTAAGAAAATCACGTCGAACAATTTTCTTCGAGCTAATTCCTTTCATACAAATTTCCAGAAATGATAAATTTTCCTAGCTGATGAGAATAATGGAAAAAGGGTAGTTAACGGGTAGTTAACGGGTAGTTAACGTTAATTTTTAAATTTTGTATTTTAAATTCTTTATATTAACTTCGCTGTTGTTAGTGTGTTTCTTTTTTGTGTGTCGGTGTGTGGCAAAATCTTCGGACGGCTAATTCACCCACTTTCCGTCAACATATAGAGGTGAAACTTGGCGCATTCGTTGTCGATGACATCACATTCTATCAAATTTCAAATCTATCAAATTGCAAATATTATATTTCTCATACTATCATTCCTATACTTTTATTTCTATAATATCATTCCCATACAATCATTCCTATACTATCATTCCCATACTATCATTTCCATACTATCATTCCCATACTATAATTCCCATACTATCATTCTTATACTATCATTCCCATACTATCATTCCCATACTCTTATTCCTATACTATCATTCATATACTCTCATTCCTATACTCTCACTCCCATACTATCATTCCCATACTATCATTCCTATACTATCATTCCCATACTATCATTCCTATACTATCATTCCCATACTATTATTCCTATACTCCCATTCCTATACTTTTATTCCTATAATATCATTCCCATACTATCATTCCCATACTATCATTCCCATACTATCATTCCCATACTATCATTGCCATACTATCATTCCCATACTATCATTCCCATACTCTTATTCCTCTACTCTTATTCCTATACTCTCATTCATATATCCCATTTACACACTCCAATTGCCCTAAACATCTCACCTCTACACTGCGAAGCTCTCATTTTCTAATGTATTTATTGGTTCCATCTAATAAAATTGCATACTTTAAATTATGTGATTTGACGTACATATCTTGAATTTTAAAAAGAAATCTAAGTTCATATATGTTTTATAAATTGGTTAATCCCTTTATTTTTTCTTTTCATGTAATCCTACAGGCTGAACAAGGAAACTGTAGCTATAAAGAAAATACAGCAAACATTCTTTGCTGGACTCCAAAAGCTCACAGCTTTACAGAACATCATTTTAGGAACTACACTGTCATCGAGGCGGACCTTGAAATAAGAATGAATGCTAACAAACTTGTCATTGGTAAATCAACCCCAAAGAAGATACGTGTTTATCGTGATCCGCATTTTGACAGCATATCTTCAAATAACATTATGCTCTCTGCAAGCAAACCAACCATTTCGTTGAAGGTAATTCAGTAGAATCTATTGTTCTGTCAGCTTTTGCGGAGTAAGCGTTGCGGGGAAGTTTAGAAGAAGATCTGCCGCAAGGCGTAAGGCTTGGTGTACGTTAATGTTGCGGACTTTTAGTGCTTCCTTGGCACAATCGATCCACTGATGTCATGCATTCCCCTGACCCTGAAACCAGAGCTCTTGTCAATGTAGGCTTTCAACGCAGGATGCTTGACAGGAATCAGGTGGCAAAACCAATTTAATTTGTTGTTCGACTATATACTGGCTGATTGGGATGGCATCAAACCATTTGTCTTATTTTCTGGTTCCGAATAAGATCACGTCTAGTTGTTGTTTTATTTTTTACATCTGCTCGTTTGTAGAATCCCATCACGCAGTAGGATAGATTGTTTTTTTCCTCGAGATTTTATGCAGAATCTGGGATCTGACACTGGTAAGAGTGGGTTGCAATAAATATAGCGTTAATTAGCGTGACTTCGGTTATAAATATCGTTTGCTACTGACACCAACCAGCTATAAAAATGTCAAGCTATTTCCTATGTAAGAGAATTTTTCACAGGAATGAACTGGATGGACTACAGGAAATCTCAAACCATTGAACAATGATTACAATTATTGATTTGTTTATATAGCGACATGTTGGATGAAAGGAGACAACCAGGACGTCATTGTTTATGCTTAGATTTGTTTCTTACATTTCCTGGTATAGGAACGTACAACTTATGGGAATGTGTATTTGGTGTCTTTGGTTGGGGGTGGGCGGGTAGCAGTAAGAGACAAAGGCATTTGTTTCATTTTGCATGTTGCTGAACTTGCATAGATCCATGAACGCTAGATATTTGTATAACGTGTCCACGTGCTTGAGGTGTCATTGAGTTTCATAGGGGCCACTATATCAGGTGATAGGTCGTCGTTTTACTAGTCTCCCAGGCTTCAAAATAATTTTGTTGACTAAACAACATATGTTGTAAGTGGGAAATCGGCCACATTCAAACATTATAAATACAGATTTATTCATAACACTGTTATGATGAATTAATCCCTATTTTTTGTCATCATAAATAAAGTATATTGTTTAATATGATGACAGTTTTTAATGCATTTAATCGGTGTATAATTTAGATTTAATAATAATTTCTTGTAACAACTATTCTACCCCAGGGTCGAGATCTTCCCAAAGAGATAAATAAAACAGACATAAAAGTGATGGTCGGAGATCAGAGGTGTCCAGTCATAAAAGTAGAAGTCGATGTTCTTGAGTGTGATGCACGAGATGTCATTGGTAAATTGATACGTGATGTGACAGACCAGACAAGTGTCACTCATGTCACAAACTCTACAATCGGGACAACGACACCAGAGACTGTGGGAACAAAACGTTCAGTGGTCATTGCAGGAACTAATGATACAAAATCTGTGTCCCTCAACCCATCTTCCACAACAACGGCACCATCACTTGCACAACCCACAGCCCCACCACGGCGTAGCTATAAGGTGACCATTGAGATTGGACATTATGAAAGGGAACTCGGGCAAGTGACGGTATCACTTGATGGAAGCGCCACTGAAACATTATTCGTTATAGCTGCCAGCGGAGCAGGGGCTTCTGGTCTCTTCATCGTTCTGCTATTAATAGCCACAGTAATTTTATTGATAAAGCTCAAGAAATCAAGACTAAAGAAAAATCAAATCAATTCCATTCGAGATCTGGCAGAGGCACGTCTAGGTAAACAATTTATACGTTTTTCCTTCACCAGGTTCTTTTTTTCTCTTCTTTTTTTTCTCTTCTTTTTCTTTTTTTTTCCTATGGTAGCTTTCAAAATTTTTAGGTTTAATGCGACTTTATTGGTGCACATACTTTTTGATAAATTTTTGTTCTCTATTTCACCAAGCTGAATGTAAGAATAACACTTGTGTTGTAAGTTCAAAATAATCGTACCCTACATTTTCTGTAGCCTAAAGTGAAGATAACTTAATTTATTTTTAAAGTCTTAAAATTTTGGAATATTTTATTTTCAGGATATTTTGCCATGAATTTTTTTTTTCTTTTGATTTCATTTAATTATTAAAGAGAGACATTTCATTTAAACCGCAATCAAAGCAAGTGGATACTTACTAATTTGTTTAAATTTGTAGTGCTTTTTAAAAATATTGTTACCTTTTATGTTTTATACTGCTGAATTGGCTGGGTCTTTGTTGATTCTGTTTTATGTTTTATACTGCTGAATTGGCTGGGTCTTTGTTGATTCTGTTTTATGTTTTATACTGCTGAATTGGCTGGGTCTTTGTTGATTCTGTTTTATGTTTTATACTGCTGAATTGGCTAGGTCTTTGTTGATTCTGTTTTATGTTTTATACTGCTGAATTGGCTGGGTCTTTGTTGATTCTGTTTTATGTTTTATACTGCTGAATTGGCTGGGTCTTTGTTGATTCTGTTTTATGTTTTATACTGCTGAATTGGCTAGGTCTTTGTTGATTCTTATCAACTTAAAGATCCTTTATGTTAACTTCGCTTTTGTTCATGTGCTTCTGGCAAAACCTTCCGAAGGCCAAATGACCCATTTCACGTCATCCTATCGAGCTGAAACTTGTCTCTTAGACTCGTTGCCAATGACAACACGTTCTATTAAATTTTCAGCCCCAGTCCCCAAAAATGAGTTTTAACGCTAGCAGATGCAACTGCTTTCACAAAATAAATTTCCCGATAACTGCGCGGAATGAGATTCATGAAAATATCGCAAGTGCGTTTGGTGCGTAATATTTCCTTTTGCTTTAAGTAAATAAATAGTTGGTGTAATAAATCTGCGATATAAAAGCTGGGGGGACCGGGGGGATCATTAAAATATTAATTTAGTCCAGAGGCACGAAACAAATGTGCGTTTGCGAAACTTTGGGGAGCACTAATTTCCAATGTTATAAAGTACGTACTTGACCCCACCACCAAATAATTATATTACTTTCATTTTTTTTTTCTGTGTGTGTTCTTTCCTGCCAATCTTTGGAGGGCTAACAGACCCCCTTCCCGTCATCCTATCGAGCTGAACCTTGACACATAGACTCATTGCTGATGACAAAACATTTTTTCAAATTTTCAGACCCATCCCCAATCCCAAAAGTATGTTTTTCCTGCTTTTCTCGGGGAAGATGAAGGAAATAGGATGCAATGATTTCTTAAGTACTTTAGCCATCGCTAAGTCCCACAACAACCAGTGCATGATACCCTCACACAGCTACTCTTTTAACCAGTGAAATATCCTCATCAACACCAGGCACAGAAACATTGCAAATCCCATCTACATTCATAGGAGCCATAATGATCAATAAATTGATCGTGGGCCCTTAATATATAGAAGAAGAAGAACAATTACTATAAAGGATTTTACGAAAAAATTGGTTTTAAGGATTATTTAATTTATAATTAGTATTGATCAAAGTACCAGATATTACTTTATATAACACAATATGCTACTTAAGGAAATGGAGAAGCTACATCCCCTACATTAAAACAGATCTTAGAATCTGTGGTTGACGACGACGCGAGAGAAGACATGGACAAACTGATTATTGCCTTGGACAAACTCACTTTTGGGAAATGCATTGGGTCAGGTGAGTTGGTTTTATAGCACAGGGAATGCATTGGTGTAGCGGGAGGTGCGGTCCGCACCGGGTGACACCATCTCAGTTTGGGGGGGGGGGGGATGACACCAATTAAAAAAATTGCATATTTGCAGAGCACACACTGCTCGTTCTAACCGAATTCATAAAAGAATAATCGATCACGCGTAAATTTTCAAAACATGTAACCAGTCCAATGATACGGCGACGGAAATTGATTTTGATCAAGTGATTGACAGGTTTAAAAGCTATGAAGACCAGGAAAGGACAATTTTAAATAAATTAAATCTAATGTAAAAGTAACTTTAACTTTGTTAAAGTACTTAAATAGATTTAACTCCTGAACTTCCATTAGTTTGTTACTGTTCTTGTCATTGAAATGCACCGTTGAAGTCGGATGACACCATGAGTTTACCTCACCGGGTGACACCAACCCTAGCTACGCCACTGAGTGACTGTGAGCGTTAATTTTTTATCTTACATCGAGTCATCAAATTATTATAATATTACTAATATTTTCTGTATAGCACTATAGGCAAGTTTTATATCATGTTTAGAATACATAAAATAGTTCAAAAAAATCTTCATCTCATTTATATTGTTTAAGTTAGCTCTATTTACAATTCTGAAACGTAGACTGAACATCTTATTTAATTTCTAGGGAACTTTGGTTGCGTTTTCGAAGGAGTATTAGAGACTGGACCGGAGTCACCACCAAAGAAGGTTGCTATTAAAACGTTACAAGGTTAGGGTTAGGGTTAGGGTTAGGGTTAGGTTGCATGCTATTTTGGACTACCTAGCTGCTACATATAAGTTAAGTTAATACAGATGAGTTGCTACTAGCCACCGTGATATGAACCAAGCAGGTATTTGATCAGGCTTACTACACTTAAACAATGTTGTAAGAAATATGTCAACAATACTTAAATGATAATTAGTAAACGTATCCGTCTACAGTAGTGTTGACCAACATTTTCTTTGCCCCATGCTTCACATGGGCACCTAAAAAGGTTGCCTCTACCCCCTAAGCCCAAAATCTACTATAGTGGAAGACTTACAAAATGTCTTTAAGCTGCAGTAAGTTATATTAAATTTCTTAAAACTGAGCATTGCAGGGACAGAAAATAAATAAAGTATCTTTTCTAAAACAAAAACTTTAACTCGATGTTAGCTCTACCATAAAACACATTGGCTATTCCTGTTCTCAGATCCCATGGCGTACAGCATTGACCTACTTGGCTTTGTCCAAGAAGCTGTTTTTATGAAAGACTTCCAACATCCCAATGTCCTTGGTTTGGTCGGACTTGCTGAGAAAGAGCCAGGAGTACCTTACGTCATATTGCCTTTTATGGAGAAGGGTGACCTACTGACCTATGTTCGCGACCCCACAGTGGTATGTTCATCATAAACTATAAGTGAAATACACAACACAGTAAATGACTATAACAAGAAATGCAACAGGTGGTCGCAGAGATAGAGATAAATGAATGACATATGATAAAATATTAAAATAATGATAAAAAGGGTACATTTTGTTTAAATAACTCGATCCTATTCTCAGAAAATTTTTAATTTGCTGAAATCTTTACAAATCCTTCGCAAGCAAAGACAACCAAGGCGAGACTGTGAGTAGTAACCCTTGACTTGAACTTTATTTTGTTTAAAATGAGGGGGTTTGAGCAATTCGTTAGCCTCCATCTCTTGTCTTTGCCTATTTGACCCAGTGTTAAGACGTGGACAAGACACTGAAAACAGACCAAGGTGCAGTAGACGACAAGAAGGTGTTTGTGTCTGACTCTGCTCCTTATTCGTTCAATGTCACAGGAGTTGTCGGAATTTTCTTTGAGTCAATGTCATACGACCTACGGGACTCCTTCTCCGGCTTTGATAGATTGAACTCCGATTAACATGATTAGCATTGACTCATTTTGTCAGGACAACCAACCAGCCACCCTTAAACCAGCGCTACTTAAAATAGTGCCTTCAAAATGTTTACATTTATCTTTGTGAAATAACACCTTTTTTTTTAGATAGCAGCACAATTTATTTTATCAGACTTTGTGCCAACAAATGTCTTTAATGAAATAAATACCAAACTTCGAGCCCCATCTCACCAGGCCCGAACCGATCAGCCCCAATCTCAACAGGCCCAAACCCACCAGCCCCCATCTCACCAGGCCCGAACCCACCAGCCCCCATCTCACCAGGCCTGAACCCACCAGCCCCCCCATCTCACCAGGCCCGAACCCACCAGCCCACACCTTAAATCCCCCAAACCTCATAACCCCACCCTACTCATCCAAAACCCACCACACCAGTCGTCACTTTACCAGCCCCAAACACACCAGTCGCCCCTTTACCAGCCCCAAACCCATGAGCCCCCTGACCACATATGCCCCCACCCGTACCAGCCTGTTATTAGCATCGTGTCTATAGCAACAGAGTTCAATATTTTAGTTAAGGCTTCATTAAATGTTTCCAGGTGATTACTCTGCATGACGTCATCAAATTCGGGGCAGACATAGCTAACGGTATGGCCTATCTGAGCTCACTCAAGTTTGTCCATAGAGACTTGGCAGCCAGGAACTGTATGTAAGTCGCACATCTATCGTGCTACATATATCATGCTACATTTATCGGGCTATATCTATTGTGCTACATCTATCATGCTACATCTCTTCATTGCAAAGTGGGGTTGTTTTTGGAATGATGACTTGATTTTTTATGCACCTAAAATTAGCTAATGTAACGTAAAATACACATCTCTGTTTCCTCAACTCATGACCACATCATTAACAATACCATCCTTCTATTCCCAGAGATTGAATGCCTTGACTTCACAATTTCCTTATAAAATTATGACAATACATGCAGTGTAAATAATGTTTGTATTTCTTTTAAGGCTAGACAGCAGTCTCTGTGTTAAAGTCGCAGACTTCGGTCTGTGCCGTGATATCTATGAGAAGGGCTACTACACAAGTGACAATAAGAAGAAACTACCCATTCGGTGGATGGCGTTAGAGAGTATTGAAAATGGAGCCTACAGCACCAAGTCAGATGTTGTAAGACTAAAATTTCTATCTTGTTTCAGATGTTTTTTTTTTAAATTTACCCATCTATCATTTGATTTAAAGATCTGCAAGTTTAAAATATTTTTTGTCACAAATCCTTCCAGTGGTCACTGGCTGTTGTCATGTGGGAAATGTTGACACGCGGACTGACCCCATACCCTGGAGTCGATGGATGGGATGTCGTGAATTTTTTACGTCAACGGCGTCTTCCACCTCCCTACTTCTGCCCAGAGACTTTGTGAGCTAAAACATTTTTTTTAAATTGATGGTTTTATTTATTTTTTAATTCACTTAATCGGTACAAATAAAATTTTAGAAATTCCCTTTTCTTCCCTTATTTTTATTTTACGGTTATACAAAATGTACATTTGGTCAAACATCAATTATTAGCTTATTACTAATGTTAAATGACATCATCCACAGGTACAATATAATGATGTTATGTTGGGCCAAGGACCCCGGTCAGAGACCAAACTTTCAGACGATTCAAAGGGAGTTAATGCTTCTAATAGAAGAAAGTGTTCAGCACTCTCTAAAACTAAAGCCAGAATCAGAAATGGGCCAAAATGTGTACATAGATTTGCCAATGGATAATAACGAACGCCTTGAAAAGTCTCAACAGAAACACGGAAGAAAAGAGAGCATTGTTGAAATGCGTAAGACTGTTCCCCGAGCTTCTGGTGTAGACGGAGAACAAACAGCAAAACAAAAATTATCAAATGGAATTATAAGTGAGGAAAAGTGCTGTAAGAAACTCACATCGGGACTCGGTGAATTCGAGACAGCAGGAACATCCAAATCTGAGCCAGCGAATTCTGCCGCTCAAGAAGAGACCCAAGAGATTGTGGCCAAGGGGGAAGACACAGGCGATTATGCTTTGTTAAGTATTTTTTCAACAGCAGTACCAAAAGTTGTAAAGAATGTTAAAATAACAATACCAGAATGCTATTCCGACAGAGATGTAAACAGATCAGCCATTGGAGTTTACGTCAAGCTGGTGGGGAACTATGAACCGCCCCGGAAGTTCTCGAGTCCGTTCCGAAAGTTGACGAAACGATACAGCAAGAGAATGGCAGATAGAATAAATATAAAACGCCAGTCAAAGAATGGGGTTAGTTCTAATGATTCCATTATAAGGGGTTTGTCGCACAACGCGTCAGAATCTCCAACACTGGCGCTGACCACTGATGGTGCCGCATATTTTGAGCTAGAGCCAAGGTCTGCAAGGCTAAGTACAATTTCAGACGACGGGTGCAGCTCAACCAGAACGTCTTACACAACGCGCACAGCAGGATCTGTGTGTAGTGTGTGGGGCGCTGCTACTCCTGGCTCTTCATTCAGGAATATGACAGACATCAGCATGAGATATGGTTCCAATCCCTCTCTACTGCACCCCAAAGGAAGACCGTCACGTCCATTCAGTGAAAATAAACCAACTGTCAATGATGCGACTCGACTGAATAATTCTCCTCTGAGTGCGAGCTGTTGCGTCATTTCGGTACAGGAAGAATCTGCTGATGTTTAGTTTATAATTTCTACACGTTCATTTGGTTAGTCAGCCGTCATGGGCCAACTCATGGCCAACTCAGGGCCATCATGGGCCAACTCATGCTTGAGGTAGTGGTTAATTGTGTTTGTTTTTATCTTTGTGAGGGCAGTAGGCAGGTCCAGTTTACTATTTTAAAGATCTTTATTTTTACACGCCAGATCACTCTGATGGACAGCATGGTCTTCCTATCATTAAACATGGGTGTCCATCAGGCTGCTGTTCTAAGTGGTATAATAATGACATAATCTTAAACCATGTCCAAACAGTTTTTTTGTTACGGTTGTCACTTCATTGTGGCTTTTCTCTTCTCCATTTCAGTTTGTCTCAATACAGAAAATTCTATATTTCATTGTATAACTTTTAGTTCTTAAATTCAAGTATTTCAAAGCGAGTCACAAATACAAAAAATATATTTATTAACGTAATCAAAATTTCTGGTTAAAAAATTGTTACAAAGTCTGTATTTACTTGTGATTGTTAGTATTTATTCTTTATAGAGCATGCCCTTTGTGTATATCTGAAACCCAAATAAATGACTTCTTAAACGCTTGCCAGTAACACTCGATCAGTATCAATCACAAGAAAAATAAGCTGTGGCTATTGACAGAAAATTGAATGTGATGAAAAATAATGAAAAGAAAAACGTCATTTTATATCTTTACTTGTTAAATCTTTTCTAATTTAATGTCCCAGATACGTCTTTGTTTGCTTTAGCATTCAATAAGATTTGCACAAGCTGTGCAGAGTTTTAAATTTAAAAATATTCGTTTCAAATTTAAAACATGCTAATATAAATTTTTAGGTCAATATGTTTTCACATCGATCGCATTTCTGCAACAAGCAAGCTCAACAATTTTAACTATGGACATCCATAGAAAGTTGAGAGACCCTTAATGTCAGTGACGGAATTGTGACGTCGTGTTTGAGAAGCAAATATTATCCTGAGGCAGCAACGAGAATTTTTGAGATGTATATATATATATGGCATCATTCCGTCTTCGCGAGACTATGGAGTAGCTATATTGTAGTCCTACACCTCGACGAGTGGCTCACTAGGCCAATCCTGGAGTGACAATCTCGACTGCATTTAACGCAGGAGAATATTGATTCCTGGTTAATTTTGGCCTTCCGTGCTGTTCTTTTTGTTGCAAGGGCTTCGTTCCACACATCTTCTGCCTTTTTCACTCCTTTGTACACTGCCGTTCGCCAGTTGGAACGTTGTTCGGCAATGATCTCCCATTTGTAGACTTCAATGTTGGCTTCCTTCATGCCCTTTTTGCAAACGTCCATAAATCTCAGGCGTGGCCGTCCTATAAATCTTGTCCCTTCTGCCAACTCTCCATACAACAGCATCTTTGGTATACAGATTTCCTCCATTCTCCTGACATGGCCAAACCAGCGAAGGCGCTTCTTGCTAAGAGCGGAGAATAAGCTACAAATTTTGGAACGTTCCAATACCTCTGTGTTAGTCACTCTGTCCTGCCATCGGATGCGTAAAATGCGACGCAGACATCTTTGATGGAAGCTGTTTAGTTTCCGCTCGTGACTGGTGTATGTGGTCCACACTTCACTGCCATATAATTAAACAATTATCAGAGGATCTGACTTCTATGGAGCTTTTTAATTAGATTACAGAGACACAAGCAATGTGTGTAAATAAAACAATATATGTTAAGCTTTAACGATGGTTACACAATAGAAACGTTCAAACTTTTCGGCAAATTATTGTATCAGTAACTAACACGCATTAACATAATTATTACCTTTAATTTACATTATATAGCTATGACGTTTTAAGCTATGTATACTTCACTTGATGTTCCCTTGGGTTCACCAGATGTTTGGAGAGGTGCGATCTGATGACTGTGCACCAGATTATTCGCCATGAAAAAAATCCCAGGCCGTGCGTTTTCGCAACATCCAGTGGAGACCACATCATAGTCTCTTTGAGACGGACGGAGCCCAAATAAATGATACAGTATTGCAGCCGAGCTAGCATTCTCTATGCACAGACAAAATGAATGAATGCATTCATTTAAAGCATTTATTAAGTTAAAAGTAGAGCTGGCTTTACAATTGAAAATTCTTAGCAAGGCCAAAGCCATTCAAACACAGTCCTTGGTCGGGGCTCCAACAAAAAAAAAAAAAAAGTATTGATTTTATAGATTGAAAATAGATATAATTCCTTTAACTGCCTATGTAATCAATTCCTAGAAAATGATTACTTTCAAGTTTCGCTTGCTGTAAACATATTGTTGACTGGCGTCACATTGGAGTTTTCCGATTACATAATCATTAACTTGCAGTGTTTCGGTTTGTTTTGGAAACAAGCATAAACCATTTTATACAATGCAGGTTCTGCTGTTAAAATTCAAACTTATGTCAAAGGCTTTTAAAGTCAATTCAATCGATGAATATTTATGGTTAGATTTAAGAGACGGGTCAAAACACAAAAATTATTCCCAAAGTTGTCGTGTTCTTTTCCAGGTAAGTTATATAACTTTCTCAATAATGTATACAAAAGTAAGTCTATGGTTAGATTTGTCATCTCATTTTTCTTTATCATGAATAAATCAAATTTATAGTTTTAATTTCAATATATTGTTTTAAATTCTATTTTCTTTATTTGGTGTCCTCATTATAAAGAAATCGTGTTAACATTGGTTAACATTAATTGTACTACATTGTGGCTCCTGGTTACTTAACAACAGGTGAACTATGTAACACTGACAAGAACGTTCCTTGAGAATTGTTAAAATGTTGCCAGGATGTCAGTGACGTAGCTGGGGTTAGTGCTGCCCGGGACGGGTCAAGATTCTTGACGCATGCCCTATAAACAGACAACCCTTATACAAAGAAAAAAAATGGCGCCCTGTGCAGCGCACTTTAAACGCCAGTGTCAGGAATCGACTTGATGAAAATGTTAAAACTCCTAGAGAAGAAGCACGATAAGATAACATTACAAAGTACAAAGAATTGTCTTTTCTGTTGTAATCAGGGCTAGGGCACCATACTTTTCTGTGATAAGCAAAGCTATGGAACGATTTGAAACCAGTCAATCGATGTACGGCTCTAAATTTAAGTGACCTCGATTTATATCCGATAAGCTTTGTCGTACAAATCTATGTAAGTCTTTCTGGCTTAGCATGTGCCCTTCCATTCATGTGTCTTCATTGTTGGGTGGACCACTCATTTCATTCATTTGCATTGCGCAAATGCCAACACGTGAAAATGTTATGTGAAGGTGGCATTAAAGACATAGAAAACTTTGATTACATTAAAATAAAGCGAGTACAAGTTTATTTTCAACCAGAATTGTTTTCATCTTCACTTTAACCGGGGGGGGGGGTCATTTTATTACTTATTTTTAATAATAAATTTATTTTACATAAATTGTCTTTTATATTTAATTGAAATGGTTGCTTACACCTTTTTAAATAAACTGTTCATTATGTTAGTTTGCTTTGCGTCTTTTATAGAATCTTAAGTTACACAATTTTTTGAAATCTCAGATCTGTATGTTTTAGGACTCGCTGTGACTGATAACAAAATTATGGACTCGTCGTCAAAGGAGCTCCTGTGTTCTGTTAGAGACGGTTCTTTGGAAAACATACAGAGTGCTCTGGTTCATAACTGTGACGTCAATATGACAGACGACAGTGGGAAGACCTCGCTCATGATCGCAGCAGCAGGAGAAAGATGGAGTAGTCTTCCTTGTTTAAAACTCTTGATTCAAAATGGTGCCGATTTAAACCGGGTGGATACCAAGGGCAGGTCGGCGATGAGCTCCATAGATGGAGACGGACCAATAACTTTAATGTTTGAAAAGCTAAAACTCCTCTTGGAAGCAGGCGCGGACCCCAACAAGGGTTTGTTTTACAGCTTTCCAACGCTGATGGAAATCGCCTTTGATCAGGAGAAAATTGATATAATTCGCTTGCTCCTGTGTCAAGGTGCTGACCCCAATCTCTGGCGATTCCCGGCACTAGCCTTCCATTGCTTAATACGGGATGGTCACGAAAATCTCATTCGGAACATGATCATCAATGGGGCTTTACCCGAAAATTCGTTAGCCATCTGGGCCTCACCCGGGAGTAAAATGTTCGTGTCCCCGTTGACAACCGCTCTCTACTATGACAAGATCGGACTAGCGCGTTACTTTATGGCGAATCTTTTTATGACAAAGAACGATCTTTGTGACTGCGCTCTACAACAGAGGGCACTAGCAGCATCTATGAGAGGGTGTGGCACATCTGGTCTACATCTGCTTAACAGCATGCGCAGCAAACCGTTTCCTCTGCGCATCTTGTCATTTGTCACCGTTTCAGAAAGGATTGGAAACAAGGCAGGTGGCCATGTTGGAATCAAAAACACTCCTGAGATTCCTGAAGATTTGAAATCAACCCGGCGCTTGTCTAAGTTGTGTGTCCATGGTTGGAGAGATATTCATCTTTGTCTGGACCACCGTACAGATCTACGTGCATGGCCGTTGGGGGATTTTAACATTAAAAAATGCAGCTGTGCCGATTGCCAAGGAGATGGTTTTGTAATCATCAAGAAATGTAAATGTCATAGTACTTGAATGTATATATTATCAAGACAGATGCAATGTATTTATAATCTTCATTTGGGCAATGTGTGTGTATACATAAATTGTAATTTTTACTTAAAGGGGTGTGTATTATAGTCTTTGTTAAAGGAGGTGACAACAAATTGAAAAATTGCGTATTTACAGAGCACACACTGCTGGATCTAACCGAAATTCATAAAAGACTAACAGAAGACATGTACATTTTCCACCCAAGTATAAGCTCAGTCTTTGTATAAGCTCTTTTTTTTCCCCGACCAAGCTTTTTTCTCGACATGGTAATCTGTTATTATTTTTATTATAATTCAGGCTTTGTTACCAGTAAACTATTTTAATGAAAAATATTAATAATAACAATAAAGTTCATTTTTTAAAAAAAATTAGACATATTGTGGCGTGTCCAGACCTGTAGTCTGTGGAGTGTCCAGACAATAGTCGACCCGTAGGGGTGGTGGGGGAGTCCCAGATCGGTACAGACTAAACGAAGGATCAACCGTGTCAGACAGCCCGCGACGGGATGACGGTGTTGGTTTTATGACCTAAGACCAACTGATCAAACAAAGGGTCAAGCTTGCCACTTTGCCTGTGACGGGATGGATGACCTATTTCGCGGTGGGAGATAGGAATGGGATCGGGGCACTGGGAAGGAATCTCTAGGGACGCGGGGCGTATAAAAGGGACAGTCTGACGAACCGGGGAGAACTCAGCCGGGGAGAACTCAGCCGGGCAGGCAGGTGGACGGACGGGAGTTAGAGAGGGACCGTGACAGTCGGAGTGGAGTACGACAGAGAGATCGAGAGAAATAAGTGAAGTCAAAGGATAAGACAATTAAATGTTCAAAGACTATAACCCTCATTGTTTTGTCATATTGGTGCACACGAGGGACAGAGTGTACAAGGTTGCAGATTAATTAGAGAGCAGAGACGAGCAAGGCTCTCTACAATATTAATATTAAATATATTAATTTGTCTAATTTTTCTTTTAATTTTTTTTTTTAGAAATAATGGTTTATATTTTAAACTACTCGTAAATATAAATATTAAACTTCAAGAAGACAAACGTACAACGTATATCCTACATCAATTAAAGGATACATTTTATTTCCTTTTAGTTTTATAACGAATGCTTTTGAAATAATTGAAAGGGGAAAATCCATTACTAATTTTTTTTTTTTATTTACAATCTAACATGTATTTATGATTTGAAAATGTCTTCAATCGTCTTTTTTTTTTTTTACTTGTCACTATTATACATATACCGTCCATGTGCTACCAACAGGATATTCAAGCGATATATCAAATTATTTTATATACCGACTAAAAATACATAGGGTTTTTTTTTCAATTTCATCACTTGGTGGGTATGGCATAACCTGGTAGATATGGTATCACTTGGTGGATATGGCATCACTTGGTGGATATGATATCACTTGGTAAAGTTAAAAGAATTGGGAAGTTCTGTGGGGAGATTACCTAGAGCTACAAGCAGAGGCGTAGCTGGGTTTTTGGCGCCCTTGGCTAATTTATTTTTTAAATAATAAAAATGTAAAAATTAGAGATTTAGCGGCGCCCTTTTGAACTGGCGCAGGCCGGCGCCCTTGGCAACTGCCCCAATGCCAAGCCGTTGTTACGCCTCTGGCTACAAGAGCCACCAACATTCTAGGCTCCTTGGGGAAATGGTGGATTAAGAAATGTTTAGGCTTGAAATGAAAAGAAGGGCTATTAAAAGATTCGGCTTGATGGTGGGCTGGATTAAGGTAGGATCTTCTATGAATACATTTGTTGTTATACCAACGTGTGTCAAAGTTATCACTGACATCTTCCTACTCACCCGAAATTATGTTATTCTCCTTACTGCTTTCTTCTTTGTTGTGTAATGAGTACTCATGCCTACCGGTGTGGTGTGTAATGAGCACGCATGCCTACCGGTGTGGTGTGTAATGAGCACGCATGCCTACCGGTGTGGTGTGTAATGAGCACGCATGCCTACCGGTGTGGTGTGAAATGAGCACGCATGCCTACCGGTGTGGTGTGTAATGAGCACGCATGCCTACCGGTGTGGTGTGTAATGAGCACGGATTCCTACCTGATTCGTGTATAAAGGGCACCCATGCCTACCGGAGTGGTGTAAGGAGCATGATCAAGCGATCACACAGTGAGATGGAGTCTGTCTTTCTTGCACCAAGACCATTAGTGTTCTTCGGGATGACATTCAGTTTGATAAGATGCATTTACTGTTTTATCACTAGATTGTCCGCATGGCACACCAAAATCAACCATGCAGTCTTAATAATAGTTCGCCACTATATGTGCCATCCTTTCCCACTGCCATTCTCTAACTGTGGCAAAGTTGGACAGGTAAACGATAATAATCAGATGAGAAATACCCCAAAATTAAGAAGTAGCATATTTTCTCAAAATATTATCTTATTATGATATAGTTCTTTTGTAACTTAACTTACTATGTTAGCCATTTTCTTACATATAACAATTACCATAGACTTCCATGAAGCAGGCAGTTATATCTTTACATGTTGTTTGATAGAAATGGACCGAATTCGAGGATTACAAAAATAGCAAGGAAATGGCGTATTAGGATATAAAGCTTGATGGCCTCCCCTGTTACTGTGGCAACACAATGAATGATACTGAAGGTGCTCTGTTGTTAGAACAAGGTGAAGACCACACTGGGGTTTCCAAAAAAACGTTCACTTAAAACGATATTTTACCAGTCATAAAACCATCTAGAAGTGGGCTCTGTTGACACACTGGCCTTCAAGCGTCTAGTACACAGTTGACCTAAGGGCTCAGGAAATCAACATTAACAATTGGTTAACAATTGTTTTTTTAAAATCTTAATTATAATAAATTATATGGCCCCTATCCTATTCCAACATATAAACTGGGGAACAGCAAAAGAAATTCAACAGTATTAACAACAATTACTACAGTAGACTACACAGTGACAACTATAACAATCTAGTAATTGAAATCATCTCAGATTTATTTTACAAGTCCAAACAATACAACAAATCACATCCAGTAGTAACCAACACCCTGACTTTGGTTCAACATAACCAGAAAATAACCTACACTACTTCGCCTGGCAAATGAACCATAAATACCCACTATAAATGATTAGCTCATATATTGAGGCTGAGGTTACAACCATTAAGCATGTAGGATTGCTGGTCATTAGTGTAGCTAGAGTTGGGGCAAGAAAATTTAACTTCAATGTCCTGATCACTTGTCAACCACGACAATAACAGTTAAATCTATAGGCTTCAATTGCCATACCTTGTTTCCATTATTTTACAATTCAGAAATGTGGATGTTGCATATGTAAGTTCTTAATGCCTGGGACAGTTGGATAATAATACATATATTACAAGGGCTGTTGTTACATCGGATCAGCAAAGTACACCAGTTACCTCATTAGACTTTTATGTAACCTTACAAAGGGGCATTTACTACATTGGATAGCACTCCCTCTAATGTGGTATTTACTACATTGTATAGCACTGCCTAAAGTGTGGTATTTACTACATTGTATAGCACTGCCTAAAATGTGGTATTTACAACATTGTATAGCACTGCCTAAAATGTTGTATTTACTACATTGTATAGCACCGCCTCAAATGTAAAACTTGAATTTAAAACACACAAAAAGGACCATAACATCTCAGAATAGTAAAGAGGTAAAAAACTAAACTGTGACAAAGGTAAACTATCAAGAGCATGGCAATGAACAGAAGTTCTGACTTAAACTTAAATGAAAAATTGGCAGAGAAAAAAACAGCAGTGACAAACCATCAATAGGAAAATGCTGAAATCACACCGGCAAATAAACTAAATTTAAGGGCCCAGTACACAAGCTAAGACATGCTTTTGACACTCACAACTGAGGGCCTCCTACACAAGATAAGACATGCTTTTGACACTCAAAACTGAGGGCCTTGTACACAAGGTAAGACATGCTTCTGACACTCGCAGCCCGAGGGCCTCATACACAAGCTAAGACATGCTTCTCACATTAACAGCTGAGGGCCTTGTACACAAGCTAAGACATGCTTCTCACATTAACAGCTGAGGGCCTTGTACACAAGCTAAGACATGCTTCTCACATTAACAGCTGAGGGCCTCATACACAAGCTAAGACATGACATGCTTCGGTCCTCACAGTTGAATCATTACTGTATTTCTAGCAGCCACTCCTCACAACTGAATATATCAAGATCAAACCATTTGTGACTTTACTTGCATCTTAAAAAACAGCAACCTCTCAGTTTGTTCTATGCCCCAAATACATATGAGAAAGTCACAGCAAACATTCTATGATGGTTGTAACGAGATCGTGCTCAGTCCCTTGTCATGCTATGAAGCCTGCGATATGATATATATAGTAAACAATGACACCTCATATAAACTGACTAACTAGAGTCAACAGTCAGTCAGCATCATACATCACTTCAAACACATTTTAAGCTTACACAAATGCACCCTCACAAAACCAGATTGTAAGTGATCAATTTGATCATCAAAAAAGTAGAGTTTTGAAAATAGACAGATCAAAAGTTCATTAACTACAACATGTAAGCTCTATTTCAATACAAGAGCAGACAACTCAATGCAAATACCAATTCCCTTTATACAATATTGAAACTCCACTTGTTTTAAATTGATCAATAAAGCTGATGGAGAAATCTAACAGTTTGGAACATAAAAATACTATTTTTGAATTTTTAAAAAAATAAACACCTTAACTATGGAATTAAAAATTGTGTTGAGCAAAATGACCTGACTTTGAATGTTTGGCTGACATCAGAACAATTAACTTCACTCAATTTCTACCAGGACCTGTTTAGTAAAGAATAAAAACACACATTTCTTCCTATTCATATTTCACCAACACACACTATAAAACTTTTTTTTTTATTAAAGATGCCACATAACTTTGTCTTTCATAAGAAATCAAAATGTCTACACTGCCCAACATTCAGACTTTATATATCTTGCAATCCCGCACCAAATGAAAATGAACACCTAAGTATCTTTAGATCATAACTCTTTCTCCGATGCTTGCAGTTTCTTCCACTCTTCAGGATCATGTTTGGGCATCAGCTCCCTGACTTTCTTTATAAAATCTGCCTTCTCGGCACAGCCTTTGCACGCACTGTCTTCACCCCAGTTAGAAAG
The DNA here is from genome assembly GCA_964017045.1 of Omphiscola glabra. Classification (NCBI taxonomy): domain Eukaryota; kingdom Metazoa; phylum Mollusca; class Gastropoda; family Lymnaeidae; genus Omphiscola; species Omphiscola glabra. Next base: position 37,102,824 of record OZ024799.1, read on the forward strand.
AATCTTCTTGAGTTCTCCGACTTTCATCTTATTCAGCTTGGTGAAGTCTGGCTTAACATCTAAATATTAAATTGACCAAGAGATAATGCAAATACAATTCAGAGGTGGGCATTTAGGTTAACTATATTTACACACAGATTGTTGTAGTAAGAAAAAACACCACTAGATAATTACATAAGATTCATTTTTGTAAAGCCCTATATACCGGTACTTTTATTTAATTTTTTTCATTGTTCAAAATTTATTAAGGCAGCTGTAACTTAACTGTTTGAGAGTACAAATTCATTTTGTCCACTGTAAAAATTGGACAGCTGTATTCCATTTTTTAGCTTTTAACTCATAACCAAAAAAAAAAGCTTCTCCACAAAAGTCAGTTTGACATGGTTGTTTAGCCAGATGTTTATTATTCTTCAAGTAAACCTTATCAATGTGCTAAATTAACATAATGAATAATGGATACTATATATTGGGATTTTTTTTTTCTTCAGCAAGTGGCCTAACTAATAGTGAGCCAACTGAGAACTCACAATATTTGAAAATAGAAAACAAGATAAAGATAGAAAATGTATAATTCACTTTTACTGTTTTGAAAAGAACTAAACTGAAGTGTCATTAAGTGAAAGAACAGACTAGTATTTTCTCTGCACTGAACTATAAAACTAATCCGTCCAACTGTCTGAGCGTTAAAGATCTAATGAGAACATTGAAAATATGGGTCCATATGAGAATTCTATAAAACAAACCAAACTTACCATATCTCAGCTCACAAATCTGTGAGTCCATAGCCTTCAGTTTCTCACAGATTTTGTCAGAAGGGAGATGATAGCTTAAAGGTCTAATCAAATTGCTTAAGATGCCTGTAGCTGCATCTTCTGTCCCACCGACAAAGTAACACTAAAAATATAAACACAAATAGCTTTTATATGAGTTAACTAGACATAAGTTCCATATTCTAAAGTGAATTTCCATGGCTTTTTCTTAAAATATGGAAAGAATCCATGAACCATAACTATTTATTTGAAATAATAAAAGGAAAAATATCATTTGATGAATAATTTATTCTGTGCCTATGGGGCTATGGCCTTAGCATATGTTCTAAAAAGCTTCTATTTTACTTTATTTTCAGTTGAAGGTGTCTTTCATTTGGCCAAAAAGGGAATAGAACCTTTTTAGAAAAACTACAATGCAATGACTGGAGTATCTTAATCTGATGAATATGTAAAGCTTTAAAATGTAGATTAAGGTCAATGTACGTACAAATCGGTTTTCCTTTCCACCTTTTGGCAACTTTTTGCAATACTTTCTGAAGGCTGCTTCCAGTTTTTCCACATTGCCATATAGATCTTCAGATATTTCTTCCTTAAATTTGTTTATGGCACCAATACAAACTGCAAGTAAATAAAATAAACTATAAAATAAACTATGAAGAACTAGGTCTGCTTGGATTGAATGGTACATATAACTCATCTGTGTTTGATAAATGTTTCTAGACATATTTTGGATGGTTCTTTGGTTACTTTAAATGTTTTAATCTCTGGTTAGGGGCCATCCATAAATGACGTCATGCAAATTTTGCCGATTTTTTTCCCACGCCCCCATCATCACAAAAAGTTAGACACCCCCCCCCCCTCAAATATAACGTCACAAATCTCTGCACCTCCCTATAAAAAGTCCCTGTATCCACTACTGTCCTTAACAAACCCTTAAGAAATTCACCTCCCGTGGATATCAAATAACTACACCTGTGTCAGAAACATTTCACTAGTACAGTGGTTCTTAACCAGGGGTAAAAGTACCTCCCCAGCCCTGAGATGTGGAAGACCAGAAATTGTATTCAGTGGTGTAGCTAGGGGAGTTAGGACAGCACAGGGTGACACCATCTCAGGAGGTGACAACAACTTGAAAAATTCCTTATTTACAGAGCACACACATTTCCCACCCATGTAACCAATCAAAATGCGTGTTTTATTAAAATTTCAAGACTGAGGCATCAAAACGTCACGAACAAACCACTCTGACCATGTTTCAACATCGAATGAAGTGTTAGGTAACTTTTGTAAATGACAGGAAGCTATATTTATCTCAATTCTGAGAAATAAATCTATCCTTTGATGACATTTACCTCCTCACCTTCAATTAATTTGTTGTTGTTCTTGTATTTGTTTCACCTAGGACTAAGTTTAAAAAGAAGAATTGCATCGTGGAAGTCGAGCGGGGAGGGGTGTGTGTGACACCACAAGATAACCGGACCGGGTGACACCAACCCTAGCTACACAATTGATTGTATTTGCTGCCTTTCATTATTTTTTTTAAAATAAGTTTTTATGCATTTTGATTAGCAGCAGAAAATGTTTTTTCTGGGGAATTTTGTTTGCCCATTGCTTGTATGGATAATTTTTTTCCTTGTTTCTGAGAAGTGAATAAAAGAAATAAAACTATGATAACTAAACTATTTAATAATTTTATTACAATATAATTTATAAGGTTGAGGGGGGCTTTTATGTTTAAAACGGGATGGGCCTACAGCTGCAAAAAAGGGTAAGAATTCCTACCCTAAAGCATTTACTAAGATAACAACCATTCCCCCCCCCCCCCCCCCACGGTTAATCATTTTGCTTTGTTCCATCCCACTTCACGTCTAATTCTATGACTCCTGTCTCATGACTGTCATTGTAACTACATCCCGATTCTCCTCCTCCATGGTGTCCTGTAACATCGCATACCTGTACCGATTCTCTCAGTGATAGTAGTTTAAAATAAAAAAATATAATTGTTGTAATTATAAATGTTTTAAAAAATGTTTGTAATTTAGGGTTATTTATTGCAATTCTTTACTACAATGTTCCACTTTTCATGTGATGTCACATTGCTTGAGCCCCCCCCCTCCTCACAAAAACCTGATTTCACCCCCCCTCCTCACAAAAACCTGAGTGACGTCATTTATGGATGGCCACTTAATGAAATATACAAGAGCTAAAATTTGGTGCATTTCTATTCATATTTGTATTTTATGATTTGACAAAGATAAAAGAAAAGTTGACATTAAAAGAATGTGTAACTTCCTTCAATATTCAAAATTCATTTATGATTCAGACTCATGATACTGGTATTGAAACATTGCAACCTGAGCATTAAGAATTGACACATAAGATGATCAGGCCTCTTTAAATTGAACTGAACGTAGCATTTAAACAAATATTGGATAAACTGTATGGATTGACCAGGTCAGAGAATTCTTAGAAAACAGGAAAAAACTAACGCCAGAACTTAATTTGAAATGCTCTCTCCCCCAAACTTGATAAACGGGAAAGCAATGAATGAATGTTTATAATAACTTATTGTTTGCAATCTCTAACGACACAAGCCAAGCAATCCAATTTAACTATATATTAAATAGGGCATTAAAAATAAAGGCTAAAAGAGTAATAATTCATTAATTATAATGATATAAATATCAATAAAATATAGGCCCTATATTATACTAATTATAGTCTAGTCTTTCTTTGTCTCAAAAAATGAGATACATTATTATTATTATTACGGCTACGGCATTATAAAACTATATTAAGTACTATGCCCTTAATTTTAATAAAAATATATAGGCTAACTTAGTCAGCCTAGTCTAGTAAAAAAAGTTCCTTCAAAGAGTCGAAGGTACTGTAGTTGTTGCCAGCCACAGACTGGGCGAGACCGAATTATTTTAACAGGTAGAAGAGGTAGTGTAGGCAAGAAAAGTCTAAAACTAAAAAAACTAACCAATGAAAATTCTCATCCCTGTTCACTGTTGCTGTGTCAAAACAAGTAAGATCCAAATTAGTATTAGCCTGCCCTATGGCCTATGGCTATGACTATAATGCCCTATCCGCCTATTATAGTCTATATTTATTGTTAGTATGGGCACTATGGCCTATACTGCTATACTTTGACTTTACTACTCTGGGTAAGTAACGTACACTGAGTCACTAGCCTTCATTCAACAAAGAACTTTAAGAAACTGAATTATAATCAAACAAAGGAATGCTGAGGAAATTAGGCCTATAAAGTTTACATACCTTCACATTCTCTCTCATCTTTTTCCTTTTTTGCTTCCGCAAAGGATGAGAAAAGAGCGCATACAAATAATAACAATGCAGCACTTTGTGTAGTTACTTGAAATAAGCTGGTCATATTGAATAGATATTACAATTTGAATAAATAAATAGTAAATTTACACCGACAGCTAGCAAAATTTTCAATGTACTTGGTGTAGAGTCGTAATTCGCAACTTTTTCAACACACACGATATTGTCGTTTTCAATCCCGTACTCTGGCTATTATTTAGTAGGTTTCTGCTGCTTCGTGCGTCTCAAAACAGTTACATCAGTGATGGGTTTTAATACTTAAATTATTTTTTTATATTGAATAGTTAAATAGGAAATAAAGCCAAGCAATGGAATGAAAAAAACAGTAAGTGTGCTATGTAATTAATAAGTTCTCGTATTTTTCGGTTAGGCTACGCAAATAACACGTCGTTTAATCATTAGAAAACGCCTTCATATAAACCGTGTTTTACAGAATACCGGTACAGTTGGCGATTTTTGATTGGCCAACTCCGTCGATACGTATGCTTTACTTGAGAAGGAAGTGACGGAATACACAATTAATTCTAAGTCTTCTTTCTTTGGTGTTAATTTTAGTTTAACGGAAGTTCAAAATCATACTTTTGTTTTCACATGTTGCTGTATAATCTGATTACTGTCACTGGGTGATTGAAATTGAAATTTTAGTATACAAGAAAGAACTAGACTAGGCCTACATAATTTTGTTATTAATCACATAAAATAAAAGAATGGCTATGCAACTTCATCTTAAATCAGACGTCTACCAAAGTTTAAGATCGGGGACATTTAAAAAAGTGTGTATTATTAACTAAATACTAAAACTAAAAGTGTCTAAAAGGCGCCTAGGGCCTAGGTCCTGTTCAGAAGAGTGTTCTTGTCTTAGATTCTAAGTAGACCTTAGTCGTCTTAGACTAGTAAAGTAATTAAATTAGACTAAGCTTAATTCACTATGAAAAGCTTTAAATATAAATAAAGCAGTACAATGCATGTATGGGTTCAAAGCATTTTTAAGTGAACAGAATGAAAAAAAAACAAGAATCATGGGAAAGGAGAATAGGGAACTATGAAGTAAAAGTTGCGTTAATTTGATACTATTGGTGCTGCGATGTCTCATACGGTCGCCATCTTGGTTGCCGTGACCCGTAAAAATAGGAATAAAATGTTAAAAAATAATTTTAAAATTTCCTAAATTATGTATCCCTAAACCTAACCTGAACCCTAAATTTATCCCTAACCTGGGTTTTGACCCTATGGGAACCAGGGTTTTTGACCCTATCTGAACCAGCAAGGCACCAATAGTAACAATTATCCAAAGTTGCTTCATTTTTCAATCACGGCTTGGAAAAATCATAAATTCATGTTAATAATTTTCTGCCAATAATTGACCCAATTTTCTTGTGTATATTATGAATATAGCTGAAAGAGGAAGGCTGTCTTTGTAAAAGAATTTTCTGCCCTTAGTTTATTTATTTACGATTATTTATAAAATGTTTTCAGGATGAAAAACCTTTACAAAAACTCCTCCATGCTCTCACTGTACCCCCAAGATATACAACACTGCGCTTTAAAAAAAAAGGTGGAATGAATGCACTGGAAGAAGTGTCAAAAATTCTTGATACGGTAGGCTTTGTTGTTGAATAACTTAAACTTAATGATATGCTACCTTTGTGAGCGCTCATTCTACATTAAACAAGGGGAGTCTAACCACAACCAATAAGAACTATTATTAGTATGTATTGTTTTTACAATGTTCCATACAACATATGTTGTGGAAATATTAAATATAGAGATTCTTCAACATGAAGAATAAGAATTTATAATTAGACAGCTAATATCTCTTCTGTTAAAAACTAGCGTAATTAACATTGCATGACAAGAGGGAGATGAGTGAGTAGCACATTGTAAAAGAATTGATGTTTTAGTTTAAATAGATTTAAAGTAATTATTATATTGCTTTTAATTTCATTAAGCAATGCAGCATGACAGGATGGGACAAGTTTGATGCCTATTTACATAGCATGCTAAAAGATTGCATAATCATACCAAATCGAGGTCCACATGACATAACTGAGGTAAGGATACATCATTATTTTTCTTTTACAAAATATCCAAATGTATATAAAATGCATTATTTGTATAGAATTGTCCCAAAAAATAATTATATTAAATCTGTATGACTTAGCGTATGACTTAGCATATAAATATATAATTTTATAAAAAGCAATCATCAATTTCCTTGTAACAAAAAATATAGAAAATCATTAAAATAGAAATCCCAATCTGAACCACATTCAATAGAAGAATTGTGTAAGTCTATATGGACATAATGTTATCGCCCCCCTCACTTTTCTCCATTACGCTGAATATTTGACATTAGCATTAACTGTACATATGTTCATTTCCTGTCATAATTCCTCAATTGTTTTTTTTTACCTTCCTTTCTACAAATAAGAAAAGTTTAAAAAAAAAAAAAGTAACATTTGTTAGACTTTAGCTATCCATATGTTCCATTAATATTTGTATTCACAGACAGAAAAAGAGGTTATTGTTGATACAGCATGTGGTATGGCCATCCTAAGAGGGGCTCATGTTTACAAGAACGGTATAATAGGAGCTCCACACAGTATGTCTGAAAATTCCTTGTATCATTTAATATATGGTTATTGATATACTTCAGTTTATACTTTTCTAGCATCCTTCCAAAATCCACCCAATCCATTGGTAAGAGATGTCTTTTTTTTTACCTTTAGTTTTACTATTTGTTTAAAGTGATAAGTTTGCACAAGTTTAGTTAGGTTAAAACTGATTCTTCTGTGCAGGTCTCAGAGTTGATGACAATGTGTCTGTGTATGCTGATCTTGAAGGCAAGTGTTTAAAGGGCACCACAGTCTACAGTGGGATGAAGGTTCTTGTTGGGAATGGTATTTCTCAAGTTTCCAGATCAGACATTTTTAATTCCAACACCTCACGTCGGTAAGTTGATTGTAAATAGTTGTGTTTGACATACTCCCCATAAAAAAATTGTTAGTTATTGTAAAATTGTTATATATGACATACTCCCCATTCTAATATTTTTAGGGATGACATAATCCCCATTCTAATATTGTTATTAGATGTGACATAATCCCCATTCTAATATTGTTAGATGTGATATAATCCCCATTCTAATATTGTTGGATGTGACATACAACCCATTCTAATATTGTTAGGTATGGCATATTCCCCATTTTATAACAAGAGGTCCTTCAAATTACTATTGCTCTGCGCTGAATTTTTAAGTGGCTAACATTATACTGGATTTAACTTTCCCTTTTAGTCCTTAAAAGAAACTTTAGAGTAAGATTAGCAAGATAATAAATGTTTAACATCATATTTTCTTTTGTTGTGAAAGTGCTGTGTTAGTTGTTTTTTTCTTCTTAAATAACTTAAACCAATACATATTTGAAATTTGAACATGTTTAATGGATAAAGATGACAGACTGACTGTAAACTATTTGAAAACATTTATTGAATAGTGGAATTGGCATTTTGATGACAGAACCTATATTTCAAGCACCGTCCCTTTCTGATCTGAACCTGGATTGGGTAGTTCCTCAGAACCTCCCATCGATTGTGTGTGTTCATGTATTGGATCCTAAACAAGGGGAGACCATTCTGGACATGTGCGCAGCTCCTGGAGGAAAAACAAGTCATATTGCTGCCCTTATGGAAAATACAGTTAGTTTATTTGTGTATATTATCTTAACATGTCTCCAAACTTAATATGCTTTACAAATTATGAAGAATAGCATAGTTTTAGACATAACATGTTAAACTGAACAATTGGAACATAATTTTAAAATGTTTGAATTGCATCCCAATTGTTGCAGTGTCAGCACATTATGTTTTGTAAGAATCAGATTCAAGTTCCTGAAAAAATTCCAGACAGTTAAACAGTGTAGGTCAATTTCCATGTAAATTCTACATTAAGTGAAATTCATTCTGCTTCAATAGTAAATTTGAGCAACTAAAATATTATATTCCATGACTTATTAATTGAAGTAATTGTTTATCGCTAGAGGCATTTAGAAATAGTTGTTTACGTTTACCAATAGGGGCGTATAGTGGCACTGGATAAAAGTCAAAAGAGAGCACTGCTGATGGAAAGATTTAAAACTACAAACATGGAGATCTATAGCTTTGATGCTACTCATGCTGTTTTAGCTGATGCAGGTATTTAAAAATAAATTGTGAGCTGCTCACAACAAAATTGTTTATATATTATTCATACATGATCTAGTAAATATCTTTGGTTCAGTGTCCCAGAGAATGTCATGCTGTTCCATAACCATTTATTATAGTTTCATATTAAACAGGGACGTTTTTTTTTATAATTGGAATTAATGAAATTTACCCTCAGTAGCCACCTATGTTAAAAACTTGTTCCATTAATTGTGTTGCAAAGGTGGTAGGACATTCTACAGCAGTTCAGTGCTGTATCAATATAACACATGATTATAAATCAAACCTTGGAATCTTATGTTTCAGATTAATTAACCATGTCAGATCTTGTTACCGGAAACTAGTTCCAAACCAATTTGTTCGATTGGGATTTGTTTCTAATGAAATTTGTTAAACAGAGATTTTTTTGTATATAAATGTTTTCTAATGTGCGAGTGAGATATGGGGGAGAAAATTTGTAAACTTTTAAATAGAATTATATTTTTCTTCATTATTTCCATTTGAAAAACATTGCTTTGAGCAAATTGATTTTGTACTAATTTCGGGATATGGTCAGATAGCATGTCTCTGAAGTGTTTGTCAGTAGAGTAGATAGTTTTTTTCTATTTTCATATTCAGGGACACTGAGCAATGTCTAACAATAGATATAATAACTAAATAAACTGTTGAAACGCCATCAGCTATGGCACTGCAGGTCTGTTGTTGACATATATACTCATAAAAACGTGTTGCTCTTGTAAATTTGTGTTATTTCTTTTACAGTAATCACAGGAGGGCCTCCTTATCCACCTGCATCATTTGATCGTATTTTAGTTGATGCCCCCTGCAGTGCCTTAGGGCAAAGACCCAGCTTTATAAATAACATCACTCTTAAACAGCTGCAATCATTTCCAGTTATCCAGCATCAGCTGCTGCTCACAGTAAGTCCAAACACTTAGCACATTTGTTGCTATCTTAAATTCTGACATTCTTGACCTTTTTATGACATAAGTAATTATTATTTCAGCTTTTGATCAGGTAATTAGAGGAACAGAGAAACAAATTCAATGGTACATTGAAATCATGGGGTAATAATTCTTTTGATTTTAGATGTAACATGAGAGCTTCATTCAAAGCATGCCCTGTTAAATTTCAAACTAGCAAATTTTAGCATTAACTTACCCTAGATTGCAGACCTGCCAAACCTTCCAATTATGTTGGAATTATACGGATTTTTTACCCCTCATTCCGACCTTCCAACAAACCCCTTAAAATTCAGATTTCTAGAACATTATAATTTTTCACCCGTCATAAAAATACGAAAGTGACAACAACAAAAATTTGGGTACGACAGGAAGTGTTGCAATTGTTTTTAGAAATTTTCTACATGTCCGGCGACCGGATGAATAAGTGAATATGTTCTCGAGATATTCATCCAGCTATTATATATTCCACTAAGTCTTATGACTGCCGTAACAAAGTTTCGCGAGATATTTAATTTTTCCGTCACATGACCGCTAATAATCTATCAGAGTTTACGGTACTTCAAGATAGTCCGGACATTTACAAGAAAAAGAAATAAGTTCAATTCTTCAAAAGAAATACTAGAACCATTGCTGATCTATATAATGAACAAAAGGTTAAAAAGTGACAATGTTAAATAAAACGTGACATGCCCACCGGATGAATATCTCCCACACTATTTGTATGTTCGCGGGATGTGTAGACACTGTCTTGTTTTTATTGAAGTGAACCATGATCTCCAATTCATTCTTCAATTATCAATTGATCCGATCGTGTTTCATCCTTTCACTAGGCTAAAAAATAATTCAGACCTTTTTTTTTTTTTTCAAAGCGTTTCTTAATTAAAGGGATAAATCTATTGAAAGTGGTGGCTACAATGATACTAATAAACATATTCTAACCCCAAAAACATACAACTGAAGCTGAAAGTAAAAGCAGTGAATCTACGACATCCATGTCTAATTTCTTTGCTAAGGAATCAGGCGATTCAGTTATCAGATCTGAAGTTTTTTTTACCACCTTTCTTATTTCTCTTAGCCAACTTCGATCATTTTAATGCCAGAGTCAAAGAAATGTTTCCAGACTCGCAGATTGCTAGAAGATCATGAAGAAAAATTACAATGAAAGAAAGGCAAGCATGAAAGTTGATAATTTTTCTAACTTGCTTGTAACTAAAATCAATTGCAATGCTAACCTTCAGTTGTCCAAAGAGCTGTTGGACAAGTGCAAAAAATGCCGCTAGGGATATGCTGGAAAACTGAACTCTTAGCAGCCTGTGTATATATGTAAATGAAATGGATATTCTGTTCTGTATATATCATTTTTTTGTATATAAACATTTACAGTAATGTTTTTCTCATGTTCTGTGGACTCTTAAAATACAATGGAGGTAACTTTATATTTCTTTATAAACTAAAAAAAAAGGCTTGTGCATTAGGCGTGCACCCCCCTACAGATTCTTTTTCTGGGCAGGTCTGGGATTGGTACTATGTAAATCAAGTCCTTGTGTTTTTTAGTCATAATAGTTACTTTTTTAATTTTTTTTTACAGAATTTGGTTATGGAAATGAACAAAAAATAATTAATGATTAACTGATTTATTTTTTTATGATAATCATAAGTTTTTTAAAAATAGTTTTGTTGTATTTGTTGCAGGCAGTGAAGCTCTTAAAACCAGGGGGCGTGATAGTGTACAGCACTTGTACAGTTACCAGGGAAGAGAATGAAGATCAAGTTTCTCGACTGCTGGCTAAATGCCCTGAGATCAGGCTTGTTTCTACAGTAATATTCTTAAGTTTGTTTAAGAGTGCTTACAAAAATTTTTAACTGTGATATGGTATCCTCATTATTGCTGAATTTCAAATAGGCAGATTCTTTCAGCAGAAACTTTTCAAAGGACTCTAGAGTCTTTGTTTTTTAAGGAATGTTGCATCACCAATCTTATTTGAACATTTTGAAAATGCTTAATCTGTTACAATTTTTCTAATAACCTTCAATAAATTAATAATTTTAAAAAGAATAATTGCTGATTTAAGCACAACAGAAATAGTTTCACTATAGAATTATGCATATCAGTTTAAGTTTTGTTTTTAAAAATATTTCTTTCGTAACCCTCACCCACCAAAAGCCAAGCATAAAAAAAACAATATTTCCAGATAAATCTTTTTTGACTTTTGTTTATTTTTTCTTCAAAATAACTTTTAACAGTTAACTCAAAAAATATATATAATTAAAACTAATAATTTTTTTTATTCCCTTACAAGCCTTGGCATGGAGCTGGCGCAGACTATGATTGTGACTTGACTAATGAACAAAGATCTCAGGTCCGACGATTTGACCCTAGTGATATAACAGCGGACCCAACACATATTGTCTCATGTGATTATGACACTATAGGCTTTTTTATAGCCAAATTTCAGAAAGATTTTGTTCTGTAATTTGTAGCTCTTTAAATAATTCAAATACGGGTAATTATTTTTCTTTTATTTTGTGTATATCCAATTTAAAAATTTTAAGAAAATGTTACTGTCTTGTATAGATATATTATATAAATCATGAAAACATTTTAATTAGAGATATTTTGACGGAATGTCATAGACTGGAATTAAAATAGGAGATATATTTGAGATTGAGTATCACACCTGATGGCATTTGGTTTATTTTTCTTTGATATTTTATACCTCGGGAATACCTATGTTTTTTTCATTTTATTTTCCTATTTGTGTCAATATGTAGTGTTGTGTAATATGAAGATGCTATTACATGTACAATGATGTGATGACAATATGGATATCAATTGGCTGAAATGAGTAATAAATACTCCAAAAAAAAATAATTTCAGGGGAATTAAACTAAAAGCTTCATGAAAATAGGAACATAACTTGATAGACACTTTTAATTTGAATTTCTTTTAAAGCAACGAGTAGTATTGCTATAAAATGCATCTATTTGTAATTCCCTCCCCTTAAAACAACATTTCTCAACAAAAAAGAAACACTTTTAAAACAAACAAAAAACATTTGATCTTTAATTTGAAATGAACAAGTTTTATCAACAAATATTTTTTTTTAATTCAGCATAAATCTCTCCATATTGAAGGGATATGATAATTATGCATGCCTTGCCTAATTTATGCTTTTATTTCTTTATGTTGTTCAATTTTTTTTAATTAACTCAACATGTGACATTTGTTTCAAAATGTACTTCTGAACTGAAATTCATGTGCCTGTGAACTGTACAACAATCAAGTACATGTCTAATATGCCCATGATATAAGAAAATGGATATCATTGAACAGCAGTTGATCTCATGACAAACTAAATATATGTACAGTGGTTATGGAACTTATTGCACAGAATGATTGAACCAAGTCATATACAGTACTTTAAAATTTTGTGTAGTTTTTTAAATTTATAATAGATTTTTCATTTAATTTGTAACTTTCCACTCTCTTGATCTGTTTGTCTATTAATTGTTTTACAAGATATTTCTTTAACTTTGCCCTGATTTTTACATATAAATTGTAAAAGATCTTTTTAAGGTACAAAATTTACTCATGAAAATAACTGGCCATTTTTTTAATTATCTATATATATATCTTTATATATTCCCAAAAACCCTTGAGAAGATATTATATACATAATAAGCTGTTACATCACCTCTTGCCCGGATCACATAGTTAGTACATTGCTCTTTAAACTATAAAGACAAAGTGTCATCTAGGGAATATAATATTCTACAGTTTAATTAATGCAAAAATTATTTTCCGTAGATATTTGTAGACCTGTTTACTCTTACGATTTTGGCGTACAGTGTACGGTTTTGAGGTGTATACATTATATATACTGTATGTTTATTTTTTACTATTAAGATAATGTATTCAACAATTTTGTGTTCATATTGTATGATTTTAGGAGATTGAGGGTAAACAGGTCTGTATTTGTAAACATTTTTATCCCATATTTAGTTCAATAACTTTCTTCACAAGGCTAAATGTTTGGCCTGACTTCAGAAGAAACTATCACTCAAGCCAGCACAGACTTGTCTTCTGTATAGTCCTTTAGTTCTCTGCTTCTCCACCTTCAACAATAACTGTCTCAAAAATGATAGGTTCCAGGGGCTCATCTGACTTATCTTGACTGTTTCTTCTCTGAACCTGCCCATCGTTGGTCTTGTACAAAATGGGCACCGGTGCACACGCTGGGGGCAGAAATTTGTGTAAGGCACTGACCATTGTATCTACAACTTCAATGGGGCATGCTCTCGCCAATGGACGCTCCAGACAGTTCACAATATTTTCTGCAAAACTAAGAGATAAAAGAATGACACGGTTTTAAGCTTGGAGAAGTAGAATGAGTTAGAAATAGAGTAAAAAAATATTTTTAAAGCTTTTTATTCAAGTCAAATTTAAACGTAATAAAAAGTAGAAAATAATTTAAATTTCTTAAAATATGTTAGGCAAAACTTGTCTGTGGAAATGCACTTAAGAAGCCAAATGTTTCCAATTACATGAAGAAGAAACTTTAATATGTGTCATATTATTTTAATTTTTAAACTTGTCTTTGATAGTATTTTTTAAAAAAGTTTTTTTGGTTGTTTTTTCCACTTTTTAATATTAAAATTGTAATCTTTAAATTATCGACAAAATAAGAATTATTTCCTGTTTTTAAACAAAGACAGCATAGCAAAGTGACTTAAGTGACACAATTCTTTATTGCACAATAAATAAAATTTGATGCTACAAACTATTCAATTTGTGAGTAGAAAGAAAGTCTTTAATAAGCCGTTAGATAAGTTTCATAGAGATTTTTTTAAGGGGTCGGCTTTGCCTTTATTTTTTTTTTTTTTTTTTTTTTTTCCTCTCCTTCTTTGGAGTGTGAAGTTCTAGCTTTTATACACATTAACATTCAAATTTATGTGAATAGTAATTTGAATGGCTATTGTGAATGGTTCTTAGCAGTGTCTTTGTGGTCTTAGCATTTTATTTTAGTGCTGCAGTTATATTTATACAAACAAAAAAAGAAGTGAACATGCCCAAAATGCACCACTAAATATTTTCACTTGGTATCTAGCAGAGATTGTTCATGGGGTGCTTAGCAAGGATCGTCTTTCACTTGGTATCTAGCAGAGATTGTTCATGGGCTGCTTAGCAAGGATCGTCTTTCGCTTGGTATCTAGCAGAGATTGTTCATGGGATGCTTGGCAAGGATCATCTTTCACTTGGTATCTAGCAGAGATTGTTCATGGGGGTGCTTAGCAAGGATCGTCTTTCACTTGGTATCTAGCAGAGATTGTTCATGGGGGTGCTTAGCAAGGATCGTCTATTGCAGTGGTTGGCAAATTCATTAGTCAAAAGAGCCAAAAATCAGCAGCACGTCTACTACATTTTTTTTAAAAGTAAAATTTCTTTTCAAGAACCATGTTTTTCAGACTCGATTCCGATTTGTGGCCGACTGGCCGAGCCACACTCAAGTTGCTAAAGTGCTGCATGCTGCTCGCGAGCCGCGGTTTTCCGACCACTGATCTATTGGATTGTTCATTAGGTCATAAAAGTAACTGGCCTGTTAGCCCAGGTAGATCTTCTGGAAGTTTTACATTCTACTATCACATGAGCTTATCAACAAGTTCCCACTTACTTGCAAGTTATGTCATGTAATGTCCTGTGTGGGGCTATCCCTGCATTGGTGATATCTTTACGGAAGTTCTGTGTCTTAAGGAGAATGCAGCTGGAAATGCGTGGCCCAAACTTAGACACACAGTCAAAGTGATTCTTGAATACTGAAATAGGCAGGTCATTGAAATAGAACTGTGCATAGGCCGTGCACATTAGACACACTGGTTTCAATTAAGATTTTACCATATTGTTCATGTTCAAACTAAAAAGCAGCATTCCATTAAATTAAAAATAATTTTCTGACTAAAATATTTGTTATTCCATTTCAGTAGGTCAACTATTCTTAATATCTGTGTGATGTTATCAGTAAATGATTTATGTATGCTCATATCTTTCTTATTATTGTATATGTATATTATTATGTGTTTCTACAAATTGTATGACCAGAGCAGCCTAAAATAAAGATATAGTTCAAGTCTTTAATCCTTTTGTGAATCAATTTTTGATACGTTTTAAAAAAGAAATTGGAAATGATGGCACTGATTTATTAGCTTCACACCATAAATAACAAAATAAATTTAAAAGTAATAAGGTACTGCAAAGTATAACTGTTAATAAACTGTTTGATGGAAGAAAGGGGAATGGCATAAGCTGCGAAATTTGTGAGATCCTCATCCTACTGTGAAGTAAAACAAACACGTTGAGCAGTGCAAAAATACTATGAGAATACCTAGAGCAAGAAATACGAGACTCTACAAGCTGCCATCAACCATGAAAAGCAAAGGTGTTAAAACTATTTTGTCAGAGGGATCCTCATAGTGACAGTCATAGCTGACATGATGGCATTGTCTATTTTATGAAGGCTCAATGTGAAGTGGTTGACTTACCTTGAGTATCTTCCATGGCTGTACAACTTTATTTGGTGCCAATAATAAATGAATAGTACATGTATTATAACTTTCAGGGAAAAGATTAATACTCTTGGGGAGATGATCATTCCATTTCAGCATGCAATCACCATAACATTTGAGTAATCATCAGAGACAGTTTTTAAGAATAAATTTAAACCCATGGGTTATTTCATTTTATTATTCAGGCTAACATTTTATTCAATGACAATTCTAAGTTAAAAAGAATTTGGTTATTAATGAAACAAATAAAATGTAAATCTGTAAGATCTCTGTAAAAGTACAGGTACTGAGTACGTGATCTTGGGATGTTCACTTTAAGGCCAAGTCAACTCATCTTTTTCTTAAGTACGATTTTGTTTTTTTAGTGCCTGACGTTAGCATGCAACTTTTTGTATGAAAAACGCATGCTGATTATCTGCCAATACTCAATACAGATTTCTGCAATTCTCTTGTTCTGTAGGCTGACTGTAACTACTTAAGTGTGACCAGCTTATACCTACACTTTTATCGCCCCCCCCCCCCTTTTTTTCTCTCTCTCTCTCTCTCTCTCTCTCTCTCTCTGGGGGCTATTTTTGGCGAAGCAAGGACGAAACAATGTATTAAGGCGCTTCATGTAAGTAAGGTACATCAAATGGTAGTGGGTTTTTTTTTTTTTGTTTTATGAAAGTCATGGTGACTTCCTTTACCTAACTTACGGTTAAGATCTTCACACAATAGTTCTTGGCCCTTTTTCCACTCTTCAATACTGAAAAGCATATCCAGTTCCAGTCTCTGCGTGACGTTGTCGGAGCATCGTGTGTGAATGTCTCTTAGGCAGTCGATTGTCTTTTGGAGTATGCCTCTCCTTGGGAAAATATTACTATAAACATCATTGTGGCTATTTACATGTCGATATAAACTCTGTTTCCACTTAAACTTTTTCATGAACCACACTATTCTTGTCATTTTATTTTTTATTAAAGTACCATTTTCAGTGTCAAAATGAATAATCATAAAATTAGAACTACTATACTCATTATTTATAGTGTAGGCAGTGGTCAAGCTGGAGCTCCTAGTGAACTCTCCTAGTGAGTTCTCCCTGTGAGTTCCTTGATTTTTTTTGCGCCCCCCCCCCCGCCCCTTTTTTTGCAAATAAATGCTCATTATTATCACATAATCCCTTCGTATGCCCGACAACATTATTACCCGCCTCGGTGTAGACAGTTAACATATCTCTCACATAGATTTTCAAGCATTTCATTAAGTAAGGGCTGCAGCAAACTCATACAAAATGATACTATTTAATTTTCTATCGTAATACAGACGCAGTTCTTGGCAGATCTTCACAGTTAAACACATCTCCTTCAACCTTCCCCTCAAGAAAGGGTGGTGTAAGCTTAAGATCAGGAGATTGAGTTCAGCCTTCCCATCAAGAAAGGGTGGTGTAAGTTTAAGATCAGGAGATTGAGTTCAGCCTTCCCATCAAGAAAGGGTGGTGTAAGCTTAAGATCCGGAGATTGAGTTCAGCCTTCCCATCAAGAAAGGGTGGTGTAAGTTTAAGATCAGGAGATTGAGTTCAGCCTTCCCCTCAAGAAAGGGTGGTGTAAGCTTAAGATCTGGAGATTGAGTTCAGCCTTCCCATCAAGAAAGGGTGGTGTAAGTTTAAGATCAGGAGAGTGAGACGGGTAGGGGAAGTCAATAACACGTGAAATGACTCGCCCATGAAAGTTTTCTGCCGCATGGCAATATATTCATTGAATTAATGTATGTTCATTTTTAAGTTCATGATTATGTTTGTTAAATTGTATGTACAGCGCAGTGAACCACGCTATATAAAACTAATAATAATAATTTTCGAGCAATATGGCTGGTCACTCCGTCCTGTTGATACTACTATCTATTCACATAAAGTTTCCAGAACCTTCTCAAATAATGAACGGACGTATTGTAGATGTTCAGTTTCAAAGATGTTCGTCCTACTTTTCCGTTGAGATGAGACCGTGCACTTCCAGAACGGCGACATTTCTTAACAATATTCAGCTTAAACGTGTTATTGTGTGCCGTCTTTTTAAATCTTTCTCGGAAATGTTCTGCCACCTTTTTTCAAATCACCACCCCACCCCTTTTTTCGAGACTAGCTTTGTATGAGGGAAAATTGTGCTCAAATATGAACTTTTTTCCTCCTCAAAAAGACCTATTTCCAACAAAACTCCCCAGTACAACTTCCCTGATACTTCAAGGAACACGTGACGGCTGAGGCATTGCACGGTTGACAAACGTACGTACGCGTTCAAGACCCGTCAGTTTCAGAACTGTTACTTTTTTATGCGCATGCTGCGCACTAGTCAAGTTCCTAAAGAAAATATAAACATTCTCTTACCAAAAGCGTCGATGGGGGCGATGACATTAAATCAAATGCGTGACAGCAAAAAAAAGGGTACATTCTACCCAGCGTTGTGCTGCCATCAGGCACTAACTGGTTCGGCACTTGTCGGTTATATAGAAAAAAACGTCAATTTATTTGTATATTTAAAATAAAAAAATTAGTGCAAAGTGTGTGACGGCCGATGGGCGACACTTTTGGGATTTATATAAATGGTGTGTGTTTCGACGGGGGGGGGGGGGGTGCTTTTTAAGAGGTCGCACCGGGTGGCATTTAGTTAACATTCGCATAAGCCTGACTGTGTTTGGTCTTTTCGTACTATTTTTTTAAACCAGTGGGTGGCCGAAACAAAAGGCTTCGCGGGCCACGTTGATAGCGAGCAAACAATTCGCGAGCCGCCTTGATAGCGAGTAAATTGCTCGCGGGGCGCATTTTATTCCACCTCATATGGAATATAAACAGCCACTAAATGCTGTACAGGAAAAACACGATAATGCCCTTCAGAAACCCTTGCGCATTTGACAGGATTTGCCCTATATCCAGGTTGTTGTTTTGTTTTTTGTAACAATATGCACTTTGCCTTTACATTTTTTAGTACTTTAAAATATAATCTATCAAATTAAATACTGTTAAAATTGCGAGTCCAAGAAATTCGATGGCGTGCAAGGAGAGAAACTCTGCTTACAGTTCAAATAAGCTCAGATAAGAATTTAGAGTTTACAGATCAGGTATAATTAAATTCAATCACTATGGAGATGGGCAATCGAGGCTCGGATGATCCTTGATACCCTATTTTCATTTCGTTATCGTAAACTACAAAATCATGTACCTAAAAAAGTTCTTCTATTCGGGGAGTACAACTCCCCTTCCTCCTTTTCTAAGCAACTGTGACCGAAGGAACTTTGAACTGTAACAAAGTTGTAAAAACTTATCATGGTATTAAATTATTTACCTCCCGTGTTCTGGGTGAAACTAAAGTCTTAGTGGTAAGCGTAATCAGTCCGTAACAAGTGGGATTGACAGTGCCCCCACCCCCGGGATGGCTAAACTAAGTCGTAGTGCCGCAGTGAGTGGCCAAGAGTTTGTTGCCGACACCCTTCCACGAAAAAAAATTGTGCAGTTGGCACAGGAATGCCGCCCCTATAGATAAAGAGAAAAGATTCGCCCGGGGCGGACCACGCCCTCTACACCGCCTTCCTACGCCAGTGCCTGGAACATGTCTGAACTAGAACAAAACAAGTAGCCCATGTCAGTCATTCACACCCAAGACATTCACACTCAAATCATTAACACTAAAGGCATTCACACCCAAGGTATTCTAAAACAGGTCATTCACACTTAAGTCATTCAAACTCAAGGCATTTACACTAGAGACCGACCGAATTTCGGCTTCGGTTTCAGTGCCAAAAGTTGTCATTTGATCACTTTAGGTTTAATTTCGGTTTCGGCCGAAGCACAAAAGTTAACTTTTGGTTTAATTTCGGTTTCGGCCGAAAGTGATTGAGGTTTTCGGTTATCTACCAGAAGTCAGACTGTCTGTCTGTCTCTAGTCCGGCAATCCGATTTACATTATTGCACGTCGTCTTGCTGTCATCGAATGTTATATGACTAATACTCAGCGAAAACTGCTCACAGCTGCATGATGACCTACCTGTCCTTTGTTGCCAAACAATTGAATTTCAATTAGGCCTAGAAAAATGAAAGCAATGCTGTGGAAGAAAAACTAATGGAATGGTAATATTTATGTCATTATTTTTGTTTTAATTTTTTCAAAAATAACATTTGGAGCCTAAGGTTTATTCAATTCAATCATTTTTTTTATTTTCATTTTGATTTATCATTATCATGCTCATCAATGTTGTCATAAGCAAAGGTGAATAATATTGAATAATCCTAGGGAATCGTAATATATTTCCATTATTATTATTATTTTAATTATTTTTTTAAATAATGAATTTTAGACTATTTCAATTGATTAATTTCTTGAAGTTCATCATTATCATGCTGATAAACATTGTTATTCACGAAATGCCACGCGTGTGCATGTATCACGGGTTCTTATAATAATTATGCAGTAAGCTTACCGCAGACCTGTTTACTTTAGTGATTTTGGCGACCAATTTAGATGCCTTTTGCGATTCTCCGTCGAGACCCGTCAGAATAACAATTTAAAGAGACCCCCTTCCCGAAATATTAATACAACGATATCTTGCCAGCTATTCATGAAAACACAAAATCATTAGAATGACGATAACCGCGAAACATTGTGGTGATATTTTTATTTCCTTAATAACTGATTTTAGGTGACAATCGGGCCTGTTAGAGCCACAATAATTATTGTAGGAACGTGTTCTAACTTGTAATTATATTATAAAAGCAAAGGGCGCTCAATGGTCTATTTTGCATGATTCCCCCCCCCCCCCCCAAACGGTCCCCCGGTCCAATTTTTCTCTTACCATAGTACTTTAAAAACATTTTAAAGAAATTTAAATTATATTTAAGTTAAAATGGTAAAGGCCAAACTATTCATCAGATGTTTATTTACTAATTTTCACGATGATCTCATTCTTTAATAAAAATAATTTAAATATTGATACTTTCCCCCCTTTCCTTTTTCGATTTATTCAGAACGTATGCGTGATCGAATTTCAAATTATCTAAACATTTCGGTTTTGGCCGAAAGTCTCGTTATGCTTTTGGCTTCGGTTTCGGCAGAAAGTCATTTTTAACTTTCGGTCTAGTTTCGGTCGAAATCAGAAAATCACTTTCGGTCGATCTCTAATTCCCACTCAAGTCATTCACACTCAAGTCATTTAGACTCAAATAATTCAGACTTAAGTCATTCAAAATCAGTTCATTCCAACTCAAGTCAAGTCATTCAAAATCAGTTCATTCCAACTCAAGTCATTCGCACTCAAGATTTGATATATGTCACGTGCAAGCCTACTTACTCGCATAACTCTTCCAGTTTATCCATATCAGTTATCAGGGGCAGCCCCCCTCCAGCTTGTGGGGCCACCTGTGCCTCCATGACACATGTTTCCACTCTGTAGCGATAATCATCGGGACACCTTGCCTTCTGGCTGGCACCTGGAGATAGGGAGGGTGCGATATCAAGGGGGCACACCAGTAGAAGCTTATATAATCCGATGTAAAAAAACGCGCACAAACACATATATGGGTCACAGTTATTTCTTTCTTTCATTTTGAAATCAATATCCTGTCATACTGTTAAGTTAAATGAGAACAAAAAACAAAAAAAAAGCACGTCGACAAAGATCAAAATATGTTTAAAACTTCTAATTATTTAATAATTGGTGGAGGAAAGCATTTAAATACTAAAACTAATTTTCCAGGCCTTCCCATGTCGCTGAGTCGTAGGCTTAATTATAAAACCACATCAAAAATGTCTCTCTCTCTCTCTCTCTATATATATATATATATATATATATGGCAATGTGCCAATTTTTGTATAATTTTGTATTAACTTCTATTGTGCACAACCTTGGCTAAATATGTTTGCATATGGGGCTGGGTGCCACCTATGTTGCAGGGTGCCACCTATGTTGCAGGGTGCCACCTATGGGTCACACGAGGTTTTCTACCAGGCATCCACGTCATGAGCTGGGTATGCCTGTCCCACGGGGAACTGGAATAACAGCTCATGACGTGGACACACATGGTGACTACGGTTACCGGAAATTTGATCGAAAGAAATTTCGTCGACAGAAAATTGATCGACGGAAATTTGATCGAACGGAAATTTGGTCGAATCTTTTTTTAGTACACACGTTAAAATATTCGCCAAATTTCTTTTTGAACGCAATATACTGTATAGTAAAACAAAATAATGCGTTGAAAAATAAATTTTACGCAAAACTTTAACGTGTAACTAATAATAAGATTCGACCAAATTTCCGTTGGATCAATTTTCCGTCGACGAAATTTCTTTCGATCAAATTTCCGGATACGGGACACACATGGTGACTACATAAGCAAGGGGGAAAGTTGACCTCGGGGCCTGCCTGCCGTGTACGTGTTGTGTGACGGAGTGTGGATGTGTTATTGTGTGTGACCAACTCTGTTACGGATTGTACCTCTACATTAAAGCTATAATTCTCAGACCTGCTTTTTCGTTTTTCATTTTAACCTGTAACCACCCGGCTACATACATATATATATATATATATATATATATATATATATATATATATATATATATATATATATATATATATATGTATATGTATTTGAAGTAAAACCTCCGTTTTGAGACCCTCTCTTAAGCGGCTTCCTTCAACGTACGACCGGAAGAAAATCACCAATGCTTTGTACTATATGAACGACCTCTCTTAAACGACTTCCTCTAAAACGCGACTTGCGACCTTCAAATAATTCAATTTTACGACATAGCACCCGAAAAAGTCAGATTCCAAAGCAATGCTATATTTGTGCGCTTGAAGAAAACAACTTACCGTACAATGTTTAACAGCAGACAGTGCACTAAAGCAGAGATATGAAGTAGATGCACTACATCAGATAGGAAGTAAGATGCACTAAAGCAGATGGGAAGTAGATGCACTACAGTAGATAGGAAGCAGATGCACTACAGCAGATAGGAAGTAGATAACCAGCTCAGTAACACTGAGAATGAGGAAGATAAAGAACCACTGATCAACTTCTCCACGGCCTTGAAATACTCCAAGGAGCTGGCCAGATTTGCCCTGAGCCGGGAGGGGGGGGGGCCTTTCAGACCTTACCAACACCATGTCTGTTTGCCCTGAGCAAGGGCCTTTCAGACCTTGCCAACACCATGTCTGTTTGCACTGAGCAGGGGCCTTTCAGACCTTGCCAACACCATGTCTGGTGTTCAAAGTGACATACTAAAAGAACATGCACGGGGGGGGGGGGGGGGGGGATTATGCAAACAAACAGAAATAACCGCTTTCTTTTTTTTATTTTAAAAGTATTCAATGATTGAATAAAATAATTACAACAATATTAATATGCTTATCTTATATATAACTCTAAGCACGCACTCAGCAATAACATACGCTTTAAACAACTACCACACCAGCATTGATTTATTATTGGAATTAATGAGGAACAGGAAAATAGTGACTTTACTGGCTGTGGGACAGAGTTTAATATATTATTTCTGAAAGAAAGATGGTTGATATTGCCTATACATAATGGTAACTTTTTAATATTTATTTTACTTGTTAACTTAATTTTCTAAATGTCGCTTTTCGAAAATTTCCTACCCCTTTTTAAGACCCCTTCAATTTAAGACCTCGTTTTAATGGCATTTAAAATTATATAAATATTTGACCAGTCTTATATATATATATATATATATATATATATATATAGCTATGATACCTTAATATAATAAATTGTTGGCATATAGCCATATATCGGTCTTAAACAACGGACTAAAATTTAAATAACGATTGGCCTAAAAATTTAAGTAAGCCAT
Source organism: Omphiscola glabra (assembly GCA_964017045.1). NCBI lineage: Eukaryota > Metazoa > Mollusca > Gastropoda > Lymnaeidae > Omphiscola > Omphiscola glabra. Next base: position 37,126,512 of record OZ024799.1, read on the forward strand.
TGGTCTAACAATCAGAATAAATATTAGAATGGATGTTGGAATATTTCATAGGACTAAAATTGAAAGAGATAATGTCAATGGGCTAAATATTGGACTAGGATTATTTTGGACTACAATAATATTGGACTTAAATTGAACAAGACAATATATAAAATATTGGACTACAATAATATTGTACAATAATAATTGGATCGATCGCTTAATGATAAGCCTTTATTAAACTAAATTTTGGATTTAACATAGATTTAACGGAATAGTTTGAGAAGCTGTTTTTAACGGAGTTTTCATAGCTCCCTAGAAACTTAGTCTTGAAAAAAACAAAACAAGATAAAACTGTTATATCTAAAAGGAGAGAATTTAATTGTCTTGAAGATTACAAGCATGTAGCCATGCCATGTAGTCTAATAATCACATGATAGTAAATTTCATGACAACTTTCGGCGTAAAAAAAGTGTGTTACATGGTCAGAATGTATTATACTATTTTTGATCATTGACGTATTCCATGTGGATGATATTATACTTGTTGAAACTTAAAGAATTCTGTATTTCAACTAACTTTTGTAATATTAAACGCAACTTTGTAAAATAATCAACTACTTACCCAATGCATTTCAAATAACTGTTGTAATATTAAACGCAACTTTCTCAAATAATCAACTACTCACCCAATCCACAAAATAAGAGCAGTTGAGCTAGAATTCCCCATGTAGACGAGCAGTGCGCCATCTTGTCTGGGTGATTCACGTTCTTAAAAACGATGCCAGAGTTAAAGAGAACCAACCCGTCACATACCCGCCCCTTTCCTCTCCAAACTCAAGACCACCACCCCCCCCCCCCCACGTTCGTCCCGTTTCCAGCTTTCAGGTAGGGTCTAGACCAAGTCTAATAATTACCTTCGGTTCCAGTCAAGCCGTGTGTGTGTGTGGGGGGGGGGGGGGGGGGGCTATATTTAGATTACGGGCGCTGGAAGAAGCTTTCGTTCTATGCTCAGATCACTTTTGTTCCAGGACTTCAAAAGAGCTAGAATGGTTCGAGCACATATCGTTGAGGACATTTTTAAATACCGGTATCAATATTTAAATAAAGTTTACAACAACCGAAAACTTTGCACGTACTATGTTAATTATTTTCTAAATCTTTTTTCTTCTACTTTTTCTTTTAAGATAGGTTCAAATATAACCATCGAGTGAGCCCTGACACATCCATGGTGTGGTTGGAGGGGAGGGGGCACTCGGACATCTAAGGGGCTCAAAGTTGTCATGTGGACAAAACTGTATATAGTTTTTTTTCAAATTGCACTGAATGGAATGGGGTAACTCCGAAAGTCTCGCGAAGGCTTTGCGTTCTAGAAGATCTACAACAATGAAACAAACATTTCATTTTAACCGCTACTTAAAATTTGAGAAATGCATCATAAACATTAAGTCATGCCAGTTTATCTGACCCTAAAGGTTGCAGTACAATACAACCAGGGCGCGGCCATCTTGTCTAGCACCAAATACAGCTGCCTTGATTACTCTTAATGGGCCTGTGTGACGTGTAAGGGATTAACTTTAATCAGTCCTCTCCGTGGCCAGTGTTCCATTGAAGTTGTGATTTCATGTGTAGCTTGAAATCATCCATGCGTAGCATTATGGCACCAATATTTAGCTTAGCGTCATCCATGTGTAGCAAGATATCATCCATATTTATTATGATATAAACCATTAGTTGCTTGATATCACCCAAAAAATAGCATGGTAAACCCATATATATTTTGTTATCACCCGAAAGTAGCCTGATATCATCCATAAGCTACTAAGTAGCATAGGCCTACATATTTTGCTTAATTGCATCCATAAGTAGCCTGATACCATTTGTTGCCAAATATAATCCATATGTAGTCAGATATACATTTGAAGCCTCCATATCATCCATGCGTGTGCATAATATCATCCCTATGTAGCCTGATTAATCCATATGTCCCCTCATGTACATATGTAGCCTGATTCAGTGGTGGACTAGCCCACCAGGACAATACATACGTAGCCTGATACAGTGGTGGACAAGCCTACCAGGACAATACATATGTAGACTGATACAGTGGTGGACAAGCCTACCAGGACAATACATATGTAGCCTGATTCAGTGGTGGACAAGCCTACCAGGACAATACATACGTAGCCTGATACAGTGGTGGACAAGCCTACCAGGACAATACATATGTAGACTGATTCAGTGGTGGACAAGCCTACCAGGACAATACATATGTAGACTGATACAGTGGTGGACAAGCCCACCAGGACAATACATATGTAGCCTGATTCAGTGGTGGACTAGTCCACAAGGACAAAATCCGGTGGCCTGGTGAAATATGGACCGCAATGGCTGCTCTGCCCTTATATTTGGGCAGGGTCGGCCCTACGGTTGCTGGGGCCCCGGTCAAGCTTAACTTTGGCGCCCCATTGAAGTTTATTCATACAAATTGTGCAAGGAAAAAAATGGCGATTAGGTTATAAGTTTATTACCTAGGTTTTTTTTTCTAAACAAACAATGAACAACACAACATTTTTCTTAGCTTGTATTTGGACAGTATGAACAATTACACTACCGATGATTTTTTTTTTTCCTTTAGCCTTTAGATCAGCATATCTTTTCATTGCCCTTTCTGTTTTTCTTCCACGATTTTTCCTCTTTTGTAAGATCATTGATGACGCCCTAAGTACATGGCGCCTCGGGCAACTGCCCAAGTTGCCGGTACCTTGAGCCGACCAAGTGCCTGGGTCGGTTCTATCAGATAGATTTGGGAATTCTGAGCCACTTCTCACAATAATACTTGTGAATTTAATTTTCATCAGCGTCTACGCTCAATAATTAAACACTATGTCACTGATAAAGTGTAAGTTTGGGGTTATGTCACTGATAAAGTGTAAGTTTGGGGTTATGTCACTGATAAAGTGTAAGTTTAGGGTTATGTCACTGATAAAGTGTAAGTTTAAGGTTATGTCACTGATAAAGTGTAAGTTTAGGGTTATGTCACTGATAAAGTGTAAGTTTAGGGTTATGTCACTGATAAAGTGTAAGTTTAGGGTTATGTCACTGATAAAGTGTAAGTTTAGGGTTATGTCACTGATAAAGTGTAAGTTTAGGGTTATGTCACTGATAAAGTGTAAGTTTAGGGTTATGTCACTGATAAAGTGTAAGTTTAGGGTTATGTAACTGATAAAGTGTAAGTTTAGGGTTATGTCACTGATAAAGTGTAAGTTTAGGGTTATGTCACTGATAAAGTGTAAGTTTAGGGTTATGTCACTGATAAAGTGTAAGTTTAGGGTTATGTCACTGATAAAGTGTAAGTTTGGGGTTATGTCACTGATAAAGTGTAAGTTTAGGGTTATGTCACTGATAAAGTGTAAGTTTAGGGTTATGTCACTGATAAAGTGTAAGTTTAGGGTTATGTCACTGATAAAGTGTAAGTTTAGGGTTATGTCACTGATAAAGTGTAAGTTTAGGGTTATGTCACTGATAAAGTGTAAGTTTGGGGTTATGTCACTGATAAAGTGTAAGTTTGGGGTTATGTCACTGATAAAGTGTAAGTTTAGGGTTATGTCACTGATAAAGTGTAAGTTTAGGGTTATGTCACTGATAAAGTGTAAGTTTGGGGTTATGTCACTGATAAAGTGTAAGTTTTGGGTTATGTCACTGATAAAGTGTAAGTTTAGGGTTATGTCACTGATAAAGTGTAAGTTTGGGGTTATGTCACTGATAAAGTGTAAGTTTGGGGTTATGTCACTGATAAAGTGTAAGTTTAGGGTTATGTCACTGATAAAGTGTAAGTTTGGGGTTATGTCACTGATAAAGTGTAAGTTTGGGGTTATGTCACTGATAAAGTGTAAGTTTGGGGTTATGTCACTGATAAAGTGTAAGTTTAGGGTTATGTCACTGATAAAGTGTAAGTTTGGGGTTATGTCACTGATAAAGTGTAAGTTTGGGGTTATGTCACTGATAAAGTGTAAGTTTAGGGTTATGTCACTGATAAAGTGTAAGTTTAAGGTTATGTCACTGATAAAGTGTAAGTTTAGGGTTATGTCACTGATAAAGTGTAAGTTTAGGGTTATGTCACTGATAAAGTGTAAGTTTGGGGTTATGTCACTGATAAAGTGTAAGTTTGGGGTTATGTCACTGATAAAGTGTAAGTTTGGGGTTATGTCACTGATAAAGTGTAAGTTTGGGGTTAGAAGACATTGTGTTTGTTTTATAAAGCATAGGCAAATATCTGCTATGAAGGAGCCTCGGGTACCCGGTATAGTGAATTGAAAGTTAATACTGGGCACATAATCTTTTTCAAAGTACTACACAGACAATAATTAAGTGCATTTTATGTTTGCAAACTTAAAGAAAATTCACAGTTGTAATTGTAACAGTTTCCAGAATCCTCAACTAAGGAGGTCCAGCTTGACCACACTATAACAAAATTTGTACCGGCACCAGGCTGTTAAGGAATGCAATCATTTGCTTTGGGATGAGTCGATTTAGACCTCTAAACGTGTTGTCAAAGATGGTTTATCTAAATTACGTTAGTTGTGTATGACACATTATAACTGTGACCTTGACTGAAAACAAATACCCCCCCCCAACCACCCCAAGGAAAATAAAAGCAGGGTAGGGCCGCTTGGCCACTCCGGTCCACCACTGGCCTGTTTATCCATATGTGGCCTGATAACATACGTATGTCATTTGATATTGTTATGAGGGATGATGTGTTTTGTTACACGCATAGCCCGCCTTCCACGTGCATGACCCCTCGTGAACTCTCGTGACCGCCTTTGAAGTGTGGCCAACAAAAACTTTCCCTTGTTTACAAAAAAAAGCTTCGTTATTCAGAACCTTATAAAAGGATCTGGATAAAACGGGAAAGCAAAACAATGCATTAGACGGTTCTAGACATTAGTAGGAAATGCCTATTATATGAAAAGGGCTGACCGATAGAAAGTGAGGGAGATTTTCTTTTGATGACGAGTCATGCAATGTGTCATTATTTAATAATTTGTTGTGTGTAGATTTTCTATATCTTCGTTGTACCATTTTGTGCTCGTTGTATTTTTATATACAGTACCGGTACCAGCAAATCTGTAAGTTTATAATTTTAATCATATTTCTCTTGCTGTTATTATTTAATTGAAGTTCACAAATTTAAAAAGTTATTAATTGTAATTAGCTCTGGCCTTGATTGTCGTTTTATTTTGTATTATTTGTAAACGTTGGTATCGTCCTTTATTAGGGACTGTTTCTAGAACGAGCCATAGTCTAAAATTAAGAGATTAAATTCTCCGTTCATAACGGTCCGTAATAACATCATCCATAGTCTAACGTCATATTAGCAACAAACAACAAAATGTTTAAAGTGGCGTTGACATTTTGAAATAGTTCATTGTAATTGAACGACGATGCATCTAACATGAAACATTTTAAATTAACTTTACTGCGTCTGGCTTATTTTCCTAGCTATGTTTATGCTTTAAATCTCTTATATGTATGTTGCTTTTGGTAGGCCTACACCGTGCTTCCTCTCTAACCCCCCCCCCCCCTTCCCCACACACTTTTTTTTCCACGATGAGCTTCGTGCGTAACATCTGAACTACGGTAAATAGGTTGATTTTGTTTCTTTAGAAAGTTTTTTTTTTTTTTTTTTTTAAATTTTAATGTTAATGATTTCCCCCCATCTTTGTTCTGGGACGGCTACTGTTCTTTCGTAAGTATTTGTTATAAAATGAACGACGGTATCTTCTCTGTCGATAGGTTTTTGTACAACGTCATCATTATTACGGGATCCGACAACCGCCTGTTCCTATCAGTGGGTTATTTTATATTTTATATATATATACAAATGGTTGACGAGGGCAATACACCTTCACTACGACATAGGGCAGTAGATTTCGTTGCATATTAGGGAAAATGAGAAGTTAACTCTTCTCAAAATACGTTGAGAAAGAACGGCCCCCGGTTAAGCCCTTGCTATTAATTTTGATTGTGAAGAAATTAGAGCCTAGGTGGTTCTCAACCTGTGGGTCGCGACCCCTTTGGGGATCGCACGACCTTTTCACAGGGGTCGCCTAAGACCATCGGAAAACACATATACTCTACAGTTATGAAGTAGCATCGAACAATTTTTTGTTATTGGGGGTCGCCACAAAATGAGGAATTGTATTAAAGGGTCGCGGCATTAAGAAGGTTGAGAACCACTGGCCTAGGGCCTAGATTTAACCAAACGTAAAATTCATCACAATGGGGGGTGTATAATTTTCTAGATTTTCACTATCCATAGTCATCTATGATGGTTATATGAGGTAAAATCTAACTTGACTAAACACTGCCTGGAGCGAAATCCAAAAACTGCCCCCCCCCCCCCCCCCACATCGATTTTTCTGATAGCCGTTTATCATAAATTTCGTTTGTCCGCAATCCTTTAAATATAAAAATTATCGTACTCAATGCCAATGATTAGACAGTTTGCATACAAAACAAAGAAAACGATTCCAGTCCCATAATTACTGTAAATGCGGTGAATAGACTGGGATAGTGCGATCTTCTTTATATAAAGTATAGTTTCTGGTATAGAACGCTCCTCATTTTTAGCTGCACCCTTAAAGTTTCGTGCTATTTTTTAAACAATTTTTTTTAAAACTTGTCTCTCTTTCACTTAATTAAAGTTAATTGTGAGACTTACATTAGAGGGGAATAAAGTGGCATACCAATACTATTCATACTATTCACATACTTAGGCAGCACCATCGACATAAATGGAGGATCCGACTCGGATGTAAGGGCTAGAATCGGAAAAGCTAGATCAGCATTTGCGCTATTAAAGAAAATATGGGAGTCGAAGGAGCTAAAGCTGCAAACCAAAGTCAGAATCTTTAACTCTAATGTCAAAACAGTCCTACTATACGGAGCAGAAACTTGGAAAAAACAGAGAGCATTACACGGAAAATGCAGACCTTGATAAAAACATGCCTTAGAAAGATCATGAACATCAAATGGCCAAATACCATTACCAACAAAGATTTACTAGAAAAGACTTTCCAGGTGCCCATTGATGACGACATCCTAAAGAAAAGATGGAAGTGGATAGGGCATACTTTCCGAAAACCCCCAGACAGCACCACCAGACAATCTCTCTAGCATGGAGTCCACAGGGGAAAAGAAAGAGAGTACGGCCAAAGAATACATGGAGACGCGAGCTAGAGGCAGACATGCAAAATACGGGATACACCTGGAAAGGAAAGCACAGGACCGCGATGAATGGAAAATTCTTGTTGGCGGCCTATGCCCCAGACGGGGCATAAGAAGAATAAGAAAGACTTTGCATGGACCTGTTTGTATTATTCAAATATTTTTACTAGGTAGTCCAAACTGAAATTTAGCAGAGATTTGTGGTGTATTTCACCTGATAGAAATTTTTATTCTAAGATACACCACACTTACATTTTATGTAAATATCTCTATACATTTTTCTAAAATGTGATTTTCAAATTTGCTTAAAATCGACCAAAACTTGAATATGGTGGAGTGATAGGTGATCCTGGTTGGCCCCCCCCACTATACTTTTATAATATTAGTTTAAAAAATAAACAATTATCGGTAATTAAAATTTAATCCAACACAAAATTCACTATTAAAATTAGACACTGATAATTGACATCTTCTGTCAGAATACATTCAGCACAACATCACTGTCAATTTCAGCTTTCATATGTATGACAAAAAATATATGTGTGAGGTCACATATGATATAACCCCCCTTCCCCAACCCCTGTGTCGAACTTTCTTAGATCCCCTCCAGAGTATGACATACTTTATGGAGGAACGCTGATACTTATTGGTTTACAAAACCTATTAATGGTTGTCATAGGTTTACAAATTACAAACCATGACGGTTTATTTGGTTGCACAATGACAGGTGATGAATATCGGTATATTTAGTTAACTGCAATTTAACTATAAACTATAATAAACAACAGAAAAAAATAGTTCTTGGTTTATAATTAAAATTAAGGGCCTAATAAATATGAAGGCCCTTTCACTAAGGCCGATGTCCTCTATAATTATATTTAAAATGGTTTTTTTTTTGGTACATATTTCCACTTGTTTTCAGTTAAAGGCGCCATATTCTTATTTAAATATGACACTAACAATGAAATGTTCCGATGACCTTAACCATAGAACACTGTCACTTCTCTAACTAAGTACGTAGTCCTAAGTCACACTCACAAAGCTACAGGAGTAAAATTTATTTGGGCCATTTAATATAACCTGTAAACTGTCCACACAAAAAACATAGCTTAGGTGTTCATCATAATTTTTTCTTGAATTGTGCAAATTTTATTAGTACGGTACTAGTACTAGTACTGGTATTAGTCTCATGAACCTGTTAAATAGCTCAATAAATTTAAGATTGTCACTAGATATTTAAGTTTTATATTTTCCTTAATTTATATAATGCTACATAAATCACCATTTAACCTTAATAATGTGGTGTTCAACTACGAGTGTGGTTAGATAAGATCATGAGATCAGTACTCATATGTGACCTGAGATCAGTACTCATATGTGACCCATCTAATCTTTAAATAACTAATAATAATAATAAGTCAAGTTTAAAACAAAAAGAGTTCTGAATAAAATTCCACTACCGTGTAATTTAGTTTAAGAAAACAAGAGGGAATCAGCCATTTTCTGCAACTGATTTATTATTTTTAAGTTTCATTGTTTATATGCAACTATAAACACCAATCTTTAACCAAATAGTTTTTTTCTTTTGTTTTTTCTATAAAACGTCATAATATTCGTTTTTTTATTACTGAAGACTAAAGACAACTGTGATGACAAGTTAAAAATTTGACCAATAAAAAAAAAAAAACTGTGGTATAAATAATAATTTATATTAATGACATTTGTGAACCAGTACCCCTGTAATAGGACAAATCTAATAATTATCCAAATCATTTAATTTTTTTTTCCTCTTCTGATTAAATATTATGTCAATTAAAATTTAACATTTGCTTTAACTGTAAATGACTATAGCATTAAATGTCAAATTGGCTCATTCATTTCCAAGTACCAGATGTTTACACAACTATTACTATATTTACTAATAAATTTGAACGAAAGCTAATTAAAACATTTGTATGTAAAAATAAACGGCACAACATTTTAAGGATTTCTTTTCATTTTATATTATTTCTAAGTTTTAATACAAATATATGCTACATTTAAAAAAAAAACTTTTGATCTGTTTCAAATTTTTAAAAAAACAGACTGATCTCCACTATGACCTTAGTGCAGTTCTGTTTTTACATTGCAAGAATGCCCAACGCTGGCACAAGAGTGACCACTTAGGTAAAACAACAACCTAAATTGGGATAAAATGTTCTTGTAAAGTCATGACAGCACAATATGTGATTATGATCCCACCAAGAATTCTTGACCATCACGATTCCACACGGGAACTCCCCGAATCTCTCTCTGGTTGTATGGCATTAGAATCCGTCTCTCCTTGAATTTCTACAAGTCCCAACCCATCCTGTGATGGATTACTTAGGTCATCCGGGGATGCCTTGGCTGGAGGATAAAGTGCAGGGAAATGACTCATGCAATCTTGCATTGTGAGGAAGGCTTCATAACAATCGGAGCCTTTTGGTTCAGCTTTACTGTAGTGGAAGCAGGAGAATGCCTCTCTAAACTCAAAGCCACAGGGCCCGCTAGCCATTCCGCCTAAGCAGGGGCACTCCCAGTTAATATCACCATTGGGTAGAATAAGACCTGTGACAACATGAAGACAAGTTCAGCTAATAAATGGATAAGGAAAGGGGAGCTACAACAAAAATTAAAATCAAACAAACTAACTTGAAACATTTTTAACACGAATTAAATTACACACATTCTGTTTCTGAAAATTAAAGGCTAATCCAATGCCATTTAATGGAAGGGTGTGATGTTTGAATTTAACACAAGACTGTATAAAATTTTAACTCATTAACGATAAACACCTTTTTAAATAAATTCTGATAAGAGCTCTCGGGGATATTGCTTTGGTACAAAACGTACGCTTTTACTTATAATAAATTATTGCCACTGATATTCAGGGGTATATTAGTATTAACTTTAAATATAACTACTAGTGTACCGGGCTGATGATCTTCCTCATCTTCTTCCAGGTTGATGATTGCAGAGCTTGGCTCACCTAGATCTTCTTTAGTGGCAAATATAATTTGGTCCTTTCCTGTTTATAGACAAAGTAATTTTAATAAGGTATAAAAAAAAAAGTTAAATATCATTGAAAGGTTTAATCATTTTTAACTTTGTTCTAGAATCCAACATGTCTTAAAATATATTTAACATAACACATTTTCAAGACAGAAATAAAATAATCATAACTACCAAAGTCGGCTATGTTTGTTTTTGCTGCATTAATATTTGAAAAGGCTTCCTCACAGGGGTACTGCAGAGAGTTACATAAGTTTCACAAACAAAAATATGTAACAAAAATGTGACATCTGACAGACTTGGTGAAAACCAGTAACTAAGTTGGTAATAACTTTTGGCTGAAGCCTTTACAAATGGCTGCTATATATCACTCTATTATAATATTTTGCACTTTGTGTTTGTATAAAAATTATTACAAATAGCTGTTGAGCCTGTTGATTTCATGATTGTTGACTTAAGGTTTACTTGAAAACGTTTGGGAACCTCTGGGCTTAAGAGATAGTTATCAACACTATTTATTTGATTAAAGTTACAACTTAAATGAGCGTTGATGTATAGCAGTTATTTGATTTAACTTAATTTAAATATAGCATGGCCTAAAGTTATCTACCACTTCCGCGTCGACTATTAAAAAATTGTGTTTATTTTGGGTCTGAAGTGCTATTTTAGTGCTTATTCTTTAATGGATTCTTTAATGGATGAGGTAATATTATTTCATTGCTAAATGGAAATGTTTTTTATTACCCTTTTACATATTCATTTCAGCACATAGTTTATAGATAAATATTCTTAATAAGAAAAAAAAAAACAGAACAATTAAACAATTTAATGTATGAAAAGAATATAATATGTTAGCAAACAGAGTTTGAATTTATCAAAGTTTTCCCCCATGGTAACAATGAAGGGAATAAGAAGTGATAAGATCGCAGCTGGTGCCAAACTGTCTTTGCAGTTTGCGCTTCACGTGCATCCACATATTTTCTACATTCTATGTGTAGACGCCAGAGAAAGTTGGATCAACAAAGTATTGTTCTTGACTTGAACCACAACAGAGTGTTCATAGATTCAGTGTCTAAACTGATTTATGTTTGCATTGGATCATTAGCTGCCGATCCACCCAAACCTGTTAGAATATATCTCTCTAAAAGATTATGCACTTATGTAAAGTAATCACATGTCTGTCTAGCACGTCAACATTAAAAAGAGCATACCCTCTTTTTCAATACCAGCGAAAACCTGGGACTCTCTCTTCACTGTCCATGTGGCATTTCCGGTAAAATCAAAAAAGTAATTCAGAACCAAAAAACATAATTTTTGAATAGCTGACCTTGAAGTGGTAGATTACATATTATTAATAGGCCTATAACTTTATAATTTAAAAATTTAATAGTAAACCCCCACTTCATCATCTCTGTTGTTACGCATTACTTCACAAGATTAAGCTAATCTGTACTCACTCTTCTGGGTACGGTACTTAGATAAATCATATTTCTGCTAGTGACAAATTATTGCTGAGTTATGTGCCCCTAGTTTAACTTCTGGGGACAAATGTGGTTAGCGGTTATTTCTTTGTTAAATTAAATAGGTTGTTAGAATCAGTTTGAAAAGAATTGGATGCTGAACAATAAATGTTTAGTTTTCTAAATTTTTATCAAGAATTTTTAGGAAAAATATACGAAGTATCAAGTTGAATTAAGTATTTGTGATACATTCTCAACCAGTTGCGATTTTCATGATAACCACTGTTTAAATTATCCAACTATCTAAAAGTCTAGGAAAATACCCCCCCCCCCCCCCCCCCACCACACACCTTTTACTGGCTTTATCAACTTTATGTAATGTCAGTTAAAGCAGTGACCACTTGGGCTGCCTCAAAAATTCAATTTGAATCATTTTTTTTCATATTGAATAATGATAATGCATTAAACTGCCTCTGCATAGTTTTTTATTTAATTTTAGTCAATAAAGTTAAGTCACTTTTATATTTTCTTATGTAATTTTCTTATATTACATTATTTAATATTAAAATAACATACTTATATCATAAAAAATGTCTAAATATTAATACTAATTCATTTATTTTCATTAATAATTTATTAAAGTTATTAATTCATTATCATTATATTATTATAAAAAAGCATAACTTTCTAAACTTTCTTCTTAGAATTGACCTACAATCTACAAACATAATTTTGGTATCAAATCGTTTTTTTCATTGCCCATCTAAATAATTAGACTGTAACTACATTTTGAAAGTTAAATTTTGTCCAAATACCGAACTAATCACTACCTACCGGTACTGATTACTCGGATTTGGCTACTGCTGATTGAATTGATTCAGATTGATACGATACAGCTGACTGACTGAGACTGACCTGACTTGTCACTAGGATAGACCTACGTTAGCCGGCCTAAATAGAACAAAATAAATATTAAATAAATTATATATCTACTAATTAAAGAAATAGTTTAAGATCTTACCCTCCTGTGTACAATACGACATTTCAATATATTTAAATTAATATTACTCTAAAAGTTAATAGTGACCGTAACTGCTTGCTAAAGGACAAAAAAGCATGGGTCATATGTCTTTCTTGTTTCGTTTTCGAATTTCCGTTAAGCCGATATTTTTAACCTGCGCATGCGCAAAACTAATTACGGAAGTAGAAAGTTGTATTCAGTGGTTACGACTGTGCTGATTTAAACTTACAAAAAAGATTGGTAATTTTAAAAGCTATCAAATCATGCAAAAAGGAAAAAAAAAATTAACAGGCTAGACACCTACACTTGAGCTTCAATATGGGGACTTTATTAGTAAGTTTAAATGGCTAATTTGGAGAGATAGCACCTCGAATTCATTTGCGTGCTTATTGCAGGACCCTGGTTCCGTCGAGGGTCAAAACTCAAAACCCTGGTTCCGATAGGGCATAGGCCCGCATAGGGTCAAAACCCTGGTTCCGATAAGGTCAAAACCCTGGTGATATAGGGTCAAAACCCTGGTTCCGATCCGATGGGGTCGAAACCCAGGTTAGGGATACATTTAGGGTTCAGGTTAGGTTTGGGCTTGGGGATAGAACGTGTCAACCAAGATAATCATAATGTCAGCCATAGTAAAAGACTCTCTCCAAATTTAACATTTAAATTTAAGCTTATGAATTTTTTTGGCTAATTCCGAGAGATAATACCGTGACGTCTAAAATAATTATAATTGTTGGGTAATCTTGCTGTTCAGTTGCGAATATTTCTGATCGAATTTTGTATTATCGCGTGTAAACTTAAGTGTACTCTTTATATTATAAAATTAAGTCCAGACTCAGACAGTATTAGTTAACACTAACACTAAATTGTACAGCACTTACTTTGCTTTTTATTGATTTTTATGGCCCCATTGCCATTGGTACCTAGCTGGTATCGTTAACGATCTCACCATTTTATTGTTTTTTTCAAATTCACCCTATAGGCCTATGCCAGATTGCAATTATATTTATACACTCCATATAATAACAAAAAAGAAAGAATTTTGGGCCCCTATAAAATAACAGAACATCTAAGTTCGAATAGCATTTAATCTAATGGGACCAGGGCCGCTATTCAGACTTGGGTCCCTTCAGACTAGATGTCATTTTTGGTAGCTTATTTTAGTTAAACTGAAGAAGTAAGTTTACAAACGGTATAGTCCATTCAATTATCGTTCATTTGATACCAAATATTGTCTTACAAACCCAACAATAATATTTTAAATATTTTTTAATAAACCCAATCTCTAACTTCTGATACCAGGTCCGAATAGCGCCAACCTAAAAATATTGTGTGTAATTTAGGGGGTAAATGCAAAGATGAGATGCCATGTTTTTTTCCCCAAAAAAAGTAGTGCAAAACATGTGTGATTAAAAAAAAGGGAGAGGATGTGAGAGAATGTGTTATTTCAACTATTTACTGAAAGTTAGGAGAATATTAAAATAAGCAAATTTACAAGAAACTAAAATTGTAAGAAAAAATAAATTAAATTAATAGTATTTTTAGAAAAGTTTACACCAAAATTTTTTTTTATACCGGTAATTAGCCAAAAATCTTGTAAAGTTAAAAAAAGGAAAATCAGCCGCCATCTCTTAACCTAACTGGAACCCTAAATCTATCCCTAAACCTATCCTGAGCCCTAAATCTATCCTTAAACCTAACCTGAACCCTAATTTCATCCCTAAACCTAACTGCCTAACCTAAACCCTAAATCTATTCCTAAACATAACTGTTTAACCTTAACCCAAGTTTAAGAAATGGTATTGACAGTTGTGGCTGCAGAAGGACGACTTCTATCACTGTCTTGCACAGTGGAAGTTATTTAAGAAGACCCTTTGTTGCATTCCCAACATTGTATCAGTGGTAGATGGTTTTAGTGTTGTTGGCTTCCATCACTTTGCTTCAAGCAAAGAAATAACATAAAAATGGATATAGTGAATTTGGTTTCTGCTTGGAGACTAGATCATTCACTTAGCCAAATATTGTATTAAACAAAATTGACCAATGAAAGATGTAGATATTTAAAACTCATGCTACATAATTATCCTACTAAAAAGTTAAATAACATCTGGATAAAAACAAATAGCTTATAATTGAATTATTATTAAAGTTTCATTCTGATATAAATATATGTTACCAGTTGCCTTTTAATTGTAAAATTACCTTTAGCATAGAGTCGTGCAAAATATTATTAAAAGTCTTATTATAATGACATAAAAAAGGGCATGCTGAGAATTAGTTTACAGCCTTAAAGATTGGTGGTGGTGAAATCTTTTAAACCAACCGATGTAAACTTATGCTTCAAAGTAAAGCTAACTCCTTCTTTTCAGGTTTTAATGAATGAATAAGCCATTCAAAACAAACAATAATGAATGAATCAGCTGTTCAACAAATACCGGTACAATCTATTCAGTAATATAATTTGCTACTATTAGCTAGTTTCATTCATTCTAATAAAACGAAACAATTAATATAAATATACTTTTTTATTTAGATTGTTTTCTTGGTTGTTAACATCCTAAAAATAATGTGGTGTAAAATGTAAAAACAGAAAAGAACAGCAACTAAAACAAATTGCTTTTTCAATTATTCATTTTTGCTAATGTTACTCCACAGAGCCCAAATGTCATGTAGCAAAATAAACACCTATAAGTTTAAAGTCTGTCTGCCTTATCTTACTGACATTGCAAAATACATTGCTCATCCTTCTTCTGCATAAATATGTGCGTTCACGAGAGGGGGAGCAGTTTGGGTCCACAACAGCTATCATTATGTCTGGGGCTTTTCAATTCTGTGCCAGCCTCGTTATAATTCTTCTTCAGGCATATTTTTTTCTCTGTATTTTGATACCTGATACCGTTAGTATTTAAATTTAATGTATATTACCGGTATGTAAATAGTTGAGATTTTAAACAACTCTTTAACTAGGGCTGAGCTGGTCTTTACTACTTTTCCCAAACAGTGCTATGTCATCAGCGTATGCAAGATACTGAAAGGGTTAGTTGTAGAGTGTGCCTATTGGTTGTGGGTCTCCCTCAGAAAGTATCCTGTTATTGTTCCTCAGGTGTCAATAAGTATGCCTCTTATAACTCTCTGAAATAGTATAACTTATAACAAGGTATGTTGAAGCTTGAATCAATAGACAGGACAATAAGATCTGAAAGTTTTGGCTTAGATCTCTAAAGATTTTAACTGTGCTCTGTTTTTTGTCTTACTTCTGTTCGCTGAAGAAGGCTCTAAGCCGAAACGTTCAAATCTTATCGTCCTATTACTCTGTTCCTCAGACCAGATAATAGCTGCCAAGTGCCTAGTAACTATTTCATTCACACAGTTTGAACGCAGTCCATCAATTATTATCTTTTATAACTCTCTCTAATGTTAGGTTCAATATCATACAAGACAGTGAGTCTCCTTGTCTAAGGTCTCGTCCTCGTCTAATCTGAAATTCACTTGAATATTCACCATGAACCTTGCTTTTTGAGTTGTTTAATGTTACATGTATCAGTCTTGTCAGTTTGTTTGGGTATGGCAAACTCCTGCAGTTTCATAAAGATATTTTCTTTCGATCAAATATATTTCCCTCAGCAATATTTCATTGGTTCCACTATTTCACTACCAATATTTTAATATCTTTACAAAGGTAGGTCTACCATTTACTAATCTTTTTAAAAATAATATTAACCATAAGAATTTAGTTGATTTTTTTAATATAGTTTTGCGTTATTTTTTTCAGCTTTGTTGAGGTTGCTTTATGAAGACATTGTCCTTGAACCCTGGGACTGTGTCAGAGTTGAGTGTTCTTTCCGACACTTATATATTTTCTACAGAACAACCTGACACAGGGGTCCTCGCTGGAGCAAGCCTACCTAGTGTCTTTGCTGCCCTGATGCAGTCCCGGATCAGTTGGAATGGACATGTGGCCCGTATGGAGGACCACCGGCTCCCTAGACAGATATTCTTTGGAGAACTCACGATAGGCAACCGCCCCCAAGGAGGTAAAAAAAACGTTACAAAGACTCACTGAAAGTGGCACTAAAGGCCTTCAGCATCAACCCTACTAAATGGGTGCAGACAGACCAGGACAGAGTCAGGTGAAGATCAGCTGTCAAGAAGGGGGCTAAATCTCATGAAGCCAGTAGGATAGCCACAACTGAGACAAGCAGGCTAATCCGAAAGAGCAAGATTAGATTACAGACTGCAGCAACTATTCCCTGCCCGAGGTGCCAGAGATTATCCCCAGCATGGATCGGATTAGCAAACCACCTACAAACTCACCGTAACCCACTCTCCCCCCTAAACGGATGACTGGATGGTCCTAGTCGATGTTGACAGACGAACAACAACAGATGACATCACCTTCCAGGTAAATGAGATCCACTGGGTTCATGGGCATGCATTATATTTTAAGTGAAGACATCTCAATAAATGTCTTTGACATTGGCAGGGGTGTGCCAAGGAAAAGAAATATTTCCTCGCTTGGGGAGAAGCCCGAAAATGGTGGTTCCTTCTCCCCAAACCTATATATCAAAACTCAAAGATGTTGGAAAGGTGGAAATAAGTGTTAAGATTGTCTTTAAAACAGAGGAAATATTTTTTAATTTTTTTTTTCAAAAACACATTTCAGGGGCTAGGAAAAAAGGTGGGTAAATGTTTATGAGGTTACACGGTAACAATATCTCAAAACCCAAGATGTTACAGATGCAAAAATGTTTATATATAAATACTTTTAATCCCAAAACCTGATCATTCTACAGACATGAAAAAGTAGTCTTTTTTTTCTATTTCCCAAAAATACTGTATAGAATATTTTATGAGATTCAACACTATTATGATTACTACGTACTGTTCCCAATATACAAAGAAAAATATTATCAAAGCTAGTGATATTAACAATATTCAATTAATTATGCCTTTAAATTCATATAAAGAATAAAATAACTAATAGATAGATATAAAAACTATATTACCTTACAGCACAGGAAGTGATGAAGTATAATTATAATAATTATACCCACACAAGAGTAAAATTTTGTAAGGCTCTTAAATTACGTCTCATAAATGTCTTGAAAAATTAGCGAAAATCTCTACAGGCTAGAAAAACTGCCATCTTATTTATAAGGAGTGAGTTAGAACCCTTCAGAAATGAAATTAACTATAAATTGTGTCAATTGATAGCATTCTTTAGAACACATAGAATTTAAACAACCTTTTCCAATCAAGGGTTGGGTGGGTAAAAAGGATTGGCTTTACACATTTAATCAGAGAAGGCAATATAAAAAAAAAGCAAAAGGTGGTGAGGGTAGGGTTGAATGCAATGGCTTGTGAATAAAAACTAAGTTAACATTCAGGCTATAACAATGATTTTTATTGATTCATTTATTTACATTGATATTCAGAAATTACTATCCACAGGTGATGTATCAAATGAGTATTTTGACCACTGCAATCTTTCCTGTTGTGATACTGAAGAAGGTCCTGAGTAGATTACAGTGGATATCTTTAGTTATATTATTTGTTGGTGTTGCAATAGTCCAGATGCAGGCTGAAGAAGCCAAAGGTGGCAACAGAGCAGAATCCCATCTGGGGATTGTCAGCTGTTATCTCTTGCTTCATGTCAGGGTTTGCTGCTGTCTACTTTGAGAAGATCTTGAAAGGCACCCGGCAGTCAGTATGGCTGAGAAATGTCCAGCTGGGAGCATTCTGTGTTGTTATTGGTCTAATCACAATGTATCTCAAAGATGGTGCTGAGGTATCAAAGAAAAGGTTTTTTTAATGGCTGCGACTCAGTGGTTACTTATGTGTTTTCAGTGTTTTGGTGGCCTGCTGGTTACAATGGTAATTAAATATTCTGACAGCACCTTGAGTGGTTTTGTATCTTCTGTTGCAAAGTTATTGTATTGTGGTGTATCAATATGCCTCTTTGATTTCCAACTGTCTTTGGAGCTCAAACTGGGAGCAGGTTTGGTTATTGGCGCTGTTTTTATTTATAGTTACTTTAAGCCAGGAAAGAATTCTGCAAAAGTAAATGTATTCAACACTTTATGTTGTTATGTAGGTGAAGTGTTTTGAAACACGCCTTTCTCGCGTTCCACGTGTATGACCTCTTGTAGTCAGCACACTCGAGGCTGTGTGTGGCTAGCGAAATTTAACCTTGTTTACAACAAAGTTTAGTATCATCCATTCCAATCAGAAAATAGTAGAATAATCTAGATTAAACTGCAAGGCAAAACAATGCATGCAGCGTATCTGGAAATCGTTTGGAACTGACTATATTTATAAGAAGATTGAATGACGAGAGAGATCCTTTATCACGAGACGTGGAGCGTGTACTATTATTGTACTACTAGACAGTGCTTTGTTGTGTGTAGATTTTCTTTCATTGTACAACTTTTGCTCATTGTATTTTTTATTAACACAGTACCGGTACCAGCCAAACTGTAAGTTAATAGTTTTAATCATATTCTCTTGCTTTTGTAATTCATTGAAATTAACACATTAAAAACGTATTAATTGTAATTAGCCTTGACTTTGAGTATCGTTCTATTTGTTATTGTATTTAAACTTTGGTATCGTATTTTGTTATGGACTTTTTTGGAACGAGCCATAGACTTAAATAAGAGATAAAACTCTCCATAATAATGTCCACTCAACAATAATCAGTGACATTAAAATTTCGACTTATAAAAAATATCAGAGCAATATGGATACAGTCTTTGTGGATATTTGTATGCTTTGTTTTTATGTTCATTAATGACAAATCCTTGCTTGCCAAGGTAAGTTGTTGATAAAGGCTGCAACTTTTAGAGTTCCTCCTCATGAGCAATTTGAAAAGCCTGTGCATCTGGACAACCTCTCATTGGGACGATATAAAATATAAAAGAGTAAATTTGAGAGAGCACAATAAAGTGTGTTCAAGATAACACATCTAAATTAAATACAAGAAAAGGTAACCACAGAGTAGGGTAACATCAGAGCAGGAAGATGTCCATGGGGAAATCTGAATGGTGTGATAACATGAGTTTACCGCACTGGGTGGCACCAACTCTAGTGACGCCACTGAGCATGAGTTAAACCAGGCTCTGGGCCAAAATTAAGAATTTAAGATGTGAGCTTATAGTAGCTGCCAAGTCCCTAGTAACCACAAAATATAAACTGGGTTCTCTATTACTCAGACCAGATGCAGTGTTGGCAGAAGAAAAATTTTCATAAAAGAAATGCGCTTTAAATAAAAATTTATTTACCTCCATTGAGCGCTCATTACCACCCAGGTTATCATACTTACCCCATTTCGGGTAATTTACCATGGTTCGCAGACCCTTGCTTTAGGTTGACTTAGTTTAACTGCTGTGACACTGTATTAGCCATAATTATTGTCTATAAAGAAATTGAAACTGGTGCTTAATGGCGGGGATGGGGGGGTATAAATTATGTAGCAATGCAGCAAAATGTAGTTATTTACCATAATATAAATATTTAAAGTATATTAATGATCTATCCCTGTGCTTGGCTTAAATATCATCTGTATAAATACAGTTATACCTCAAATATTTGTGAGTTTAGGTTCCAGAACCCGTTGGGGATCATGAGGAATTGTGAATATTTGGTAAGAGTCACTAAAAGTGCCTAATTAAAAGTTAGCTTTATACAAAAAAAAAATATTGACTTAAAAAAAAAAAATAATAATAAATTTTAATTAATTTAAATCTTAATTGATTTCTTTTATGTCTTTAACTTTCCCCCAAAAAAAAAGTATTTTCTTCAGTAAATTTTTTCTTACAGTAGGCCTACAGGTTTTACATAAGCAAGATGTTTTGAGGATTTTGCAGATCTAGGGGAAAATCGCAAAATCAAATTAGTTACCGGTATCAAGAATCTGTGAATTTGCAAATCCTGAAGCGTGAATACATGAGGTATTACTGTATCGTTATAACATTACAGAGACCTTATACTTATAAAATAGATTATCTATAAACATATAGTTCATAAAGTCTTAAATCCGTCAGTTTCTCAGTCACTTTAATTGTTCTGTTTCGGTTACTATGCTATACTGTATCCGTTCGAGACGATGGTGTGGACGAAATCCACAGGGCCTGGGATTATTCTTCTAGCTGGTCACCAACAGCAAACCGCCTCTCTCCACGCTGCTGGATACCCTTTATGATACAACTTGGCCTAAGTGGCCACGCAGGAGTTGTTGGAATGTTTCATTGTAATAATGATATCCGCCTACGGGACTCCATCTCCGGAGAGTTTTAATTTTTTCTTAGATGAGTTGCCATCCAAGGTTAACGAATCCCATCCACCCGGGGTGCTGGTGATGTTTTTGCTTGACTGGGCTTTGGTGGGGATTGAACCACTGTATTGACAGTATTGTATACATTGGTTTTTTTTACAGTTAGTATTATTATTTAGTGTTGCTAATTGTATGATGGATAATTGGTTTTTATAATATGTTGCAATTATTGTTTGCTCAACATAGGCCCTACTTGATATTTACTCACTAAACATGAACGTTACCTTGACAGATAGTAGGACTTTGTTCCATTAAACAATGTTATTAGTGTTAAACCTCAGAAATGTAATCAGGTGGACGGTAAATCTTTTAAGTTTAAGCTTTAATATGTTATATTTATATACGACATATGACAAATTTTGGAGATTATCATACATAATTATATACAATATATGACATTTTTTGGGGATGATCAATTATCAAGGTTTTTATAATAATAAAAAAATACATTATTTATATTTTTTATAATGTTTTATTTCTGTGTTATTTTTTAATAAACAAATTTTGGAAGTTAAGAATTAATTGTAATGGTAGCCTACTTTAAATGGAGTTAATTGTAATGGTAGCCTGGTAGCCTACTTTAAATGGAGTTAATTTTAGTGGAGTTTTTTTGTTTGTAGTGTCAGTCACACAGTGTTTTTGTTGTTATTTGTCCTTCAATATCTTACATGGTCCAAGAAGAAGAGGATATGTCACTGGTTGCAATGGCTACTCATTGGCGAGGGTATCATTATCAGGAACTGGGGGTTGGAAGACAGGTGCAAATGTGTAAAGTGTTGTTGCCTCAACTGTTCCTTTTGGAAGCTTGTTCACCAGTCCCTGATTGTCTTTGGAGGGAATGAGTAGTTCCTTTACTGTGTTCTTGCTGTAATGAGCCGGAACTGCCTGTCAAGGCCTCGTCGCTGTCTAGTAACATTCTGTCACCTAAACAGGTTGCCACCAGAGCATATGAAACCTTGCAGGTTGACATCGTATCAGGTTTCCGCGAGAGCATTGTGTCATCTAGGCAGGTGTGGGTGGGGAGGGTGAAAGTAGAACTCAAGGGCGGCTATTGCCCCCGAGTGGGGAGTGGGGGGGGGGGGGGGACAACATGCTCAGGCGGGTTCATTGAGCTCTTCCCAATAAAATATTTGAATTTTTTTAATAAATTCAAAATCCAGGGGTGTATGTTTGCACATTATTGTGTTTAGTTTTGCATCATCCTTCATATAACCAATCGGAGAGCAACAGAATTTAGGCATCACAATGACAATATTATACTATATTTTTAAGTTGTTACTAAATAATAATGTTGTTTTAAAATTTTTATTTAAACTGAACCACTTCATTAGTAAATTATAATTTTTTAAATCCATTAAAAAAGCTGGGCGTCACAAAAAAAAAAAAGCAAGTATACTAATTACCTTTTTCCCAAATATTTTCAACTCTTGCCATATGATATATGCGAAAAGAGAATAAGTTCAGTAAGTACGCAGAAAAAGTCAAACCCCCCCCCTCCCCCCCCCCCCCCCCCCCCCCCCCCACACACACATCTTACTCGTTAAAAAAATAATTGAAATTTTAAATTATTTTATTTCTTTAAGTGTGTTTTAACTTGTCTTGACATAAGTCTTTTTTTTAACCTTTAAAATTATTTTTTTGGACCAGTTTTAATAAATAGGTATAAAACTAATGTGTTATTTTTAGTTTCAGTTTAAGATATCTTATTGAATTAAAATGCGCATGTGCAAATCCGATTACGGAAGTAGGAAGTTGTGTTCTGTGGTTACGGTGCCACGTTAAAGATTGATACTATTGAATTCTGTCCACCTATGCAAAATTAAAAGGTAACAAATCAAAGGACTTACCCTAGAGCTATTTAAAGTAATAACACTTAGGTTTAATATAATAACATTTCTTTACTTATTTTACTGGTCTTTACTTGGCACCAAAATCACTTTTCTTAACATATTACAATTTTTAGCAGTAAAAAGGAGTAAAATTAATAAGCCAAAACCACACTCAAAGTCAAAGAGTTCAAAAGAGTGGACCCACCCTTGTATCAGTATCAGTAAGGCATAACGTACTAAATGTAGGCGTAGGCATAAACCGAAGTCTCAACTAAGTGTAATTTAACGTTTTAAGGCAATTTGAATTAGTTCACTAGTCACTAGCTTCTTACTATTTAAATAACGGACCTATGCCGCATGCCTAATGCCTAATAGTGTTACAGTTACAGTGTAACTGAGTGTAATTAATACTTTACTTTGACTTGACTTAAATACATGAATAATAATAATAATAGTCACAGTGTATTCCAATTCCATACTGAATATTATAATTATAGGCATAGGCTATAGACTATATATAGGCATATCATCATACATGTGTTTATTAATTTTGCGTTCACTTCTTAATAATAAAATTAAGAAGTGGAGTAGGCAGAATTAGTTAATAAAAGTTGTCAGTGAATCACACTGAATCTGAGTGAATTTGGATTAAGATTAAGCAGTGCATCCTGTTAATTGTAAACATTTTTCGGTGCCTTTTGCTTTAATTTTGTTTGGGGAGACTGTGTTTCCATTTGTTCAAGTACTGAACAGTTTTTCGCACTAGGCCTATAAAATCCAAACTGAAGAAGCTGTTCAAATATTTATGACAATATTGAATAATGATATAATGACATGGAAATGACAACAATGACATTATGATGTTTTTTAATTTGATGTGTGTAAAGACTGCAGCTTGTAAAGTTGTATTGTTTATAACTGAAAGAAAATTTGTACTTAAACTCTTTCTTACGTTTAGGTTTTAAAAATTTAAATGACCATATGACCATGTGTTTAAGTTAATAGACTTATCTATAGGCTCTATATAGTATATACTAGGCCAATGGGCCATTTTTAGACAGATTATTATTTTTCACCCCTGATTTATTCCAGCAGCTGTAACTTAAGACTAAGACACTTAAGTCTAGTAACAGGTAATCTTATGCATTAGGCCTTAGGCTGGCCAGTTTTTATCATGTCAAAGAAAAACAATACCGGGGAACTGGGGATGACTCCAGAGAAATTCAAATGCTCTACCCTGTGCCTGTGGTAATCAGAAAAATATTAACATTGCCCTACCAGCCTACAGGGATGCCTCACTAAAAGTCATTCAACTGTTTGATATAATTGTTAAAATAAATCAAATATTCAATTAAAATGCTACCTAAAAATTCTAATAATTATCCTACCTTAAATTAAACTTGGTAATTGAAAGAAAATATATTTTATCAAATTATTTTAGAGGCTACTACGGTTAGCCGTTAGGATTGTTTCCACACTGAATATCTTCCATGTGAACGTTGCAAGAAAAAATAACAACCCATTAATTATCATATTAATCCAATCCAATATTAAATAATCCTGTAAAATATTCATTTTAAAAATAAAGTCTAATTAATTAGATGAGATATGAAGAAATGAAATTTTTAATATTTCCAGAGTTTTTACACAAAAAATGTTCCAGGTTGAGCACATCGTGTAAGAAAATAATAAGAAAGAGTTTGATTGGATAACCAACCTTTTAGATAGTTGTCGTTTGGAAAAGCGATGCTCTTTTATATTTTATGATAGTCATTCCTTTTATTTTAATATAATTTATAATGTTAAATTTGTTTCAGCTATACAATTCCTCTCATTCCATATGTAGAGAGCAATGTCATGTCACAAGAACTCAAAGTTCCGTTAATTGATGCTGAGGACATTCACATACTGGGCTTAGAACCTAGCTCAGCTACCATGAACAGGAAAGGTCCTCAAGAGGGTTTAGGTCAGTAGTACACTGTTATATCTTTTCTATTTTTCCTTAAAAATGTTATCAACAACTGTATTTGGGTTCTTCCGAAAAAGGGAATTAAAATTTAAAGTGTTATTCACAATTAATGAGGTTTTGATTCTTTAGTGTACCCATGTGAATCTTATTAAGAGTCCATTTTTTATTGATCATTTTCTACTGTTTCAAAGATACACCTGTTTAGTTGTAATGCATCAATATTATTTATAACACGGTAGAGAAAATGAATTGATCTTTCACATGATTAAGAGTCAACCAAAAAGCAACCATCAGATTTTTATAGTACTAGTACACACATATGCGTAGATTATTGAAGAACTGTCAAGTTCCGGGTTCAATAGGCTTCTCTCATCTTTTTTTATACCTAAGACTGTGACATATTGTGTAAATGTACAAAATACAGACACACTATGTAACTATGACTAATATAGGACATAGCTGTGTAAATATGACTATTATGATACAGTATTTTGTAGATATGACAAATATATATGACAGTTTGGTGGATATTGGCAGTGGCCTCAGAAGCACTATACAAAAATTAATTGAAATAATACTATCTTCATGCATCGCTACTATACAGATGTCAGTATTGTAGATTCCAGTAAGTTAATTGCTTGAAATCATAATGCTTATTAGTTCCTAAATGTAAGAAAAGTCTACCTATTTTGTCTTTATTTTCCACAAATGTTTCCTGCATTTGTTAGTGAGTACACTTTTATATTTTCAAAAACTATTTGCTGGAACCTCACACTCACAGATTTAAAAAAAATTTTTGGCTGTGAAATGCATTTATTGAATTTGTTTTTCACCCTGTGTTTATATAATACATTTTTTTATGTATTTTGAATCTTCACATTCATCTGCTTACATCTCTCACTAGCACAAAGCTAGAGAGCTGAGATTCTGTACACAGCTTAGTCTCATTTTTCTTTTGAATCTTTTAAAATTTGGTTGATTTTTTTATAGACCCATTCCGACATGTTAGGTATTTTAATTTTTTTAATTAGGGATACAAAATTAAGATGGTAGCTACCTGACATCAAAGAATTAACTTTTAGGATTTTTTCTCTTATATAATTTCTAATAGAGCTTATAAGCTCACTCTCTACATAGAATATTTTTTTTAATGTGTTTATTTCATGGGTTCTATGCCTTCTGGGTCTTGTTAAATGCAGATTTTTTTTTAGTTTTGTCTAACTCAATTTTATATCTTAATTTAAGTGTTATTTCTTTCTTTTACAATCTGTACAATGTTTCTGTTTTTTTTAAAGATTTACTTCTGCTGGATTCTGGTTTGATATATTTCTCTTTGTAGGAAAGATAATTTTTTAAAATTGTGTGTAGGTCATTTCATTAGTTGTAAAGTCTGTCATACATTATCAGGTTTAGATTTACGTCCTTTTTTATATTTAATGCTCTTTATTATTCTATATAAATCCACAACTGTAGTTATCTTCTTCTCTTAGCCATTCTCACTCCCAATGGAGAATATGCCATCCACATTACTTTTCCACCTGTCACTGTCCTGGGCTAGCTTTGTTAGTTCAGCCGAACTTTTCTTCATTCTCTTCACCTCTGTCTCTACTCCTCTCTTCCATGTGGCTCTTGGTCTTCCTCTTTTCCTGGTACCTTGAGGATTCCAGTTCAGGGCCTGTCTTGTGATGTTAGTGTTTGGTTTCCATAATATGTGTCCTATCCATCTCCATTTTCTCATTTCTATATACGTTTCCACCGGAACATGTGATGTTCTGTCCCAAAGAACAGTTACAAATTTTGTCAAACCATCTTATTTTGAGGATCCTTCACAAGGATCTGTTTATAAAAACCTGCAGTTTTTAATAGTTTTATAATGTTTGTTTTTGTTGTTCTCCAAGTTTCACAGCCATACAGAAGAAATGTGTTGACATTTGAGTTGAACTGTTCAACTCAACTGTGGTTATAGTTTAAGTTAATTTCTAATGACGACATAATGGGGGGGGGGGGGGGGGGTTTAAAAATGGTGCTTAATTTGACTTCCAACTAACCCTATTGTATTATTTTTAAAAAAAACAAAGTTTTTAAAGCTGAATTAAAAAAAAACATTATATTTGACTTTAATTTTTTTTCTTGTCTTTGTTTAATTTTTTATTTTTGTGCCTTAACTTAAATTTGGTAGATCCCATGCAAAACTATAAACAGTTTTGTGAATTTATCTAAAGTTGTCTGGGGATTGAGTTCCAGAGCCCCCGCTACAGAACCCTCCACTCTTCCTAGCCGTTTTTTCTGCTTCCCTGCTTTGGCCCCCAATCAAAATTGCAGATCCAACACCTTTTTATCTTAAAAAAAACAACTCTTCTCCCTCACCATTCTCAACAAATGTTTCTCAATTTCATTGTTCATGGAATAATTCTGGTTGTGGGTTACCACAACTTGGCAATGGTTATAAAAACCTATGGGTTAAGATAATATTATTAAGCTTTAAGTGTTTTGAAGCCTCAACTTTGATGTCTTCATTGTTGCTACTGGTTCTATGGGTTTCTTATAAAATCAAGTTTGTTGTTTCTAAACTCAATTCTAGAAAGTTAAGTAGGGCTAATTAAAACAGAACCAATAATGTATTTAAAAAAAAAAAATTATTCTTTCAATCTGAATAACTTTTTTCATTTCAATTGACCGTATTGTCATCCAATCCATGTTTATATAGCCAAACCATGACAAACACAAATTATATGAAAGTGACATGAAATGGACAAATTTATTTTGCTCTTTTCTCTCTGAAAATAAATCATTTTTCCCTAAATGGTTGTACCCCATACATGAACTTTTCACTACTCCCCATTGGTGTAAAAAAACTGGACCCGGCTCCGTCCTATTAAAAAATTTAATAATAATTACGTTTTGAAACACTCTACAGACTTGGAAATGTCAAATTAAATAGTGTTCATCTGTCATGTCTAATATTTTTCCTAAATATTTCAACCTACAGCATTTTCAGTATGTCCTGTTCAAATATATCAGTTTTTAAAAATATTTTATGTTTTTTCTAGAAACTGATGTCAGGTTTTAGTATTCATTAAAACAAAATATTTCATTTTTGCTTCATGTTTTAGGGCAATACAAAGGTAAAGATCATATTTTTAGATTATATCATGCATGTACTGTGTGGCATGTCTCTAAAAACTCTGTTAATTTCTTCTTTTTTTTTTCTGTCAGTAAAAGACATTTTTGAAAATTTAATCCCTAGAGACATCATAGAGTTTTATTTTATAGTTAAATCTAAAAACAGTTTCTAGTCAGAAATTCAGTTAGCTTTCCAATAACTTGTCAAGTAACTTACATATTTTGTTGTTAGACTGGCTCGCTTCATTTCTTATTTTGTTGGAATGGCTAGCTTTATTTCTTTTCTTTTCTTGTTAGAATGGCAGCTAGCTTTATTTCTTTTCTTTTCTTGTTAGAATGGCTAGCTTTATTTTTTTTCTTTTCTTGTTAGAATGACTAGCTTTATTTCTTTTCTTTTCTTGTTACAATGGCTAGCTTTATTTCTTTTCTTGTTAGAATGGCTATCTTCATTTTTGTTTGTTTTGTTTGTATTTAAATGTCATAATTATTTGTCTTATTATTTTTAAAAGCACTCATAGTTCCCATGGGATAAATTCTACTCATATTATTTAATTTTGATTGTGGCTATTTGTTGGCTTTTTCTTTTCTTTTATTAAATTTAAAAATCTCTGTTGAAAAAAAAAATGACATGTATTATCTATATATATAAAAATGAATGTATGTCTGTATGTATGTATGTATGTATGTCTGTTTGTCTCGTATGCGCTCCCACACCATTCATGCGATTGCAACAAACCCTTGGTGAGTTGTTGGCCACCTACCTGGGCATTTAACTGCGTCATTAAAAAACTTTTCAATTATTTCGTTTTCGGCCGTTGGCCCTTCATTCGTTTTTTTTCTTATACGAGTTTTGTAAAAAATATTTCCGTCTGCGCTCCTACACCATTCGTCTGAATGCGCTAAATCTTTGGTAAACTGTTGCAAGCACGCCCACAAAGGTTTGGAAATAATTATAACCGTTTTAAAATATTCCGTTTTGAGCCAGGGGCCCCGTGTTCGTTTTTTCTTATATGAGCTATATAAATATGGTTTCAAACCGTATGCGCTCCTACACCATTCATGCGATTGCGACAAAACATTGGAGAGTTGTATTCCACAAGCTCGCGCATTTTACTGGGTCATTATAACACTTTTAAAATATTTCGTTTTGGCCGTTGGCCCAGAATCGTTTTTTTTTCTTATATGAGCTTTGTAAACAATAGGTTTCGTCTGCGCTCATACACCATTTATTCGAATACGCTAAAACTTTGACGACATGTTGCGAGCATGCCCACAAAGGTTTCTAAATTATTACAACCGTTTTAAAATATTCCGTTTTGAGCCAGGGGCCCCATGTTCTTTTTTTCTTATAGGAGCTATATAAATATAATTTCAAACCGTATGTGCTCCTACACCATTCATGTGATTGCAACAAAACTTTTTTGAAAGGTTGTCCATAAAGTCGCGCATGTTAATAAGTAATTACAATACTTTTAAAATATTCCGTTTTCAGCCGTTGGCCCCAAATTCTTTTTTTTTCTTATATGAGCTGTGTACAAAATAATTTTGGTATGCGCTCCTATACCATTCATCTGAATGCGATAAAACTTTAGTTAGATGTTTCTCCCACGCCCGCAAAGCTTTTCAAATTATTACAACCGTTTAAAATATTCTGTTTTGAGCCAGGGGCCCCATGTTCTATTTTTCCAATATGAGCTATATAAATATAATTTCAAACCGTATGCGCTCCTACACCATTCATGAGATTGCAACAAAACTTTGTTGAAACGTTGTCCATAAAGTCGCGCATGTTAATGAGTAATTACTATACTTTTAAAATATTCCGTTTTCAGCCGTTGGTCCCAAATTCTTTTTTTTTCTTATACGAGCTTTGTACAAAATAATTTCTGTATGCGCTCCTATATCATTTATCTGAATGCGATAAAACTTTAGTAAAATGTTTTACCCACGTTCGCAAAGCTTTTCAAATTATTACAACCGTTTAAAATATTCTGTTTTGAGCCAGGGGCCCTGTGTTCTATTTTTCCTATATGAGCTATACAAATAAAATTTCAAACAGAGCTAATGTGTGGATGGATAGATTTTTAATCAAATACAAATAGCGACATTAAATTGTGTGTGTCACATAATAATTAGGTTTCTGAAGTAGTTACAACACTTTTAAAATAATACGTTTTTGGCCGTTGGCCCCAAAATCGTTATTTTTCTGATATGAGCTTTGTAAAAAATAATATCCGTATGCACTCCTATACCATTTATCTGAATGCGATACAACTTCAGTAATATGTTTCTCTTTTTTTAATTTTGTGATATAATAAGTAGGTTTCTGAAGTAATACAAAAATTCTACAATATTCCGTTTGTGGCCGGGGGCCTTAATTCGTTTTCCACCATTTATTATCTATATAATTATCGTATGCATTCCTATACCATTCATCCGATTGCGATAAAAACTTTGATATGTGCGCTCCCGCAAATGTTTCTAAATTAGAACAACATTTTACAATATTACGCATGGGCCGATGTCCTTAAATTCGTTTTGTTTTCTTTAACAAACTTTATCAAAATAATTTCAAACGGAGCTATCAACTCAACCGCCCTTGAACAAATGCCAACAGACATCAATTTGTAGCAAGAGCAGAGAAAACACGTTTTTGCATGTTTAGTGTAGAGCGTATTTTTGTTGTTTTTATAAATAAGCTTGAATTTTGTGACGTATTTTAGAATCGGATATAGCTTTGTAAATGTGTTGTGATTTTGAATAGCAATGATGTAGTAATACATCTATTATATAAGAATGATCTATGCTGACCGTAACTCACAAAGAACCGATACGATTTAAATGCATTCCCATTTTTTAAAACAATCATTATCATCGTTTTCTTCTATTATTTTAAGGAACTCGAATCAATGGTAATGCGAAAAATATATTGTATATTAATATTCGCTTTAATTTTAATAAAATTTTAAGTATTAATAATATAAATTACAAATAAATCTGGAGTAACAACTAAGGAACTATTTTAAACATTTTATATGTGGTTGAAAGTTATGAAAATTAGTAAAACAAATTATAATCAAAGAATTACACTGTAATCACATTTATCGGGGAAACCAAAACATCTGTTGATTTTAGTGCATTTTTGAAATACGTTCCAAATATTGCGTAATAAAAGTAAAACTAATTTGTTCTAAATAATAACGCAAATGACGTCAGAACTCAAATTGTCTATTTATTCAATGCAAAAATTTATCTGATTTAATAACCGCGCCTAATAAAATTGATAATGTATTTCCCCCTTCCTAAAAGTAAAATTAATAAATATAATAGATTGCTTTTTAAATTGCTACAATTTAAAAAATGAAATACAATTTTTGCTTTTTATTTTTAACATTTAATAAATTTTTACTTTTATTCTTTCCAAAAATATACATTTATGAAATTTATAAATTAGTAAAAAAACAAAAACAAAAAAACAAACCCCTAACCTTTAAATATACTTTTAATACGAAAATGCCGTTTAATGCAATCAGTGCAGCGAAACTACATATCCAAATAGCATCCACTAATGCACTTATCACTCATTTAAATAAGAACAAAGCATTTGAAATGCAAAAAAATTGTTTTTGCGTAAGTAAGTGGATTACAATCCCGTGGATGATTTTATTAATTTCTTTAAAACTCTGTTTGGGGGAGGGGGAAGGTGTAATTCAATAGTTTAATTTGCACATGGCAGCACACTATACGTCTCAAAATTAATTTGACAAATAATTTGCCTTCTTAGGTACATATATATGAGGGTTAGGAAATAGGGTGTGTACAATTTTATATCTTTAAATCCAATGATATTACTGTTGTGAAAAATAGATGCTATATTCTCATTTTACGAATTAAGAAAATCAATGACGTTAACACAACTTAAATACATTTACAAAAGTATATCCATGAATATCAAAACCCATTCATTTTACAAAGAATTACCAGTTTTGGACCGGGGCCCTATAGTAGTTTTTCTTTCTAATATGAGCTATTTAAATATAATTTCCGTATGAGTTCCTATACTATTCATCTGAATGCGATAAACTTTCAGTGAGTTGTTGTGTGCAGGCCCGCATTAGGTTTCTAAAGAAGTGCAAATATTTTACAATATTCCGCTTTGGGCCGGGGGCCTTAAATTCTTTTTTTTTCTTATATGAGCTATGTAAATATAACGTCAAGCAGAGCTATTGCATAAGTGGGTGGAATTACATTAAATATAAACTGTGACATTTCATTTTGTATATGTGACTTAATAAATAGGTTTCTGATTTAGTACAAATATTTCACAATATTACTTTTGGGGCCTGGGGCCCTAAATTTGTTTATATGTAATAAATGAGCCATATAAATATAATTTCAAACATAGCTATTGCATGGGGGGATCAATCGCTATATGTTTTGGGACTAAATTTGGAAAATCCATGCTTCCCACACGGACAGCTGCATGTGGTCTGCTGACACTTCTTAAAACCTTCTAATTAATTCGAATACGCACCAGACGATTAAAAAAAGGTGATTATTAGAAAAACTTACAAAAAAATTATTAAAACACAGACACTTTATTTCGACGAGTGGCATTGCAACGTATGCCGGGTACTCGCTAGTATATATATATAATATAGGAGCCAGAATTATCAATACATTGATTGTGGGCCCTCAAAATGTAGAAGAAGAAGACATTTATCTATCTTTTGGTGTTGCTCATGAATCAAGTTTTTTTTATGGTATTAAACAAATCTTAATGAGCATTATAAGTTAAATATCGTTTATAATACACTGTTTATTTCATGGACCTGACTGGTCTTCACATCTTGTAAGAAATTTAAGACAATAAAATAACTCAACCTACTTTTGTCAGATAGTAAAGAGAGCATTACTGCAGAAGAGGGTTTGCTTAAAAAAAAAATTTGTTGCTCTGTCCCAAAGCCTAATACATCATTTGAAATCGTGTACATCTGCTTCTATAGTTAATTTTGGTAAGACAGGGAAATAAGCACCCAAATCCTGTATTAAAGAAATGCCTAGCAGTAATATAAATGTGTAAATTTGCCATGCCCCATTAATTCTAAATTTGCCTCAGTAATTACCCAATTTATGAATTTCATTTTCATATTTATATAAGATTCTGAATGATTTAGCATGAAATTTTAGGTCCATTCTATAACTGCAGCCAATGATTGTCATGCATTAAGTGTTTTCTGGTTTAAATAATTCATATTTCCCTTATATCATGATTGCCTTTTGACTGCACAACCATCCCAATTTTTGTCTTTAGTAATGAAGTACATATAAGCAGTGGTTTTAAAATTATATTAAAGGTTTAAAAAAATGCAGGGCTATAAACATGGATACAAATTTACTCACAATTCTTAAAATGTTACTAACATGAAGTAAAATTAAAAAAAAATATTAAAAACATCTTTAAATACACTTTAGTGAAGTAAAATATTTTTACTTTAACCCTTTAGTGGTGTAACATTCATCATGTATATGCTGTGATATATTCTCTGTTTATGCCTTTTATTATTTTATGCAACACCTGGAATTGGTCCCGGTTACCAGTTCTATAAACTTTGTTTCAGACTTAAACAATACTGTTTAGGCAGTAAAAATAATGTTAGTGTTAATGGTTATTCTGTAACATAGTAGTACATACTATTTTCAAATAAAGGTACATTTTGTTATTAAGCAAGGAAATTAACAGCATTAACATTATGAAAGTCAAGCTTCCTTAGGCCTGTTTGCTAGTTTTTATTTTAAAATCAAATGATTAAAAAGTCATGTGTGTTGGCATACATTTCTCTTCCTTAGTGTTGTAGCATGGATGTTGTTATTCATATTTTTGTTTTTACCCCTGTGATCTGGAGAGCATTGATCAAGTGCCTTGTAATAGACAATAGTTTTAATGAATATATAACCAGGAACTAAATATTGTTGTAATATTGTGTTAGCATGTTCAAATATATCAGTTTATATTAAGATCTAATGAAATAATATAGTCTGTAAAATTCAATTTTTTTACAAAGACATGTTTTATTCAGTATTAAACTTTTAACAATGACATGATTCAAGTCAGTTTCAAAACAGAAGTTATTAGAATACAAGAGTAGGGTGCAAAAAGTTCAGGTTCAATCTGGTTGCCACCATAACTGGGTGTCATCAGACAGAGCAGAATGTCACCATGACATAGCAGAATGTCACCATGACATAGCAGAATGTCACCATGACATAGCAGAATGGCACCATGACATAGCAGAATGTCACCATGACATAGCAGGTTGTCACCATGACATAGCAGGTTGTCACCATGACATAGCAGAATGTCACCATGACATAACAGGTTGTCACCATGACATAGCAGAATGTCACCATGACATAGCAGGTTGTCACCATGACATAGCAGAATGTCACCATGACAGAGCAGAATGTCACCATGACATAGCAGGTTGTCACCATGACAGAGCAGAATGTCACCATGACAGAGCAGAATGTCACCATGACATAGCAGAATGTCACCATGACAGAGCAGAATGTCACCATGACATAGCAGAATGTCACCATGACATAGCAGGTTGTCACTGTATCATAATAACAAATTTTATTTATAATTTTAAATTTAAAATTAGCTTTTCTGATATACTCCACCAACACTTACTTAAATCTACTGCACATTTTACACCACCCCTTCCCCCCGGACATCACCCCCAGGGGGCAGTACCGCCCACTTTGAGAACCACTAAAACTAAAACAAAGCATCAACAATAAAAATACCTTCTTTACATTACTTTTTTTTTTTAATCTCACAATCCAACAGAGCCCAAAAGTCCTGGACCACAGAAAACGCCAGAAAGCTTGAAGTATATCAGCCTCATATTACTGACATTGCAAAATGCATTACTCATCCTTGTTATGCGATATGTGCGCACACGAGAGGGGGAGATGTTTGGGGCAACCACAGCTGTTATTATGTCAGAGGCTTTCAAATTCTTTGCTTGTCTTGTTATAATTCTTATACAGGTAAATGCATGTCTGTATTACTACACAACCTGTAAAAATGAAAATGCAGGCTATGCACCAGGTTCAGATTTAAAACATTTCTTTAACTTTAACACATTGAGAGTTTTTTGGTTATGTGAACTATAAAATTGGGGTTAACATAAATTGGTTAGATTTCATATTTTTGTGAGCATATTAAACTATTTTCAATATGCTTATGATTTTCTAAATGGAATATAAAGGAAACAAAAGGCATCTAAAAGGCATCTCATTCTTAATGGATATTAAAAGCATTTTGACTTTTATTATTAGCAGTGTTAGTTCATAGAAGAAAAGTTTTAGTTTTCTTTCTAATAGATTGTCTACCTTAGGTTAAATAAATATTTTCATTGTTTCAGACTGGAGGCCTAAGGGCTTGGTTGAAGTTGCTTTATGAAGACATTTTCCTTGAACCCCTGGACTGTCTCAAAGTGTCCATTCCATCTCTCATATATGTTCTACAGAACAACCTGCTTTATGTAGCTGTCTCTAATCTAGATGCTGCCACCTTTCAGGTAAAAAATAACCACCTAATTCATACATTAAATTGTACTGTTTACATAAGAATGTACAGACTATATAGAAAAATGCTCTATTATAAATACAGGAGTTTTTTAGAAAAAAATTATTTGAGATTGAATACTATTTTGCTACATTATTTTTTATGTTGTCCAAGTAAAAGAGATTTTTGGATTTAAAAAAAAAAAATTTGGTGATTCCACTGGCATTCAGAAATTACTTTCCACAGGTGACGTATCAAATGAAAATTTTGACCACTGCAATCTTTTCTGTTGTAATGCTGAAGAAGGTCCTGAGTAAATTACAGTGGATATCTTTAGTTATATTATTTGTTGGTGTTGCAATAGTCCAGATGCAGCCTGAAGAAACCAAGAAGGCCAAGGTGGCAACAGAGCAGAATCCCATCTGGGGATTGGTAGCTGTCATCATCTCTTGCTTCATGTCAGGGTTTGCTGGCGTCTACTTCGAGAAGATCTTGAAAGGCACACGGCAGTCAGTGTGGCTGAGAAATGTCCAGCTGGGGGCGTTGGGTGTTGTTATCGGTCTCATCACAATGTATCTCAAAGATGGCGCTGATGTGTCAAAGAAAGGATTTTTTAATGGCTACGACTCAGTGGTTTGGTTTCTCGTCTGTTTGCAGTCTTTCGGTGGCCTGCTTGTCGCAGTAGTGGTGAAATATGCTGACAACATTTTGAAAGGTTTTGCAACTTCTGCAGCTATTATAATCTCATGCATTGTGTCAATATACTTCTTTGACTTCCATCTTTCTTTAGAGTTCACACTGGGAGCAGGTTTGGTAATTGGGGCTGTATATATATATAGTAAGTACGAGCCAGGGCAAACACCCATTCTACCTACAGCAACGACTAGGAAACTATAAAAAGATTAAAGCATGTACATCTATTTGAATCATTTAATTCTTAAGACAGAGAAGCTGAAAGATAAAATAAAATAAAAAGTTCTATGGGTATTTAACTATTTTTGAAATTATTGCTTCTTAACAAATAGCTGTGTTGATGAGTACTCCATTTTTTAAAAATAATGAATGTTGTTATTTTTACATGTTAGCTCAACAAATCAGAGCTCTTCGCTTAAATCAAGGCTGTTTGTTTTACTCTGCTATAATTGCTTAGCCTTGGTAAATTGGTTGACCGGGTGATCTTATTAAGATTTAATAATTGTATATATTGGGTATTATCTTATCCTTTTATATGGTTGATTGTATGGATAATTATTAAATTAATGAATGACATATCTGATAATTTAAAAACATTTCAGATTAACAAGAAAGCATTTTTGGTTTTTTTTCTGTTGGGATCATTGAAGATTTGAATCATTCAAGTACAAAAGAATAAAATTGTTCAGTTATGGTAGGTGCCTCTCTGCCAAACATTAATTTGAGACTTAGAAAACAAAATTAATAACTGATCTGTATGTATTACTTAACTAATATGCACACACTTATCATCGAGGGAGCACAGTAAGTTGAGACTAAATGTAATGTCCATTCATATTTAAATATAGTTCACAGATTATATCCAAGCATGTTCATTTAAATATATGCAAAACATGCTCAGCATTATCAGATTTTCTCAGTGATTTTGTTGATTCATAAAGATTACTCTTAGTATCAAGTTCTGTTTCTCATTGAGTTGGCAAGGTGCTCTCCACCTGCAGTTGCCTTGCTTGAGAGTTTTTTTGCAAACTTGTTTACTATATCAATAAAAATGTTTAAAAGTAGTTATGTATTTGAATGAAAATCTCTAGATATCTATTTAACTATCTCCAAGTTCAATGCAAGAAGTTTTCTCCTTATTACATTGAATTGGTTCAGCTTAGCATCGGGGACCCCCAGAGATCAGTTCCAATTATTTGTGATCTGCATCATGATCAGCCTTGTAATGGCTGTAGTCTTTATTGTTGTGTTGTTTTTTCTCAGCATTGGTTACTTACTGCCCTGCAACAAAACTATGTATTCTTTATTTTGGCTTATCAAAGCTGAGACCTAAGAAAATTGAAAATTTTTACTTCTTTTTTTTTTATTGTAGGCTTTACTGATTCAATCTTTTGAAAGTAAAGCAAGAGTTTTAAATATGCGACAAGAGCCAATTACCAGCTGAACAGTTTACCAATGCAATATTATTATAAAGCTTTTTCATTCATGACCCACTTTATTTTGTTCTGCATCAATGTTATTCAAAATGGATAATCCATATCAAAAATTATTATTTTTGTAAACTTGCCGTACCATTTTAATTTTCTTGTAGTTCCCTTTTAATTTTTTATGAAAATCATTATATGAATTAGTCTTGCATAGAATGATAGTAGTAGTAGTAGTAGTTTTCATCAACTTAATGAATATCAAGAACTTGAAATGATTTGTTTGAAAAAGTTTTCATCATATTAAAATAAGGCAATATTTAAAAAAAAACATGTAGACTTTAATCCATTTCTTATATGTTAGTTTTAATGGCTGGCACTGATAAAAAGCCTAATGGACCCCAAAGCCCCGGATACTTGCTGGATAAGTGTTTTTTTGTTTTATTACTAAAATCCATTCATTGTTTTAATTTATCATTGATAAACATGTCATCTTCTAAACGTCAAGGGCAGATATATTTTTTTTCTGTTTTGGGGTAAAAATTACATTCAATCATTCATATTGCTTTAGGCACCCAATATTGGTGTTTAACAACATATTAGTTTATTTAATAATATTTATTTAATAATTGCTTTTTTGTTATTAATTTTCAATTTTTTGTATTGAGCCTTTTTCTTTCCTATCTATATGAAAGCTAATCTATGGTGTGACCTAGATCTTGTTCATTTGATGTGAATATGGTCTTAATTAGCGTTATATAATAACATTTTGATTATGTCCACTCTGTTCTGACCAAATCATTATATTTACCAAAGGAGATGACTGAAATATACCAAAAACTGTTAAAGTGGGAAACACATTATGATTGTAAAAAAAAGTGTTAATATTTTTAAAAATTAGGCAATTACAGTGAATTTTTATAAAACAATTACATAAGGTTAAGCTAGACCCTGTAAATTAACTTACTTTAATGGTGGTAGATATTTTAATTTTTTTTTCAAAATATTAAGTCTAAAAAATTGTTTTGAATTGACTTTTAGATCTTCTAATTCTAATAAATTCTATTAAATATGGTCTCAATTAGCATTATATAATAACGCTGGTTATGTCCACTATACTCTAACCAAATCAATAAAGTTACCAAAAAAGGTCACAGAAATTTACCAAAAACTGTTTCTGTAGGAAACACATTATGATTGTAAAATGTGTTAGTTAAAAGAGACATTTTAAAAATATGTTCAAAATAGTAAGTCTAAAAATTGTTTTCAATTGACTTCTAAAAAATACATCAGATTGATTTAGCTGATTATAAAATTTGACTTTGCACTACCAGTACCTGTTAGTAATATACAGCTGGAGGTATTTTCTTAAATTTAATCATACTTTTAGTTTTAAGTAAATTAGTTTGAGATGCATAGGTCCTGTTGCACGTTTGAAAGTTTGTAGCTAGTAAAAAATTGAATTCTCACATTTATTGCCTTGAACCTAAATATTTCCAATTTTTTAAAAATCTTAAACTGACATAAAGTAATGGTTTGCATCAAGGTTAACTAGTTAAAAGAATATTTGAACTAAATGAACCCTGGAGTTTATTCTTTCTTTCTTTTTTGTTTAGATTATAAAGAAACTATAAATGTTTCATTAACATTAATTTATTTTTGTAGTTGAATGTTGATAAATAAAGTTACTTTAGTTTGTACATAGAGTTTTTTTTATCAAGTGGCTTCCAACTTTTCATACAGATATTTGCTGTTCAGTGTGTGCTTTTTGTATAATGAGAATGTCACTGTAAATAAACAAGAGTCATGCAAATGAGGTAGGATTCCTTGTACCTGGATACATTATAACCCACCTGGATTATTATATTACAATTCTTTTTTTTTAAAAACAATTATATCCCAACTGATAAAAAGGCTGCTGGGTAATTCCAAAAATTTGTTTACATTTTAACCAAAGCTGAGATGGTTAAGCTGAACTTTTTGCAGGTGTTTAGTGAATTAAAAATTGTACCAAAAAAACATGCTTTACCACATAAATTTGAACTGTCAATTTGGAGTCAGAATCATTTAAAGTTATATTGATTTCTAACACAGACAGAGCAAATTTTTCATCCATTTCATAGATTAGAGGGAATTGTTGCTGGGAGCTTATCCAAATTTGTTTGTGATACTTGTTTGTATGTTTGTTGAGATTTTACTGATGGCTGTTCTCATTTTGGATTTTATGTATGGTCTTCTATAAATCATATCATTTATCAATGACATTATTAATATCAGTTCTTGGAAATAACAAATTACTAATATATTTTAGAAACTATTTGACAGTCAGACTACAAGCTCCCACCTCCACACTGGTCCTTGTGAAGATTCTGTTATTTAAGTTTCTTACATTATTCTGAGGGTTGTTTTAATTTTTTTAAAGTTGCATGTACATAATTTTTAACTATGGATAAATCTTTAAAGAATAAAATATTCTGTTAACATGTTTTTGTGTCATGACAGTAAATGAGGGTTTAAAAACAATGTATCATTTGGGTTAAAATCAATGTATTATTTGTTTTAAAAAAACAAATAATTTTTCATGCCTTCTGTCAGCACGGGTGTTCACATCCACATCAGAGTTAAATTTATAAATAATTTTAACATGACAATAAATTATAATGATATGAACCTGTATGGTTTTGTTCTGATGGTCTATGAAATAAACATTGATAATTGAGGATTACAATTCATACTTGTCTTTGTGTCACTTAATTTTAAATAGCAAAAGTTGCAATTGTTAAGTTTTAGTAAACCATAGAGCAGTCTTGTAATACAAAATACCTCTCGAGGGTTAACTACATAAACATTTAAATTGCATTAATAATATAATAATTCTCATACCAGCGAGAAGCCAGTATAGGAACTTCTCATTCCTACCAAAGACAATCAGGGACTGGAACAAGCTTCCAAAAAGAACAGTTGAGGCGACAACACTTGACTCATTTGCATCTATTGCCTCAGGCCTTCCAACCCCTAGTGCATGATACCCTCACACAGTTACTCTTGTAACCAGTGAAATATCCTCATCAACACAAGGCACAGAGACATTGCAAATCCCATCTACATTCATAGGAGCCATAATGATCAATAAATTGATCATGGGCCCTTAATATATAGAAGAAGAAGAATATGTTTTTAAACCTTATTACCCAATGCTTTTTTAATTTATAGCATGGGTTTACTTGTTAGTTTTCATCTGCAAGTTAACTGCACATCACATTTTCCAGACTTTGGTGACTGATTCATTTCCTGTTTACAACTACATACAAACATGGAGTCTGAAAAAGTTTTATCAAATCTTTGAAACCAATTTTTAAAACTTACATGAACCTGATGATTCTTTTACATTCTGATTATGGATCAGAGTGGGATTTTCATGCCTCAAAATGGGACTCTAGAAAGTCAAGAGCCTCAGTGTCAGTTCTTACTCAACCTCAAAACTGACTTAGCTACGTACGTCTTAGGGCTAAAGAACAGACAGGTCATTTCATTTATGAACTTTCTCCAAAGTTAGATAATAAATGCAAACAGAAGAAGAAAGCGAGATATTGTAACTTCATGAATAAAAAAATTTGCAGCAATAAATTAAAATAATTTTTTTTTTTACTATGGAAGCAAGCCAGGTCTGCAAGTGAGTTGAATTCCATATGATCATATTGTAATAATTTGAAGTATGCAAGTCAACTGTATAGATTGTGTCAATTAGTTTTATTCATGAATTCTATTAATTCAGTTTTACAGGTTGATTCAAACAATTTTGTTTCATTTTATCCACAACAATTTTTAGTTTCTAAAACTTGCTCAAATTTGTTAGTCAACATAAATTCATATTTATGCACAGAAAGTTGAAATCGCAACAACATGAGGTGTTGGTAACATTAAAATACAGGTACATTGAAGAAACCAAAGAGCTTCTGAGATAAAAAAAAAAGTGCTTGATGCAAAATTTGGAGAGGCAGAGTAAAGAATGTGTGTGAGTAGAGATTGGAGAATTTAAAATAGTAAAGATTGGAGAATTTGAAAAAAAAAAATTTCATTGCCAAGTGTGATGGGATATTGGGAAGAGATAAAAAAAAAAGGACTAGAGCTCAATATGGCATAAACAATATTTATTATGTGACAGTTTCCTAAGCAAAGTCCATCATTACCTACAGGAAACAGAACTAGGGTAAGAAGTATTCATTTCTTTGAAAAAGGATGAGTTTTTATAAGTTATTTTCCTAATTGTTAGCTTCATGAGGATGTCAATTAAGAATTCATTATCTACTTTTATTTTAGGTTCCTTTTCAGCGATCAGTTTACCAATATTTAAAAGTTAATAAACTTTATATTTCTTTTAATAACATATGAATCTTGAGTAGTGAAGGGTTCAGATGGCTTTCAGAATTATGGATTAACATGAATCTTGATGATGTCAGGCAAGACATCCAGTTGCTTTGGTGCAGCTTTTTAAGGTGATACAGCAGATCCTCATAACATAATTACAGGAGTATACTTTGATGAGAAGTTAGAGTCCACTCTGTTGATTGTTTCCTCAAGTATATTTAGGCAGTGTTTGAAACTAACAGAGATGTCTTTGGAAGAATTATCTGTGTTAGGAAAAAAAAGGTAAATGTTTAATTATTTTATTTTAGGATTAAAATAAATGATATACTGTACAATTTCAAAATTATGGAAGGAATAAGACCAACAAAAAAAAGTAACAAAAAAAAAAGGATAAAAACAAGGTACAATAGCAGTATTACACAGAAATCTCTATTAAAAAGAAGATAAATGAATGCCCTTTCAGCTGAAATAATCATCAGCTAAAGGAAAAGTGAAAATTTGTGAAAACAAGTTGCAACTGAAACTACAAAGAAAAGAAAAAATGACGTGAAACCAGTTGCAACAAAAGCATTTACTGCAGCATTAAATTCTGTTAATTTCAGTTTTTTGAATGATGGAATGGTATAAATGTACAATATTCAGCCATGACTGGACTGTTAAACCAGTCTATCTGAAGAGAAGAGCACTATGTGCTTATGTTTAATCCCAATTTGATAAATTTAACGGTTTTGTGGCTTTACAAACACTTCTTATTTTCTTTTTTTTGTATGATCAGATACCATACGACCTTTTTAATTAGCATATCCTTAAAAATGTATTCAGTGGTCTGTTTCAGTTTATTTTTATTTTAAAGTTAACAAATTGAATGTCTAACAATAAAGTTTACTTGAATATAAATTTTACACAGTCTTTCTTGCATTAAACCTAAAATTATTTTAAATGAACTAAATGAACAATTTTATTATTTTTTTCTATCCATTTACGTTCAGGCAGAAAGGATTAATAAAAAAGCAGATGTGGGCAACCTTTGTTGTACAGAGGGCCGGATGGAAAAATAATTTTTTTGGCAGGCTGCATGACGCATTGCTAGGAATTTTAGAGTTCTAGACAGTAAATTGAACAGATTTTTTATAAACTTAAATTAATCATAGTGAGATAATAAATAAATAATTCAGTTACAAAAATGAGAAGTGGAGAAATGTTCAAATGAGCTGTAATTATTATTATTATTACAATTTGATAATAGTACTATGTGACTATTTGTTTTCAAAGGTTTTTACAGATAATAATTTAATATTTATACATTTTACAAAAACATAAAAAAAATTTATCCGGAAATCTTAGGGGCCAACTTAAAATTTTTCAGCAATTGCACGTAGTTTAGGAAGTGGCGAGTTCCTGTGGCATATTTTTTTTTTTTTAAAGGGAAGGAAATCCTGATTGTTAAGAACTTCTATTTGCATAAGTAGTTCAATAGCTTCATTTAGTCTAGGGGTAATTAGTAACAACACCAACTTGGATATTTGATGTGGTTCTTCATTCAACAATAAACACCTCAGCGTGCCTTCTTC
This sequence comes from Omphiscola glabra, assembly GCA_964017045.1. Classification (NCBI taxonomy): domain Eukaryota; kingdom Metazoa; phylum Mollusca; class Gastropoda; family Lymnaeidae; genus Omphiscola; species Omphiscola glabra. The sequence goes on from OZ024799.1 coordinate 37,170,119, forward strand.
CTTCCACTATTTCTCTGCAACTAACTACCAAAACCATGACTACGAGCGTCACCCCTCATATCCAAAAACTTCACTAATTTATCTCTAAACCAAATAAGCTCACTAACAAATCAAGTATGCAAAACACAAATCAAAACTGGCACTCACTGAACAAATTGTTAACACTGAACACAGATGCACTGAGAATTTTCAGTAATACTATCATAAGATTTTCAGTTGACACAATTGATTCATCAAATTACCTGACATATGTGAAGGAACATCTGATTGGCGCTTTGAAAGTTTGATTAGCTTCCCCTGAGTGTGTCGAATTTTATTTAAATCTGTAAGTAACTGAAGAAATTGAAACCATAAATTTTATTGTAACACACATTGGTTCATATTGCATTGACATTTTAGATTAATGTAAGAATCAAAATAAAGCTTAAGAATTACAAATTAGGGTGCCTTGCTTTTAAAAAAGGATTTGGTTTTATTCATTAAAATAACTAGTGAAGTGACGTCTATTTTCATAATAATATATTGATTTTTTTTTTCTTCAGTTTAATCAAAACTAATTACTGTCTACAAACAGGCAACACTAAGCTATACATATCAAAAATGACTGATGTTTTAATAAAAATAATGATATTTTAGATTTCAGTTTCAGCTAAACAAAACTCATAATTTTCAAAGAGCTAACTAAAAAAAAACTTATCCCTTAAAGCAATGAAAAAATGTTTTTAAATTTTCAAGGAAGATGCAGCTGCATATTCTAAAAGTGCAACACTTTTTAAAAGGTTGTCACTCTTACTGACAATGGATGAATAATTTTGTTCAAGAAGAATTTTAAAGTCTAATTCTGAAAATGACATGCTGTTAGCATTAGTTCCAGACCAACCTACCGATGATTTAAACCAAAAAACTACATATTTGAAATGAATACCTCACAGTTTTTATCCATATCTCACACTGATTTAAAAAAAAAATAATATCAAAAACATTATACCAGTATCACAATCAAGTACATTTTAATTATTTAGAGTATGGATAGTGAATTTAACAAGATACAATGAACTGGTCATTTCTTAATGAGGACAAAAAGAACTCAAATGGAAGTAAATGAAAATTGAATGCAGACAAAGACACCAAATAACTTTCATGTAAAAAATTTACACATTTTAAAGAAAAAATTTCTCAAATTAGCAAATACGATTATTACCTGGACCATATTCTGCAAATAGCTGTGAACCCTTTTAAATACAATTCCTAGCTCACTATGTTCAGGTGGGGGCTTGTGGCACCACGGACTAAAGTTGGACTCGTAGCACTGGGTAAAGCCCTCTGCCAGCTGGCGCAGTTCTCTGAGAACAGTTGATAGCGTGTGTGCCTTCACCTTGAGATCATTGTTCTTATCCTCACCTTGTACTGATACCTACAATATTATACCCCATCAATAAAAATATTCCTTTGCTTGAAAGCTGATGGGTCAATCCATAACCAGGCCATGAAAATTTAGCGTAGTAAACATTAATACTTGTGGGAAAAGAGTACAAATTTTTTTTTAAAATCTTAGCATTGTTACAGTATATAATTTTAAAAAAAGATGAAAAATTTTATTTAGCACAAAATAGGTTAGCTTCCATTTAACATAGCAAGAAAAATTCATGAATGATCTCGACTTGACTAAATGGATAAACCAAAACTTTGAATTGAAAATAGCTTGTTAAAAGACAGATTTTTGCCAAATTTTTAAAGTCTTTTACTCAGATCAATAACACTTTTGTAAAAATTGGTCAGAAAATAGATGTAATACAGATAATACAGTGGTTAATTTTTTAAGGCTGTAATAATACAGATTCCTGTACTGTAATGAAATTAACAGAAGAGATATAGATATCTTCCATCTTGACAAAGTTATTGAGTTTTCTGTCCTATAACCTTAAGTTTCACTGTTCTGTGGGAAAAAAGACATTTGAACAGAAGGGGTATTTTGCTATACGAAATACATGGATATAACGTGTTAAAAAGACATCTTCTCCATTTTCAAAAACCGTGTGTTTGTCACCAACCTGTTCTTGTAAACTACTAAGTTTGCTGTTCTGTTTCTGCAGCACTTCATTCAAATTTTTGGACAACTTTGACAAATCTTTTAAATCAGGAGCTGGCAGTGGCCTGAATATAAACATTGTATCAGATTTTAATAAATAATAATAAAGTTATTAAAAAGCAAAGGATGTTCATGTCATATTCATGATTATGCATCTATTCTTTTTGCAAATCTTTGTTTAAAGTGCTGATTTGACATGTTATCATATAACCATTTCATTATAAAAATTGACTGAATTTTGCTGTTATCTCTGATACCAACAGTTCTGAACTGATTGTACAGTATACTAATTGTATTCACTCACTGTGCAATATACCAATTATATTCACTCAAAGTACAATATACTAATTGTATTCACACACTTTACAATGTACTAATTGTATTCACTCACTATACAATGTACTACTTGTATTCACTCACTGTACAATGTGCTACTTGTATTCACTCACTGTACAATGTACTAATTGTATTCCCAGACCTGTTTACTCTTACGATTTCGGCGTACGATGTATGATTTTGAGATGTATACATTTTATATACTGTATGTTTATTTTTTTACTATTAAGATAATGTATTGAATGCTTTTGTGATGATATTGATTTTAACAGTTTAAGGGTAAACAGGTCTGTATTCCTTCACTGTACAATATACCAATTGTATTCACTCACTGTACAATTACAATGTACTAACTGTTCAAATGTACTCACTTTCCTTTCTCCCAGCTTTCCTGTGACCACATTTTCTCAACATCCGCTTGTATATCTTTGGGCAGAAACCCTTCTTTGGTAGACAGCATACTTAGAAATCCATCTTGGTTCACCAAGGTATTTATGTGTAATATGTAAGGGTTTGACCTGTAATAGAATTTAAAATATTTATTTTCTAAATTGTTTATGCCCCAAGGACTCAAAAAGCCCTATACGTTAAAAGATAAACAGTTATAGAAATATATATATATTTTTTTTAAATGGCTGAAAACCTTTATGTAGCAGTACATATCATTTCTTGGGTTACTGGAAATTTGATAGAAAGAAATTTCATCGACGGAAATTTGATTGGACGGAAATTTGGTAGAATCTTTTTTTTTTAGTTTACATGTTAAAATTTTGCGTCAAATTTCTTTTTGAACGCATTATTTTGTTTTACTATATAGTATAGTGCGTTCAAAAAGAAATTTGATGAAAATTTTAATGTGTGAACTGAAAAAAAGATTTGATCAAATTTCCGTCTATCATTTTCCGTCTACAAAATTTCTTTCGATCAAATTTCCGGATACGCATTTCTTGTTATATGCACAGTGTCTGTACAGTTACAAGGCTCTGCACAGTGTCTGTACAGTGAGAATGCTCTGTACGGTGTCTGTACAGTGAGAATACTCTGTACGGTGTCTGTACAGTGAGAATGCTCTGTACGGTGTCTGTACAGTGAGAATGCTCTGTACGGTGTCTGTACAGTGAGAATGCTCTGTACGGTGTCTGTACAGTGAGAATACTCTGTACGGTGTCTGTACAGTGAGAATGCTCTGTACGGTGTCTGTACAGTGAGAATGCTCTGCATAGTATAAATCTTTGCCTTTTCTTGTTTTATTTGTAAAAATCCAACATTAAATAAAACATTTACATTGAACATAATTAGAAAATTACCAAAAAATATAACAATGTATTCTTTATTGTGTCACAGTTTTAAGTAATCTCATTAATTTGCTTACATTTATACATGACTTTTTTTGTTTAAAGGCGATGAATTAATGGATATAATTTTTTTGTAAATTTTGTGTTCGCAGCCATGGTAGAAAATAAAAGGTTATATACAGAAATTTAAATAAGTTTTTAGTCTTTACAAAAAAAAAACCAACTGAGAACTTTGAAAACCGTAGCCAATCCAAACCTGGAATCTGATGAATTCTCCTGGATGTAAGATTTATATCTGATACATGCCATATCTAATAATCTATCAATGAAATAAATCTGTTTTTGCACTGGTCCACCACCCTGTGGGGGAGAAAGAGCATGTTTTAAGAGAATTTAATACATTACATTACACAGGAATGCAAGGGGATTACTCATTAGTTAAAATCTTATTTCATTGCATGCACTGACAAATATTATTGAAAGTAAAATATAGAGCTCTACAAATATTTCACTATGTGATTAAAAAAATTATTTAGGCTACATGTACTAATCTAATCCTCCCAGTTATAAGTTGTATGAGGTAAAAAGGTTTTAAGAGAATGCAACTTACTTTTATAAGATCTACATCATCATGGCGACACAAACACATTGCTCCTGCTGCTGTCAACAGCCCTAGAGAAAATTATCAAAGTTACAATTAATGCTTTGTAAAATCCAAATTTGCTCTTAGTAGAGTAAATTTTGTTGATTAAAGACAATAACTATTCAGATAAGTAATAATTGATGGACTGCATTCAAGTTGTGTAAATGAAATATAAGAACAAGATAAGCTTAACTTGAATTAATAGACAGGACAAAAGATTTGGACGTTTCGGCTTAGAGCCTTCATCAGCAAAAAAGACAAAAAGAATTATGACAAGTAACAGAGATATATAAAAACTTTTGAGATTTCCTTTTGTTGCCAGAAGTAGGATTACATGAAGTAAAAGAACATAAATATTGATACTGTGAAAAATAAGGTTGGTACTGTGAAAAATAAGGTAGAGAATCTTAATGGACCAAAATATTTAGGGACACATACAATCTAAGGAAAAATTTCCCTGTATTTCTTCTTCTTTTCTTATTCCTTGAAAATTGTTAGTCCATTCAATTACATTATTTAAAATTAAAAATATAAATGTACAATTTATTTAAAGCATTTACTTTGAACTCTTGATTCGGTTCTAGCGCCAAAAGATGGTTGGGATGGGTCCAGGAGTTCTGCCAGCTTTGGGTCGTATCTGATGAGAATTTAGTTTTTATTAATTACAAAAGTTTTGTCACATGTTAAATCTAAAGGCTGTTTTACATAAATTATATTATCAATAAAATAAATATGTCTTCCAAATTCTAGAAACCTAATACTGGTTAGTACAATTCAAAGGTTTGTCCTTCAGATTTTAATTATTTCCACTAATAAATTATAGTGTGAGCAATTTTTTTTCTACAGATGTTGAGATTTTGAGTCAAAAAATAATTTACCTTGAGAACAGCCATTGCAAAATTTTAAACCGTTCTTCCCCAGGAGAGATCAGAAGTTCTGTAATAGTTGTCTCATCCATATCTTCTACATATGGACAGTCAAGGAACTGGAAAATCATTTTCCTTAAATTTAAGCACATTATATAATTACATACTGTAACTATGGGTAAAGATAAGTGCACCATATATAAATGGAGCATTCTAGGCCTATACATGCAAAGCAGATCATGCATTTGAAATGTTGACAATATGAACATTCAAAACATAAAACACATCATTTATATTTCTGTGTGAACACTTGACATCACAGATCAAGAATTAAAATAACAATAACAATTAAATATTTAATTTAAAAAAAGACAAATATATGTACAATGCCATAATAACCAACTGAGCTTTCAGAAGTCACAATTATTCCAATGGCAATGGCCAGGATTGCCACCTCAAAGAATTATAATTTTCTGACAAATATTCTAAATATGCAGATTTTTTTATGACAAACAACATTTTTTACTGCAACATTTTAAAAAATAAATTTACGAAGTTAAAAAAAATTCATCTGTACGACTATGCTATGCATGACTATATAGCATTAGACCATGTATGACTATATAGCATCAGACCATGTATGACTATATAGCATCAGACCATGTATGACTATATAGCATTAGACCATGTATGACTATATAGCATTAGACCATGTATGACTATATAGCATTAGACCATGTATGACTATATAGCATCAGACCATGTATGACTATATAGCATTAGACCATGTATGACTATATAGCATTAGACCATGTATGACTATATAGCATTAGACCATGTATGACTATATAGCATTAGACCATGTATGACCATATAGCCTTAGACCATGTATGACTATATAGCATTAGACCATGAAGCTAGAGCCCATTTTATAATGTTACATCATTCCCAACAGTTGCAACTAAACGCATCCTTACGGAGTTCCCAGAAAAAAGGGTCCCAGCGCATAGCGACACACCTCTCTCATTTTAATTTTAAAATAGCAAAGAAATTTTGCGCCCCTTGAGACTTCTGGTGATAGCCTGATCTTATGTGATTTCAATTTTTAAAAACAAAAGTTTTCTTCTTGTTTCATTTTATTTTTTTGTTCTAAATGCTATATTTTTATTAAACCTAATTCATCTATAGATGCATTTATCATTATTCATTCCATCCGTCCCTGTGGCACTATAGCCTCTGTACTCACTACTCAGGCCCAACTGATGCTTTTCTTTTCCATGCTTGGATTCCCAACTGCTGTAGATCTTTTTCCACATCATCTATCCATCTGCCTTTGAGCCGTTTTCCTCTGGGGTTTTGGTGGTGCACTCAATTCATTCCTCTGTCATATGGCAATCCCACCCAACATAGCCTGTCCTTTTTAATTTCTGCTACAAGCGTGGCATCCTGATCTAGACTACACAATTCCTAGTTGGTTCGTATTCTCCATTCATATTTATCCTTTGTTGTCCAACCTACCTCAAAAGTTTTATTAAAATTTCAAAACAGTGACCACTTGGATATGCTGACTACATTTCCTCCCTGGATACCATTTTTTTAATTAAATCTTTAATTTGAAAATAAGAAAAAGCATATGACCTAGGAGTGCCATTTTTCTCAAAAAATCTCTGCCCAGTTTTCATTATAAGTCACTTTAAATTTTTTGTTTCAGAGTTTCCCAAGATAATTTTTAAAAAAAATCATAACTTTCTTTAGAATTTGCTTACCACCATGAATTTTTTATCAATCAATTGTTTCTTTCAAGCCCTTTCAATATAGCTAGGTCTTAAACAAGTAATCCTTTATTCTAGTGCAATTAATTATTTTTAGTTAAATAAAGTAAAAACTTCCAATTGACATTAAAATACGACAATGGCTACTATAATATGTATTTATTGTTTTCTTATTAGTTTGGCATGTATATTTATTGTTTTAAAGGGATTTTTAATATAAAATATGTATTAAAAAAATATTTTGATTGATAAGTATGTTTGTTGTCTATTAATCCAATATGTGGCCAGATTTTTCCCTTTTTCCCCATTCTCAGACCAAAAGCAATAATCATACGGTTAATGGAAGGGAAAAATAATACACAAGTGCGACTCAGAGGCTTCAGCTTACAGTGGGATCTTAAGATAAGACGTTGTAAGATGTAGAGCGCATATTTTTCCAAAAACTGCAATATCATATTTGCATTTTGTGTATCTTGAGACTGGCAACGAATGTATTCCTTTGTACTTTAATAGTTTATTACTTTTTAATGTAAAGTCATAAGACAGTGGTTTAGCATAATACTGCTTGAAAATTTTTTTGCAGTTAAATACAAAGATAAATAAGGGGGTTAAAAAAATTCACACAAAAAAATTCACACAAAAAAATCATAACTCCACTTTTATAAAAATAAAAGATAGAAATAGAAATATAGAAAGGTGAAATCGATGTTTTTTATAGAGCTTATATTTTATATCTAGCCCTTTAAAATGATGTATCATTTATGGCAAAAGTAGGCCTATACTGCAATATTTATCATTTCTGTCAAAATACCTTGCCTATGAGCAGTTTCTTCATAATCATAGAGTAGATTCATTCTAATTAATTAGTCTAAATTACTCTAAATACTCTAAATCTCTTAACAGGATTTTAACACTGGATTTGGACAATTATTTGGTTCAAACATTTGACGATTTGTAAAAATAAAATACACCAACTACCATGTGACCTTCTAAACCTTTCATCAACAGAACCCAACAGATGTTGGTTGATATTTCAATAGATTTCAGATGAATTTTACCAACTTCTAGGACCACTAATGTGCATGGCAACTGTACGCCTACATTCCTACATGTCTTCAGTCTTCAGTGTGTAAGTGTGTAAAAAAAAATACTCGTCAACATTACATGTTACTACCATGACTTTTGGGTTGATGAATTATTTCCAAAAAACAGATTTAAGTAAATTAATTATCCATGTTTTAAAACCGAATATTATGTCTGATTTTAATGATGTAATTTATTTTCTACTTACGACCAAACGCTCCTTGAAAAAAATATTTTTCAAATTTGCAGATGGGGTAGACATTTTGAAACTCTTTTTGAGTAAAAGTTAGAAAGATTCAAGGAGCTATTTCGTTTTTTGTTTGTTTGTTTTTTACCGACATCCTACAGGAATACGAAATATTTCCGAGAACGAACTAAGATTTTTCATTTTTACCAATTAATTTGTGAATTAATTTTCGATTGTTTAAAAACAAAACTTTAAATAAATGTACTCTTTCCTTAATTTAAGCAGTAATGTCAAAACGATCTGATAAATTATCGTTATTTTATTATTTCAGATTCCGAAATACGAGCCAAAATGAATATTTTTGGTGTGTGTTGAGTGTGTGTAATTGTCAGTGTGTTTGTGCGTTTGTGTGTGTGACCGCGTGTTTGTGTGTGTCTGTGAGTGATTGTGTCTGTGTCTGTGTGCGAATGTGTCAGGTCTAGCCAACCGTCCGTATATTTACGGACAGTTCGTAAAAAATTGGCCAAAAATAACTTGTCAGTAAAACGTTGGCGTCGTTGGTAAAAAGGCTTGTGATTCAAGTGATTGTCTTAACGGTGTAAATAGTGCATTTGTACACAATGCTTTCTAAGCAAGAGGCCTATAAAACGGAACTCTCGGTATTTGTCATTTATTCTCACGGGCTTTTAACGTTAATTATCATTATCATGAGAAATTTATAACTGGTGTCACTGATAAGAATAACAAAATAACGCTATAAAATAGTCTCATGGACATAACGGGTCCTGCCTATAGAGAGACATAGCCACACGTATGCGACGAAATTGAAAAAAAAAGTGATATTTTCAAAAATTTTATATGAAAATATTTCCGTAAAAAGATGCTTGTCTGCATGGGTGGACTGGCCCACTGTGAGACTGCGAAACAGGTATTTCGATGGATTGAATGGTGCCATACGGTTTGGATGAATCACTAACCATTTATTAGGTCTGTTTTAATAGGCTCGGAGCTCGGCTATAAATGAAAGCCAAATTTTATTTAAATAAACTTCTAATAAAATAAGTTACCTATTTAAAAAAAAATTGTAGCTCAATATTAATGTAAATTAAAATTGTTCTCTAACATATTTAAAAAAAAAAATCAAAACAACAAACAAACATAAATGAAATATTACAAAAATGATATTATTTGTGATGTAGGCTATTTGAGGATGTTTCCATAAATCTTGCTATGATTTGCAATCAGTGTTTCTTTCAGAAATTTTCCCCCGAGGGGGCACTTTTGACGTTCGGGGGGGGGCAGTGCCAGTTTTTTCAGTGGCCAGAGGCGTAGCTAAGGGGTGGCAGATGGGACATATGTCCCCGGGTGCCAGACTAGCGGGGCCATCTAATGGGCTATAGTGTTAATGGATGAAAATAATAGGTTTCAGATTTTAGCGGGGGGGGGGGGGGGGGTGTAAAAATGAATCTTGTCGGTGACGTAGAAGTGGGGGGGGGGGGCGAACATTTGGTCTTTCCAGGTGTCATTTTTTCTTTAGATAGAGCGGCGGGATTTTCGGACATCTGCAGATTTTCTATCGAGAAAGGTAGCGTGGCAAAAAAGTTAACCCACCTAGGGTGGCGCTAACACTAGGCACGCCGCTGGGCAGTGTATATATCAGCACCAAATTTGGCTGTAATGGCAAGTAATTTTTATCGGGAAGTAGGGCAGCAGAAAATGTGTGATTATTTAACAATCAAGAGGTGCATTTTGGAGTATACATGATTCGAAAGTTTTGATAAGACTTTCATTTGATCGGGGGAAATAATTTTTCAAGCGTCGGGGGAGGCATTAGGGCGACCAGTGCCAGACACAAACTAAATTCATTCTGGTTGTGGTGTGCCGAAGAAAATCATTTGACACAAGATAAGATTCAACCACATTGATCGACTTCAAGGAAAAAAAAAAGGGGGGGGGGGTAGCAGAAATTGAGGAATCCGAAGAGTTTGAGCAAAAGTGAGGGCAGGGGTCACCTTAATTTAAAAATAATAAATTCAAAATGCAGTGATGCATTGTGGTGCAAATTTTTCTTCTTCTTTTTCTGTCTATTAAGGCCCCACGATCAATTTATTGATCATTATGGCTCCTACGAATGTAGAAAGGATTTGCACTGTTTCTGTGCCTGGTGTTGATGCGGATATTTCACTGGTAACAAGAGTTACCTAGTGAGGGTATCATGCACTGTATTCAATGTATCTTTAAGACAATGTGTGAAGGGGCATTTCAAACGTTCATATATTTACTGTCAGATGTCTAGTAGAAAAATGCTAAGAATACATCAACATGCACCAACTATATGTGGATTACAAATCAGGTTAATATAGCATAGACAGGAAATACATGAACGATGCTGTGCTGGAACTTGGAGTCCTTAACAAACTTACCCGACTCATACATATGACGATGGATAACTACAAAAGTAGAATCAAAGTACAGAGGGAGTTCCCAATCAATCTGGGCCTCAGACGAGGAAATCCGTGTATCATTTTCAACATCACTTTAGAAAAAAACATTAGAAACATACGTGTGAGCACCAGAGAGGTGGTACAGAACAACCATAAGGAACTTTATAAAGCCAGCCACTGCAAAACCTGGCCTACACAGACGATATAGCGCTACTTGGTAGAAACAGCATTGATGATATAATTAAAACTTTCAGGGAACTTGAAGATGTGACGGTTAAAGCTGGTCTTGATGTAAATAAAGCGAAGGCAATATTTTTGATAATGTCAGGAAATACGCACTGATGACTTCATCAATATGAACATCTACGCCTTTGAGAGGGTAGCTACTTTCAAATATCTAGGGGTGACTATAAATAAGCAAGAGAAAATACAATCGGAGGTGCAAGAAAGAATAACAGCATGCAACCGTTCTTATTTCAACTTACAAAAGATACTTCAAAGCAAAAATCTCGCTAATGGAAAAAAGAAGGCAGTATACACCTCTATTACAAGACCAGTAGTGAGACTTGGTTCCTACCAGAAAAGCAGAGAACCTGCTAAATATATGACCCGATGATAGACTATTTTGTTTTGGGAATCCGTACACACTAAGAGCTACATCAATTGTACAAATACCCATCCATAGTCACAACAATATAAAAAAAGGCAGACTGCCCTAGGCAGGACACATTGAAAGGATGCCGGATTCTGGAGCAACAATAACGATCTTCAGGCAGAAACCTAGGGGCAGAAGGCTCACTGGTCGACCAAGACTGAGATGGATTGACGATGCAGAGAAGGGCTTACAAAGGTTGGGGTTCGCACATGGAGGTGTAAAGCGATGGATTGATCCCAATGGAAGAATGGGGTGGAGCAGGCCAGGGCCCTAAATGGGATGAAGCGCCACTGATGTAAACATTTCAGACATTTGGGTGGGAAGCGCTAGAAATAACGATAATAACAGGACATCACTAACTCTTCCACCAGCACAATATTAAATAAATTCAATCCAGTTGGGAGCCCTTAGGGTATGTTTTTATCGAGAGATACTCCTTAGCTTAGACTCGCCCCTTAAAACTTTATAGGCCCCAGAAATTTTTTGATAAATTCAAAATGCAAGAATGCATTTTTATTTGTACATACCGTAGTTAAATTTAGTTTCGCATTATTATACATTTAACTGTAGAGCAACGGGAGAGATGCTAGTTAAGATTTTATGTGCCATTTGACCTAAGAGCCATCGTTAGAGATCTGCAACCCACATAGCTGCATGGGGCCTCGTATATTTTAGGGGCTTAAAGTTGGGCTGTAATTACATTAAATATCAACTTTTACTGCTAACGAAAAGTAGCACGGGTGCCATAAAAAGTCAAGCGACTTCTCTGCTTGACTAAGTGTGGTATGCAAAAAAAAATTGAAAATTGAAAAGTAATGTATTTTTAAAGTTATTATTTTAAAATATTTTTGGGATCAACTACATAAAAATAATGAATTTACTACAAAATATTTTTAAAATTAAGAAAAAAGAATTCCTTCCAAAAAAGGTATCCATCCCAAAAAAGAAATGCTAAAATAGTTTTACATTTTGAACGAAAAAGAAAAACCAAAAACATACGTTTATTTCTAAATATTTCCAAGTTTCACCAAAGTCAAAAAGAAAAAAGCTTTTCTGTACAAAATGCTATATACTTTATCTTTATGGGTTTTAAAAATTGGTATTTATTTATAAATCATATGTAACCGACATAATTGTTCAGAAGTCAAGAATTGTTTACAAAAGACTCATATATTTATTATTGTGTGATTTTTTTTCCTATAAATTATTTAAGTTTCAATTCTCAATATTCAGTTGATTTAAATGTTAATTAAGAAATTTAGACTACTATAATTTGCTTCAGATCATTACAACTTGCCTCTTCGATATTATATTTGAAAACAATTTTTTTACCAATTTCATATACTTTTTTTTTTAACTACTATCAAAAATGGCATTTACAAGATAATCGAAATACTCGATTTCTTTCTACTGGATTATTATCTTAAAATAATTTTTTTAAATAGTTCAAACAGCCGGGGACGATTGTTTATTATTATTATATTAACAGAGAAAAGTCATTGGCGATTTAATAAATAAAGACTATTTCTTTTAAAAATCATTTTACTCTGTTCCCGAAACTGTGTTAAAAAATTAGAAACACTCGATTTTATAATTATGATGAAATGTCCACTATTTGTATGTAACCGGTAAATTCCTAATTTTTTGTTTTAAAATTATTATTACTATTATTTTTAAATTTTCATTTTATCTATGTCAGCATACATCTATTTCTATGGAATCTACTACATTAAAATGTTTGCTAAAAATGATTTTTTAAAGCATGATGCTATTATACAATAAAATTTGAAAACAGATTGCACATGTTTATTTCTTAGCAAGAACTATATTTAATTTACAGATATTTATATCGATGAAAAGGTAGTTTAATACAAGGTTATTAAAAAGTCTTTCAACTTTTGCAGCTGCAAAATGTAATTAAATAAAAGATACCGATATCTGCGAATCAGAAAAAGTAAAATTTAACTTATGATCAGGAGCGGCCAATTTTCAAAACAATACCATTACCATATTTATAATCGATTTCTGCGAGCCTGTAACAAGATTAACCTTAACGCTATGGATCATCAATATATATCGAACAAAGCGATATTTTATTTGTTCCAATAATTGTAATTGATTAAAGGCACACATTTCAATACTTTTTAAAAATTTTCTAAAAATTAAATTTAGAGTAGGTTTTTTTTTAAATTATTTTTTCTTACACATTTTACACGGGGGGGGGGGGGGGGGGGGGGGCCACTTGACTTGCACAAATTTTGCTGCAATCAGGTTCACAGTTCATGTCAACAGCGTAAATGTTATCATTTTTCTTTTTTTCAGAATAAGTTGATCTCAATGGACTTTTAAAAAATATAAAATTCAGGTCATACATAATGATGTTAAGATTAGTCCGAGCACCCCCCCCCCCCCAAGAAAAAAAAAAGAAATTAAAAAATCGTCATCAATTGTCTACACTACACAATCGGAACATCCTCATAATTGTTCATCACATATACATCTCGATCTTCTTCCCCACCCCCTTTTGCTTAGATTCATGACGTTATTTATAGATGACTCCTTAGGGGCCGTGCGTAAGATGCGTGACGCTCTGGAAACGGGAGGAGGGAGTCTAAGACAGTGTGACAGTTTGTGACTCGGGGACGATTGGGGGTGCTAGATCTCGTGTGACGTCACACGTCATATATTTTGTATCATACATATCAAACCTGAAATTGACAGTGGTATTACACTTTCTGTTGTGATAGATATTTTCTGACAGATGATGTCTCTTTCATAAATTGGTTTTCATAAAATGGGATCGTCACTGAAAAAAAAGGTTTGGCCCTAGGGACGTCATTTGACAAACTATACGCCTACTAGATATCAGTATCTTTTGTAGAAACAAATCAAACGTATTAAAAAATAATACTGATAATAAAACTGTTCGATTATTTAAAATTAACAACAGCAAACATAAATTATATTCTGGCAATTCTTATTTAAATTGCTATGTAGGCCTACAGTTGCGCCCCCCCCCCCCCACAAATATTCAACTCAACAATGAGTCAAAGTTTTTGTTTTTTACCCCCCACCCCACCACAACCCTCTTGAAAAAAAACTGAAATGACGTCCCCGAAACCGGTGTTTTATCCCTAACTTTGCCAACATTGTCAAAATAAGTTTAGTATGATACCTTATAAAACTACTAAAATTAAACAGAAAATTAAATACTATATATAATATATTGAACTACCAGAATTTAACTTTAATAAACTTTAAGATACCTGTCATAGTTTATTTCAATGTTCCGCAGTATATAAAAAATCTTGATTTGCTTTGAAGTTGAAGAATTTCGCATGTCTTGAGAAAGAAAAAAAAAAGTAGAAATAAAACAAGTGGAAAATGTAAGATCCCGTGGGTCATACTTTTCCAATGCAATATTTGACGCGGTGAGTTGACACCTCTGATGTCACGCAGCTATCTCAACAAAACATGACCTAGTTGGGCCTCCTTGGTGGGACGTAGTGACATTGCAGAGTTTCTTTCAGCCGTTTCTCGGAAAAGGGAAGGGGTGTCCTGGAGAAAGTCAAGTGCACCCGGAGCAAAATGTGTAGGCGTACAATAATAAAACAAAACTATTTATTTATTTAACTTTGTAACAATTTTAACACGAATAGTAACCGGTGCCTTGACGCGATTACAATTAGTGGATCTATGAAAAATCGCTATGCTCGATATGTGTGATGTTCCGCATAGTTAAGGCTAATCTTGCTAGTGGCTCACACTTGTCCATTTTAAATAAGGCTGCACCTATATAGGTACACGGATACCAGAATTTAGAGGTTGGGATTAAAAAACGATTTAAAATATTATTGTTGGGTTTTTAAGACCAAATGAAGTATCAAATGAAAGATGATTGAAAGTACTATAAGTTTGTAATCTTAATTCTTCAGTTTTACTAAAATAAACTACCACAAATGACATCCGAATAGCATCAGTCAAAATGGACCCAGACACGCAGCGCCGCCATTCGCACCCGGGTACCATTAGACTCAATGATATTCGGATAGCATTTGTGGTAGTTTATTTTAGTTAAAAAGAAGAATTAAGTTTACTTAAGAACTGAGAATTAAGGAAACAAGAGCTGTGAGTGGATAAATAGGGGATCAGATACTGATAGCGGCGAATGATCACAAGTGTCACATCACATTGTCGAAATCCTCACTATCAAAACGTGACGAAAACCGACTCATTAAAAAGTATGGTATACATTGCCTAGGACCAGGTTTGGCAATCCTATGGGCCACTGACACATGAGGGACTATAAGGCGTATAGATCTATTCACTTTTCTTGCATTTGAAAAAATGTCTATATGCATTTGTACAAATTAAATGGACACGTTAAAGCATATCGTATCAGACTCAGGGGGTGTGTGGGTTAGGGAGGGGGATTAAGGAAGAACTTCCCTGTCCCTGTGTCTAACTTATTTGTATAATATTAATTTTTATTTCATTTTTGTTACATTATTTTTCGGGGCGCAATTTTAGAAGTTCATCCCATGACAGTGTATTATATATAATTTAAATAATTTTAATAAATCGAGAACAGTCCAACCATGACGTGGATTCCATGACAAATTACGTGTTACAAAATACCTCAGATCTGTAGCCACATTGACAAAATTTGTATCTCTTGAAACAGAAGAGTAAAAAATGAGCTTAGTCTTTGGTCCCATAACAAGCTTCAAATAATTAGTTTAGTATTTCAACTATTTGTTCGTTTGTCAAGATGCGTCAAATTGATTTTTGGGTTGTTTTTGAAGTATTTCAATGAACATATGTTACCGTACGCTTAACACTGTTTTGTTTGTCACGCGATCATGGATGACTGATTACAACGTGGTCACGTTCTCAATATGGCGTGACGCCTATCATCAACCGCCTTAATCTCCTACACGCAGAGAAACTCACTCAATTTCAACTCTATTCAGTATATCAGCTCCACTGTTATTACAGCGACGACGTCACACGAGTCTTGGGCCGTTTGTAAAGGTTGCGCCCGGGGCAAAGACTGACCTTTAGCGCTCTCCTACCGACAAATGTATCTGTCTAATAGTACCGACAGATAAGTGCTTAAGTTACTCTCACCTTCTCAATCAAAATCAGAAAGTCAAAGAAATCAGAAGGCTTGATTATATTGAAGAAAGAACTTGATTATTTTAGAGGTACGTCCCATGGCAGAATATACCATAAATTAATTAATTAATCTTCATGCAATTGAGATCTCTCCTTTTTTGTTGTTTTGAAAAAGTTGTTTATTAAATTATTCCCGTCCCGGGATCACAAGAAATCCCTGGATAAAAGTTATTTCATTAAAATATATAATAAACATAATAATTAAATATTATAAATGAGTAGGTTTTGGTAATTGCTTAATTGTAATTGTCTGTTAAGGAATAAAAATATATGATAATGTTAGTTGACAGGTTTGTAATATATATATATTACGAGGCTGATTTAGGAACAAAACATTAAAAAAACCAAGAAAAAAACACTCGATCTAAATATCTTTAGCACATGAGCAGCCTGGTACCGGTATAATCATGTTACTAGAGCACGGGTCTGTGAGCCCATCAAATTGACCTCAAACAATGATTGTTGCGAAGACATTTTACTTCTGTGGATTTGTCGGCTGAAACAATAAACTTAAACTCTTTAACTTTAACATCTGTGGCGCCCAAAGACTAAGGGACATGATGATGATGATGATAAGAAATAATGATTTTAAAACGGCTTTCTGTTTTATTTTTTTTTCTTAATGTTTGAGTGGAAATTTCAAATGATGTTGTTACTAATGTTAGTCAAAAATGATATTCAGCTGAAAAAATCTAGGTTTCTGTTTTGCTTGTACCGAAATTAAATCGTTATAGGTCTAATTCCCTTCTTTTTAATTTGGTCGTGTTTTGTGGCATGTGAAATAGCTTAATAGAGTCTGAACACAATTATTTAGTGAAATTAAGTAGATTGAACATGTCCTGTCATGTATATTCAGTTTGCTATAACATGTTCATTGCTGAAATACAATCAAAGATTTATTCTCAAACATGTACCCTGGATAACAGGGTTGAGAGAACTCCCCGACTAATTTTTTTATTAATAAAAAGAAGGAAACAAAAATATTTTCAACATAAGATGTATTTTCAATTCTCATTTTCACCAGTGGTTCTCAACGTAAGCTGTATGGTTGACAGGAGAGGGCACAATTTATTGTTTGTGAAGGGGGCACGAAACTAAGCGAAGAATTGAATGTAAATAAAACTTGCAGTTTCTTTTGTATAATTATCAGAGATGGGTCCACGGACGTAAAAAAAAATATGTGAAAGTGGTACAATGGGGGTCTTGGAAAGTTTTCTGAAAATTGTAATTTCAATAGATATCTTGAGTTTTAAAAAAATAACAATTCCCATTTTTGTTCTAGACACCCCAGTCTACTAATCTTCATTTAAAAACTAAAGAAAAAAGAAACAATTAATGTTTAGAATGACAAGAGCTTAGCATTAAATAAAATTTCAGCTTCAAATTGCGAAGCTTTTTAGCCAGTTAAAATTTCAATCATCGAACTGAATATGTCTTATGGGCCACCCATAAACGATGTTACGATTTGTCCAAGCCCCTAACCTCCCCCACCAACATCATCATCAATTTTTAACACAACATAGACATCCTCATAATTCATCGTCACCACTTTTTTTAAAACAGTCCCCTGCTCTGTTTAAAGTAGACGTGTGACGTCATTTATAGATGGCTCCTTGGTATACAATTAAATTGAGCGATCTTAAATAGAAAACACGATTTTTGAAATGCGGTTTATCTTCTACCCTATATTAGAATGGCACTTCTATTTGAAAATCTGTCGGGTCGCGAGGTATTCTGCTTCTATCTATTGGGGTCGTGGTTCCTTTTCTTTTATAAAATGGGGTCGTGACTGAAAAAAAGTTTTGGAACTAGGGAAATCATTTGGAAAGCGCGGTGACATTCCCCCCCCCCCCCCCCCCCCCCCAAATACTGATTTTTTAGAAGAAAAAAAAAACAACGTACTAAGTATCAGTATTACACAAATATTAAGTATCAGTATCAAGTATCAGTATCAAGTATCAGTATCAAGTATCAAGTATCAGTATCAAGTATCAGTATCAAGTATCAGTATCAAGTATCAGTATCAAGTATCAGTATCAAGTATCAGTATCAAGTATCAGTATCAAGTATCAGTATCAAGTATCATGTATCATGCTGACATACATATTCTATTTAAGGCTACATTTTTATGCCAGTATGTTGTTTTCAATTGAACTATGATTTGTTTTGTTTAATTCAATAGAAGTATGTGGAACAAAATAAGACTTTGGATGACAGTTAATGTCACATTAGGAAATGGCGTCCAAAAACAGTCTAGCATTATGCCCTCCCCAAAGCACCCCCCTAATCCCGAGTGTCGGGCCGCGAAGCGGTACGTTGGAGATATCCCTTTGACAGGACGGCCCCCAACCGAGTCCGCTCGATTGGGTTTTCTGCTGGAGACCGCCCCAACCCAAAGACACCCGGTCGGTCCGACACTGTGCATACACACAGTGGACACGATCGTCTTTCCTTTGAGTTAGGATGGTAAATTTACGTCCTAATATCTTCCCCCACCCATCCCGGGGAGCATCGGACGCCCTATAAGAGGGGTTTTACAGTGCGTTTTCACATCGCCACTAGTTTGCGAAGTAGCTGGGACGAAACGGTTGCCTAGGAGCAGCTTTCTCAGTGCTGCATATTTAGAATCAATAAAATGTTTAATTTATTTACCGGGCGGAAACAAGAGCTGTGATTGGATAAAAAGCGGGTCACATACAGATAGCGGCAAATGATCATACGGGTCACATACATTGTCCACATCCTCTCTATCAAAACATGATCTAATCTGACCCATTCAGAAGTGTGGTATACATTGTCTAGGACCAGGTTGGGAAACCCTATCGGCAACTGACACAATAGGCAGAATAAGGCATATAGGAACCTATTGACTTTGACTTTTCGTGCCTTTAAAATAATGTCTATAATATACAGCTTAAAGTGCTCGACTTACGATCACGATCGGTCCCGATAGACGGGTCGTAACACGATTTGTTCGTAAGATGAGTATATCCTATATGTGTACAGTAATGAGAATGTAAAAATATTTAAGTGATATTAGATCATAAATTTCTTTTAATATGGTTATAAATCATAATTTTCGATGTTCACGACCACCAATGATTGAAGACAACGCCATTTGACTGATAATTGAGGCAGAAATAAATCTGAAATCTAATACAATATGGCTAGTGATTGTGTTCTTAAAGTCGAATAGTCGTAAGTTGCATAGGTCGTAATTCGAGCACTAGCTGTATGTGGGCGTTACATTTGAATGAAAACGTGAAAGCAAAATATCTAACCAGTGGTGTACTGGGGGAGGGGGGATTAAAGAAGAACTTTTCGTGTTTAAATTCTATTATTAATTTATATTTCATTTTTTTTATAAAATTGTTTGGGGTGCAATTTTAGAAGTTCGTCCCGTGGTAGAATATATTTTATGTAATTTAATTAATCTTAATTCAATTGAGATCCGTCCAATCTTCTTTTCTTGGAAATGTGGATTCTATGACACATTACACATTACAAAATACCACCGAACTGTATCTAAATTGATGGAATTTGTTTGATCTTGAAATAGAAGATGAAGTTAGACTTAGGACCCATAATGAGCCTCAAATAATTAGTTCAGTATTTGTTCGTTTTCCAGGAAACATATGCGTCACACTGCTTTGTTGGTTGTTTTTTTTAAGTGTTTCAGTGACTATAATGTTACCGTACGTTTAAGGGTGTATTTCCGAGCGCTCCCCTCACCTCCCGATCATGGATGACTGATTGCAACGTTGTCACATTCTCAATGTGGCGTGACGCTTAAAGGCCAACCGCTTCTATCTACGACGAGCGTTCCCCGCCTGACTCTAATGAAAAGTACATGTTCTGTCTCCTTATCATTCACAACATTTCCAATTCTTGCCTGTGTATTAGTTCCATTGTTATCACTGTGACAACGTCACGGTCAGGGGCCGTGTCAAGTAAGGGCTGTGCCCGGGGAAAATGCTTACTTTTGGCGCCCTCCTACCAATGGATGTTTAATATATTGTGCATACACACAGTGGACACGATCGACTTTCCTTGGAGTTAGGATGGTAAATTTACGTCCTAATATCTTCCCCCACCCATCCCGGGGGAGCATCGGACGCCCTATAAGGGGGGTTTACAGTGAGCTTTCACATCGCAACTAGAACTTAAAGATGCCAGTTACAGATACGGAGGCGTAGCATAGGGGGGACAGGGGGTACATATGTACCCGGGCGCCAGCTAGTTAGGGGCGCCAAAATGTGCTTTGGTATTATTTTATATATACATACACACTCACATACATATATATATATATATATATATATATATATATATATATATATATATATATATATATATATTAAAACAGAAACATTATTGCAAGAGTTGTTCTCTTTCTCTCAATCAAATTCAGGATGTCAAAGACATCAGAAGGTCTGATTATTAAGTCATCATAGTTCACTGGAAGGGAACATGGGCATGGGATTCAGCGGCGCAGCTAGAGTGTTTAGCGCCCGGGGACAAGATTCATTTTAAAGAGCCCCCCTTTCTTTTTTCGACTCCCAAACCCATTATTTTCACCAATAAAATAATATCAAAGCCCGTTTTGGCGCCTCTAACCAGTAAGCGGCCCAGGGACATCTATCCTCCCTGCGCCATGCCGCTGATGGGATTAAAATTGCTGTCGTCCCGCGATCACAGGAAATCCCGGATTAAAATCAATTCATTAAAATCTATTATAAACATAGCTATAACATAAAATAAACATAGCTATAACATAAAATAAACATAGCTATAACATAAAATAAACATAGCTATAACATAAAATAAACATAGCTATAACATAAAATAAACATAGCTATAACTATTAAAGAGTTGGTTTTTATAAACGAATTGCTTAATTGTCACTGTATGTTAATGAATAAAATATGTTAAGGTTAGTTAATATAAGGTTTGTCACCTGCTACTAGTTGCTTAATGTCTTGATAGGCCTAGTAACAGGTAGTTAGCTAACATTATGCTCTTAAGCAATACTGATATATAGACTTCCTATAATATATAAATCAATAAGTCGGTTATTTAATTGAGTTTTGCACTCGAAACACTTACAAGGGAACGTTTCTGTCATCTTAAACTGGTTGTTTCAAATAATAATTGATGACACGTCTGCTGAGCCGCTGCACCGACCTTGTGACCGATTTATTACTCTTGTAGGCTTGTTTACCTATTATAATGTAACGTTGTAAGCCTCATTTTAGCGCCCATGTACCTTGGCGTCCGGGGACATATGTGCCCCTTTCACCCGCCTCGCTACACCTCTGATATATATATATATAATACTAGACTGTTTTCGGAAAAAAAAATACACGCGCTAAATATATTTTGACGCATGAGCAGCCTGGTATAATCATATTACTAGAGCCCGGGTCTGTGAGCTCATCAAAAGTTACCTCAAACAATAAACTTAAAGAAATGGTGACTTTTTAATGTGTAACTTATAATTTTTTAGTTGAAATTTCAATTTTAAATATGTTGCTAGTCAAAAAATTATATTAAACGGAAAAATTAATTATAATTTTTTTTTTTCAGATTAAGTTGATCTAAATAACAATAGACTTTAGACCAATAAATTTCAGATTCTAGGAATTTAGTTAACGGGATTTTTCGGGATATTGCTGAATCATTTTAACATATCCTAGTGGCCATCCATAAATGACGTTGCGATTTGTCTAATCCACCCCAACCCGTCCATCCTCTTAAGTCATCGTCACAAATTTGTACTCCCATTCCCGCAATTTCTATTATGTATGACGTCATTTATAGACGTCACATCAGGGTCCAGTTAGATTGAAATATATTAAATAGAAATAGCGATTTTCGGAATGGTTTATCTTTGACCATATTAAAATGACCTTTCTAATTAAAATGACACTTCTAATTAAAATGACACTTCTAATTAAAATGACACTTCTAATTAAAATGACACTTCTAATTAAAATGACACTTCTAATTAAAATGACACTTCTAATTAAAATGACACTTCTAATTCAATGACACGTCTAATTAAAATGACACTTCTAATTAAAATGACCTTTCTAATTAAAATGACACTTCTAATTAAAATGACACTTCTAATTCAAATGACACGTCTAATTAAAATGACACTTCTAATTCAAATGACACTTCTAATTAAAATGACACTTCTAATTCAAATGACACGTCTAATTAAAATGACACTTCGAATTAATATATTTTGAATCCCAAGATATATGGATTCTATATTATATTAGGTTCGCGGTCCTCATGTTTTTATACATGGGGTCGCGTCTGAAAACAAAGTTTGGGACTTGTTCTTTTCCCCATAATTTAGCCAACAGTTAAGTTTTAAACCTGAAAAATGTTATGAAAATTAAAAAGTAGGCCTAAAGTATATTTCCTATAAACTATATAACTTTTATAGAACTTAAAGATGCCAGTTACAGATGCGGAGGCGTAGCATAGGGGGGGGGCAGGGGCGTACATATGTACCCGGGCGCCAGCTATAGTTAGGGGCGCCAAAATGTGCTTTGGTATTATTTTATTGATGAAAATAATTGGTTTGAGAGTTGAAACAAGGAAAAGAGGGCGCTTTAAAATGAATCTTGTCCCCGGGCGCCAAACACTCTAGCTACGCCTCTGTACAGATGTCTTGAAACAAAAAACAAGAGAAATTATTATGAAATGAGTAAAAACAGTCTCTCCCATTATTACCCAAGAGAAATTAAGCGTGATTGGTGGGTCATGTTGTTACAGTGCAACATTTGACACGGAGAGTTGGCACCTCTGAAGTCACGCCGCTATCTCAGCAGCACCAGACCTAATCCGGCCTTTCTCGGTTCGGTAGGACATGACGGCTCCTTCTTTGGTCTATTGAAAGAAAAGCTGTGTGGTCATCTAGTCCATGGGAATGCGTCCACTAGCGATTTATTCAAATTACGCTTCAACCCCTACCCAAAAATAATAAATAGAGGGTTGGACGAGACTACGGTTTTCGGCATGCCCTTATAGATTGATTGATTGATTGGATACTTCTATAGCGCTGGTATCCATGCTACGTTAGCATGCTCACTGCGCCATGGTTTCCTCAAATCTATTAAACAAAATAGTCTTTAAATGACCTCTTATTATTACCATCTTGCCACCCCCCTCTTCCCAAACTGCTTAACCAAAAGGCCACTGCATAAAGGTTTTCGTTAAAAAGAAAATTAAATACTCAAAAATGTTAACTTTTAAACTTTATTCACACCATCAAATTTGTGTCAAGTTGTTGTCAAATTTGGTTTGAACGCATTATGTTGTAACAAACAAAAAAAGCGCGTTGAATAAAAATTTGCCGAAAATTTGATCGTGTGAACTGAGCATTGTGCACAGTTAATACAGTTATTAGTATTAACACCCGCAGAAAATCTTCATTCATTCATCATTATGACAAAATGATTACACTTACAGTTTGTCAGTTTAGTCAATCAGGGGATCCTTTATAGTTATAGAAATAAAAAAAACTTAACTTTTAGGTTAACAGATGTTTAACAATTATTATTATTAAATTATTAAGGTGACTAAAAATAATTGCAATTCTGGGAAATTGCGTACCATTGGGCGTTTTGACGCCGTTGTAACGGGGCGACCGCCTATGTCGCCCACCCAGGCTCTGAATGCAGGAGATAATAAATGAAATATATTGATTTATAAAAACTTTAATTTTTATCATTATTATTGTTCTGTTTTTTAAAATAAAATTTTCCCTTCAGTTGCGATGCAGTCAGTCAAGCAATAGTTTGTGACTCCAGTTTGGTTTGTGGGGAGGGGGTGTGTCCTTGCCATTGCCGACCTTTATTCATGAAAACGTAAAACAGACAGAACACACACATTCATAAACCTCATATCCCGAATAGGCCTAATATTCATAAGCCTCATATCCCGGATAGGCCTAATATTTGAAATAGACTGAAATTTCGGCCTTAACACCCCCCCCCCCCCCAACACCATTTCTTTTCTTTTTTTTTCTTATGTAGATGAAGATCAATACGAATAATCAATATTTAAGATTATTCAATAATTGTTTGGATGTTTCATAATAACGAAAGTTACTAAGTTACTTTACAATCATTAGAAATTTAGGGGGTGGGTGGGGGTGCCCGGTGAGGGGTGGTATTGTTACATTACAAATAAAAAGCAAGTTCAATGTAAAGTGACGTGACTAATTGTGGCATGAGGGCATTAGGGGTTCTAGTTATGTTTGGAAAATTGTGACATATCACACGGCCCATACGTTATATTCCAGACAGAATGACAGCATGGGAGTCACTAGAAACGAGGAAACCATGGCATGGGTAATATTGTACCTATTAGAACCTTATACGGCTATCAGATGAGTAGCCATAGCTGTGCTAGAAGGCGAGGAGCTCATGGGTAACAGTGTACCTTTAGAACCTGTATGCTAATATCAGATGAATAGCTAGAGCTGCGCTACAAGACCCGCGGCCAGACACACTCAACTTTACAGTTAAACGAATGTATCACAGACAAACTTCCCCTTGCTTCATTTAATTGGAGTTTATTTTTATTCTAATTAAAAATCATCATCATGTCCCTTAGTCCTTGGACCGTTGGGGGCGCCACAGGTGACAGGAAAACTATCCTTCTCCATTCCTCTCTGTCTTCTGCACTACGCATAGCATCGCCTAGTTTTAATCCCGTCCACTCTTTGATGTTATCTTCCCATCTTTTTCTCTGTCTTCCTCTTCTTCTCCCTCCTCTAGTTGTGCCCTGCATGATATCTATGGCGAGCCCTTGTTTTCTTGTCACGTGGCCAAACCGTTCAAGTTTGCGCTTTTTTTTTTTTTTTTACCAATTTAAAAAAAAAAAAATAAGAATAATAAAACCGTTTAAATCTCAAAGAACTGAATGACCTTTATGTCAATGACCTTTATGTCAATGACCTTTATGTCAATGACCTTTATGTCAATGACCTTTATGTCAATGACCTTTATGTCAATGACCTTTATGTCAATGACCTTTATGTGAATGACCTTTATGTGAATGACCTTTATGTGAATGACCTTTATGTGAATGACCTTTATGTCAATGACCTTTATGTCAATGACCTTTATGTGAATGACCTTTATGTGAATGACCTTTATGTGAATGACCTTTATGTGAATGACCTTTATGTCAATGACCTTTATGTGAATGACCTTTATGTGAATGACCTTTATGTGAATGACCTTTATGTGAATGACCTTTATGTGAATGACCTTTATGTGAATGACCTTTATGTGAATGACCTTTATGTGAATGACCTTTATGTGAATGACCTTTATGTGAATGACCTTTATGTGAATGACCTTTATGTGAATGACCTTTATGTCAATGACCTTTATGTCAATGACCTTTATGTCAATGACCTTTATGTCAATGACCTTTATGTCAATGACCTTTATGTGAATGACCTTTATGTGAATGACCTTTATGTGAATGACCTTTATGTGAATGACCTTTATGTCAATGACCTTTATGTGAATGACCTTTATGTGAATGACCTTTATGTGAATGACCTTTATGTGAATGACCTTTATGTCAATGACCTTTATGTGAATGACCTTTATGTGAATGACCTTTATGTGAATGACCTTTATGTGAATGACCTTTATGTGAATGACCTTTATGTGAATGACCTTTATGTGAATGACCTCTATGTGAATGACCTTTATGTGAATGACCTTTATGTGAATGACCTTTATGTGAATGACCTTTATGTGAATGACCTTTATGTGAATGACCTTTATGTGAATGACCTTTATGTGAATGACCTTTATGTGAATGACCTTTATGTGAATGACCTTTATGTCAATGACCTTTATGTCAATGACCTTTATGTCAATGACCTTTATGTGAATGGCATTTTCTGATGAAATCTTTTAGTCTTTCTTTTCATTTTCTGCACTATAGAAGGGTGGAGAATAGACTCTTGTTTAAATGCCCATCTGCATTTAAACACGCAAACCACGGAATATTTGACAAAACATATTGAAATATGACAAAACAATATGCTTCAACATGCTAACATGTAGATGTTCAGTATTTATCTATTTAATTTGATTAATTTTGTTGACTTTTCATCAACATTTTTGTATAAAACAAGAACTACCCCCCCCCCCCCCCCCCCCCCCGCTTTTTCCCCCTCATCCTCCATCCACGCGAACTCTTGAGAGTAGTTTTTTAAAAGTATATTTGATTTCATGAGTTAGAAACTTCTTTTACTTGACGGGTCTTTTAAAATGGTACCCGACAGAACGTGTCAACTTAATCAGGTTCATTTGTCAAGAAGAGCAGTAAACGCTCAGAGTCAGTGATTGGTCACTTGTCCGTGCAACGTACAACCTTTGCTGACCGCTTAAACAAAAAGCACGGGCCACCCTCCAACCCACGAGTCCAGTCATTGGTGCGTGGACAAATGGGCGGGGCTTTTATGAAAGACTGATTGACAGAACCAGTCATTCGACGCCATGAGGATCACACATATAAGGAGTCAGCTCATAACGTTATGTCACTTACTGTACCTGGTCACAGTTAATATCTATACATTCCTTGTTACGACTTGGTGGCTCTTACTGCTCTGTGCCTTGATAACTGTTTTACACTTACGGCCTTGTGACTTGTTAACTGTCTTAATGCTCTGTGACGTGGCAACTGTCTTGTTGCTCTGAGTCTGAGCTATGTCTATGTGACCTGTGAACTGCCTTAAATTTACCGCTTTGTGACCTTGCAACTGTCTTACTGTTGTGTGTTCAGTGATCAGTAGTGTGATTTCTCCCGAAGATCTCTCTTGTACCGCTGTACTTTCCCGAAGTTCTCTCTTGTACTGCTGTACTCTCCCGAAATTCTGTCTTGTACCGCTGTGCTCCACACAATGGATGACAGTTTCTCTGAAATCATGATGCCGGACTTTTTCACAGAGTTTCTGGTACCAAACTCTGGCGTCAAGACGAGCCAGGACTTGACCGTGAATTCCACTACTGTTGCTGGCTCACTATCCGTTGCATCCCAGACAGGTTCTCATCCTGTGCCAACGACAGCAACGAACCATCCACCAGTTGCCAGTATTCCCCAGAAACAAATAAATGTTCGGGTCACAGTGGACAGTGCGAAAGTTCCGGTGTCACGCCAAGACGTAGTAGCTACGCCACGTGCTGTTGCCTCAACTGCCAAAAGCCCATCCGAAGCCACTTGGAGCTCAGTGATTAAAGGAAGAGGGAAGCACAGATTAAGCTCTCAAATTGACACGTCAGAGACCAATGACAGAGAAACTAGGAGGCAACCCAAGAAACGGAGCCGGTACTCGGGGCTTTCTGAGGAAGATGCGGAAATGAAACGTCTGAAGGAAAACAAGCAGGTAAGAGATTATATTATAATTTGTATAGATTTATAGAGATCAGCGGTTCTCAACCTGTGGGTTGCGACCCCTTTAAGGGATCGAACGACCTTACACAAGGGTCACCGAAGACCAACGGAAAACACATATTAATATTTATCAAGTAGCAACGAAAATAATTTAATGGTTGGGGGGGTCAACATGAACTGCATTAAAGGGTTGATCATAAGGAAGGTTTAGAACCACTGATATATACATTCAAACATGAAACGTTCATGGGACATGTTTTTTTATTTTTTAAATTTTTTTACTTCAACCAAAATTCTGATTTCTAGACATCTTTCATGCATCATTAGACTGACGTACATCTCGTTAGACTGACGTACATCTCGTTAGACTGACGTACATCTCGTTAGACTGACGTACATCTCGTTAGACTGACGTACATCTCGTTAGACTGACGTACATCTCGTTAGACTGACGTACATCACAGGAAAACGTCATTTGATAAATACAAACATTGAATGTTTTCAAATAGAACTTTTTAAAAAAAAGTAATAAAAAAATTCTGCAATAAGAGTTGTCTGGCCGCGTGTCTTCTACAGCAGCTCCAGCCACTCATCTGATATTAGTATACAGGTTCTAATAGGTACAATGTTACCAATGGGGAGAGCTGTCTCAAATGTTGCCGCACAATAAATGAGGTTGTCTTTAAATAATTTCACAGGGTTTACTTTGATGGATCAATCATATCTGATGTTTCCTCTTTTCAATCTTCTCAACTGTGAACATTCTTAAAAGTAAACATCCTTAAATGTAAACATTCTTGTCCTACAACCTCTTCACTAAGATTTCTACCAACGATAAAAAGGGATATTACATGCTGATTGCCTTTGAAGAAGGATTTACTGATAAAATAAACCACTTGTGAGTGTTTCTCCATCAATTCACAAAGAGCTGGTCATCATGAACAAATATCATGGTGATATAAACATTGTATTGGTGACGTCACCGCCCACATACTATGTGACATAGCTTCAGGTTACTCTTCCAAAGTCTTTGTTCTCTGCAATCAACATAACAAAAACATTAAAACTTCTTTTTTTTTTTGCCGGCACCCGGCCCTTTTTATTTAGTATTTTTTTCATTAGCTAAGCCTTAAGGCTAAGGTGGATTGCTCTCGTTGATAGTTATCCAACAAGTTATTTTATAAAAAAAAAAAAAACTTCAGAAAATTATACCGCTTGAATGAAATATATTTTATAGCTTGTCCGAAAGTTACATTTTCACAATTTCTTGAATTCTTTCAATAGTAATCGGTATTAATTCTTGGATATATTAACTTGTTTTTTGTGTTGTAATTTAGGAAGCTCTTATTTGTTTAATAAATAAAGCGAACATTACAATACAAAAAGTATAATGAAGTATCCCGAGGTCTGTTGGTGATAAGTTTTCTTTCATTGCTGGTTTGTTGTCTAAGAACCGCCACTGAAATAATATAAGACTTTTCAGAAACATCATGGCACATACACATACATTTAAATAGGAATTCTGATATCTGTAGTCTTTGAATGCTATGTGCAGTGGTGTAGCGAGCTTAACTTGCGCCAGGGGCACAATACCTTTTTAGCGCCCCCCATTACCTTTTTAGCGCCCCCCCCATTCGAAAACCATACAATGTATAGTAAAATATACCATTTGGCGCCCCATTGTAAGTAGCGCCCGGGGCATGATGCCCCCCTTGCCCCCCCCCTCACTACGCCCCTGGCTATGTGAATAGAATGTTCAGTTGTAGTTGTAGATTCATCTATGTAGCAGCGGTTCTTAGCATAGCTGCAGCGCTCCATCATATTCAAAAAATGATTTCCTGCATGCACCCAGTAGCGCATCTATAAGGGTTAGTGCTGTCCGGGGGGCAGGTTAAAATGTGTGCCGCCCTCCTCCACGATTAAAACTTCAGTTTTCCAAACATGCCACCTCAATATAAATTTTTAAAATGTGCTGACTTGGCTTAATTACCCCCCCCCCTTTAAACGCCTTCTTACGCCACTGCCTGCACACCTCACCCCCTCTTTTTTTTCAAACCGGGTGAAAAGGATCATAACAAAGAAAATAATAAATTTGGAAATAAAATCAGTTATGTTTTTTACCTCTAATTATCTTGCAAGAAATTAACCAAAATGTTCAGGTTTCAAATGCCTCATAAAACCTTCATTATCATCATCCGCTGCAAGTAAAAATAATTTCCACAATACTACGACGGTTGCCTTCCGCAAGCCCCGACCTCAGGGGTCTAGAAACTCAGATTAAGAACACCTGAATTCGAGCTTTTAAAGACAAAAATTAAAAATCTTATTAAAATATTTATTGTGATGTTTTGAAAATATACATTTGTTCCAAATTAATTTTTGTTTCTTTTTCTTTTTTTTTTTTTGTTTAAGGAAAAAGAACGTCAGGCCATGATTTCAGCAAACTTTGAAGATCTACGACGAGAGATCTCTTATACCAATACAACAAGACACGATTCAAAAGCAAAAACATTGAGAAATGCCACCGATTTTTTGCGCTCTTTGAAACTTAACGCCAAAACAATGATGGGGTTTTTGCAAAATTTAATGTTCATTATTAATATCTTGATACAATATATTATTCAAGAACAACGCAATTCCAAGAAATCACCCGATGACATAATTATTTCCATGACCCCATACGTCACTTTGGCATCCATTAGCAAGACGCTGGCCACCATAAGCGAGTTTTGTGACGTCTCGTTCAACGACCCCTGCCCCCAGAAACAACTCAACAGCTTTGAGCCGAAACACCCTAATACACCAAACGGTTATTCCACACACCAGATGCCCGTATCAACCAGTGGCCCTCATCTCCAGATGCCCAAACCTCTCAGTGGTTTACATTTCCAGACGCCCGTATCCACCAGTGGTTCCTATAACCAATATCCCGTTGACGTCAATACTCCGGGGCTCAGTCCCATTACTCCAGAGTCGGATTCCAGTAATTCCAGCTGTGGTATCACACAAAACGTGCAATCAATATTTGAAACTAACATACAGCTGATGTCAAAGCCTGTTGAAAAAGGAATGGAATATCCTGTACTAACTTTATCAAGCAACCAACCCACAACAGATATTTACTATCAGTTACATTGCAACAAAACGTAAGTATTCTATATATGTGTTATATTTTAATTAATCTAATTCATTTCACGTCTTCTTTCATTTTCTGCATCAAAAATAAATTTATAGAAACCTACATGACATTTTTAATGACGTTTGTCAATCAAAATTTCTTATTTCTTTTCGTGCTAAAGTCTACATAGCTAAGTTAAATTTTCGTGTAATGTAACCGTTTTTTGGTTTATTTTCGTAACTTTGTTCTTTTGTTTCAGAGGCCGCCATTTTGACCTGAAGAAACCTACTCGCAGGATTCTCCCTAAGCCAAATCCTCAACGTCTGATCTTTTCCCAGTCACCTGAAGGATTAACCAGTAACCTCACACCTCTTAATAACGTACGAGAACATTTTCCAACCAACTCCAAATGGTATCAAAATGGCCATAAACATTTTGTAAACCATCAACCATCTCAAAACTTGCCCTACGGTTCGAACCTCAATGTCCAAAACAGCAATGTAACCGACATGGATTCCAATGCAGGCCCTGACAACATGACAATTCTCATACCTTTGGCCAATATCGTTCCACAGAATGCTGCCACTGTTCAGTGTTCCCCTGTTCACTGTGCCCCTGTTCATTGTGCCAAAGTTCAGAGTGACCCTGTCCAGTGCAACCCTGTCCAGTGCGCCCCTATTCAGCCTGCCCTTGTTCAGTGTGTCCCTGTTCATTGTGCCCCTGTTCAGTGCGCCCCTGTACAGTGCGCCCCTGTTCAGCCTGCCCCTGTTCAGTGTGTCTCAGTTTCAAGAATCGCACATCACAGTGGTAGCTTCTCCAACAAGACAAATCCTGATATTAAACACAGCAGAAAAGAAGAACCGGTTTACTCACCCGTGAGTCCCTATCAAGAGTTTGATGACGACAATACGCTCATACTCCCTGCCCGGATTAAATTGTTAAGCCCATTTTCACAATAGGTAAGTTGAACAAGAATTTGAACCGAATCTAAGTTCAAGGGAAAAAAACACTAGTTATCTTTTCTTAGTCTGAACAATAACACACCAAAAAAAAGGCCACGTATTCTGTACGATATATTCATTCCTCCTTGTAGGTGGTCAAGCCAGAAAGGTCAAGGTTGATTAATAAAACTTACAGGGGCTGACGTGTAATAAAAAATGAAGCTCCAAGAATAAACTAGTTAACAATCAATTGTCAATCATTGACTCACTAGAAGGTTAGTCCAATGAAATTATCGAAATTCACTTGGGCATGCAGCTCTGCATCACAGAAAAGTTTCCTTGACTCTTTACCCAACTAACTACATAACAGGTGTCGTTTTGAAATTGTACCATGGGTGAGAAATCTCGTTCATGATGGACTTTCAATTGTATATAATGTTTCACCTATATCCCATTTTTAATTGAAGCTCCTCTAATTTTTTTACTTACATTTTGAATTAAGCTTTTTTGAAACCTGTCTCAGCACTTAAGTACTTTAAAATATTCTCTATAACATGGTAATCTGTAATACTAAAAAAGTACACAAAGTTATTTTCTGTTACATGAATTATTTGGCCGACACATTCTAAGATTAAAACATGCCCGACACAATGATGTACTAGTAGGCCTATGTAGTTTTAATTAGAAGTTCAGTCGCCCAAAACAGCGTCTTGTGTTCAGTCAAGCTCCGTTTCATTGTGAGGTTAACATTATAAAGGAGTCACAGGTTGAACTTTTGAAAAACATCAGTCATCACGTTAAAAACGGCCATTCTCTTACACTGATTATGGAGTTAGATGCATGTAATTGTACAGTGTCTAGTGTAAAAGATATATCGCTTGTTTGATAGATCTCTTGTTTGATAGATCTCTTGTTTGATAGATCTCTTGTTTGATAGATCTCTTGTTTGATAAATCTCTTGTTTGGTAGATCTCTTGTTTGATAGATCTCTTGTTTGATAGATCTCTTGTTTGATATATTTGATAGATCACTTGTTTGATTGCTCTTTCGTCACTAAAGTTTTTTTTTTTTTTTGTTTGTTTAATGTGGGTACTTATATAAAATAATTAATTTCATAAAGTCATTTTTTTATCCCTCCACCCCCACACCTTTTTTTTTTCGGTCTTCTCTATTTTTCATTTAAAGAAATATTTTAAATATTTACATTTAGGATGATAAAGATGACCCGCTACAATTTTACGGATTTATTTTCCTGTATTTTTTTCGTATTTTTGTGTGATAATTTTTTTATGCGCCATATACCGGTACAATGAAATCCAATATTTTTGTATCAATATTTTTTAACTTGTTAACCTCTTACTAATTTTTGTGCTGTTAACAGAAAGTGAGAAGCCCCGCAAATGTTAAATTGTGAAGTTAACCAAATATACGCAGGGGGCTTGTGATAAGAAAAATATTGTTCGGATTTTTTAATTTGAGTACATTTTTTGTTATAACTTTTAATTATTTTCTATTTCCTTTTTTAGAGGGAAAAAAAACAACCGTATTCGTTTCATAAATTTTGTATTTTATGTTTTAAATTTTTTAATAAGTAGTTTTTAGAAATATTTATTTCCTTTTTTTTTTTTTTTATATCAAATTTAATTTGAATTTTTTTCTTTTGTACAATTTTTATGGAAAATTTTGACTTGAATAAAATGTACAAACGTTATAAAATTGTTTTCTTAAACCATTTGTTTTCACGTTCTTCGTTTGTTACAATTTTATGTTTGTTTATGTGTGTTAATGTTTGTATCAGACTTGTTTGGTGTTTTGTCTGGCTTGGGTGGGGGGGGGGCTGGGGTGGGTATAATTAACCTGAATCATAATTTTATATTTCGTTTATAAAATAAATGAAAAAAAAAAAAAGAATGTCTTATGACATGACGTATTCATCAAAAGTTGCACGTATTCATCAAAAGTTGCAGAATCTGCCATACACATGTCTATAGACATTTCAGGAAGAGACAAACTTGTATGAATATTTTGATACTTAATTGATATAAACAGCATGAGATAAATACTTATTTATAATTAGAATTACGCCCTTTATGGTGGTAATGAATGACGTCATCAACGTGACACGGAGTTACAGCCACCAACGTGGCACGGAGTTACAGCCACCAACGTGGCACGGAGTTACAGCCACCAACGTGGCACGGTGTTACAGCCACCAACGTGGCACGGAGTTACAGCCACCAACGTGGCACGGAGTTACAGTTGTTTCAGAACTTAAAAATAATTTGAAATTTGTGTCTAAAATGTTAGAACATCGCTGGAAGTCGAAAAATGCGTTACTGAGTTTCCTGACATAATTCAAAGACCTCACCTTTTAGCTGTGAATTATTCAAAATTTAGGACAAAAGTTAAAAAGGAAAATTGTTATAAAAATCATTTTAACAAAAAGTGACACACGCCGCCCATGATACCCCATTTGGTTCCTGACACACGCCGCCCATGATACCACATTTGGTTCCTAACACATGCCGAGTATGATACCCCATTTGGTTCCTGACACATGCCGCCCATGATACCCCATTTGTTCCTAACACATGCAGCCTATGATAACCCATTTGGTTCCTGACACATGCCGCCCATGATACCCCATTTGGTTCCTAACACACGCCGCCTATGATACCACAATTGGTTCCTAACACACGCCGCCTATGATACCACAATTGGTTCCTAACACACGCCGCCTATGATACCACAATTGGTTCCTTACACACGCCGCCTATGATACCACAATTGGTTCCTAACACACGCCGCCTATGATACCACAATTGGTTCCTAACACACGCCGCCTATGATACCACAATTGGTTCCTAACACATGCCGCCCATGATACTCCATTTGGTTCCTAACACATGCCGCCTATGATACCCCATTTGGTTGCTAACACACGCCGCCTATGATACCCCATTTGGTTGCTAACACGTGCCGCCTATGATACCACAATTGGTTCCTAACACATGCCGCCCATGATACCCCATTTGGATCGCGACCCATCTTTTAAGACATCAAAAAACCATGGCTACAGAATACAATAAACAAGGGCTTCTCTCAATTGTACAAGAGGGAAGTAACTGTGACAATAAAGCACAGTGATAAATATAACTCTGGTTTCTTTCAGGCACTCTCCATAATTTTAAATATACTCGAATTCATGTCCATTGAGCTAGAAAAAATGAGATATATAAAAAAAAATAATTATAGACTATATTTAAAAAAACAAAACAAAACAAAAATTTAGAATTTAACTGACGTATACAAATAGTGCAGGTTTCACCAATCGTTGTATAGAAAACGTTTATGTTTTCTTTAAATGTGCTAATTTTGTAAAAAAAAACTTTCTTCTATAACATAGTTTTAAAATAATGCTGAGCCTATATTCATAAGTTTTCCATAAAATAAACAACTATTTTAGATGAGTATCCAGTAGAAAGTTATTTTAGAAATAATTCTTACTAGAATCGTCAATTTAAAAATAATTTCCATGGATTTGGTAAAAAAAAAAAAAAAGGCGCTAAAGTATATCGAAGGGCATTTTGTAATGTATCTTCAAAAAGTTATAGTAGTTGTAGAAATTCAAGTAATCATTACAATCTACTAAAATTCAGGAACTTTAAACCTTATTTTTATACGATAGGGGTAGAGGGTAAAAGGTTGTTGACTAATAAATACTTTTTTGAAGTCACACGCTTATTTCGATGTATTTGTTTTCCTGATAAACTTAGAATAACAATAATTATACAGTTCAATTAAAAAAATACGCTTCATCCCCAATTGAGGCTCAAAGTGTGGTACAAAGTCAACCCATAATGACAATGACAATTTATATTTGTTCACATTAAAATACAAAACGCAAGACTACAAAATCTACATACAAGCCAATGAACAATACAAGCCAATATACATCGAGGAATATGAGCAAGCTCCTTGGAAACAAGGCGGTAGACTACATCACCCCAGCAGGTGAGTGCGAAAAAGATGTGTTTTCAACTCAGTTTTGAAAGACTGCAGATATAAAAAAAATATCGAAATGTCTATTTCAGGATAAGTTCAAAATTAAATTTCTTTCTTTTTACACAGAAAATAATGCTGTGACGTTTATAAATCATTTCCTTAAAATACACTGAAAAAAAGTTAGGGGTTATCTTACAAATATTTGGGCACAATCTTAGGGTCAGGGGAGAGAATACAATAGGTGCAGTTTTGGTTTAGATTGCTGAAGTTCGTTCCCTTTATGAGAAGATACTGATGTCTTGATAATCTCATTTAATACTCGTACCTGATGTTTCCTTCATCAGGGGATTAGACAAACAGTCATGATCAAAATGAAAATAAAACATCACACGAGAAACTTGATGAAGCCACCAGTTAGCCTAGCTTGATATGCTCGGATCTAAGGCACTGGTCAAAATTAAGTAATTTTGTTGAGGTTTTTTTTTAAGTATGAAGTTTTTTAGACACTAAATTTCAAGCATGAAATATAATTTTTAAAATCGTGTTTACATCCCAAAGAAAATGTTCAAAATTCAGTTACCTCGATGGCTCACTTTAATAATTCACCCACCGCTAACTCTACTCATCTTCAACGAGTTACAAAATATAATGAGATGCAAAGGGACACCACTGAATCAAGGATTATGCCCCTAGTGGACAGCGACCGTACGTAGACCTTGTTATTCTGTTACGTAGACATTTTATTTTATTACTTAGAAATTGTTTTTATAATACGTAGATTTGTTATTCTATTACATAGACATTTTATTTTATTACGTAGACATTGTTATTATATTGAGAGATATATATGCATATGTTTGTTTGAAGACACCAGCTATCTTTAAATCTGGTAACAATTATACTTGACGATTAATACCTTTAATGATAACTATTTAAAAATAATTTTAATTTCGCTTTTTTAAATCCGACCGCTTTATGAATTCTAATTTTAGAAACGATTTCCGATGTGAGGAAGTCTAAGACATTTTCGCCCGTCCTTTGCACTGCTGATCGTGTGCTGCTTGTCACCTTGTAGAGATTTATGTCAAGCAGGGTTAAATCCGCCAGGTCCATCCATCTTCCCCTCAACTCTATTCCACAGTCTACATGGCAGGCTCTAGCCTAGATTTATTTTTTTATATGCCTTCACCTGAAGCAAGTGTCTTCAGTAAGCAGTAATCGCTAGAAGTAGACTAAAAGTAATTTTGTGGGGAGGGAGGGTGAAAAAAAATAAGGAGGGGCGGAGTCATTTTAATGTTTATATTTTATTTATTGTTACAGAACAGATTTATTTCATAAAGTTGACTTCCGAACTCACAAGAAGATTTGCCCTTTAAAAAAAAAATTAACGCTCAGACTTTATGACGGCACATGGGTGTATGCTATACATTAAACTCTTTGTTATACTGTGTAATGCCTCAGCACGTAATGAGCCAAACTCAACACTGTTAAGACACGAATCCTCCAACAGACATGCCATATTGACTACCCACAGAAGCGTCAGAGATTCTGGTCCATATAGAAATGAAAGCAGCAGCTGGGTTTAGAGTCCTAAGTATCATGGGGTTTAAATGACATATCAGCTCAAGTATCCTGGGGTTTAAATGACATATCAGCTCAAGTATCCTGGGGTTTTAATGGCATATCAGCTCAAGTATCCTGGGGTTTTAATGGCATATCAGCACACGTTTCAGGAGTTTAAATGACATATCAGCTCAAGTATCATGGGGTTTCAATGACATATCAGCACACGTTTCAGGAATTTAAATGACATATCAGCTCAAGTATCCTGGTGTTTAAATGACATATCAGCTCAAGTATCATGGGGTTTCAATGACATATCAGCACACGTTTCAGGAGTTTAAATGACATATCAGCTCAAGTATCATGGGGTTTCAATGACATATCAGCACACGTTTCAGGAGTTTAAATGACATATCAGCTCAAGTATCATGGGGTTTCAATGACATATCAGCACACGTTTCAGGAATTTAAATGACATATCAGCTCAAGTATCCTGGTGTTTAAATGACATATCAGCTCAAGTATCATGGGGTTTCAATGACATATCAGCACACGTTTCAGGAGTTTAAATGACATATCAGCTCAAGTATCCTGGTGTTTAAATGACATATCAGCTCAAGTATCATGGGGTTTCAATGACATATCAGCTCAAGTATCATGGGGTTTCAATGACATATCAACACACGTTTCAGGAGTTTAAATGACATATCAGCTCAAGTATCCTGGTGTTTAAATGACATATCAGCTCAAGTATCCTGGTGTTTAAATGACATATCAGCTCAAGTATCCTGGGGTTTCAATGACATATCAACACACGTTTCAGGAGTTAAAATGACATATCCGCTCAAGTATCCACCTGATGACTCAGTTATTGTTTGATTGCATACCATCACTTAGTTTATAAACTTTTACACTGGGCAAGGAATTCAGATATATTTATTATATTTAAATAGGTCAGTGATTTTCGGTCTCAAGTCATTTCGTTTCGGTTCCAAAAAATCGTATTGCGAAGATCACATTAACTTAAAACAAAAAAAACGTTATTAATTTTAAAAATAACTTTTATACTAATAATGGTTTTAATTAGTGCTTTATCGATCCACAAATAACTTTCCTCATTTTTAGATGTTCCCCAGTTGTTGAAATTTTGAGAGTTATATGAAGTTAAATATAAATTTAACCATGTTGCTTAAAAACTTATTATCTTCATGCAAAACCAAAAAAAAATTTAAAAAAAAAAAAAAAAATTTAAAAAATGCACACACAAATCCCCAAAATAATTCTAGTTCAATTGTTAAAATAACATACCCCTACCTACCTTTACATGAATACTCCTACCACCCTTCACATAACATACCCCTACCACCTTTCTCCACATTTCCCATAATTTTCGTCTCACGTAGCTGTCCTCTTGAGCACTGCCTCATATGTTGGCAAAGGTTTTCCCATTGTCAGTTTTTTCTCAACGTTTTAAATGCAACAGCCCAATTCTGGAGTTTGTGTTGACATTTCCAATCTATTTCTGTTTTGTAATCGGTGTGGATGAGTCGTACATCAAAATATAGCTAATTTACCGTCGTGGCCGTTTCGATGGAAACCCTAATCTTATGGTATTCTACCTATCTGAACAAAGCCGATATAAACATATGACTGTGTCTTTATTAAATTAATTCTACTATATGTTAAGTATTACATTATATTGTGTGACTTATGAATTGAGAGAGTTAGGCAGTGTGCATAATTTAAAAGTTATTAAATTGAGGGAAAAAAACAACCTTGTGTTAGATTAGTGAATTTTTGTTCTGTTTCGTGTGGAGGAGTCTATTAAGGAGTTTGCATCAATCTTTACTCCGTGTCTATTGAAATAAACTGCACGAATATTGGACTCGTGTGATCGAAATGTTTATCTAAGAGGATGTTTTAAATTATTCCTAGTGTAACTCATTGATGCAATCAAGTAAGTAATTTGATTAAATGGTACGCACAAATACGAATCTATTTTATTTTTGAAGTGACCTTTTACATATTAAATACACCTATATATATATATATATACACAAAGGGTTGTCTTATGTAGGTTAAAGAGACATTAATATATTACAATGAAAATAGAAGTAATGCATCTAACCACAACACAACGTCGAACTAAAGCTTTTCTTTCTCTGGCGGATTCAGAAGACAAATAAAATGAAAGGAGACAACGAAATAATAGTTATGATTTTAGATATCCCAATAGCGTCTCAGGCGACATTTGAAATATATCTGACCCACCTGACCCACATAGATCGCCTCAACAACCTTCCCCATTTGACCCATTTAAACCAACGGACCCACCTATTTCTCTCCAACCCACTTATTCTCCTTGACCCGCATATTTCTCCTGACCCACCTTTCCCTTTGACCCACCCATCCCCGACCCCTTATTCCCAATGACCCACCTATTCCCCCTGAACTCCTATTACTCGACTCCCCATTCCCCCTGAACCACCCATTCCCCATGATCCACCTATTCCCCTTTGACCCACCTATCCGCTGACCCAACTATCCCATGACCCCCTTAATTCATATGGCCCACCTATTCCCCATGACCCAACTATCCCATGACCCCTTAATTCACATGGCCCACCTATTCCCCATGATCCACCTATCCCCCTGACTTACCTATCCCCTGACCCACTTATTTCCCCCTCGCCAACCTATCCCCTGACCCCCTATCCCACATGACCCAACACTTCTCCCTAACCCACTAGGTGACCCCTCTTAAAATGCCTCTATGCACATGAACCCTTTCAACCCAGACTGCAGGAAATCAACATTAAAGAAACTACTCTCCCAGACTTAGACATAAAATCGGAATGATGTATGTCTGTTGTTGAGTCACTAAAAACTTTAATCGAGTTTCTAACACAATGGTTCCCAACTCATGACTACCTCGAAAGAGTTTTCTGTGAGATCGCCAGCTGAAAAAGTTAACAAAAGATACTCACGATGTTACAGCAGCTTGTATATTTAATTGGTGTTTTAAAGTGGGAATAGTAGCATGCTAACTTTGCTCAAACATATCTCCCTGCTCTAAAGGTGACTTTTCGACAGGTTAATTCACTGTTTCGGGGTCGTGAGTCAACTCGATATTACAAAATGGGATCGCGGGTCCTTTTTGAAAATGCGGTCAGGACTTTAAAAAAATGCTGGCAAACCTGTGTTCTAATACAATGACGTCACCTTATTGGCATTCACGCGCTAAAAACATATACGCTCCACACACACACGCACACACACACACACGTCATATTGAACTTAAAGCAAAACTTCCCGCAACTGATCCACGACATCCCACACCCCATCCCTCATTCCACTCCACCCCAACCCACAACCCACCCCACTCCTCACCCCACTCCTCACCCCAACCCACAACCTACTCCTCACCCCATACTCACCCCACCCCTCACCACACTCCTCACCCCACTCCTCACCCCACTCCTCACCCTACTCCTCACCCTACTCCTCACCCCACCCCTAACCCCACCCCACTCATCACCCCAACCCACAACCCTTTCCTCACCCCATTCTCACTCCTCACCCCACACCTCACCCCACACATCACCCCACTCCTCACCTCATTTCTCACCCCACATCTCACCCCACTCCTCACCCCACTCCTCACCCCACTCCTCACCCCACTCCTCACCTCACCCCACACCTCACCCCACTCCTCACCCCACTCCTCACCCCACCCTTCACCTCACCTCACCTCACCCCACACCTCACCCCATCCCTCACCCCACCCCTCACCCCACCCCGTTAACGTACTTGACTTCCGTTAACCTTACCATACTGGCCTGCGCCGTGACACTATATGGGCCAGTTCAAAGAATTTCCAGAAATTGTCAGGGTATCTGACGTCACGCTACAATCAAATTGAGTCATTCAATAAGGTCATCTGCATGCATCGAGTTAACAACTTCCTGTCTAAGCAGTTCATTGAAAATAGTGCTTTGTTTTACAATTAACTGTTCCTTTCTGGTTTTTGTGTACGTGGGTGTTGGGGTGAGGTAATCTACTCTTATGCTGTACGTGGGTGTTGGGGTGAGGTAATCTACTCTTATGCTGTACGTGGGTGTTGGTGTGAGGTAATCTACTCTTATGCTGTACGTGGGTGTTGGGGTGAGGTAATCTACTCTTATGCTGTACGTGGGTGTTGGGGTGAGGTAATCTACTCTTATGCTGTACGTGGGTGTTGGGGTGAGGTAATCTACTATTATGCTGTACGTGGGTGTTGGGGTGAGGTAATCTACTCTTATGCTGTACGTGGGTGTTGGGGTGAGGTAATCTACTATTATGCTGTACGTGGGTGTTGGGGTGAGGTAATCTACTCTTATGCTGTACGTGGGTGTTGGGGTGAGGTAATCTACTATTATGCTGTACGTGGGTGTTGGGGTGAGGTAATCTACTCTTATGCTGTACGTGGGTGTTGGGGTGAGGTAATCTACTCTTATGCTGTACGTGGGTGTTGGGGTGAGGTAATCTACTCTTATGCTGTACGTGGGTGTTGGGGTGAGGTAATCTACTCTTATGCTGTACGTGGGTGTTGGGGTGAGGTAATCTACTCTTATGCTGTACGTGGGTGTTGGGTCGAGGTAATCTACTATTATGCCAGGGGCTGATTTTCCCAAAGTTAAGTT
The DNA here is from genome assembly GCA_964017045.1 of Omphiscola glabra. Lineage (NCBI taxonomy): Eukaryota > Metazoa > Mollusca > Gastropoda > Lymnaeidae > Omphiscola > Omphiscola glabra. The sequence goes on from OZ024799.1 coordinate 37,212,415, forward strand.
AATGAGTTTTGCTCCGGAAAATGTATTGCAATGATTGTCGGTTCAATCATGAAATTATCTCTGTAGGGCTGATTATATCTTTGAATAAAGCAAGTTATTTATACTCCTGGTCTTGTGAAAGAGGGCTTACTGTGCAAGATATTTAACAAACTATACGAGTCAATACGTCCCATGGAATGTGTCGCGTATTCGATGCATTTCATACTGTGTTTTTATTTTATTTTATTGATAAAAAAAAAATCGGAAATGGGACGCAATCAGATTCCAAAGCTGAACACATCAAAATGGACCGCCAGTCTAAGCTCTGATCTATATTTCAGCTTTCTTGAACTGTCGTGAAAGTAGAGAAATAAGGGCTCGAAGATTTTCAACCACGAAAAACAAACATAGAAACCAAGCTCACTGAAGTTAAATAATGCTTTAAAATAATGAAATATAATTGAATGTTCAAACTTCCGTTCAAACATTGTGAAAGAGGAAACGCTGGTAATGATAGATCCGAATTAGGTTAAAGGCAACGCAATTACTTTGAGATTAAATTGTCAGAAAGTGAACGCCTGTTATTAGGTGTGGCTGATTTTTAAAAAAAAATCGTTTTAAATCCATAATTCTGCTCCTGATTAAACTCAATCGGTTTTTAATCCTGCCAGTGTTCCTCTGCTCTTGGACAAAAATTGGATCTCATAGCATGCAGTGTATGAGACTTGTTTTGTTACTACGCACTGCAGAAAGGAAATTAATCTTTTACATTTGATTCTGGTATTGAACACTTTTTTTTGTTTATGAAATCAAGAAAAAGGAATCACCGGATATGCACCGTTAAAGATTTGCGGTATTTAGATAGACGTACACACATTTGAAAGACATTTAAAATATATTCAACAGATTACGTAATATTTACGTAAAAAAGACAAATCAATAAAAAAATAAATAAATGAGGATATGTTTTCTGACAGTATATACGACCCCAGGAAACAGTTGTTACCCCCATTGACACTTTGAACTTGCTTTCGACAATCATAAATGTCGAATTTAGCAGACCCTAATAAAAAAAGTTTTTTATATAAATCTTTAATAATATACAATTTTGAGTAATTTGAAGGGGGGGGGCTGAAAATTCGACAAACTTACAATTAAGTAACGCATTTTATAAGAATCTCGATTAGTGCCCTCATCCCCCCCCCCCCCCCAAAGGCTCGTAGTAACCACACATTTGTATTATTCAATTCACTCCGAATTATGATAATATTCTAATGTCCCACCCACCTTTACACCGCAGATTTTTTCACCAACTATTTCACCAACTATTTCTGTAAAACAAAAGAAAATATGACGCACCAAACGCACTTGCTATTTTTAAGAATTTTCATTTAGCTCAGTTAATGGTAATTTTATTTCGCGAATATCAGCGTCATCATATTTCCATAATATTCCCTTTGAAAAGCATGAAAAACAGTTTTTTTGGGGTTTTGGCTGAAAATTTGATAACATTTGTTGTCACCAGCAGAGAGTTTATGACCTAAGTTTCAGCTCGATAGGCTCTTGGGAAGTGGGTCAGTTAGCCCTTCCGAAGATATTGCCATAAAAAGCCAGAAAGAACACATGGAAAAAAGCTAAGTTAATGTAAAGGATTTAAAAAAATGAATGTGTTTTGTTTATTTTATTTTATTTAAAGTTAAAGGTTTTGCCCTAGTTTATATCGTAGTGTTATAGCCTCAGTAAGATACGGGTTATTTCCCTTAATTAATTAGTTCTGTATCCGCCGTTGCCTGACAAATAAAGCTCTTTATTTTGTAACATAATACACTAAGAAAATGAGTTATTAAAACACTAAGCAACTGGGTGAACACAAAGTTAATGCTTTGTATAAACACAATAAATAAAGTGGTTTTATAAATTTGCTTATAAACGTGTGGTTAAAACACTAGTGCAGCGAGTTGTTTCAAAGAGATCTCAACTTTTAAAAGGAAGTCACCAAAAAAAAAGAAAAACAAGAGGAAATTCTAAAGAGGATAAAAGTGAATAGCTGACCAAACAGGACAGGGATAGTCAAAGAATAAAGAGGAGCGGATAATTAATTATCATCAACTACAAGACGCGGCTATATTTGGAGACGGCCAGGTAAGGTACGTGTGTTGTGGTTCTCTCCCCTTAAGTGTCAACTCCACTTCTGGAGATTGTATCGTTCTATGCTCGAGTGATACCTCTTCTAAACGTTGTGTCCTTTATTTGTTTTCAATAACTAGAAGACATTTACTTAACACCACATTAATAACACCAGAAGACAATAACTCAACACCACATCCATAACATCAGAAGACAATAACTCAACACCACATCCATAACATCAGAAGACAATAACTCAACACCACATCCATAACATCAGAAGACAATAACTCAACACCACATCCATAACACCAGAAGACAATAGCTTAACACCACATCCATAACACCAGAAGACAATAACTTAACACCACATCCATAACACCAGAAGACAATAACTCAACACCACATCCATAACATCAGAAGACAATAACTTAACACCACATCCATAACACCAGAAGACAATAACTCAACACCACATCCATAACACCAGAAGACAATAACTCAACACCACATCCATAACATCAGAAGACAATAACTTAACACCACATCCATAACATCAGAAGACAATAGCTTAACACCACATTCATAACTTCATCCAGACTTTTGTACAATTGTAAAATTTAAATGGGTTTGGGGCGTGGGGGGGAGCGGGGGGCTTGGCAAAAATAATAATTTATTTAAACGAATATTTTAACAAATTTTAATAATAAAGTGAAACAGCCTAAAAGTATTTTCTGCTCATTATATTTGAGTCTTTCCTTTTACTTACGAAATCAAATTAAAACAACGTGTTTTTGGTTCACTGGACCAAGAACTGAGGCCCTTCAACTGTCCACCCACCCCATGACATACCGGTACTAGCTTTGAGCTCATTTTTTTTCAAAGTTTAAAAAAACTTGAATGTCATTTTGTTTTGGAAGGTTGTTTACTGCTAGCGTCTCCTCCATCGCCCAGTCCCATTTCGTACGCCCCAAATTATGAATGAACTGTATACGCCCATTTCCTACGTAGATATTAGTTAAGAAAGTAGGTCTACACATTCAAGTTGTTACTACACATTCAACTTTCTACTATCCATTCAAGTTTCTGCTACACATTCAAGTTTTTACTACACATTCAAGTTTCTGCTACACATTCAGTTCTACTACACATTCAGTTCTACTACACTTTCACGTTGTTACTACACATTCAACTTTCTACTATCCATTCAAGTTTCTGCTACACATTCAAGTTTCTGCTACACATTCAAGTTTCTGCTACACATTCAAGTTTCTGCTACACATTCAAGTTTCTGCTACACATTCAAGTTTCTACTACACATTCAAGTTTTTACTTCCCTTACCCCACCCCAACCCACACAAAAGATCAAGACCAAATCTCACAATGTCATCAAGAGATCACATGACCTCCCTGCATAGATCACATGACCTCCCTGCATAGATCACATGACCTCCCTGCATAGATCACATGACCTCTCTGTATTTGGCGATCATTATGTTATCGCTCGTACTTTATGAGAACTTACACAGGCAGATCAACTGAAATAAAAATTACTGGTCATTTTTTCAGCCTTAAATTTTGTTAGTTGACACATAAGATAAACTTCTTTGTTGACCTGATTAAAGAAAACTTGCCAGGGTAAACTGTTTATTTTCTACCAACTCAAATCGCATTAACGCAATCTACCACAAAATCCACTGTGCAAGTAGAAGGCCCACCATAGGACATGGGTTGTCTGAGAATTCGGGTAACATTACTTAGCTGCTGAGTGTCAGTCACGGGCGATGGGGCAGATATTAACAGGTTCGCGTTCATCAAGCTTTAGGTGTATCTATCTATGCCTTGCAGTTATCATGGCTCGTTAAAAATCACAAATCAAATCAAATTATAATTTTGTGGTTAAAAAGATGTTATGACATCTTTACTGACATGACCCTCGTCGCGTTAATACAACATACACATTTTAATTTCCAGTAGCAACAGCAACCAAAAAAAAAAATAAAAAAAAAAAAAAAATTCTGAAAAAATTCAATTTAACTTTAAAAGCTTTGATATATCTTGGCTTGGATTATGGCAACACCATATTTGATCTAAATGGTATGCATACAGCCCTCCAGGTGTTTTTGTTCTGAGGCGATCGTTGGCTTTTTCAAGGGAGGGGAAAAGGTATGTGAATGTTCAGCGGCACATCGACAGTAACTTTATTTTTTACCTTTTTTTTTTTTAGGGTTAGGGAATGTTTTTTTTTTTAAAGTTTATTTCAAATGAAATTTCTTCAAGACTGGAGAAGAAACATAATTTCAACTGTTAAATAGAGTTGTCTTTTCATTGCTTTCGTCAAGATAATGGGATGTCTAATATAAATTGATATTCCATACTCAACTGTAATATTAAAGTCATCCAATGTACCAGATAATCATCTTCAGCAGTCATTACATAATTTAAAGTCCTAATCCATAAACTGGTTGACTGATGTGATACTTAAACCCCCCACCCCTCAAAAAAGAAAAAAAAAACTTGGCACCGTGCCCAGTATGTCATACCACTTCTAGTTCAAAATTACACTGTTTTTAAAATGTAACTTTCAAAATAAAAACACACAAAAAAACAAAAACAAGACCAAATCACATAAGTACAACCAAGTAAATGAAAGAACAACTCTCAACACAATAAAACATAGCATTTATTTTTACATCTACATTTAGCGCCTTTCATTATTAAAAAAAAAAATTAATAAACAAAAATGGTCGGAGCTACTTCATTGGCAAATACCCTTCAATTTAAATGCCACCCTTAAAAAAATACTCTTTTATTTCTCATAAAGTAACGACACAGATGAGTTAGGCTAAAAATGCAATAAAAACTGTGAGACTTTAAAAAGAGTGTTGACTTAGTTTTAAACAAATGTATGACATAGTCAAACTATGATAAAATCATTTGTAAAACGTGTTAAAAGTCAGTGCCTGTATACAGACTAAATATCAATATTTACAAGGGAAAGGAAATATTCAAAGATAATTTAAAAAAAAAACGTTCACAGAACAAAACGATTATGTAAGTACAAATGTAAATGATCAATAAAATAATAACAGACTTAATCAAATCGGTAAGCAACAAATTCCTACATAAATAAATGCAGAGATCAATAAGAAATTGAAGTGACTGACCAAATCAAACATGCATAAATTAAATCCTTAAAATAGGGGTCAGAGACTCCACCAGCCTGTGTGGGGCAAACAATGGCATCAATCCCATATTCCAAAAATCTGACATACCCTTATATTCAAATTATTAAATTTACAAAATAAGAGTTTCTTAAGATAGGGACCAGCAACTCCACCAGTCTGTATGGTGAGGGCAAACAATGGCATCAATCAAATATAGCCAACCCGAGCTTATATTCAGAATATTACATTTACTAAATGTTAAGTTTACAGTGGGACAACTGAATTTAGTGATTGTTCACAGGTGTTTGCTGATCCCTGCTCTCAATGATAGTCAGTGGGCATAATGGAAACTATATTGTAACAGATAAGTTAATTTTAAAAATTCAACGTAACTCTCTAAAATTGTTTCTTTCATTATAATTAGATTGGCTTTTATGTTTTATCAGGTGAGATTGTCAAGCATTAGTTTTACAATTAGATTTATCTGTTATCTTTGAGATACAAACTGCAACTGTTCCAATGCAGCCAGAAAGTGGATCACTCACAAGGCCAGCTTGTCAAGTGTTTCACTGTATCACCAACATGTGCGAGAGATTTACGTCACAATATAACTCAATGCATGTTATCTCCTGAAAACTTGAGTACTCCAATCAAATGGATTACCCACTCCAATGGATACTTGTTACTGAAATTTTTTCAATTTTACTTTTTATGCCAAGACTGATATTAATAATTTTATAACAATTTGAATTTAAATACTCAACTGAGAAATCACAGTAAATAATAATAATGTTTGAGTACCTCTAGCCTAAAAGTTGTTGAGCTAAGGTGTGAGTACCTCTAGCCTAAAAGTTGTTGAGCTAAGGTGTGCGGACCTCTAGCCTAAAAGTTGTTTAGCTAAGGTGTGAGGACCTCTAGCCTAAATGTTGTTGAGCTAAGGTGTGAGGACCTCTAGTCTTAAAGTTGTTGAGCTAAGGTGTGAGGACCTCTAGTCTTAAAGTTGTTGAGCTAAGAAACTAGAAACCCAGAAAAGCTAGGTTTAGGGGAAGTAACTAGGGCATAGGAATATATTAAAAACTGAGATGGCCATGTTGTGTTGTATGCATTCAAGAAATAATTTTGTGTTATTGATCTTTACCGCAGAAGAAGTGTTCAAGTTAAAAGAAAAAAATTATATTCTTTGCTCTGTAAACTGTAAGAAGATTTAAGCGACATTTAAGTAGCATTGAAATAATAATAACAAATAACTTAAGAAACCAAAATAACAAATAGTACAAAACAACATCACTATTGAGCATAATAATATAACATTGGAATGTCCACATGACAGAAACAAAAGGGACATCGCTCCATTAATAAAATTTAATGAAATCAATTGAGGCTGTTATTTCCCTTTTCTAAAGATGAATTATAATGTATTTATCTTTTTTGGTCTAAGTGGGAAGATTGAGTCAGGATATCTATCAATTACTATTGTTAGATGAAAGTTATGTTCATACATGGAAAAAAAAAACATTTACTGTAAGTAATTGACAATATCATTTACTAAATAAATTAACAGGTTTAAAAGTTCATATTTATGGCAATAATTAGGTCAAAGCAAATTAGAGTTTGAAATCGATAATAAATATAGTTCAACCGGTTTGTATGACCATTAACACATTTAAACTTTAAAATATTAAAAAAAACATACAGGCACACAAATGTTAAGTAAATAAAAGAAATTTGAGAACGCATTTACCACAAACAAAAACATATTTGATTTCTTTTCTTAAAATTTATTTTCAACCATAATATTATATATTTTACCTCTTATATATTGTCTAGTCATCATTGTAAGGATGATTTATTAGGGACTGTCCAAGCTGTGTAAAGGATATGTTGCAACAAGATGTGTTGCACTATTTCTTTTATCATTTTAAGTATGTTTATTGCTGGTCTTTACAAAAATCTTACTGCTGATGACAAGGAATACATTGAGTAAAACCAAATAAAATATCTTAAGTAGCATGAAAAACAAAGCAAAACAGAAGCAGTTAAAATAAAAGAAAATAATAATATTTAGTTTAAGTCTCATCACTAATTTAATCTAACCATTTGGGTCATTCAATAGCTGCTTAACAGAATTTTTAGTAAGCAATTTAAGGAGATTAATCCAAATAGGAATATTTTGTATAGCAATGACAACATCCATGAAATGAAATAAAACAGTATGGGCAATGCGGTGCCTAGATTTATGAACAGCAGGATCGAATTATTTTTTTAACAAAGTAAACTGTCACCTCCAGAGCATTAAAAATAGGCTAATCCGTTTAGATAAAGTTGTATAATTATCTAATGCAGTAATCATTGGGACGTTCTGCTTGGAGTATAAGTGGATTCAGTATGGGTAAGTGGATTCAGTATGGGTAAGTGGATTCAGTATGGGTAAGTGGATTCAGTATGGGTCTGGGAAATATTCAAGAAATAAAATTTAAATAAGCAATAATAGCCCTTGTGCTATGGATGTTTCTGCTATTGACATTTACAAACACATTATTTTATTCCATGTCTACTAACTTTACTAAGTATAACATGACTTCTAAAGACTTGTTGATTTCTTAAAAGTATACCCTCAGGGAAGTTTAAATAAATGATGAATGTGGTTTCTCAACAACAAAGGTATCTTTCTTAGTATAAAATAGAATTTTATATGACGCAAAGAAAACATTCTTAACTTCAATAAAACATTCATAACATCATTAAAACATTCATAACTTCAGTACAAGATTATTAACACAGACCAGTTTCACCTTCAATCATTAAAAATGTCTTTTCTTAAAACTAAGTATTTGCTTATTCCTCCAATAGAAAGCATGTTGAGTCTGACTTTAAAAAGAATAATGCAAAACATGCCCGAAGTGCAGTCATATTAACAGTACCAATTGGTCCTTGTGGGCCTTTTAATTATGTGACGTTGACATTATCATTGTTATTTAGCTGGGTGATGTCTAACTTAAAATATAAAAATATAAAAAGAAAAACTATCCGTCACATCACAAGCAATTTTCGCTCACAAGTGGGAAGAATTAAAAAAAATAAATAATAATCTTGAAAATTTAGAATATGATAGATTTTTTAAAAATCTTCTTTTCTGCAAATCAAATTTAAGTTTAAAAGTAAATTCAAGACTCAAAATTATTTTATAGTTTTACTCCCAATTGTACAATGTCATGAGTAAAGTAGCATGTCTCTTTTTGCTGTTAACTTCATGAATAGCGACATTCAGATACCAACTCCACAGCGATATTCAGACACCAACTCCATTTGCAAAGCAATAAAGACCTGCTTTCAATTATAATACAAAAATAAAATGTATTTATGGGACTATACATAGCTTACAAAAGACTGAAAAAACTTTAGAGCATTCAATCATTTCTTAATGATTATTACCTATAAATATTCTTATTCTGACAAGACATTATAAATTATTCTTAAAGAAAATCCTTTTAAAAAAAATATTTATTTTTTATGAATTTACTTCAAAACGTTGAAGCATTAGTAATATAGTATTATTTTTAATGGGACAAGCCTTTTCACAATAGATGGGTGAAAAAAAAAATCATTAAGTCTCAATTAATCTGACTTAAAATTACAATTCATTCTTTGACAACTACATTAAATTACTGTTAGAATTTCAATGGAAAAACAAAATCATTATATAACTACAACCAAAACCATAGGCATCAAAGGAAAAAAAATGCCAACAGTTCTTTGCCTGCTTACTTACACAATCTCACTTTTATCTACACAAATATTGAATTGGGTTGGGTGATGGAAATCTGAGCGTGATAAAAAAAATATAAATGGTGATAAACAAACTGCTTTTTTTGCTGTTGTTGAGAAATCATTAAGCTTAATATATTTTAAGGGAATGAACCCAAAAGATGTATGTTTTGTTAAATACCTTTGTTCATATTGATTGTATAAAAAATTTTTGCCAATGAAAATTTCACCAATAAAATTTACTTAGTAAAAGTAAATAGGTACAAACTGTATATATATATATATATTTAAAGACACCAATGGCATCTTAAAGCAATAATTGTAGCTTTAAAAACAACAACAATCTCTGCCTTATGTACACCTGACTGCATTATAGGCTAATTATTTGTCATGGGTTGCTAATCAAAAAATATTTATTTTCCAAGCATAATTTTAACATTTTATTTAAGGGGAAGTTAAAATATCATTCCTAATTTATGATCCAACTTATCAGATTTTGAAATATATTCAACATGTAATTTTGCTTTGTTCCCTTATTTAGTTAAATTCTACTTTTTAAATAACCTACCTTGTAACAAAATTTAAAATCATCACTTACGAATTCATAAAACACATAGTTGACAGTGTTCCTTGTGACAAATAAAAAAAATATATTGAATAGATCAGTTCTAAAATGTTGAGAGGTGACTCAAAATGTGTGTGCACTATGTATATCACAACGTGAGAGAATTAAATTAAATAATTTTTTCAAGGGAGAGAAGGAGGTGGTGTTTTTAAAAGATGAAATTTTATTTTGTTGTAATAATAAAAAAAAGATAAAAAAGTTTTAAGTATTAAAAAAACATTTCTATTCCAGTAGTGTTATCATTAAATGAGCATTGAAAAAGATCTATAAGCCACACGAGTAATTCTGCGTGTTAGTTTAACATTGAGCAGTTTCTTTGATAATGTTCCTCTTTTATTGACCTGAAAGTCATCAATATGCCTACTTTAAATTTTGGGTACTAAAAGCAGATACTTTAGCTACCAAAATATTTCTTGTTTTGCTGCTTCGCCTTTATACCAACACTTGGGTGATTTCTGAGCTTAAAAATGAGATGAGGGCATGCAATGGTATCCTGTGACTGCCTACATTTGTTTAAATCCTTTATATTAACCTCACTTTTCTTTGAGTGTGTTTATTTCTTTGAGGCAAAACACTCGGAAGGCTAAATGACCCACTTTCCGTCATCCTATCTAGCTGAAACTTGCCACGACTCATTACCGGTGACAACACATTCTATCAAATTCTCAGCCCCACCCAACGCACCCAAAAATCAGTTTTTCCTGTTTTTAAAGGGGAAAGGGGAGATGAAGGAAATATGATGCAATGGTTGAATGATAAACGAATAAATGATATATCGATTGTCAGTGAAAAATTTTAACGATGCAGGTAAGTTCAATTTCATCATGTTTTTAGGGGTTTGTATTTCAGGCAACTTAAGTCTCACTGGAGTGTCGCCAAAATCCTATTCCTGATACATCAATCATTGCAAATTATAAATCTGGTACAATTAGATACATGAAAAAAAAAGGATATGAAGGACTTAGATCTATATGAAAAACTTTGTTTTCAGAGGTTGTCTTTTTAAATTGTGGATTTCTTAAGATTAAATTATTTTGCATCTTATGTACCGGTATATGTGACAATTATAACTAAAGAAATTCAGGATATTTTGTATATCTATTACTTTTTGGGCTACGCTTGCTATGTCATACAGAGCTAACCAAGACAGCATGTGCTCAGTGGAACTCAACTAATACTGTCTCATTAATTAAGTTTACAATTCAGTACTTGCAGACGGCCTATTATAATGGTTTTTAATAGAGGAATCAAATACAAATTTTTAATTGCGCATTACTAAAGAAAATGGCTCAATGCTAAAGTAAATATCCTTCAATCGTTCTCTGTTCCCTACTGATGGCAGAATTCTGTACTTGTGCAGTCCGAGTGAGTTTAGGAGCAATGCCATTAGAGAAAAGACCAAAATGAGGCATAGGGTGATAATGACTTGAGGCACATCTAAATATGGCAGATATGAAATGAACAGACTATCATGAAAATATATATTTAGAATTATTTTGTGGTTCTTCATCTACATCCTTTCCATTCTTTATCCACATCTCTCCCATAAGTCCTTTGTCAACATCCTATATGTTCTTTATCCACATCCTATCTCTTCTTTGTTTACATCAGATATGTTCTTTATCCACATCCTTTTCTGTGGTCAGATTCCACCTGTTCTGTATCTCGTTTAAGCCTTCAGGCTATCATGCAACCCAGCCTGGCTGACTGTGGTGCATTTATAAGTTACACAGCTTGGACTTTGGCACATGTCATCACCACTAAATGTTATACAGTCCACTTTGGACATTGATGACTACCTGTCACGTGGTTGGTGGTTTTGGGTGGACATGGCAATAGTTTGATGAATACAACTAGCAAATGATAACCATTAGCCTGAATATGTTCAATGAAGTCATCACTTTTCCTAAACACAACACTTCAATTCATGAACTCACGGATTCTAAGTTCTCTAGGTCCCAGGTAAAACATCGCTATGAATAAAATGAGATTCGTATGTTGAAAGTTCATGATGAAGGATTTAAGTACAGTCAATCATACACGTCAACCAAGCCATGGGAGAAGAGTAACCCCCTCTGCTCCCAACGTCCTATGTAATCCAGGCACCGCTCTTCTTCTCGAATCTTTCAGCATCTCAGAAATCTGAATTGCGTCATCAAAACAGAACTCTCCACACCAAAGCTAAAAAAAATATTTACATCATCACACACTTCCTGTTGGCATCAAAGTTCGTGCATGATTCAATGGGTCCCACTTCACAACGCATAATGTATCAACCAGCGCACAAATGTTTGTATTTACACCCAGTGCGCCATCAGACCCCTGTGCAGAGCGCCATCAGAGTGGGCATCAGACTCGTGCAGTGCTCACGCTGGTAAATGTTGCTTTTCTTCGGTTTCGTCGCACCACGTAGACTATGGCGAGAATGATGGCCACCAAAATGGGAATGCAAACAACTGCGGCGCCTCCCAGCTGGAATGCTATGCTGTTCTGGTGACGCCCGTGAATTATGAGAAACGCCCCTGAAAAAGGAAAAAAAGAAGAGGAAAAAAAATTATGAAAGTGCGATGGATAATAGACACAAAATGTGAATAGTTTGTAATCAGAAATGATTGAATGGAAGGAGGTTATCAGAGCACACGTAGATTTAGGCCTGTGTGAAAAACACGTTGCTTAAGTACCAATAAAAATTAAAATTTTCTCCTACAAAAATCTAGATTTATAACTCTTATAAACATTGAATTCTGGGCCCCATCCCGTTTCAGTTAATATTCAAGCTGTGTACAGCCAAAAACCACGATTTAAAGATAAATGTAACTTTTACAAGATGTCATTTTTTGTTATTTAAAAAAAGGTATCCACCAATGCCCAAGTCAAAGCTTATGATAAAAAATATAATAGGATTTATATTCCAAAAGAGGCTTTTAGTTATGCCTAAGATAGGGGGCGCTATAAAAATCATTCCATTCAGATAAAATGTAATTTAATTGTTTAGATCCCATTAAAATTAAAATCGAAAGGAATTTGCAAAGATGTTGCCTTGAAATGTTTTATATTGGGGCCTCTGGCGCCAAAACAACTTCATCTTTAATATTTTAAAGCAGTCAGTATCTTTGGTTGGATAGCGTACCGAAAAAAGTATCCCCATTAAAATAAGAAATTAAGCGTTTTATATAAAATACAATTGGGCACACCCTTCACCATGTGGATATTATAAGTTTGAAATCCACCGATATATCAAAAGGGATTATGAAAGACATGTTGACCAAGTTTGGCCTATATACAATGATTAACGTAGTAGTTTGCACTGTAACCTGTTTTCTCGTACAGCTGCGGCTATACACATAGTTTAAAGAGTATATATTGTTTGTAGAATCACCTACACTCCTTTAGGAATTTCTAGAAACTTCAAAAATATATTTAAATCTGATTTCATAAAATTTGAGTAAAAATCATAGAGACTTATTGAGACATAAATAGACAATTCCCAGGACATTCAAGAAATCTATACATTTAAACTTAACTTTCCATAAATTTTTAGACCCCACAGAAAATTTCACTATCTTTATATATATGTATATATACACCTTCACATAATTTCATAAAAATTACTCTTTTATGTCATCGTTATTTTAAGACTAAAACATCGGGAACAAAATGTTGTAGCTTTGGACATTTTCCGATAAGAGTAAAATAATAGCTCCGGTGGGGACGGTTTATCAATAAAATAGGACCACTAAATAATTGTGGGAAATCTACTATGCACTGAAACTGTTCAAAGTGTAAAAAATTATGCTTTTGAATTTTGAGACATTGCAAAATTCATAAAATGCACCCACCCAATTAGTGACGTCGCTTTATTAAATGCTGATATGGGCTTACTAAACAACAGCGCACCAAAAACATTCCTTTAATAAATCTTTGAATGCACGCAATTCTGAATATTGGCTTACTAAAAATTCGTACACCAGAAATCACTTAAATGGACTACGATTTATTGATTGTTTTGTCACGTGATACGTGTAAAAACAAGTAAGACTTCCGGGAGGCTGTCTGCAACACACTAGTCGCTCACAAATATCTACAAACAACTTTATTCCTTTAATCATAACTGAATTATAATTATTGTCACATTTATGAATGTCATTTAAAGAAACGCGTGTATTCAAGAATATTTTGAAAAGTAAAATTTTTAATTAACACTGGGGACGCGCTGATGGAGATAAACATTTTGCTTTAGAATTAATGATAATGGCAATGGCTGATCAGGTGTTATCTGTTGTTATGTGTTGTTATGTGTAGCAGAAAGCCTACCAATGGCTGGTACGTATCACGTGACAAAACAAGGAAGTGACTCATCGCAGTCCATTGAACGTCCCTCGAAGTCATTCAATGTGAAAATAAAGTGTATTCTCTACTCTTTACTTTCAAAACTTTACATTTTTTTAAAATTCCATCCTTTGAGATAGTGGGAATTATGACAAAACTTTCCAGGAACCATCTGAGGGCCAAGAGGAATGACCATGTCAAATTTGTTTGTGAACCACTGTTTGGTTTTCTTGTTATAAAGTAACGAATTAACAAAAGAAATTACATATTCAAACATATATATATATATATAAATATATATATATATATATAGATATAGATTTAGATTACGTTGAGGTTGACAGTATCATAGAGCTGGGATCGAGGGCCTTGTGGTGACATGGCTACAAAGTAAGAGTTCTAATATATTCAGCAAGCCACCAGTCTATCTGTTACACTTTTTTTCAAAAGTAATTTATTAGTAAATGATGGGTCTTCCGTGTGACGTTGACAGCAGCCCCACTCCGGTAAAGACTGCTAAAAGAGTGCACGTCAAATTATCGTTACCAACATTGCCAGTGGTAAATACATTAGCCAGTGTATCGGTACAGCCAGTTATATGTGTTGTTAACAATGCTAATGGTAAATACATTAGCCAGTGTATCGGTACAGCCAGTTATATGTGTTGTTAACAATGCTAATGGTAAATACATTAGCCAGTGTATCGGCACAGCCAGTTATATGTGTTGTTAACAATGCTAATGGTAAATACATTAGCCATTGTACCGGTACAGCCAGTTATATGTGTTGTTAACAATGCTAATGGTAAATACATTAGCCAGTGTATCGGTACAGCCAGTTATGTGTGTTGTTAACATTGCCAGTGGTAAATACATTAGCCATTGTACCGGTACAGCCAGTTATGTGTGTTGTTAACATTGCCAATGGTAAATACATTAGCCAGTGTATCGGTACAGCCAGTTATATGTGTTGTTAACAATGCTAATGGTAAATACATTAGCCAGTGTATCGGTACAGCCAGTTATATGTGTTGTTAACAATGCTAATGGTAAATACATTAGCCAGTGTATCGGTGCAGCCAGTTATATGTGTTGTTAACATTGCCAGTGGTAAATACATTAGCCATTGTACCGGTACAGCCAGTTATGTGTGTTGTTAACATTGTCAGTGGTAAATACATTAGCCATTGTTCGGGTACAGCCAGATATATGTGTTGTTACCAACAGTGTCAGTTTTAAATACATTAGCCGTTGTACCGGTACAGCCAGTTATGTGTGTTGTTAACATTGTCAGTGGTAAATACATTAGCCATTGTTCGGGTACAGCCAGATATATGTGTTGTTACCAACAGTGTCAGTTTTAAATACATTAGCCGTTGTACCGGTACAGCCACTTATGTGCTGTTACCAACATTGCCAGCACCCAGTAAATAAACTGCTGTATCCTTCAGCTTCATTGAAAGCTCCAACAGTGTACAGGAAACGATGAATAAAAGACTCGTATATACGTCAGTGCAGGATTACTGGAAACAATTATTGACTGAGTCGACGAAACAACGCCATGGAGATGAGACAGTGGTTCTCATCACAACTTCATGTGGGAGTACATAATCGTCAACAATTGAGACATACAATTTTCATTTCAACACCGTGGCACGCATCATCATGAGTCCACGGCCAACTCTATGAGACCCGCTGCCATTATTTGCTAGTGTGGGATGGGGCAGGGTAGACACCCGAGAGAAATTAGCTTATGTCGCCATAAATGTCACAGCCACGCCCACCTACCGCGTGCCTTATGCCATGGCGATGCCCTGGGAATTGGGACAAGGCCCACCACTTCCGTGGACTCGGTTACGAAATATGACATTTCAACCTCTGGCGCAACAAGAAATTTTGGAGCTTAAACCTTGAATATGTGATACGGCCACAGACACACTGTTAAATAGGGCACAACCAACAATTAACTATGTGTCAACGTCGTCTTGTTAACATCAGCTGCACTTGATGTGTAAGTTGGCAAACATTTTAATTTTCGTAAAGCCTCACCATTGGGACCCGCCACCAGAGAATCCTGCCACCATAGAGACCCGCCACCATAGAGTCGGGTCCCGCCGCAACCACAGAGACCCGTCACCATAAAGTACCACCACCATTGAGACTCGTCACCATAGAATACCACCACCAGAGAATCCTTCCACCACAGAGTCCCGTCACCATAGAGTACCACCACCAGAGAATCCTTCCACCACAGAGTCCCGTCACCATAGAGTACCACCACCAGAGAATCCTTCCACCATAGAGACCCGTCACCATAGAGTACCACCACCAGAGAATCCTTCCACCACAGAGTCCCGTCACCATAGAGACGACCCAACATTGAGACTCGTCACCATAGAGAACTAAGTTGGCCCTGTTTGTCTTGTAAAGTATTCTAAGAAACAGGAATACATTGATGGGCTGTCAAAATCATATATATGTCTTAATAAGTGTACCATACGTCAGGTACTTTTTTTTTAATCACCGGAAGTGATGTTATTCAAATGGCCCATAGCCTCGTTTTTACACCCCCACCCCAACACACACTTGTTTTTTTTTTTCCCGAACAAAAAACCCCGACACGCATGAGACCTAATTAAGCAGTGGAGAAACATAAAAAGATCCAGGAAGTGACGTCCATAGAAATCCGAGCAGTTTTACTGGGCAAAGTTATAAAAAGTGTTTAAATAGACTACTCCAAATCTAAACGCTGACGTCACGCAATTGTAGTTTTTCTAACGCGGATAAAGACTGATAAACAACATCATATGTTTATGACGCTTTGATGTGAAAAACATAAATGAGATTCTGGTCCCAGTTTGTGATACAGAAGACTCCCAGTCGCCTCAGTTTGTGACACAGAAGACTCTCCGCGGCCTCAGTTTGTGATACAGAAGACTCCCAGTCGCCCCAGTTTGTGACACAGAAGACTCTCCGCGGCCTCAGTTTGTGACACAGAAGACTCCCAGTGGCCTCAGTTTGTGACACAGAAGACTCCCAGTGGCCTCAGTTTGTGACACAGAAGGCTCACCGGTCCATTACGTTAACACATTTAATCTTAGCCACTCAACATCTGTCATGTTAGATTCTCTCATTCCGAACATCCCTGCTGATGACTAGATTTAAAAAAAAAACACCACAAAAAAAAAAACCCAGGACATATCCCTAGAGTTGGCAAGAGTGGACATGAATGAGATGCCGAGTCCATGTACCAAAGATGTTGCTTTTTTAAAAAACCTAAAAGTAAAAGAGAAATCCCCTACGTCACTTTCGAAAATTCAGTTTTATAATCCCTGAAGAGATGGACCACGAAATTGCCTCGAGTGACGATCACAATGGTGTCAGTGCCTGCTTCCATTTAACAGACATCGTGAGTCTTGAACTCATGCCTTCTGTCACGGACTCTCATCAGCTTCTGAGGCTCCAAAATGTGTGGAGGGGGTGGTGGGTGGAGGGGGTTGAGGGGATGGTGGGTGGAGGGGGTGTAGGGGTTGGGCTGAATAGATAATTCAGCGACTCCATAGGTTATTCGATTCAACGATAGACTATTCTTTTTCGAACAGGTTTCTGGGTAATTGGATATATTGAAGTGAGCTATGAGGCCAGCACGGAGCGTAAAGGGGCTTAATTTAATATTAATTTTTGTTTTCTGCAAAATGATTTTTTTTTTTTGGGGGGGGGGGGGGGGGCTGGATTCAGGCCGAGGTTAGCTAAAGTCGATAGAGGTATACATGTCAGAAAAGTGAGAACCGCTGATATTCGGATTTATCCCTGACTGAAGCAGCAGCCGGCTAGACGAGATATTTACATCGACCCCCTTCAGAGATTCAAAGGTTTCTCCTTGGCGAAAGTTGTGATGAGACATCATGCAAGATTTACGAGGGACACACCACAGCCCGATCAGAAGAGATACCCCCGTGTTATGTGTTGGAGTGAAAGGAGAAAACAAGAACAATTGCTGGAGATTCGGGCCAGAGACAGGAGCCGATTAGCTGGCTCCTCACACGAAATATCATATGACACAGCGTCATAGGCGGATCTCAACAAGATCCGTGAGACTTATTATATCGAATGTAACTCAAGGGGAAGGGCTGATTGATGCGGGCAATGTGCCGCTTTAGGAATATTGAATTATCAGTGAAGTAAAGTAAAAGATGAGAATTGAGCTATTTTGTATGGCTAACCATGCGACGCATGTGGCGCGAGCTCTACAGTTAACCAGCGGTTCTCTTAAGTTGACCAGCGGTTCTCTTTAGTATACGAGATGATCTCTTCAGTGAACAGCAGGGGTTCTCTACAGTTAATTAACGGCTCTCAATAATTAACCAGCGGTTCTCTACAATTAGCCAGCGGTTCTCTACAGTTAATTAGCGACTCTCTACAGTTAACCAGCGGTTCTTTGCAGTTAACCAGTGGTTCTCTACAGTTAAACAGAGGTTCTTCATCTACATGAACATGGCTTCTCTAACAATCCAGTGGTTCTTCATCTGCTAGAACATGGCGTCCTTAAAAATCCAGTGGTTCTTCCTCTGCAAAACAAGGCGTCTCTAACAATCCATTGGTTCTTCATCTGCTTCCATCATGGCGTACTGACTATGCCCCTCGCCCTTGCTACTGAACTCCGTATAATCATATATCACTTCATGGGAAGGAAGATCTGTGATCTACTCTCCAATGCCAACTAATAGAAATAGAATGTTCCCCATCTAATGTCAACTCTAAATGCAAATGAAGCATGTCAAATTTTCTCATTTGGTTCCAGGTTATATTTTTGTCTCATTGTGGACCGAGGAATCTCGATGTGCAATTACGGTGGAGCCAAGACGATAATTTTTTTATTTGCTTTTACCCTTCAATGAAAATTGCTTTCTTGCATATCCCCACTCCTCCCCATACCCACTCCCCCCAAACCCAACTCCTCCCCATCCCTTAGCCAAAAGAAATTAGGGATGCAATGTTTCCACGGCTTTTCATTTAATCTGTGGCCATTTAAACAAAAATTGTCTTTCGTTATTCTCTTGTGACTTATAAGAAGACAGGGGTGAGAGCGGTGTACTGCAGGGTTTCAGAAGGAAATGGCTGGTGGAATGTTACACAAAAGAAGAGAGAGAGAGAAAGAGGGTGAGAGGGAGGAAGGGTGAGAGAGAGAGAGAGAGAGAAAGAGTGTGAGAAGGGGAGGGAGGAAGGGTGAGAGAGAGCAAGAGTGTGAGAGGGGGAGGGAGGGAGGGAGGGTGAGAGAGAGAGTGTGAGAGGGGGAGGGTGAGAGAGAGTGTGAGAGGGTGAGGGAGGGAGGGTGAGAGAAAGATACAGAGAAAGAGTGTGAGAGGGGGGAGGGAGGGTTAGAGAGAATGAGAGAAAGAGTGTGAGAGTAGGAGGGAGGGAGGGTGAGAGAGAGAAAGAGTGTGAGAGGGAGAGGGAGGAAGGGTGAGAGAGCAAGAGTGTGAGAGGGGAAGGGAGGGTGAGAGAGAGAGTGTGAGAGGGGGAGGGAGGGAGGGTGAGAGAGAGAGAAAGAGTGTGAGAGGGGGAGGGAGGGAGGGGGAGAGAGAGAGTGTGAGAGGGGGAGGGAGGAAAGGTGAGAGAGAGTAAGAGTGCGATAGGGGGAGGGAGGGAGGGTCAGAGAAAGAGTGTGAGAGGGGGGGAGGGAGGGTGAGAGAGAGAGAGAAAGAGTGTGAGAGGGGGAGGGAGGGAGGGGGAGAGAGAGAGAAAGAGTGTGAGAGGGGGAGGGAGGGGGAGAGAGAGATAAAGAGTGTGAGAGGGGGAGGGAGGAAGGGTGAGAGAGAGAGAGAGCAAGAGTGTGAGAGGGGAGGGAGGGTGAGAGAGAGAAAGAGTGTGAGAGGGGGAGGGAGGGAGGGGGAGATAGAAAGAGAAAGAGTGTGAGAGGGGGAGGGAAGGAGGGTGAGAGAGAGAGAAAGAGTGTGAGAGGGGGAGGGAGGAAGGGTAAGAGAGAGAGAGAAAGAGTGTGAGAGGGGGAGGGAGGGAGGGTGAGAGAGAGAGAGAGCAAGAGTGTGAGAGGGGGAGGAAGGGTGAGAGAGAGAGAGAGAGAGAGAAAGAATGTGAGAGGGGGAGGGATGGTGAGAGAGAGAAAGAGTGTGAGAGGGGGAGGGAGGAAGGGTGAGAGAGAGAGAAAGAGTGTGAGAGGGGGAGGGAGGAAGGGTGAGAGAGAGAGAGAGCAAGAGTGTGAGAGGGTGAGGGAGGAAGGGTGAGAGAGAGAGAAAGAGTGTGAGAGGGGGAGGGAGGGAGGGTGAGAGAGAGAGAGAGAGAGAGAGCAAGAGTGTGAGAGGGGGAGGTAGGAAGGGTGAGAGAGAGAGAGAAAGAGTGTGAGAGGGGGAGGGAGGGTGAGAGAGAGAGAGCAAGAGTGTGAGAGGGGGAGGGAGGGAGGGTGAGAGAGAGAGCAAGAGTGTGAGAGGGGGAGGGAGGGAGGGTGAGAGAGAGAAAGAGAAAGAGTTAAGAGGGGGAGGGAGGGAGGGTGAGAGAAATATATAGTCAAATATATGTTTTCAACTTTAAAAAAAAAATTAATAAATGGCAATGCAAGGATCCGGTTATATTTCGATAGAGTCTCTTCGTCGAATATGAAATATATCACTATACACCTCTTGGTCGAATATGAAATATATCACTATACACGTCTTGTTCCAATATGAAATATATCACTATACACGTCTTGGTCGAATATGAAATATATCACTATACACGTCTTGGTCCAATATGAAATATATCACTATACACGTCTTGGTCGAATATGAAATATATCACTATACACGTCTTGGTCCAATATGAAATATATCACTATACACGTCTTGGTCCAATATGAAATATATCACTATACACGTCTTGGTCCAATATGAAATATATCACTATACACGTTTTGGTCGAATATGAAATATATCACTATACACGTCTTGGTCGAATATGAAATATATCACTATACACGTCTTGGTCCAATATGAAATATATCACTATACACGTCTTGGTCGAATATGAAATATATCACTATACACGTCTTGGTCGAATATGAAATATATCACTATACACGTCTTGGTCGAATATGAAATATATCACTATACACGTCTTGGTCGAATATGAAATATATCACTATACACGTCTTGGTCGAATATTAAATAATAGCGAGAACCCGGCATGCGTTTTTGTGTTTTAATTAAGTTTTAAAGTAATTTTTAAATAGAAATTATTTATTGTTTTTTTTCGTCTGCTGTGTACAAATAAATTAGACGTTTTTTCGACGCGTGAACAGGCTATATACAGCTGTCCACGTCAGAATCATGGATTTTCAAAATTTAATCCACACATTTGTAGCCATTGATCCACCCATGCAGTAGCTCTGTTTTAAATTATATTTAGATAGCTCAAATATTTTTTGTTTGTTTTAAAATAAAGCCCCCGCCCCAAACGCATAATTATAAAATGGTTGTACTTGTGTCACACACAAACTGAAATGTCGCTTGCATTTGATTCATTTCCATCCACCCATGCAATGGCACTGAATGAAATTATATTTGTATAGCTCATATAAGAAAAAAATAATTTAGCGCCCCCGGCCCTAAAAAAGGAATATTTCAAAATGGATACGCTAATTCAGAAACGTTTGCTGCGCACAACAACTTACCAAAGTTTTATCTCATTCGGATGAATGGTATATAGGAACGCATATGGAAATTATCTTTAGCTCATAAAGGGGGGTGGGGGGGCCCGGTCCCAAAACGGTATATTGTAAAATGTGCTAAATAATTCGGAAACATTTGCGGGCGTGTGTACAACAACTCACAAAATTGTCATCTCTTTTGGAATAATGGTATCGAACCCCACAAGGGACAAACATTAATTTTTATATATATAGATATAGTTTACCGCATAAAGATAACGTCTATCTATCTATCTACCTACACACACACCCCGTCCATCCATCCATCCATTTATCCATCTATCTATCCAGCCATCCATCCATCCATCATCTATCTATCTATCCGTCTGTCTGTCTATCTATCTATCTATCTATTTATATGTCTGTATTTATGTTTGTCTGTCTTCCTGTCTATCTTTCTATCTAATAAAATCTCTATTTGAAAATTAAATTTTTACTTGTGTAAAATGATTGGGTTTTGATAATCATGGGTGTAATTATGTAAATGTATTTCGTTGATTTTCTTAATTGGTAAACATATGTTCGTATGTAAAATGAGAATATAGCTTCTATTTTTTACAACTGTAATGTCATTGGATTGAAAGATATTGTCATCCAAGTAAAACTAAAAATGTATAAACTCAATTTCCTACTCCCGATATATTTTATGTAACGAAGAAGGTTAATTATTTATCAAATTCATTCTGAGGCGTATCTTTTGCTGCATTGGGAAAAATGAATGTATCGTACTACCCTCCCCCCCCCCACTCACACAGAGTTTTTAAAAAATAAATAAATCATCCACTGGATTGTAACCCCCTTATTTACGCAAAATGAATTTTATTGCATTTAATATGCTTTGTTCTTATTTAGATGAGTGATAAGTGCATAAAAATGCCATTTGGCTACGTAGTTTTGCTGTAGCAATTAAATTAAATGACATATTGTTATTAAAATTATTTATAAATGTAGAGTTTTTACTACTTTATAAATTTCATAAAAGTTTGTTTTTGGAATGAATAAAAAGTACAAACTTATTAAATGTTAAAAATACAAAGCTAAATGTGTATTTAAGTTTAGCATTTTATAAAAAGCAATCAATTCTGTTTATTAATTTTACTTTTAAGAAGGGGAATATACATTAACAGTTTTGTCACGCTCTTTTATTAAATCGGAAAACTTTTAGCTTTGGCTAAATAGGCAATGCGCACTACGACGTAATTCGCGTGATTATTTAGAACTAATTAATTTTATTTTTATTTCGCATTATCGACAACGCACTAAAGAACGTACGAATAGCAACTGATGTTTGGGTTTTCCCGATAAATGTGATTAATGTGTAATTTATTTTAAAAAATTTGCATAGCTTTCAAACGCATATAAAATGCTTAAGATAGTTCCTTAGTTGTTTCTTTAAATGCATTTATAATTTATAATAATAATACTGAGACTTTTGCTAAAATAAAAGCGGAAATATACTTTTTTTGCGCATGTAAATTTATTCGATTTCCAAAAAACAATAGAAATAACTATGATTGTTTTTAATAGTGCGAACGTATCAAAATAATATCGTTTCTTAAGCGTTATGTCAGCATAGCTCATTCTTATATATATATCACTATACACGTCTTGGTCGAATATGAAATGTATCATTATACACGTCTTGGTTGAATATGAAATGTATCACTATACACGTCATTCTCAAACCAATATGTCCGTATTTATATAAAATATCGCCCACTTGAAGTTAATAGAAAGTTTGTTACCCCCCCCCCCCCCCCGGACCAATGAAAATCATTTATAGTTTACAATGACGAAATGGGTAAGGCTAGAAAGTACACCGTTTATTCATTGGGTAGCATTGCCTTAATGATGAGTGAAAATGAGACATTGCCCTAATGATGAAACGACATATTGCCCTAATGATGAAACGAGATATTGCCCTAATGATGAGACGACATATTGCCCTAATGATGACACGGCACATTCCCTTAATAATGAGACGACAGATTGCCCTAATCATGAGACGACATATTGCCCTAATGATGAGACGAGACATTGCCCTATTGATGAGACGAGACGCTCCAAGCGGTGGGGGTAATGGCCCCAAGTTAGTTCTACAGATAATTGGATCATCCCTACCATTGTTTACAAATATCATGCAAACAGAGATATCACGTGATCAGAAGTTATGAGCCAGGTAATAAGCAACGGTAGAAGTAGGGGGAAAAACGAACAAGGGGAAAAAATGGAGTGACAAAAATGTTGCACTCGAATAGGAACTCTCCCAGACTAGGAAAACTCGAGTTCGATTCCAACATCTCATCCATTTCTAGCCACCATCATACATTGGAATAGTCTTTGAATCTCCAACATGACGCCGTTTTAAGGCAAATATGGACACAAGGGGGTCTCGGCTTGTGTTCTTAGGGGGCTAATCGCAAAAACCATGTCATCGTAAAATACTTTTATCATAAAAAATGTCATCGTAAAACATGTCATTGTAAAACATGTCATTGTAAAACATGTCATTGTAAAACATGTCATTGTAAAACATGTCATTTTAAAACATGTCGTCATAAATATGTCGTAAAAATGTCGTCATATAACATGTCATCGTAGACAATATTAAGTAAAGGCAATAATGTTGTCAAGGCAATGAAGGTTGTCATGGCAATGATTCTGTCTGGGTACACAGATCTAAAAACCACCCTACAACATGAACCCCAAACGCGCGTCTAATCTTGTAATCGTTTGAACAGCTTCAAGGAAGCGTGCCTTCCTTTCATCGTGGCAATTCATTGCTTTATAGGATCATCGGCTGATTAATGGTCAAGAGAATGACGTCATTCCGTTGCTGAAAATGTAGACCCCAGGGGCGCCAGGAAGACCGGTGAGGACGCTTCACGGAGGACTCACCAGACGATAAATATGACACATATATGTAAATTATTCATAACCATAGATTTTAAAAATACAAATTGTGATGGGAGACTATTCAAGGAAAGATAACCCGGTGAAAACAGATAAAACGAACTCACAGATAACCATGTAACCAATTCTGTCAGCTCCAGACAAAGTCCCACCATGTAAGCAATTCTGTCAACTCCAGACAAAGTCCCACCATGTAAGCAATTCTGTCAACTCCAGGCAAAGTCCCACCATGTAAGCAATTCTGTCAGCTCTAGACAAAGTCCCACCATGTAAGCAATTCTGTCAGCTCCAGACAAAGTCCCACCATGTAAGCAATTCTGTCAGCTCCAGACAAAGTCCCACCATGTAAGCAATTCTGTCAGCTCCAGACAAAGTCCCACCATGTAACCAATTCTGTCAGCTCCAGACAAAGTCCCACCATGTAAGCAATTCTGTCAGCTCCAGACAAAGTCCCACCATGTAACCAATTCTGTCAGCTCCAGGCAAAGTCCCACCATGTAACCAATTCTGTCAACTCCAGGCAAAGTCCGCAACTAATTTAATTGTTACAAACATTCTGCCAGACAGCCTCCAAGTCATTCTCTTGATCTTAAATCCTCTGATGTGGCACCAACCTTGACCTTTGACTATTCTTAAAATAGCTACGTCAAAAATGTTTATAGAAATAAACCTGGCCAAGAGCCAGTGAGACAAGATAAACCCTGGCAAAGAGCCAGTTAGACAAGATAAAACCTGACCAAGAGCCAGTTAGACAAGATTAAACCTGGCAAAGAGCCAGTGAGACAAGATCAAAACCTGGCCAAGAGCCAGTTAGACAAGATTAAACCTGGCAAAGAGCTAGTGAGACAAGATCAAAACCTGGCAAAGAGCCAGTTAGACAAGATAAAACCCGGCAAAGAGCCAGTTAGACAAAATAAAACCTGGCCAAGAGCCAGTTAGACAAAATAAAACCTGGCCAAGAGCGAGTTAGACAAAATAAAACCACATGACACAAACACAAGGGAAAAGTTAAACAGAAAATAAGAGGGTCAGAGACTACTGACAAGAAGGGCATTGTCAAAAACCTATCGTAATAAGAGAGACAGACACACTGACAGAGAGAGAGAGGGGGTTGAGAAAGGAAGACCGGATCGGAGAGGCAAAGATCAGAAGATAGTGGAGATTTAGTGGCAGAGAGAGAAAGTGAGAGGAGAGAAAGAGAGAGACAAAGATAAAGGAAAGAGAGAGAGAGAGACAGAGAGGTAGAAACGACAGAATGAGATAGCGAGAGAGTGAGATATTTATATATATATATATAGAGAGAGAGAGAGAGAAAGAGAGATGTCTAATTGAAATAGCTCAGTTGCGTGTGCGATGTTCAGATCTAATGACTGTTCGTGTCAGCTAAAGTAGGATCATTCAAGTGCTGCCAGTGAAATAGATGAGGAAATGAGCCCTAATAACAACCTTGTGTTTCTTTTCTATTCTTTCCTTCAGTGGTCCTCAAAGGGGACTTGGCAGTTGTCAGTGAATAAACAAATCCCGACAAAACTGATTTTTCTTGTTCCGCCTTTTTACGGCTGATTTTCTCATAGTTACCATTGTTCAAATAGTTTGAACAAATAAAGTGAACAAAATGACATTTATGAACCAACGCCCCCTTTACTTCTTACATCAGATCCAGCACAGTTGTAACATTTTGTGAGAATGACTTCCGAAAAGTGTCCAAATTAATATAAATAATAAAAAACTTAGGTCTTGCTGAATTGTGGGTTTGGAGGGAAGGGACTGGGAAAGAGAAGCTGTAGTAAGCTGTGACTTTGGGGGGAAGGGACTGGAGCTAGAGAAGCTGTAGTAAGCTGTGGGTTTGGAGGGAAAGGACTGGGGTTAGAGAAGCTGTAGTAAGCTGTGACTTTGGAGGGAAGGGAATGGGGTTAGAGAAGCTGTAGTAAGCTGTGACTTTGGAGGGAAGGGACTGGAGCTAGAGAAGCTGTAGTAAGCTGTGACTTTGGAGGGAAGGGACTGGAGCTAGAGAAGCTGTAGTACGCTGTGACTTTGGAGGGAAGGGACTGGAGCTAGAGAAGCTGTAGTAAGCTGTGACTTTGGAGGGAAGGGACTGGAGCTAGAGAAGCTGTAGTAAGCTGTGACTTTGGAGGGAAGGGACTGGAGCTAGAGAAGCTGTTGTAAGCTGTGACTTTGGAGGGAAGGGACTGGAGCTAGAGAAGCTGTTGTAAGCTGTGACTTTGGAGGGAAGGGACTGGAGCTAGAGAAGCTGTTGTAAGCTGTGACTTTGGAGGGAAGGGACTGGAGCTAGAGAAGCTGTTGTAAGCTGTGACTTTGGAGGGAAGGGACTGGAGCTAGAGAAGCTGTTGTAAGCTGTGACTTTGGAGGGAAGGGACTGGAGCTAGAGAAGCTGTAGTAGGCTGTGACTTTGGAGGGAAGGGACTGGAGCTAGTGAAGCTGTTGAAAACCGTGGATAAAAACTTCATTAAACTACAAAGAACCAAAACGATAACAAAATAAAATGGTACATGAAAATGAAGCACCGTACACCAATCAAATAGCAATTGCCCATAATAAATCTTTTAAATAATGTGGTGAGATCTATTCTTCGAAAAAATCTAGTTTATTTCTCTCCCCCCCCCCCCCCCCCCAAACCCACGGGACCGTTACGTTCCACAGTACTCTCTGATCGTACTGAGAACTGGGTGCAGCGTTGGTGAAATATTGCTAAATTATTTGTGGGGATTGACTGCTAGGTTTCCTCGCATCCTTTCAACAGGAAGTTCTGTCTAGCAGAAGCCGCTAGAAGGCGAGTTATGGCGACGGACAAATTGAACATCAACGGCGGGGGAAAAAAATACTTTGAAGGAACGGTTCTCAAGGTAATCAAAATAAAGATAACGAACTTGAACACAAACCAATCTTCTGACTTGGAGAAGTAGCTGTTTTAGATTTATGAGTTTGGTAAGATCCTGTAAATAAATTTTCGTTTTAAAAAAAATCTAAATAAACAAGAACAGTAAAACGACATGTCATCGTAAAAAATGTCATCGGTAAACTTGTCATCCTAGAACATGTCATCGTAAAAAATATTCATTCAGCAATTTGAAATAACCTAACAATCTCTGATTTAAACAAAAATTAATTAAATTTCTTTTTCTTTTTTTAGCTAGCTCATAAAGTCTGTCAATTGTGTTTTCAACTACTTTTTCCAGAAAACAAAAAACAGTTTTGGCTATGACTATGTTTAAAACATCTCTATATGACCTTGTCGCTTTTTGCCAACAAAATAATGTTATAGGATTCCGATATATTCACTTTTTTTCCCCATGTTAATTTTTATTTAAAAACTTGAGAGCCGTCTTTTTTGCTTCTCTATAACCGACGGACTTCTAAATCCCACATTTCCTTGTATTACTTTTGTGCTAGTACTGTTCCGGATGCCATTGAAAGACAATATCAACATTCTGCTTTGCTTGGAAATACATTAGAGGCAATCAGTTAAGAGAAGAGCTTTTCAGATCAAAAATATAAAACAATTAAAAAGCAAAAATTGAAATGTCGATAAGATGAATCGGAAGAAGAGCTTCATTCTTTTTGTCAGTTATAAGTTATTTGCGGAAGTAAACAGAGAGCAGTGACGTCACTGGGGGCTCCGTTGTTATGATCGATGGCTTCAACTATCTCGCAGCTACGTCATTGAGTAGGGTACACAATATATTTAAGAAATAACCTGTCATTACTGCCAGTATGTCCCTGTGTTACTGATTCCATAAACAACTTTGACTTCTGCAGCCGCCCTCGTACTTAGTGGACTCACCTAAAAGTTCACAGGCGCCCGTTGAAGGTCATACAGGAATGACGCTGTGGTGGGGTAGCAGGCTTTCTGCCCGTTAGGCACTTGGAGGCGTAAGGGATTAAGTATCCCAGAGTCCTGGTGGTGATGTTGGTCTCAGGACAGACGATAATGGGACAGAATTTCGTCACTCTAGTGTTAGTTCAAGTGTGTATTCTGTTAATGGGAATGCTGGGTAATTGAATGAACACTAAAAGGTCGAGAGTTCCAGAGACTTGCATTATAGATCACTAGGGGCTTAAATTAAAGATCACTAGAGACTAGCATTAAAGATCACCAGAGACAAGAAGTAAAGATCACTAGACAAAAACAATAAAGATCCCCGGAGACTAGCAGTAAAGATCACCAGAGACTAGCAATAAAGATCACCAGAGACTAGCATTAAAGATCACCAGAGACTGGCATTAAAGATCACTAGAAACTCGCAATAAAGATCACCAGAGACTACCATTAAAGATCACTAGAATAAAACTGAGGACACACTTATAACAGAGTTCATGACTACAAAAAGGTTGACTCCCCCCCTCTTGTCACGTGACAGAGACACCTACGCTCACCAGAAAACTAAATCCTTCTATTAAATCGCATAAAATAATATTTTTCAAACAGTTTCGTGTTTGCCATGAAACAATTGATGGATAAATTTCAACCTTTTCTGATATGGAGTCCAAGTGGTTCAACACTGCATATAGTTTGAGAAGCGCTGTGATGAAATTTCTTCTCTTTGAAATCTCCCCCCACCGGCTGCACCCTAGGGACAACAAAGATTCCTTCCTTTAACTGGCTTTGACCATGTCAAGTCACGACTGTGTCTCTGATAACAGATCTGAATTTATCGATAGCCTTCCCTTCGGTAGAAACTGGAGTTATTGATAACCCACTGTAACAACTGGATTTATTGATAGACCCCTGTAACAACTCGTTTTATTGATAGCCCTCTGTAACAACTGGATTTATTGATAGCCCACAGTAAAAACTGGATTTATTGATAACTTTCTGTAACAAATGGTTTCAATTTTAAAAAGTAAAAAAAAATCTGTAATAACTGGATTTACTTATAGTTATAGCCCCCTGTAACAACGGGTGTCATTAAATGACTTCTGTAACAACTCGATTTATTGATAGCCAGCCCTCTGAAACAGCTGGATTTATTGATGGCCAGCCCTCTGAAACAACTGGATTTATTGATAGCCCCCTGTAACAACTGGATTTATTGATAGCCACCTGTAACAACTGGATTTATTGATAGCCAGCCCTCTGAAACAACTGGATTTATTGATAGCCCTCTGTAACAACTGGATTTATTGATAGCCCTCTGTAACAACTGGATTTATTGATAGCCAGCCCTCTATAACAACTGAATTTATTGATAGCCCCCTTAACAACTGGATTTATTGATAGCCAGCCCTCTATAACAACTGGATTTATTGATAGCCCCCTGTAACAACTGGATTTATTGATAGCCCGATGTAACAACTGGATATATTGACATCCCTCTGTAACAACTGGATATATTGACATCCCTCTGTAACAACTGGATATATAGACAGCCCTCTGTAACAACTGGATATATAGACAGCCCTCTGTAACAACTGGATATACTGACAGCCCTCTGAAATCACTCCAATGGTTACCACGGCAAAGTCCTCTGTTGTGTTGATGTAACCTGTCGCCAAGCGTTGTGGTGCGCAGTAACAGCACCATTCTTTAGACAATCCAGATTTGGTTATTTAAAAAGCCCAAGCTATTGGTATTGATTAAAGTATCGGATTCTAAACATTGTCTCACATGCCAACCGTCCATCGTGGAGAGTGGGAATCGGCAGGTTGTTTTTCGTTTTGTTTTGGGCACGAAAGAGGAGAGTTGGGGGGTGGGGGGGAGATGTCAGCCTGAAAGACTTGGTCGCGGAGTTAGTCAATTTTTTAGTCACAGCCTGGAGACACAGATGGATAATATGTCATGTGATTAAAAACTAGAAGACTCCCATAATTACATTGTCGTAATACTTCATGAAAGTTTTGTACTATCTAATCATCACGTTCAGTGGTGCTATTGTTTTTTTTTCCCCAACACCATTATTACAGGGGATAAAGTTGACCCCCTTTGACTTATAATATGGCGTTCATGTCAGAGAGCCAGTGTCTATACGGTCATTTTAATTTGACTATGTCATAGAGCCAGTGTTTACACGATCATTGGAATTTAACTATGTCATAGAGCCAGTGTTTACACGATCATTGGAATTTAACCATGTCATAGAGCCGGTGTCTAAACGATCATTGCAATTTAACTATGTCATGGTTCAATTCCCTTTAACCCTTTAATCCAAGCCTAACTGCATCGAGCCATATACGAGAATAGATTGGACTAATCGAACAATGAATGGAGATATTTTGCACCGATTAACCTCACCGTGAGTATCGTACTCTGTACACAACTCACACACGGCTATGATATCGATTCCGCCATTTTCTAACACTCATTATCACTCCCTGGAAACGGCCAACTTCGTCATTGGAATCTACAGGGGAATTTTTGTATGGTTTAGTGGGGTGGGGGGTTGGGGGGAGTATAGAACAAAACAGGAATATCTAAATAAAATGAATGAACTAGAGCCTTGGAATGCAATAAGAGAATACGTTGATGGAGTGGATGAGTTTAGGTTGATAGAGAGGAAGAGAATGGGTTGATAGAGAGGAAGAGAATGGGTTGATAGAGAGGAAGAGAATGGGTTGATAGAGAGGAAGAGAATGGGTTGATAGAGAGGAAGAGAATGGGTTGATAGAGAGGAAGAGAATGGGTTGATAGAGAGGAAGAGAATGGGTTGATAGAGAGGAAGAGAATGGGTTGATAGAGAGGAAGAGAATGGGTTGATAGAGAGGAAGAGAATGGGTTGATAGAGATGAAGAGAATGGGTTGAGAGAGAGGAAGAGAATGGGTTGATAGAGAGGAAGAGAATGGGTTGATAGGAAGAAAATGAGTTGATAAGAGGAAGAGAGTGTGTTGATGGTGAAAAGAGAGTGGGTTGATGGAGAGAAAGAGAATGTGTTATAAAGAGGAAGAAAGTGAGTTGATAATGAGGAAGGGAATGGGTTGATATGGAGGTAGATAATGTTTGATAAAGAGGAAGAGTTTAGGTTGATGGAGAGGAAGAGTATGGGTTGATAGAGAGGAAGAGAATGGGTTAATAGGGAAAACTAAATTTATAAGAGGATGCGAGTGTGTTGATAGAGGAAAAGAGAGAGGATTGATAAAAAGGAAAAGAGTGGGTTGATATACAGTGAGGATGGGAGATAAATGTTTGCTTAATTATTTTTTTTTTACTTTTCTGTCACATGGCAAAAATGTGTTCATGAATTAGACCATCATATTTCCGACTTAGACCATCATATTGCCGACTTAGACCATCATATTGCCGACTTAGACCATCATATTGTCGACTTATACCATCATATTGTCGACTTATACCATCATATTGCCGACTTAGACCATCAGATTGCCGACTTATACCATCATATTGCCGACTTAGACCATCATATTGCCGACTTAGACCATCATATTTCCGACTTAGACCATCAGATTCCACACAATTCCTAGCATACACTTCTGTCCCATACTTTTAGTATCACACTTGAAGAAACAAGTGATCTCACACTATAAGTACACCCAAAATCGTATATTGGACTGCGATTCTAAAGAACCTGATGGCATAAAGGCTACCATTTTATTTTAGTCTGTGGAGATTTTCTGTGACACAAGCAAAAACTGTGACACAAGCAAAAACTGTGACACAAGCAAAAACTGTGACACAAGCAAAAACTGTGACACAAGCAAAAACTGTGACACGAGCAAAAAACTGTGACACGAGCAAAAACTGTGACACAAGCAAAAACTGTTCACCATTAAGCAGAAATATTGGTTTTTCTCTTTGTAAAATCGTGTATATTAACCTCGCTTTGGTTTGTGTTTCTTTATTTCTGACTGGGTGTGTGGCAAAAATCTTCGGACGGCTAAGTGACATACTTCCCGTCAACCTATCGCGCCGAAACCTGGCACATAAGGACTCGTTGCCGATGACAACACATTCTATCACATTTTAACCACAGCCCGGAAAAAAATCGTAATTTCCAGTTTTTCAATGGGCTGATGAAGGAAATACGATGCCGCAGATTTCATGATATAAAATTCCCGAGAACTGTGCTAAATTAGATTCTTTAAAACAAAAACAAAAATTAATTTCGCAAGTGTGTTTGGCGTGTAATATTTCCTTTTGTTTTTCAAAAAAAAATTCTGCTTTGAAAGCGGGTGGGGCATTAGAACATATATATAGGGGCGTGATAAAAAAAAATGTGCGGTTGCGAGTATTGGGGGTGGTGGTGGTGAGCTAACTGGGATTCTTATAAAAAAAAGCATTAATTGAAAGCGTGATTTGTTCAAGTTTTCAGGCCAAACCCCCCCCCCCCTCCCGCCCCCCTTTCTCAATATTACATTTCATAAGGGATTCATACGAAAAACTTCATTTTTAGGGGAGTTGAATTAAACGGTGAGTAGAAGAACTTCTGTCTACTTCATTGTTCTCTCATTTCTTCTGGTTGAGATGATAGTGAACGTAATTGATTCCTATTCAAACACTCCGATTAAATGCCACCCTTAACTTGTTACACGGCCACCCTCTCTAATTTTTTAAATAAATTAAAGACAGCCGTTAAATATCAAACTCATTTATGACTTTAAACGCAATCATAAATTTAAACTCCAAACTGAATAATGAATTTAAACTCCAAAATGAATCATGAATTTAAACTCCAAACTGCAAGACAGCATCCCTCCGATGCATAAAGACGGCATAATGACAGCATTAAGACAGGATTAAGACAGCTGGACTTACCGGCCGGCAGGGCGACGAATGTAAGAAACAAGAAGAGCGCAACTGTGGTGACCACAAAACATCTTTTCCCGCATGGTCCGTCCCCTTGGCGAGTATCTGGAACAAGAGGAAAAAATAAATCAGATGATGATCTCCACAGAGTTCAGTGTGTACTGATGATGGATGATTCCTGGCATCACAATGACATCGGGGTAGCACTGTCTAACAGTAGCAGTGTCTAACAGTGGCAGTGACATGTCGGCAAACGAAATTTTGAGGTACTTACTCATATGCGTGTACACATTTGGTATTTTGCTAAAGATTGTACAGCTGTCAACTCATAAGATACAGTTTATGATGAGTCCGCTCAGACATAATGATTCATTAGATTAGCACAACTAAAATTTGCTCTCATTTTTAAAAGAGCTGCATTCCTACGCTATTAATATATTGAAATTTTATCAATATTTAATATATATATATATATATATATATGTATTATTTATTTCTTAAGTTGAACAAATCATTTTAAAAGATATGTACATGCACTGATGTCTGACTATCCGCTGGATCACTGTGACCTACATTCCTATTGTAATCTTTAAACATGTTGAGGATCGATGCCATCTTGACATCCGGTTAACGAGGTCAATGCCCCCAATCCTAACACTACCCCCCCCCCCCCCCCAATTTTTAAGCACTGTTTCGCAACATGTTCTTTCTACAAAAGAAAGCTGGAAAATATACAAATAAATTTGAGCCATTCAATAAACTTCAACTCAAACATAGTGAATAACCTTAGTGCTCAAACTATGAAACCCCCATAGCAATGTTAAGTCACACTTTTTTTAATAACAACAAAATATGATATTTATAATTAAGTTGGTAGACCTAGAAGGGATAATAATAATGTACGGGCATCGCTGACATCTTTTCTTGCAGCTGCCCCAGACAGCTGCGTCAGACGGCTGCGTCACGGACAGGGCCACTTCCACAGCCAGTTAAAGTTAGGGCACTTTATTACGAAACAATCTCTCAGTACAATAAGGATATTTTTGAATGAGATAGACAATTAGAAACTCCGCCCCCCCCCCTTTTCCCCGTTTCATTCAATCTTCCCCAAATATTTTCCGACCAGCTCGTTCCTCAAATTAAAGAAGCGTTACTGAGTAATTCGCAGCAGGGCTGATGGACTAAAATAGGACTCCCGCTCCAATTCCTGGATCAGCTCTCTCAAGATCAAGCGTGTGACGGATACAATGATTTAGACTTATGACATCATCAATAGACTTGTAGGTCAGATGTATCTTTACGATCCGGTTGAGTTTTTTAAAAAATATTAAGACACATAGTCTTGACAAGATTATATCTTGATTTAGCTCCGTAATCTTGAGAGTGTTCCCTAACTACAAAACTGATCAGAATTGTGTGGTACCAACAGGGAAGCGTTTAGCATTTAGCGCGAAACAAAGATGTGCACCAGCTTTTGGTGAGGAGGTAGTTCTCTGTTTACTCTATCAATGTCGTGTGAGGGGGTCAAGTGTACAGAGGTCAAGGATAGGTCAATGTTTGCTCTACCAACATTGTATGACAGGGTCACCTCTACACAGGTCAAGGATGTAATGGTTTATAGGTAACCTCCCCGGGCGTGAAACGTCCCCACCAGCAACCGCTCGATCGGGTTTGCCGCCGGAGACCCTTCCCGCCCGGAGACATCTGGTCGACCGAAGACGTAGCGTTTAAAGCGTCCGCAGTCCACTTTCCTAGGGGCCGGGACGGTAAATTAACGTCCTAATATCTCCCCCCACCCGTCCCGGGGAAGCATCGGACGCCCTCTAAGAGGGATTCTACAGTGGGCTTCCACCTCGCAACAAATTCGCGAAGTAGCTGGGACGAAACGGTTGCCTAGGAGCAGCTTTCTCAGGGCTGCATATTTAGAATCATCGGCCAGAGGCTTCCACCACAGCCTCTCGCCTTATATCCCTTAACGGCAACTTGTAATAATGATCCCTACCCTGTGTTTGCCTTTTCTTCCCCCTGTGAAGTATCACAGGTGGCAGCCCTGTAGGAGCCGCTTATTCCAGCAGCTACCATGCATGTCCCTGTCTGCCACGCGGGACACGCAATGGTTGTTATGTGCCCCGGGTTAACGCCGAGGGGGTCGGTGGCCAGCGCTTCCAAATCGGCAAGCCACTACAGACTTGTCGACCGGAATCCCGGGGGGACCTTATTACTCAATGTTTTTGTATGTCTTTTCCTTCAGTTGTTCAATTAAATTTATTTTAGTTTTGCTTACAGGGACTGACCTTTATAGATCAAACAATAGCATATCAATATATATATATATATATATATTGATTATATTATATATATATAAATATATACACAGATTTTTTGTGAAAAGGTGTCGTTCGTAAATTACGTTGCGCAAAAAATGATCGTGTAGACCCCCCCCCCCCCCGGTCACGAAGTGTCACAAATTCTTTACACCCTCCCCCCCCCCTCCTCCACGCCACACCTAAAAAAATCAAAGCATACATAAAATTTTCATTAAAAAACTAATATTTTTTTTATTCTTTAACATTTGCTCATAATGGATTAAGATGTAGTATTATTAGAAAACTGTGACTCGAAACAACGAAGTCATCCACAAGCCGAATGTAAAATGGACATAACCGTTTTTGCGTCATTTTTCGATATGTCCAGAAGGTGTGAGCGACTGAGTTTCATAGTACCCGTAATAACTGAGGCAATTTCGACCTCAAATTAATGTTTTTAAAATAAATTAAATAAAGATTTTTCAAAATTTGAAAATTTTAGATTTAAACAATCTTTTAAATTAAAAAAGTGACGTCACTAGTTTTGACCCTCCTCCCCCCGCCCCCCCCCCGCCACAAAGTGTCACAAATTTTCGATCCAACTCCCCCCCCCCCCAACCCCACACACACACTGAACGTGACGTAATTTTCGAACGACCCCCCCAATCAATGTTTGAGTAACTTGCAGATTGTGAAGTTAAAAGTAAAAAATAGCCACGAAATACTACCCAGAGCGTTTCGCGCAGTAATTTGGATTTTTAAAATTTGATAATATGAAACGTTGTATGAGCCCACCTTGGACGTTGATCCGCCGATGCTTGGCTTTAGGCTGGCCATCGCCTTCACCACAACACATTGTCTGTCATTGATTGACCCACCGCAACCAGGTTCAGTCCGTGACGTCAATGATCACACAATCGACCGCAAACTGATCAAAAAAAGGTGTGCTGTTGGTTCTGTTGTTTTGTTGCTCTTAAGACACGATTTGAATCTCAGAGCGTTAAATCTACACACCAAGAGTTCATTTTACAATCCAATAGTTCAGTTTACAATCCAACACACCAAGAGTTCAGTTTAAATCCAAAAGTTCAGTTTACAATCCAATAGTTCAGTTTACAATCCAATAGTTCGGTTTACAAACCAAGAGTTCAGTTTAAATCCAAAAGTTCAGTTTACAATCCAATAGTTCAGTTTACAATCCAATAGTTCAGTTTACAATCCAATAGTTCGGTTTACAAACCAAGAGTTCAGTTTAAATCCAAAAGTTCAGTTTACAATTAAATATTTCAGTTTACAATCCAATAGTTCAGTTTACACACCAAGAGTTCAGTTTAAATCCAAAAAATCAGTTTACAACCCAAGAATCCAGTTTACACTCACAGAGTTCAGTTAACACCCCAAGATGTCAATTTACACTTTTAAAAAACTCCAACTATAATGAAGACACAGAGGATGAATGTGGAAACTTTCGTTGATAGAAAATGTTTACGTGGCTGGCTTCATTTACTCTTCTTTTGTTATTATGTTATCCAGCATCCAGTATCCTAATTATACGGATTCATCCAGAAATCAAGATGGTTAATATTCAAAAAATAAATATTTTTAAACGATTGTACTTTGCTAATATTTGAATGAAATGGACAAATGGTAGCACTTTCGGTTGCACTTTCACGTTTCGTTTGCAACGAAAACAGTCAGTGTGTTGTAAGGTTCTGATCACCTGTGTAATGTCAGGATTTGATCACCTGTGTAATGGCAGGATTTGATCACCTGTGTAATGGCAGAATTGATCACCTGTGTAATGGCAGGATTTGATCACCTGTGTAATGGCAGGATTTGATCACCCGGGGAATCAAGTAAATAATAGAACACGCATATAATGAAGAGCTGGCCACTAAAAAAACATGCTCAACACATAACTGATATTGTGGTCAGCAGCCCAGGCAATATCCGGTCCAGGAAAAGATTGACCAATTATAGATTTTAGAGCGAATATCACATGCCTCAACGCTTGATAACATTCAAATAAAGGAGATTTATGCGGTAGTCTAGGCATGCTAAACACCGTCTTATTAAAATTAGCACTTACATCAAAACACAAAGCCATCGGCGTAGCCTTCCACAAATTGACTCTAAAAGTCAATACGAAATATAGTTTTAATAACGCTCGCTATACCAGCAGCATAGCATAAGGGATCAGATATGTTAGTAAGATTACATAATGCAAGACTCTGATCAAAAGGACATACATCGACGGACACACATCGACAGACACACATCGATGGAAACACATCAACAGACACACATCGACGGACACACATCGACGGACACACAACTATGAAAATATTTGAAGAATTACGTTGCAAAATATGTTATCACTTTAGCAGTGGGTCTAAACTTTGTAATACAAATCAGACACATAAACGTCTCAACCAATAAGGACAAGTGATATCTTTCTTTTTGAACGCACTATACTATACAGTAAAACAAAATAATTCGTTCAAAAAGAAATTTGACGCAAAAATTTAACATGTAAACTAAAAAAAAAGATTCGATCAAATTTCCATTCGATCAAATTTCCATTCGATCAAATTTCTGTCGATCAATTTTCCATTCGATCAAATTTCCGGATACGCCCTTCATGACATTGTGACAGTGATGTACGGAGTGAAATATTCATGACATTGTGACAGTGATGTACGAAGTGAAACATTCATGACATTGTGACAGTGATGTACGAAGTGAAACATTCATGACATTGTGACAGTGATGTACGAAGTGAAACATTCATGACATTGTGACAGTGGTGTACGAAGTGAAACATTCATGACATTGTGACAATGATGTACAAAGTGAAACATTCATGACATTGTGACAGTGATGTACGAAGTGAAACATTCATGACATTGTGACAGTGATGTACGAAGTGAAACAGTCATGACATTGTGACAGTGATGCACGAAGTGAAACATTCATGACATTGTGACAGTGATGCACGAAGTGAAACATTCATGACATTGTGACAGTGATGCACGAAGTGAAACATTCATGACATTGTGACAGCGATGCACGAAGTGAGGACAAAGAGATTTCCAATCGCGACATTGTGGCGATGATGTACGAAGTGAAACATCCATGACATTGTGACAGTGATGTTCAAAGTGATGAATTCATTTTTACATAATGGCTAAGGCTACGTGAAGTTTACACCATCCATGAGCAATGTGTAGGTACTGGCCATTGGCACGTGCTCAGACAACAACCAGGAAAGGAATCCTCCAATATAACGGCTCTGGCCCCCCCCCCCCCCCCCATATCTATGCTACACATGTGATACTAGCAATAGTGCTCTCTGTATTCTCGTTTATGTCACGCAATATGTGATACTAGCAGTAGTGCCCCTTGATACCTCATTGACACTACAACGTATAGAAAGAAATGGAAGAGTGGGACGTGCATAAGCGGGACCTAGGAGAGTGGGACGTGGGTAAGTGGGATGTGGGCCAGTGGGACGTGGGTAAGTGGGATGTGGGCCAGTGGGACGTGGGTAAGTGGAATGTGGGCCAGTGGGACGTGGGTAACCTAGTACAAACGACCGAGGCCAATTATTACAAAGTGATCGGGGTTTAAAGATGACCGAAATGTGTGTGGAGAGATACGTGTTGGAGTGTGTAGTGTGTGTGGAGAAGATGCGTGTTGGAGTGTGTTTGTGTGTGGACAAGAGGCACGTTGGAGCATGAGAACTATCTTATAACAAAATTTAACACAAATAAGTTTGCAGAGTAAACTTACAAGAGGGCCCAACAAGGCCTTGGGCCTATGAGTTTGAGGCCTCTAATCTAAAACATGCCATTGATATCTCGACATCTGCTGCCGTGAGGAGACTAAGACAGAGATGAGCGTCTCACTGACGCAAATCGTGTCTTGTTTCCAGATGTATGTCTGAATGATTCCATCGTTAAGGGGGGATAACGTTACTAACAGTACATTCCATATGTTACCCCTCCTGTTAAGTGCATGTCAGCAGAAATGATCAGCCGACCTTGACATAGGTGTGTGGCTGGTCCGGGGGGGGGGGTGCAAAAAATATGAGGGCGGGTTATGGTGAGTCCGTGTTCAGCTTTGAACATAATAAACTGATTTAATACAGGCTTGTTATGTATGCCAATATATGGCCAGAATGAATCACTTGGACATGATTGTATGATAGACAGACATAGGAACATAAGGGATGATAGACATACACAAGAACATGAGGGGAAGACAGACATACATAGGATCATGAGGGGAAGACAGACAGACATAAGAACATGAGAGGAAGAGAGGCAGACAGACATGGGAACAGGATGGGATGACAGATGGTACAAGAACATAAGGGGAAGACATACAGGCATAATAATATGAGGGGATCACAGACATACAAAGAGAGAGAGAGAGAGTGAGAGGGAAATAAAGACCATGAGGAGAGCAAATGAGATAGACAATGAACCAGACCCAAAGTGTCAGTCTTAACTATATCAATCCCACCTCCTACTCCAGGGTCCACCCCGGGATCCCTTCCCACATGCTAGTTATTGTTTCACGACCTGAGCAGTATATGTCGGACAATTTGAGCTGTCAAGTTAGAAGTGAAGCAGACTGCGCCGCTCTGAGAACCAGGAGCTCTGTTCAACTCGTTTCCCAATTACAGACAATTTACCCCAAGACAGTAGCCTCGATATAACAGTACGAGAAATGATGGATGTGTACCCTGGGTGGGTGGATCAGGGGTGTGTACCCTGGGTGTGTGGGGCAGGGGTGTGTACCCTGGGTGGGTGGATCAGGGGTCGGGGCAATTGAATTAAAGAAGATACATATTTGATATGTGTTGATGTTTACATAATACAGCGTATGTGCTGGAGTGTTAAGAAACGGCTATGGGTATTGTAACAGGTCAAATTATTTTATCTTGGATAACATATTGTTTTAGTAAATTAATATGTACCGGAAGTGATGAGGAATGTCAAGGGCGGCAGAAGAAGAAACGGTTAGGTATTCAACAGTATGGAGATTTGTGTTTTGCTCTTCCAGAATTTCATTATGTGTTATCTTGTGTAATATTATAGTAGTAGCTTGTGTGAGGTATTAAGAAAAAGTATCAGTTTCCTCCTATATCGGAGATTTTTATTACTATTGTGTCAAGTGATAAATAAATATTATAGTGATGACTAAACTTCTGTCTCATGTTATTAGAGAGATAAGGATGACAAAGAAAGTTATTAACTGATTAGAATATAGATACAAATTATTATACCCAGCTCGCAAGTAAAACGTAACAGCATCACGCCAAATAATGATGGATGTTACTGGTATGTTGTTGGGCGCATTTTGACACTGGGGTATCGAAAACATTAGACTGGTGATCATGTTTACATAAAGCCATCGCCCCATTTAATGGAGGGTACACATTTATATAGATTTTGTCCAACACGGATGGCAAAATATCATAGTACCCATTGCAAACGAATACTTGTCAAGATAACACAGTTACATTGTTTGCCTGTACACTGTATTGCCACTTGTTTCTGGATGTATGCACGGGCTTACGATTGTGATAAAAGGGAAGTTAAGGGTTAACATAAAGTTCAGACAGTGGTGTTAAATACATCATAGAAGTACAGTACAAAACAAAGAAAAAGATCCAGCAACTGGCTAATTCGTTAGTTCACTGGACATCTGGTTGGTAGGTCAACCGAAAGTCGCCGGTAATTTAAACAATTTCTGTGGCGAAGTATTTTGAAAGTCTACAAGCCAGCGGAGACGTGGTAAATTCAGCGTAAAATATCATTAGTGACGTCACACGGTGTTCGGATGAGGTGAAGATGGCAGAAATATTTAATGGATTAACGAAGGATAGTTGTATCGCATGGGTTGGGTAGAATTGAGCGTACTGTAGTACTGCATGGGTTGGGTAGAATTGAGCGTACTGTAGTACTGCATGGAATTGGCTGACACACGATAAATGCCCATATAAACACATGTAAACCGGATATGGCCAGGTGTCCGAGCACGACGGCTAGGTAGGCATGTTCCAGGCGTAGTCCGTCAACTTACCGTCTGTGTCACAGTGTTCACAGGCATATGACCAGAACACAACGCACATTTTTTTTTTATGAGCATGACCTTATTACTCAGATTCATTCCAAAGTACTGTACAGTCTTTAATACGATGGTAGACCATAGCTGCCATCAACATATCACCAAGTATGAAATAGTTGGACATTTGGTAGATTCTAATAGTTGGACATTTGGTAGATTCAAATAGTTGGACATTTGGTAGATTCATATAGTTGGACATTTGGTAGATTCTAATAGTTGGACATTTGGTAGATTCAAATAGTTGGACATTTGGTAGATTCAAATAGTTGGACATTGGGTAGTATGAAATAGTTGGACATTTGGTAGATTCAAATAGTTGGACATTGGGTAGTATGAAATAGTTGGACATTTGGTAGATTCAAATAGTTGGACATTTGGTAGATTCAAATAGTTGGACATTTGGTAGTATGAAATAGGTGGACATTTGGTAGATTGAAATAGTTGGACATTGGGTAGTATGAAATAGTTGGACTTTTGGGAGTATGAAATAGTTAGACATTTGGTAGATTCAAATAGTTGGACATTTAGTAGTATGAAATAGTTGGACATTTGGTAGTATAAAGGGGTGGACATTTGGTAGTATGAAATAGTTGGAAATTTTGTGAGTATGAAATAGTTGGACATTTGGTAGATTCAAATAGTCGGACATTGGGTAGTAGGAAATAGTTGGACATTTGGTAGATTCAAATAGTTGGACATTTGGTAGTATGAAATAGTTGGACATTTGGTAGATTCAAATAGTTGGACATTTGGTAGATTCAAATAGTTGGACATTTGGTAGATTCAAATAGTTGGACATTTGGTAGATTCAAATAGTTGGACATTTGGTAGATTCAAATATTTGGACATTTGGTAGATTCAAATAGTTGGACATTTGGCAGTTTCAAATAGTTGGACATTTGGTAGTATGAAATATTTTGACATTTGGTAGTATGAAATAGTTGGACATTTGGTAGATTCAAATAGTTGGACATTTGGTAGATTCAAATAGTTGGACATTTGGTAGATTCAAATAGTTGGACATTTGGTAGATTCAAATAGTTTGACATTTGGTAGATTCAAATAGTTGGACATTTGGTAGATTCAAATAGTTGGACATTTGGTAGATTCAAATAGTTGGACATTTGGTAGATTCAAATAGTTGGACATTTGGTAGATTCAAATAGTTGGACATTTGGTAGATTCAAATAGTTGGACATTTGGTACATTTAAATAGTTGGACATTTGGTAGTATGAAATAGTTGGACATTTGGTAGTATGAAATAGTTGGACATTTGGTAGTATGAAATAGTTGGACATTTGGTAGTATGAAATAGTTGGACATTTGGTAGTATAAAGGGGTGGACATTTGGTAACGTAATAACTGCAGATGATTATTTTCTTAAAACGGACTTATGTATTTAGTTTAGCTGCATCATTAGATGTCACATGGTGTCACAAGCACAACACACCTGGTGTCACTAGCACAACACACCTGGTGTCACTAGCACAACACACATGGTGTCACTAGCACAAGACACATGGTGTCACTAGTACAACACACCTGGTGTCACTAGCACAACACACATGGTGTCACTAGCACAACACACCTGGTGTCACTAGCACAACACACCTGGTGTCACTAGCAC
This sequence comes from Omphiscola glabra, assembly GCA_964017045.1. Classification (NCBI taxonomy): domain Eukaryota; kingdom Metazoa; phylum Mollusca; class Gastropoda; family Lymnaeidae; genus Omphiscola; species Omphiscola glabra. The sequence continues at coordinate 37,255,810 of OZ024799.1, forward strand.
AACACACATGGTGTCACTAGCACAACACACCTGGTGTCACTAGCACAACACACCTGATAGCAATAGCGCAACACACCTGGTGGCAATAGCGCAACACACCTGATGGCAATAGCGCAACACACCTGGTGACAATAGCACAACACACCTGGTGGTAAAATAACAACACACCTGGTGGCAATAGCACAACACATCTGGTGGCAATAGCACTACACACCTGGTGGCAATAGCACAACACATCTGGTGGCAATAGCACTACACACCTGGTGGCAATAGCACAACACACCTGGTGGCAATAGCACAACACACCTGGTGGCAATAGCACATCACACCTGGTGGCAATAGCACCACACACCTGGTGGCAATAGCACATCACACCTGGTGGCAATAGCACCACACACCTGGTGGCAATAGCACAACACACCTGGTGGCAATAGCACTATTCACCTGGTGGCAATAGCACCACACATCGTGCATCACCGGAACACATTTTTCCTTCGCAAAAAAATAGAAAATTCAACACAAAAAATCTCAGTCACAAAAATCTCAGTCACAAAAATATCAGTCACATGGACATCTCATAATGTGGATGATTAACTAATAATTATCTTAACACTGTTTAACATATCCCGTCTCCCTTTATATCCGAAAACATTTTATATCAAGGGACATGCATATTTCAGGACTGTGTATATTTCAGGACTGTGTATATATCAGGGTAGTGGGAACCCGAGAAGAACGTGTGTGAATGTCTTTCGTTGGGCCTAGCGTCTTTGGACCGCCAGTGATTTATAGCACGTGTTGTTTCTGTATACGGTTTATTTCACTTTAGATGAAGCTTCTCTTGCGCTAGGAAAGGTAACCCCCACAATTACTTAACTTGTCTCGTCAGAGATTATCCCTGTAAGCTCAGAAACGCCTATTAGTTTGTACTGCTTGAAATAAATTAACATGTAGTCTATAGGTTTGTACTGCTTGATATAAATTAACATGTATAGGTTTCTACTGCTTGATATAAATTAACATGATATAAACGCGTGACGGCTGAAACTAGATATTTGATATAATCAAAGAGTTATTTGATCAGAAAGGTTTCATAAAACATATAAGTTTACGGTGAAAGGTGGACCTTTAGTTAACTAAACGAATGTGATCTTTATGCCGCCTTGTGTTACATTTCAGTTTGTAGGTCACTTTATCTCGACACATTCAACACTGGTCAAACGCTGGTAAAGGAGCAATCATTCCATCAGCAGCTTATCTAACAATCATTCGATCCACTGGGGACCTAACAATCATTCAATCCACTGGGGACCTAACAATCATTCGATCCACTGGGGACCTAACTATCATTCGATCCACTGGGGACCTAACAATCATTCAATCCACTGACCTAACAATCATTCGATCCACTGGGGACCTAACAATCATACGATCCACTGGGGACCTAATAATCATTTAATCCCATGTTGCCTGTACAACACAAGCACGGCACGGTGTAAAATGGTACAACACAAGCACGGCACCGTTTAACATGGTACAACAGAAACACGGCACGGTGCAACATGGTACAACAGAGCACGGCACCGTTTAACATGGTACAACACAAAAACGGCACGGTGCAACATGGTACAACAGAAGCACGGCGTAACATCACACAACACAAGCACGGCACGGTGTAACATGGTACAACACAAGCACGGCACGGTGTAACATGGTACAATACAAGCACGGCACGGTGTATGGCAGACAATTGTATTTTTGACTTACTTAAAACTTCCTTCAAACTGAATAACATATTTCTGACAATCCCAAAACGTCAATCAACCCATCGAACTTTTTTCATCTATCGATCTCTTCCTACCATCGATCTCTTCCTATCATCGATCTCTTCCTTTCATCGATCTCTTCCTTTCATCGATCTCTTCCCACCAACGATCCATTCCTACCATCGATCCCTTCCTACAATCGATCTATTCCTACCATCAATCTCTTCCTACCACCGATCTCTTCCTACCATCGATCTCGTCCTACCATCGATCTCGTCCTACCATCGATACCTGCCTTGATGGATGCGTAGACCATTTTGTTTCACGGGATGCGTTTACGTTTCCCTAAGCCCCGTCAGAGACCAACACACCAGTGGCCAATCGAGCGAGCTAGAGTTAAGTCATGCGGGGATAATTCAATAGAGTTTCCGATATGAGCGGCACAGAAGACAAGAAGAGGCGTCTGGAAAAGATTTTGTAGCTTCGCGAAGCGGGTGATGAAATTACAAGGAATATGATTTGTGGGCCGTTGTGAAGAAAAAAAAACCCAGATGTTTGAATGGTAGGGTTTGTCTATTTCAATTTCCTCCTAAATTAAACATAAACATTTGATGTCGACCGCTCTTTTTTTTTTTTTTTTTTTTTTTTTTTTTTTTTTTTTTTTTTAAAATTGGTGTTGACATTTGATGAAATGGCATGGGACTGACAGCAGAGATGGGTTGGTGTGTAGTTTGATGGGACTGACAGCAGACATGGGTTGGTGTGTAGTTTGATGGGACTGACAGCAGAGATGGGTTGGTGTGTAGTTTGATGGGACTGACAGCAGAGATGGGTTGGTGTGTAGTTTGATGGGACTGACAGCAGAGATGGGTTGGTGTGTAGTTTGATGGACTGACAGCAGAGATGGGTTGGTGTGTAGTTTGATGGGACTGACAGCAGAGATGGGTTGGTGTGTAGTTTGATGGGACTGACAGCAGAGATGGGTTGATGTGTAGTTTGATGGGACTGACAGCAGACATGGGTTGATGTGTAGTTTGATGGGACTGACAGCAGAGATGGGTTGATGTGTAGTTTGATGGGACTGACAGCAGAGATGGGTTGATGTGTAGTTTGATGGGACTGACAGCAGAGATGGGTTGATGTGTAGTTTGATGGGACTGACAGCAGAGATGGGTTGATGTGTAGTTTGATGGGACTGACAGCAGACATGGGTTGATGTGTAGTTTGATGGGACTGACAGCAGAGATGGGTTGATGTGTAGTTTGATGGGACTGACAGCAGACATGGGTTGATGTGTAGTTTGATGGGACTGACAGCAGAGATGGGTTGATGTGTAGTTTGATGGGACTGACAGCAGACATGGGTTGATGTGTAGTTTGATGGGACTGACAGCAGAGATGGGTTGGTGTGTAGTTTGATGGGACTGACAGCAGAGATGGGTTGATGTGTAGTTTGATGGGACTGACAGCAGACATGGGTTGATGTGTAGTTTGATGGGACTGACAGCAGACATGGGTTGGTGTGTAGTTTGATGGGACTGACAGCAGACATGGGTTGGTGTGTAGTTTGATGGGACTGACAGCAGACATGGGTTGGTGTGTAGTTTGATGGGACTGACAGCAGACATGGGTTGATGTGTAGTTTGATGGGACTGACAGCAGAGATGGGTATGTGTGTAGTTTGATGGGACTGACAGCAGAGATGGGTTGGTGTGTAGTTTGATGGGACTGACAGCAGAGATGGGTTGGTGTGTAGTTTGATGGGACTGACAGCAGAGATGGGTTGGTGTGTAGTTTGATGGGACTGACAGCAGAGATGGGTTGGTGTGTAGTTTGATGGGACTGACAGCAGAGATGGGTTGGTGTGTAGTTTGATGGGACTGACAGCAGACATGGGTTGATGTGTAGTTTGATGGGACTGACAGCAGAGATGGGTTGATGTGTAGTTTGATGGGACTGACAGCAGACATGGGTTGATGTGTAGTTTGATGGGACTGACAGCAGAGATGGGTTGATGTGTAGTTTGATGGGACTGACAGCAGACATGGGTTGATGTGTAGTTTGATGGGACTGACAGCAGAGATGGGTTGATGTGTAGTTTGATGGGACTGACAGCAGACATGGGTTGATGTGTAGTTTGATGGGACTGACAGCAGACATGGGTTGATGTGTAGTTTGATGGGACTGACAGCAGACATGGGTTCGTGTGTAGTTTGATGGGACTGAGAGCAGACATGGGTTTATGTGTAGTTTGATGGGACTGACAACAGACATGGGTTGGTGTGTAGTTTGATGGGACTGACAGCAGACATGGGTTGGTGTGTAGTTTGATGGGACTGACAGCAGACATGGGTTGATGTGTAGTTTGATGGGACTGACAGCAGAGATGGGTTGATGTGTAGTTTGATGGGACTGACAGCAGACATGGGTTGATGTGTAGTTTGATGGGACTGACAGCAGACATGGGTTGATGTGTAGTTTGATGGGACTGACAGCAGAGATGGGTTGGTGTGTAGTTTGATGGGACTGACAGCAGAGATGGGTTGGTGTGTAGTTTGATGGGACTGACAGCAGACATGGGTTGATGTGTAGTTTGATGGGACTGACAGCAGACATGGGTTGGTGTGTAGTTTGATGGGACTGGCAGCAGACATGGGTTGGTGTGTAGTTTGATGGGACTGACAGCAGACATGGGTTGGTGTGTAGTTTGATGGGACTGACAGCAGACATGGGTTGATGTGTAGTTTGATGGGACTGACAGCAGAGATGGGTTGGTGTGTAGTTTGATGGGACTGACAGCAGAGATGGGTTGGTGTGTAGTTTGATGGGACTGACAGCAGAGATGGGTTGGTGTGTAGTTTGATGGGACTGACAGCAGAGATGGGTTGGTGTGTAGCTTGATGGGACTGACAGCAGAGATGGGTTGGTGTGTAGTTTGATGGGACTGACAGCAGACATGGGTTGGTGTGTAGTTTGATGGGACTGACAGCAGAGATGGGTTGGTGTGTAGTTTGATGGGACTGACAGCATAGATGGGTTAATGTGTAGTTTGATGGGACTGACAGCAGAGATGGGTTGGTGTGTAGTTTGATGGGACTGACAGCAGAGATGGGTTGGTGTGTAGTTTGATGGGACTGACAGCAGAGATGGGTTGGTGTGTAGTTTGATGGGACTGACAGCAGAGATGGGTTGGTGTGTAGTTTGATGGGACTGACAGCAGAGATGGGTTGATGTGTAGTTTGATGGGACTGACAGCAGAGATGGGTTGATGTGTAGTTTGATGGGACTGACAGCAGAGATGGGTTGATGTGTAGTTTGATGGGACTGACAGCAGAGATGGGTTGATGTGTAGTTTGATGGGACTGACAGCAGAGATGGGTTGATGTGTAGTTTGATGGGACTGACAGCAGAGATGGGTTGATGTGTAGTTTGATGGGACTGACAGCAGACATGGGTTGATGTGTAGTTTGATGGGACTGACAGCAGAGATGGGTTGATGTGTAGTTTGATGGGACTGACAGCAGACATGGGTTGATGTGTAGTTTGATGGGACTGACAGCAGAGATGGGTTGATGTGTAGTTTGATGGGACTGACAGCAGACATGGGTTGATGTGTAGTTTGATGGGACTGACAGCAGAGATGGGTTGATGTGTAGTTTGATGGGACTGACAGCAGACATGGGTTGATGTGTAGTTTGATGGGACTGACAGCAGACATGGGTTGATGTGTAGTTTGATGGGACTGACAGCAGAGATGGGTTGATGTGTAGTTTGATGGGACTGACAGCAGACATGGGTTGATGTGTAGTTTGATGGGACTGACAGCAGAGATGGGTTGATGTGTAGTTTGATGGGACTGACAGCAGACATGGGTTGATGTGTAGTTTGATGGGACTGACAGCAGAGATGGGTTGATGTGTAGTTTGATGGGACTGACAGCAGACATGGGTTGATGTGTAGTTTGATGGGACTGACAGCAGACATGGGTTGATGTGTAGTTTGATGGGACTGACAGCAGACATGGGTTCGTGTGTAGTTTGATGGGACTGAGAGCAGACATGGGTTTATGTGTAGTTTGATGGGACTGACAACAGACATGGGTTGGTGTGTAGTTTGATGGGACTGACAGCAGACATGGGTTGGTGTGTAGTTTGATGGGACTGACAGCAGACATGGGTTGATGTGTAGTTTGATGGGACTGACAGCAGAGATGGGTTGATGTGTAGTTTGATGGGACTGACAGCAGACATGGGTTGATGTGTAGTTTGATGGGACTGACAGCAGACATGGGTTGATGTGTAGTTTGATGGGACTGACAGCAGACATGGGTTCGTGTGTAGTTTGATGGGACTGAGAGCAGACATGGGTTTATGTGTAGTTTTATGGGACTGACAACAGACATGGGTTGGTGTGTAGTTTGATGGGACTGACAGCAGACATGGGTTGGTGTGTAGTTTGATGGGACTGACAGCAGACATGGGTTGGTGTGTAGTTTGATGGGACTGACAGCAGACATGGGTTGGTGTGTAGTTTGATGGGACTGACAGCAGACATGCGTTGATGTGTAGTTTGATTGAAAGCAGCCAATCACAATGAAATAATCCAACAAAAAACGCACGTGCCAAGTGTTACAAAAGATTTTAGAATGAAATAGCCCACGAAAGAAAGCGGTGAAAATGTTAACCGTAAAAAAAAATGGGGAAATTCTAAGAAAGTTATCTTGTTTATCAAAGATTCACCTGAGACCATGTCGAGCCAATTATCGGGGGAGGGGAATAATTATCTCCTTTATTATCAGAGCGGAAATAGTTTTTAACTCCCTTGTTCACCCCACCTCCTCTGCTCAGGAAACGCTGCCAGCCAGATTAATTTTGAAGACATGAGAAAAGTGCACACTATTGTGAAACACTGGTACAACGAACTTAATGTCTTGATAGTAGCGAACTGAACCAAAGACAGCGAACTTAATGACTTGGTAGTAGCGAACTTAACCCAAGACAACGAACTTAATGACATAGATTTACCATATGTTGTATTAGCGTTGTCAGTCCGCATGGAACATTTGATCGTCTTGACAATGTCCCTGCCCCCCACTTTGCTGGACTCGGTAAAACACATAAATCTTTAGCTTATTTTTCTCTCATGAGCGGAAGTGACGCTTCGATCAGGATTTCCTCCCCGAAGAGATACAACGTCATTAGCGCACAATTTATTATTGAACACAGGAATTCCATCCAGCAACGTTTTTTTTTAATCTTTCTGCCAACTGAATTTCCCGAGGATATGTGAGGCGAAAACAAGGAAGACAGGACGGGGCAATTTTCTTTAATGGCTTTGATACAAGTCTCCCACAAACCAGTGGCGCATACAAGTCTCCCACAAACCAGTGGCGCATACAAGTCTCCCACAAACCAGTGGCGCATACAACGCTCTCACTAACCAGTGACGTATATAAGTCTCCCACAAACCAGTGGCGCATACAAGGCTCTCACTAAACAGTGGCGTATTTAAGTCTCCCACAAACCAGTGGCGCATACAAGGCTCTCACTAACCAGTGGCGTATATAAGTCTCCCACAAACCAGTGGCGTCTACAAGTCACCCACTAACCAGTGGCGCATACAAGTCTCCCACAAACTAGTGGAGCATACAAGTCTCCCACAAACCTACAAGTCCCTCACAAACCAGTGGAATATCAAAGATTCTCACAAAACAGGGGCGTATGCAAAACTGATTTGAAGATGACATGAGAACCAAAAACAAAACAAAAACACGTAAATATGTCTTAGAAACATACAATTGTTTCTTCGAATTACTCTCAGGAAAGTAAATATTCAACCGAGCTTCCATATACTCACAGCAGATAGACCCTGAATATACGCACAGCAAATTTACTTTAACAGACCACGCCTCTACTCCTTAGTCTTAAAAACACATACATATTTTCTCAGCCTCAATTTATTAATATTGTTTTTAAACAGGGAGATTTTATTACATTATTTGTTCGGTGTATCAACTTCCGGGGCGTTTCTGTCATGCGCAGTTAAGGCCCCGCAAGGGATAGCATAAGTTCCGGAAAAAATTACAAGGATAGAGAAGAAACTTTGAGATCGATTACTAATGAGAAAAATATTATCTCGACAGCAGATTAAAGTGCATTTGATGTTGAAGTGTCACGTGATGAGGTTTAGTTTAAAAGCAGTATAGTACATATGTCCTTTTTTATAGCAATAGTGCATATGATAGTTATTCGTATTACCCAAATAGTGAATACGATAGTTATTCTTATTAGCCGAAGAGTGCATATGATAGCTATTCTTATTAGCCGAATAGTGCATAAGATAGGTATTCTTATAAGCCGAAGAGTGCATAACATAGATATTCTTATTCGCCATGTTGTGTTCCGCAAAACAGTTAAAATAAGACCACCCCACAAGGGAGTTAAACCAATTAAAGGCTGGCATTCAATTGTTAATTTACTTTTTCAAAACCAAACTTTAAAATAAACCAAAATTAAAAACGTATTTTGTATGTAAAGATTGCTTTGATTGATTTATATTTATGCACTTTACAAAAATATTATTTTAGATGCATCATGAGGCAACGGTGGGCGAATTTCGAAATCCCACATATGAAACAATAAAATGTGTTGACTAATTAAAGCCATGATATTGTCTTCTTCTTCTTTATTTTGAGGGCCACGATCAATATTTTGAAGGCCCACGATCAATATTTTGAGGGCCCAGGATAGACATTTTGAGGGCCCACGATCAATATTTTGAGGGCCCACGATCAATATTTTGAGGGCACACGACCAATATATTGAGGGCCCACGATCAATATTTCAGGGGCCCACGATCAATATTTCAGGGGCCCACGATCAATATTTTGAGGGCCCACGATCAATATTTTAGGGGCCCACGATCAATATTTTAAGGGCCCACGATCAATATTTTGAGGGCCATGGATCAATGTATCGGGCCCCTATGTTTGTAGAGGGGTTCGCGATTGTCACGAGCCTCACAATCCACAGGTTTCCCGTATTTTTAGAATCCAAAATTGAAAACGCTTTACTCTTTATTGGCGAAGGCTTACTTCCGGTTATTATAAGTATTACAATGATACACGGCGTAATGTGTAATTTAAAAAGGCTTTTAAAAAAATCAGCTATCAAATATAAATAACATTTGTTGTTACTAAATGAAAGTTTAACAATATTATGATTATTTTTTTTTTATTAAAGGCTCTGCGATATGCCATGGAGAAATAATGGTTACCGGAAATTTGATCGAAAGAAATTTTGTCGACGGGAAATTGATCGACGGAAATTTGATCGAATCTTTTTTTCAGTTCAGACGTTAACATTTTCGTCAAATTTCTGTTTGAATGCACTAAACTATACAGTAAAACAAAATAATGCGTTCAAAAAATAATTTGACGCAAAATTTTAACGTATAAACTAAAGAAAAAGATTCGACCTAATTTCCGTTCTATCAAATTTCCGTCGATCAATTTTCCGTCGACGAAATTTCTTTCGATCAAATTTCGGGATACGAGAAATAATAGAGCTATTTTATTTCAAGAAAACACCACCACTGTTACGGTATTTTTAGAATCAGAAATTCAAAACACGCCTATACGCTCGTGTCTTATCATTCTATACGACATTAAAAACGCTATAAGAAGACATTTTTAATCTCTTCATTTTAATAGCATTGTTCTAAAATAGCCTCTAATATCAAGTCTTATAAAGCTACAATGACTATAGTGCACTATATCGTGTCTTATAGAGCTACAGTGACTATAGTGCACTATATCATGTCTTATAGAGCTACAGTGACTATAGTGCACTATATCATGTCTTATAGAGCTATAGTGACTATAGTGCACTATATCGTGTCTTATAGAGCTATAGTGACTATAGTGCACTATATCGTGTCTTATAGAGCTATAGTGACTATAGTGCACTATATCGTGTCTTATAGAGCTATAGTGACTATAGTGCACTATATCGTGTCTTATAGAGCTACAGTGACTATAGTGCACTATATCATGTCTTATAGAGCTATAGTGACTAATCATGTCTTATAAAGCTACAGTGAATTTAGTGCAATGCATCATGTTTTATAAAGCTATAGTGAATTCGTATAGTATCTTTTTGTTATATGCCTGTATCGATTGGTGCATTCTTCGATTTAACTACATATTTAACTACCTGTACCTGGTTGAACTTTATGCATATTAACAGTCTGATGTTTTGACAATGTAAAGATGGACAGACCCCTCTAAACATCCCCCCAACCCTACACAATAAAAAAGTCAGCAACAACAAAGAGGTCCATTTATAGACTAGCAAATTAGACCCAAAAAGGTTTGATTGATTTCTCGTGTTCATTATCGAGAATCCAGGTAAACATTCGATGGTGAAAATCGATAAATCAATACCACAATATATGGAATAGCTAAGGGGAACATGGATGCATTTTAAATGGCTGTTTTGTGATGTATATCGCGACATCACTAGAATGGACACAACTATTACTGACTTCGGTGGCGACCTCAATCATAACGGGTAATCAAAGGAATAATGCGCCCTGCGGGGTGGGGGGCCATTTACAGAGGAAACTGTTCTGTTTTGGAATAGAGCTGTCATTAATGAAGACGTTTTGGAATAGAGCTGTCATTAATGAAGACGTTTTGGAATAGAGCTGTCATTAATGAAGACGTTTTGGAATAGAGCTGTCATTAATGAAGACGTTTTGGAATAGAGCTGTCATTAATGAAGACGACATTGCTGATTGATGACGTTGATGAGTGTTTCCCAAACTTTCTTTTTCCGTGACCCGTTTTTCTCCTTAGGTTAACCCAGTAATTTCGCTTTCGGGGCCCGGTAATGGGTTGGGGCCCGGTACCGGGTTGGGGCCCGGTATCGGGTTGGGGCCCGGTATCGGGTTGGGGCCCGGTATCGGGTTGGGGCCCGGTACCGGGTTGGGGCCCGGTACTGGGTTGGGGCCCGGTACTGGGTTGGGACCCGGTACTGGGTTGGGGCCCGGCATATAGGAAACGCTGTTGTAGATTAATGTAGAACATTTTTTGGAAAGACCAAACTCGAAATAAAAAGTTGTTCTGTTTTTTTTCCATCATTGTTGTAAATTTAAGAAAACTATTTTTTTTTTAAATTGACTTATAATCGATGTTTATTCATTGGTGTGAGAGTTAAGTCAGGCGTAGGGTAGAGTGTAAGGCACGGCTTAAGGTGGGACGTAAGACAGATCGTAAAGTAGCACGAGATGTAGCAATTGAACCGCTTGGATTATACCACTTTCCTCTTTTTTTATTTCATTCTTTCTTTCATTCATCGACAATGAAAGACACTGGACACTTCCTTCTCTGAACGCTTTCATAAACATTTAATCCTATCAAAGGAAAACAGAATTCGGAAATCTTGGATCACAAAGAGAGACATTTTGAAATTTGAAACTTTTATAAAAACATTGTAATGGCTACTTGGATAACAAAGTGTTTCTCTCTCTCTCACCCCCCCCCCCCCCCACCCCCCAAAAAAAAAAAAAAACTTCTCCAGTTCAAAGACCGGAAGTGAAATTAAAAGCAACGATGTCGGCGCACATCAACACTTTACCCTCGAGACAAACTGGCGTGAGCTGACTTTGAACACCCTACTCTCGAAACCCAACAGTTCATGAACGTTTGTTACATGATGCTTGTCTGTGGCCAGTTGGCTAAGTTTGGCTGACACAGGCAAACATTGGGATAATTTTGGTGAGCTTTCCAGATGTTTGCCTAGTTTGATTGCATCATTAACAGAATAAACATTGGAAGACAAATATAAATATTGCCCAGGACAGAGCTGAAAACCAGTTTTTGTGTTTAAAAATCAGAACATCGCTTGTTTTGGCTGATCTCAAATCCGACAAAGTTATGACGGGAAATTCAACTTCTCTTTACTGTCAGTTAGAACAAAACCATATTTAATAGGTACATTCTGGGCGATGCGACCGGGTTGCCAAAAGGTTGGAGGCGGTGGCGCAAAAATATAAAGAGAGAATTAAACGATAAAATGCGTTGAATGTCACAAGACAAGGGGCGCAAAATTCGTCTTTTTACTGGTCCGTCGTCGGGCGGCACATTTTCATTTTTCTATATATTAATGGGCACCGTTTTCATGCTTCGCTCCGGGCGCTGCTTTTCCTCTGCACGGCCCTGGGTACGTTGATGCACGGCCCTGGGTACGTTGATGCACGAATGAGAATTGTATCATTCTATATGCGTTTGAACAACACGAGAAGTTAACACAGAAAATAGTTAATAATTTTCAAGATCATGATGAGAAATTCATTTTTAAAGATATTCTCTCCACTCGCATATCAATCTTGTGGGGCGTAACCCTGTGTTTGGAGCGTAATTGATTTGTTTACACGCGTGTCATTTGAAGACTTTCTCGTGCAGTGTTCACCCGGTGAACGGCTGGAGAAGAATACTGGGTCGGCGGAGGCGGGTTGGCACTGTCGCTCAAAGGGTTGACAGCGTCTGCTGCATTGAGTGAACGGGTGGGTAGGTGTGAGCTCAGATCTACTTTTTTAGCTATAAGCCTAGGTGTACAGAGTCAAGTCACTTCAATACGTGATTTTGGAAGCATTCGATGTTTAGAAAAGTAAATAATTCTACTTTTGTCGATAATTTATACATTAACATTTTAATACTACTAAAAAGTAGAAAGTGTAAGAATAAATTTAATGAATTACAAAAGAAGACTTTCCATCAAAGACGAGTTAAAACACAAATGAAAAACAACACTGACGTCACCTTGGTTTGTATCAAAGATTCGCTTGTGGCACGAGATGTAGTTAAGTTGCAGTTCGCAGATGGTGCGATACAAACTTACAAATTTTGTTGGTGGTGCGGTACTAACTGACATAATTCTTAGTTGGTGCGATAATAACTGACATAATTCGTAGTTGGTGTAGAGTGTAGAAAAGGACACACTGAGCACTGGACCAAGGTGTACCAATGATAGATGGATGTAGAGCTTAAACATGGTGCACCAATGATAGATGGATGTTGAGATTAAACATGGTGCACCAATGATAGATGGATGTAGAGCTTAAACATGGTGCACCAATGATAGATGGATGTTGAGATTAAACATGGTGCACCAATGATAGATGGATGTAGAGCTTAAACACGGTGCACCAATGATAGATGGATGTAGAGCTTTAACATGGTGCACCAATGATAGATGGATGTTTAGATTAAACATGGTGCACCAATGATAGATGGATGTAGAGCTTTAACATGGTGCACCAATGATAGATGGATGTAGAGCTTAAACATGGTGCACCAATGATAGATGGATGTAGAGCTTAAACATGGTGCACCAATGATAGATGGATGTTGAGATTAAACATGGTGCACCAATGATAGATGGATGTTGAGATTAAACATGGTGCACCAATGATAGATGGATGTTGAGATTAAACATGGTGCACCAATGATAGATGGATGTTGAGATTAAACATGGTGCACCAATGATAGATGGATGTAGAGCTTAAACATGGTGCACCAATGATAGATGGATGTAGAGCTTAAACATGGTGCACCAATGATAGATGGATGTTGAGATTAAACATGGTGCACCAATGATAGATGGATGTAGAGCTTAAACATGGTGCACCAATGATAGATGGATGTAGAGCTTAAACATGGTGCACCAATGATAGATGGATGTTGAGCTTAAACATGGTGCACCAATGATAGATGGATGTTGAGCTTAAACATGGTGCACCAATGATAGATGGATGTTGAGCTTAAACATGGTGCACCAATGATAGATGGATGTAGAGCTTAAACATGGTGCACCAATGATAGATGGATGTAGAGATTAAACATGGTGCACCAATGATAGATGGATGTAGAGCTTAAACATGGTGCACCAATGATAGATGGATGTTGAGATTAAACATGGTGCACCAATGATAGATGGATGTAGAGCTTAAACATGGTGCACCAATGATAGATGGATGTTGAGATTAAACATGATGCACCAATGATAGATGGATGTTGAGATTAAACATGGTGCACCAATGATAGATGGATGTTGAGATTAAACATGATGCACCAATGATAGATGGATGTAGAGATTAAACATGGTGCACCAATGATAGATGGATGTAGAGCTTAAACATGGTGCACCAATGATAGATGGATGTTGAGATTAAACATGGTGCACCAATAATAAATGGATGTAGAGATTAAACAGACATATCTATTCGCTCTATAGAAAGCCAACAGTCAAGATGGACTTACTTTTAAGTTTAACTGTATAAAACTTTAATTTGATAGATCAAAATTTTTTCGGTTAAATAAAGTGTTGGAGCGAGACGTTCCTGGAAAACACGACGTGCCAAATAAATGTAGTGAAGCGTATTGGAAAAATGTTGTCTACAATGCAACTATCATGAAAAATGGTTAACCAGCTGAGGAAAACAGTTATTGATAAACGTCCGGATCATCCCCCCCCCCCCCTTTTTTCCCAATGAAAGAATGTCAATATTTCTAACACGGCGATATGCGATTTCTCGGATTCAATCTAATCGCGATGTAAACAATTTGACGACACGTCTGCGCTTCGACATCACACCGCTTTAAATCAAGGCTAGAGAATGCTTTGACTTTGTGTCGTAACGCCAGTGGCTCGAACAATCAGTAAAGCAGGAATTCCGGTTTCAACTATTTGACGAATGAAGCAATGAATCGGAAGACCATATCTAAATGTGGCGAAATAAAGTGTCTGAAAAAGTGGTTTCCTTTTGGTTTTTCAATTAATCAAGTCCATGTTACTCCTTGAAAGAAATCTAAATGAAACAACTCGTGATGATGTCAGTATCTAATAGATACAACGATATTATAACAATTTCCAATAGTGTAGCAAATAGACAATGTACAACAATATGGCGAATACGCAATATATCCAACAATACAGCGATGGCACTCTATCCAGCTCTGATATACTAATCACGTGTGTCAGTGACCTATACATCTTTTTGTGAAATACCATGCGACAAATACCATGTGACAAATACCTTGTTTCAAATGTCTTGTGTACAACAAGACCACATCGAGAACAAAAAAACTCGAAGAAAAGAGTACACAAATACTAAACCAGCGACTTCCGAGAATTCGCGTTAACTGTCAGCAATCGATGACAGCAGGACAGACATCAAGGGTAACATTAGTTGTCAATCCAGTAACCTTCCAAAACGTGAATTTTAAAAAACAGTAAACACAGAAAAACAGAACGCAAGAAGTGAATTTTCAAAAGACGAGGCGCTAATCCGCCGAGCACATCGTCCAGAGGACCAGACGAGAAGCTTTGGGACTGCTGTCCTATGGAACCGTGCTCCCCCCACAGACATTAGAATGTGGGGTGCTGGTAAACATGAGGAAAACATTGCACAATATCAAGGGTGACCAGCTTGGGGTAGACTCGTCCACGGCGATAGCTTCCAGTTCGATGGACGAGTCCATGCACGATTTGACCCCTTTTATTGGTTGCTGGGGGTTAACGTGTGACGTTGTAAGGATCAGGGCCAACGCGATACGAAGGCGATCGATTTCGCAACTTAGTATCGATATTTTGATTCGCGTTGTCTTTTTCAATTGTCCATAAGGTTTAAATTGCTGGAATCATGGTTCGTTACATAATCAATATAAGTTCATATCGTCGTTATTCCACGTTCATCCCTGTCTGCAGAACCAGTAGATGAACATGACTGCAGCACCAGCAGATAAACATGACTGCAGCACCAACAGATTAACATAGTTTAATAATATAATACCATCGATAATACATTTTCTTGTTTGTATATACCTCTAGCCGGACTGCTTTCATTGCTCAAGTTACAACCCCCCCCCCCCCCCACAACCCACCTTTTACATTTGCTGCTACTTAGTAGTTTTTGTAAAGGTAATTTTCAATGTACTTCATCGGTAACATTTTTTGTCTCTCAATTGTAAGCCTGTACGTAATTGGAAGATTTTTGTCATTAAAGAAATGAATTGCTCTCCACAGAAAGCTTTACAGAGTCTTGGATTAGGCACGGGACACAGGGGAGATTTGGAAATTGACCAAAATAACCGGGAAGAAGCCACGTCTGGCCGAGCGTGAGAGCGAGGGTTTGTTGAACACGGGCGCTTGCGAGCGACCGTCTCGTGTCTCCCTCGCCGTCATCGATCTTCTGTCCAGACGATTGGCAGACAGGAATCTTTGTCCACGGTTACAGCAGCTGTAGCAGACGATAGTCACTGGCGTTGGGGAGCGTGGGGGGGGGGAGTAGGTCAGTGGCCGGAGTGGGGGTGGTAAATGGAGGAGATGAGAGGAAAAGAAAGGTCTTGGCCTTTGGAGGTGGCGCTCTTGTGTTTTCGAGGAAGAGAACCGTTTTTTGGTACACCAGTGTGTGTGAGACATCTGACATCAGAGAGGAAATTGAAGTGTTGTGGTCAGAGATGATATTTTGGGGGTTTCGGTGGGGAGGGGGGCATACAATGACATCTTAAGGGGACATGCGTGTCGCAATCTGTAACACAATTAGGTAAATAAAAAACAAGAACAAGTGAATGTATAAGTTTTCTGGAGTCAAAAACTTGTGAATGTATGAGTCTTATAAATATCATTGGACTGAATACTTAATATCCCGCACTAAATCTCCCTCGTATCCCACACTGATCTCAATGACTTGTGATTTCTTGTTACCTCATTTAATCGCATTACCAACTCCTTCGATAATCTCTCGTCAAATATAAAAGACACTGCTCATCTTCCGTGCTAAACGTAGTGCCAGGCAGTACACCTACAGATAGCACGGTGCGGTAAACCTACAGATAGCACGGTGCGGTAAACCTACAGATAGCACGGTGTCTTTATCTACAAAAGACTAAATAGGATGTTGGAAGCTAAGAAAAATAATCCCAAATAGAATGTTGGAAGCTGAGAAAAACAATCCAAAATAGGATGTTGGAAGCTGAGAAAAACAATCCCAAATAGAGTTACGAATGGCTCCACCAAGAACATCCAACTGGCATTACCTGGATCAAGTGGTGTTAGCCTGGAACATCCGGTCTGGGGAGAAGAGGGGATACAGATGTGACGATTGGACGTCAATAAACGTGTTTGTAGCAGAGGTGGAGAGGGGATACTGGCGAGATATAATTAGCTGTTTTTGGCGGGAAACAGTTGGCTGCTTTGGTGGAAATAGTTGGCTGCTTTGGTGGAAATAGTTGGCTGCTTTGGTGGAAGTATTTGGCTGCTTTGGTGGAAGTATTTGGCTGCTTTGGTGGAAGTATTTGGCTGCTTTGGTGGAAATAGTTGGCTGCTTTGGTGGAAATAGTTGGCTGCTTTGGTGGAAGTATTTGGCTGCTTTGATGGAAATGGTTGGCTGCTTTGGTGGAAATGGTTGGCTGCTTTGGTGGAAATAGTTGGCTGCTTTGGTGGAAATAGTGGGCTGCTTTGGTGGAAATGGTTGGCTGCTTTGGTGGAAATAGTTGGCTGCTTTGGTGGAAATAGTGGGCTGCTTTGGTGGAAATGGTTGGCTGCTTTGGTGGAAATGGTTGGCTGCTTTGGTGGAAGTAGTTGGCTGCTTTGGTGGAAGTAGTTGGCTGCTTTGGTGGAAACAGTTGGCTGCTTTGGTGGAAGTAGTTGGCTGCTTTGGTGGAAACAGTTGCCCTTTTGTTGTTGTAATTTAATAAATTTATTTTATTTATTTATTTTTATCTGGAGGGTGGACGTATTGCGGGAAATATTGAAGTGTTTTGGCATTACCGGAAATGGAAGTCAGTTTTGATGTAAATTTGATTCGTTTTAAGAGTTAGATTTTAGGGTAATAAAATAATCAGAGAGAACAACAGTAAACAATAAGGTTATGATTCTTAAGGGTCCTAGGAGATATATTAATGGCATTAAGGCAACAACTGTTCTAGGAGATACACTGATGGCATTAAGACAACAACTGTCCTAGGAGATATACTGATGGCATTGAGGTAACAACTGACCTATGAGATATACTGATGGCATTAAGACAACAACTGTCCTACGAAATATACTGATGGCATTGAGGCAACAACTGTCCTAGGAGATATACTGATGGCATTGAGGTAACAACTGTCCTAGGAGATATACTGATGTCATTCAAGTAATAACTGTCCTAGGAGATATACTGATGGCATTGAGGCAACAACTGTCCTAGGAGATATACTGATGGCATTGAGGCAACAACTGTCCTAGGAGATATACTGATGGCATTGAGGTAACAACTGTCCTAGGAGATATACTGATGGCATTTAGGTAATAACTGTCCTAGGAGATATACTGATGGCATTGAGGCAACAACTGTCCTAGGAGATATACTGATGGCATTTAGGTAACAACTGTCCTAGGAGATATACTGATTGCATTAAGGCAACAACTGTCCTAGGAGATACACCGATGTCATTAAGACAACATTTAACCGTCCTAAGGGAAACAATGATGGCATTTAGGCAAAATTTAACTGTCTTAGGAGATACACTTGACTAAATGGGTTATTGTACATGTCTCTGATGGTCTGCACCATACATGTCTCTGATGGTCTGCACCATACATGTCTCTGATGGTCTGCACCGTACATGTCTCTGATGGTCTGCACCATACATGTCTCTGATGGTCTGCACCATACATGTCTCTGATGGTCTGCACCTTACATGTCTCTGATGGTCTGCACCATACATGTCTCTGATGGTCTGCACCATACATGTCTCTGATGGTCTGCACCATACATGTCTGTGATGGTCTGCACCGTACATGTCTATGATGGTCGGCACCGTACATGTCTTTGATGGTCGACACCATGCATGTCTTTGTTGGTCGGCACCGTACATGTCTTTGATGGCACTCTTGGTTCAACAGTGTAAATAAACCGCCGCTAAATCTCATTAACTGGTTTGTTTGCCTGATACCACCCTGGGTGTTCAGTGGCACCCCTTTGTTTGCCTGATACCACCCTGGGTGTTCAGTGGTACCCCCCCCCCCAACATGTCCAAAGTCTGAGAACACTTCTTCCAGTATTTCCATTAGACAGCGGTCAGCTATGTGGATCTAGGCCAGACTCATTCCAAAATCTCAATTATGGACGAGAATAAATAGCTCTGATTGAATTGCCTGCGAATGGTCAATAATTCATGGCCAGAGTTGACCATCAGTGACCAGGGCTCAGGACAACAACGTTTCTGGAAGGGTGAACATAATTGTTTCTGTTATCCATTATCAGCGGGATTCACGAGCTCGCATCCTTGGCTAAGTATAGAAACGGAAAGTTGCGTTGTGTTCGTGACGTTTTAGTGTAAAACTAGGACCATCAGCAGCTGCGAGTCGAATCCATTTTGTATTAAGAAATCCAATTTAATCATAATAATAAGACTTTGTGTGATTGAACCGTTTGATCTGATGATAGGTTGGTGTTACCAACAAGATTGTATCAATATATATGATGATATAGCATTACTTTTTATGTTTAAGATTTCCAACAATAAAAGCATTGCAAAGAATATAAATAAAAAACGCTAAATAATATAACTTAAAAGTACGAAAATTAAAAAAAAACTTTTTTTTGTGGAATGAAAACTGTGCACAGTTTGGGATTTAATTATGTGGCACTGGTCACTATTTAGAATTTTCAAATATGGCACTGAGCACTATTTAGAATGTTAAAATATTCAAATATGGCACTGGGCACTATTTAGAATTTTCAAATATGGCTCTGGGCACTATTTAAAATTTTCAAATATGGCATTGGGCACTATTTAGAATTTTCAAATATGTCTCTGGGCACTATTAAGAATTTTCAAATATGGCACTGGTCACTATTTAGAATTTTCAAATATGGCTCTGGGCACTATTTAGAATTTTCAAACATGGCATTGGGCACTATTTAGAATTTTCAAATATGGCTCTGGGCACTATTTATAATTTTCAAATATGGCTCTGGGCACTATTTAGAATTTTCAAATATGGCTCTGGGTACTATTTAGAATTTTCAAATATGGCAATGGGCACTATTTAGAATTTTCAAATATGGCAATGGGCACTATTTAGAATTTTCAAATATGGCTCTGGGCACTATTTGGAATTTTCCTATGTGACATTGGGCACTATTTGGAATTTTCTTATGTCACACTGACCATAATTTGGAATTTCCGTATGTGGCACTGGGCACTGCTGGGCATTATCTGCTGTAGTTTGCCATCACCGTTTCTTGGTCTTACCAAAGAAATTGGAATTAAAGATGTGTTGTCTCCGCACCTCCTGTCTAATTAAAGATGTGTTGTCTCCTCACCTCCTGTCCACATTTGGTCCCGTGGGAAACCATCGAGAATGACCAGCCCAATGGACTGACCACACGTACTTCACAGTTTGATGAGCTGACAACTAAGATGTGCGAGAGAACAAGGCCCCCAGGGGGTACAACTCTTAAGTGTTATCTTCACCAGTATCGTCAATATTCGTGTGTCACATTTCAATATTCTTGTGTACATTGTAAGGTTGGTTACTACAGTGGTAGGTTGGTTACTACATTGGTAGGTTGGTTACTACATTGGTAGGTTGTTTACTACATTGGTAGGTTGGTTACTACATTGGTAGGTTGGTTACTACATTGGTAGGTTGGTTACTACATTGTAGGTTGGTTACTACATTGTTAGGTTGGTTACTACAGTGGTACGGTTGACACTACATTGGTAGGTTGGTTACTACATTGGTAGGGTTGTCACTAAATTGGTAGGGTTGTCACTACATTGGTAGGTTGGTTACTACATTGGTAGGTTGGTTACTACATTGGTAGGTTAATTACTACATTGGTAGGTTGGTTACTACATTGTTAGGTTAGTTACTACAGTGGTAGGGTTGACACTACATTGATAGGTTTGTTTACTACATTGGTAGGGTTGTCACTACATTGGTAGGTTGGTTACTACATTGGTATGGTTGTCACTACATTGGTAGGTTGGTTACTACATTGGTAGGTTGGTTACTACATTGGTATGGTTGTCGCTACATTGGTAGGTTGGTTACTACATTTGATAGGTTGATTACTTCATTTGATAGGTTGGTTACCAGGAGAGAGGAGTAATTGGTGGAGGAAAAGTCAATGAGAAATTTGAGCATTTTAAAAAGAATCGAAGAAAGAATTTAAAAAATTTAACCTACTGTCTCCTGTGACGGGGACCCGGTCGTCTGCATGCCTGGTTCCTTTACAAGCACCGTTGGCTATCATATTGGCAAAATCCATTTTGTGGGACAGGTTCTGGGAGTACGACATTGCGCCCAGTCCACCAATGTCTTCTCTTGACGTCACTTTATCTCATAAGTAAATTTAGGCGCGCGTGGCGCAATACTTCTGATGACGTCTTCGGGACTCTCACTCTGACGAATTGGGAAATCCAAGAGCCCGGGGGGGGGGGGGGGTCGGGCCGTTACCGCATGATTCTGAAGACGTTCACTAATTTAATAAACAAACGCCGTCAGCTGGCGCCCGGCACAAACACTAATATATTCAGAGCACGACATAATGGAGCGGTTTTAGACTTTGGCAGTCTTGGCATATCCCATAAACTCGATGTGATAGTGAATGCACACGCTTAAAAATATCCTCTCAGAATCTTCGGCTCGTGATGTCTTAACATGTGTATTTCTTTCTTAATTCGGACCTAACACATCATTCAAGTATATTAACACGACAATGAGGTACAATTAAATTAATGAGAACACGCAAGCTTGCCGTAGGGAGGGTAGAGAATTATGCATGAATCCTCAGACATAGTTTTAACGTTTGTCTGGGTGCAGTGTGCTGCTATAGAAGACCAGCCAATGTCACACGAAGGTTCCAGCAGCAAAAACTTATAATCATGATGGAAAAATGTCCAGGATACATCAGTGAACTCTATGTAATATCTCTTTCCTTCTCTCCTCAATCTCTATCACCTTTCTCTCAACCTCTATTTTCTTCTCTGCTCGGTGTCATGTCTGTGTCTCAATCTATCTCTAATCCTATAATATACACACCTTTATATATGTATATATTGAAAGGAGCAAATGTAAGACACGTTACGCCTGGATTCTTAAAAACACTGATAGTTATTTTGTATTGTTGAACGAAAATTGAATCAATTTAAATGTAATAAAATAAATCTTCTTTTGTCCAAAGCAAGTGTTGCAATATTTAGTTTGTAAGAGTTATTATAGATTATTAGAGAGGAATGTAATATATTCAAAGAAATTTTTCTACCTGAATTTCCGAGTTAATGTTATGTATAAAATGAGATTTGACTTTTTTTTTCTCTCTTATCATTTTAATGCTCCAGTCTTCCTAAGGTACAAAACTGATCATATTTTCCCCACACTCTTTCTTAAAGTAATAAATATCATTGATCGCTTTTTAAATTGTTTCCTAGCACGCCACCAAATCGAAACTTTGAATGTTTAACACTTAACAAGTTTCACTTATTTTGCATTCTAAAAAAAATATTATTATAATTTAATAACGAGGTAGAAAAAGGGAACTGACGTTTAAAGAATATCGTTAAAATCCATTAAAAGTGCAACGAAAAGTCATTACCAAACACCACTAACTGAATGATCCCTCATCTTAATAACAAAATATCCCATGAAGTTGCAATTGGTTCATTTCAATATTAACATCTCCATTCCGGATTACGTTACAGACAAAGTTCCCTCTAAGGTTTGCTGGTTTGTGTGCAAAAATCATAAAGTTGTGTGCAGAGTGCAGCGTATCTGTTCGAATTTATTTTATAAACATTTGCTGCGCGGATGCTCAAAACTGCTGCGCGGCATCTGTGAGGCAGTTGCGCGGCCGCGCAGCTTAAAAGGAACATTGGTTACAGATATGAATTTTGGTATAGATTTCAATGTTAAAAAAAAATAAACATTTTTTTCTTTAAATGTACGGAAATATACGTCGAACTAGTTTTTTTTAATAGAAAAAGCAGAACAACCTGTGATGAATGGGGAGCAGGGTCGGCCTTACGATTGTTGGCGCCAGGTGCAAAGTTATCGTTGGCGCTCCTTTTAAGCATAATCATAAACAGTTGCGCAAGAAAAAACTGGGATTAGTTAATGGGTTTATTACCAAGGTTGTTTTAACATTAACAATGATCAATTATCCTATCATGGACAGTATGAACAATTGGCCTACCATGGACAGTATGAACAATTAGCCTATCATGGACAGTATGAGCAATTATCCTACCATGGACAGTATGAGCAATTAGCCTACCATGGACAGTATGAACAATTAGCCTACCATGGACAGTATGAGCAATTAGCCTACCATGGACAGTATGAGCAATTAGCCCACCATGGACAGTATGAACAATTAGCCTACCATGGACAGTATGAACAATTAGCCCACCATGGACAGTATGAACATTTAGCCTACCATGGACAGTATGAACATTTAGCCTACCATGGACAGTATGAACAATTAGCCTACCATGGACAGTATGAACAATTAGCCTACCATGGACAGTATGAACAATTAGCCTACCATGGACAGTATGAACAATTAGCCTACCATGGACAGTATGAACAATTAGCCTACCATGGACAGTATGAGCAATTAGCCTACCATGGACAGTATGAACAATTAGCCTACCATGGACAGTATGAACAATTAGCCTACCATGGACAGTATGAACAATTAGCCTACCATGGACAGTATGAGCAATTAGCCTACCATGGACAGTATGAACAATTAGCCTACCATGGACAGTATGAACAATTAGCCTACCGTGGGCAGTATGAACAATTAGCCTACCATGGACAGTATGAGCAATTAGCCCACCATGGACAGTATGAACAATTAGCCTACCATGGACAGTATGAACAATTAGCCTACCGTGGGCAGTATGAACAATTAGTCTACCATGGACAGTATGAGCAATTAGCCTACCATGGACAGTATGAGCAATTAGCCTACCATGGACAGTATGAACAATTAGCCTACCATGGACAGTATGAACAATTAGCCTACCGTGGGCAGTATGAACAATTAGTCTACCATGGACAGTATGAGCAATTAGCCCACCATGGACAGTATGAACAATTAGCCTACCATGGACAGTATGAACAATTAGCCTACCATGGACAGTATGAGCAATTAGCCTACCATGGACAGTATGAACAATTAGCCTACCATGGACAGTATGAACAATTAGCCTACCGTGGGCAGTATGAACAATTAGTCTACCATGGACAGTATGAGCAATTAGCCTACCATGGACAGTATGAACGATTAGCCTACCGTGGCCAGTATGAACAATTAGTCTACCATGGACAGTATGAGCAATTAGCCTACCGTGGCCAGTATGAACAATTAGCCTACCATGGACAGTATGAACAATTAGCCCACCATGGACAGTATGAGCAATTAGTCTACCATGGACAGTATGAGCAATTAGCCTACCATGGACAGTATGAGCAATTAGTCTACCATGGACAGTATGAACAATTAGCCTACCATGGACAGTATGAACAATTAGCCTACCGTGGCCAGTATGAACAATTAGCCTACCATGGACAGTATGAACAATTAGCCTACCATGGACAGTATGAGCAATTAGCCTACCATGGACAGTATGAACAATTAGCCTACCATGGACAGTATGAGCAATTAGCCTACCGTGGCCAGTATGAACAATTAGACTACTATGGACAGTATGAGCAATTAGCCTACCGTGGCCAGTATGAACAATTAGCCTACCATGGACAGTATGAACAATTAGCCTACCATGGACAGTATGAGCAATTAGCCTACCATGGACAGTATGAACAATTAGACTACTATGGACAGTATGAGCAATTAGCCTACCGTGGCCAGTATGAACAATTAGCCTACCATGGACAGTATGAACAATTAGCCCACCATGGACAGTATGAGCAATTAGTCTACCATGGACAGTATGAGCAATTAGCCTACCATGGACAGTATGAGCAATTAGTCTACCATGGACAGTATGAACAATTAGCCTACCATGGACAGTATGAACAATTAGCCTACCGTGGCCAGTATGAACAATTAGCCTACCATGGACAGTATGAACAATTAGCCTACCATGGACAGTATGAGCAATTAGCCTACCATGGACAGTATGAACAATTAGCCTACCATGGACAGTATGAACAATTAGCCTACCATGGACAGTATGAGCAATTAGTCTACCATGGACAGTATGAACGATTAGCCTACCATGGACAGTATGAACAATTAGTCTACCATGGACAGTATGAACAATTAGCCTACCATGGACAGTATGAACAATTAGCCTACCATGGACAGTATGAGCAATTAGTCTACCATGGACAGTATGAACAATTAGCCTACCATGGACAGTATGAGCAATTAGTCTACCATGGACAGTATGAACAATTAGCCTACCATGGACAGTATGAACGATTAGCCTACCGTGGCCAGTATGAACAATTAGCCTACCGTGGGCAGTATGAGCAATTAGCCTACCATGGACAGTATGAGCAATTAGCCTACCATGGACAGTATGAGCAATTAGCCTACCATGGACAGTATGAGCAATTAGCCTACCATGGACAGTATGAACAATTAGCCTACCATGGACAGTATGAACGATTAGCCTACCGTGGCCAGTATGAACAATTAGCCTACCGTGGGCAGTATGAGCAATTAGCCTACCATGGACAGTATGAACAATTAGCCTACCATGGACAGTATGAACGATTAGCCTACCGTGGCCAGTATGAACAATTAGCCTACCGTGGGCAGTATGAGCAATTAGCCTACCATGGACAGTATGAACGATTAGCCTACCATGGACAGTATGAACAATTAGTCTACCATGGACAGTATGAACAATTAGTCTACCATGGACAGTATGAACAATTAGTCTACCATGGACAGTATGAACAATTAGTCTACCATGGACAGTATGAACAATTAGTCTACCATGGACAGTATGAACAATTAGCCTACCATGGACAGTATGAGCAATTAGCCTACCATGGACAGTATGAACAATTAGCCTACCATGGACAGTATGAGCAATTAGCCTACCATGGACAGTATGAGCAATTAGCCTACCATGGACAGTATGAACGATTAGCCTACCATGGACAGTATGAACAATTAGTCTACCATGGACAGTATGAACAATTAGTCTACCATGGACAGTATGAACAATTAGCCTACCATGGACAGTATGAGCAATTAGCCTACCATGGACAGTATGAGCAATTAGCCTACCATGGACAGTATGAGCAATTAGCCTACCATGGACAGTATGAACGATTAGCCTACCATGGACAGTATGAGCAATTAGCCTACCATGGACAGTATGAACAATTAGTCTACCGTGGCCAGTATGAGCAATTAGTCTACCATGGACAGTATGAACAATTAGTCTACCGTGGCCAGTATGAGCAATTAGCCTACCATGGACAGTATGAACGATTAGCCTACCATGGACAGTATGAGCAATTAGCCTACCATGGACAGTATGAACGATTAGTCTACCATGGACAGTATGAGCAATTAGCCTACCATGGACAGTATGAACGATTAGCCTACCGTGGACAGTATGAGCAATTAGCCTACCATGGACAGTATGAACGATTAGCCTACCATGGACAGTATGAGCAATTAGCCTACCATGGACAGTATGAACAATTAGTCTACCGTGGCCAGTATGAGCAATTAGTCTACCATGGACAGTATGAACAATTAGTCTACCATGGACAGTATGAACAATTAGCCTACCATGGACAGTATGAGCATTTAGCCTACCATGGACAGTATGAGCAATTATCCTACCATGGACAGTATGAGCAATTAGCCCACCATGGACAGTATGAGCATTTAGCCTACCATGGACAGTATGAGCAATTATCCTACCATGGACAGTATGAGCAATTAGCCTACCATGGACAGTATGAGCATTTAGCCTACCATGGACAGTATGAGCAATTATCCTACCATGGACAGTATGAGCAATTAGCCCACCATGGACAGTATGAGCATTTAGCCTACCATGGACAGTATGAGCAATTAGCCCACCATGGACAGTATGAGCAATTATCCCACCATGGACAGTATGAGCAATTAGCCCACCATGGACAGTATGAGCATTTAGCCTACCATGGACAGTATGAGCAATTATCCTACCATGGACAGTATGAGCAATTAGCCCACCATGGACAGTATGAGCATTTAGCCTACCATGGACAGTATGAGCAATTATCCTACCATGGACAGTATGAGCAATTAGCCTACCATGGACAGTATGAGCAATTAGCCTACCATGGACAGTATGAGCAATTAGCCTACCATGGACAGTATGAACAATTAGCCTACCGTGGCCAGTATGAGCAATTAGCCCACCATGGACAGTATGAGCAATTAGCCTACCATGGACAGTATGAGCATTTAGCCTACCGTGGCCAGTATGAGCAATTAGCCTACCATGGACAGTATGAACAATTAGCCTACCGTGGCCAGTATGAGCAATTAGCCTACCATGGACAGTATGAGCATTTAGCCTACCATGGACAGTATGAGCATTTAGCCTACCGTGGCCAGTATGAGCAATTAGCCTACCGTGGCCAGTATGAGCAATTAGCCTACCGTGGCCAGTATGAGCAATTAGCCTACCGTGGCCAGTATGAGCAATTAGCCTACCGTGGCCAGTATGAGCATTTAGCCTACCATGGACAGTATGAGCAATTAGCCTACCATGGACAGTATGAGCAATTATCCTACCGTGGCCAGTATGAGCAATTAGCCTACCGTGGCCAGTATGAACAATTAGCCTACCATGGACAGTATGAGCATTTAGCCTACCATGGACAGTATGAACGATTAGCCTACCATTGACAGTATGAGCAATTAGCCTATCATGGAAATTATGAACAATTAGCCTACCATGGACAGTATGAGCATTTAGCCTACCATGGACAGTATGAACGATTAGCCTACCATTGACAGTATGAGCAATTAGCCTATCATGGAAATTATGAGCAATTAGCCTACCGTGGCCAGTATGAGCAATTAGCCTACCATGGACAGTATGAACATTTAGCCTACCATGGACAGTATGAACATTTAGCCTACCATGGACAGTATGAACCATTAGCCTACCATGGACAGTATGAACAATTAGCCTACCATGGACAGTATGAACAATTAGCCTACCATGGACAGTATGAACCATTAGCCTACCATGGACAGTATGAACAATTAGCCTACCATGGACAGTATGAGCAATTAGCCTACCATGGACAGTATGAGCAATTAGCCTACCATGGACAGTATGAGCAATTAGCCTACCATGGACAGTATGAGCAATTAGCCTACCATGGACAGTATGAGCAATTAGCCTACCATGGACAGTATGAACAATTAGCCTACCATGGACAGTATGAGCAATTAGCCTACCATGGACAGTATGAGCAATTAGCCTACCATGGACAGTATGAACGATTAGCCTACCATGGACAGTATGAGCATTTAGCCTACCATGGACAGTATGAGCATTTAGCCTACCATGGACAGTATGAGCGATTAGCCTACCATGGAAATTATGAGCAATTAGCCTACCATGGACAGTATGAACAATTAGCCTACCATGGACAGTATGAGCATTTAGCCTACCATGGAAATTATGAGCAATTAGCCTACCATGGACAGTATGAGCAATTAGCCTACCATGGACAGTATGAGCAATTAGCCTACCATGGACAGTATGAACGATTAGCCTACCATGGACAGTATGAGCGATTAGCCTACCATGGACAGTATGAGCGATTAGCCTACCATGGAAATTATGAGCAATTAGCCTACCATGGACAGTATGAGCAATTAGCCTACCATGGACAGTATGAACGATTAGCCTACCATTGACAGTATGAGCAATTAGCCTACCATGGACAGTATGAACAATTAGCCTACCATGGACAGTATGAGCAATTAGCCTACCATGGACAGTATGAGCAATTAGCCTACCATGGACAGTATGAACGATTAGCCTACCATTGACAGTATGAGCAATTAGCCTACCATGGACAGTATGAACAATTAGCCTACCATGGACAGTATGAACATTTAGCCTACCATGGACAGTATGAACATTTAGCCTACCATTGACAGTATGAGCAATTAGCCTACCATGGACAGTATGAACAATTAGCCTACCATGGACAGTATGAACATTTAGCCTACCATTGACAGTATGAGCAATTAGCCTACCATGGACAGTATGAACAATTAGCCTACCATGGACAGTATGAACATTTAGCCTACCATGGACAGTATGAACATTTAGCCTACCATGGACAGTATGAACGATTAGCCTACCATGGACAGTATGAAAAATTAGCCTACCATGGACAGTATGAACGATTAGCCTACCATGGACAGTATGAGCGATTAGCCTACCATGGACAGTATGAGCGATTAGCCTACCATGGAAATTATGAGCAATTAGCCTACCATGGACAGTATGAGCAATTAGCCTACCATGGACAGTATGAGCAATTAGCCTACCATGGACAGTATGAACATTTAGCCTACCATGGACAGTATGAACATTTAGCCTACCATTGACAGTATGAGCAATTAGCCTACCATGGACAGTATGAACAATTAGCCTACCATGGACAGTATGAACATTTAGCCTACCATTGACAGTATGAGCAATTAGCCTACCATGGACAGTATGAACAATTAGCCTACCATGGACAGTATGAACATTTAGCCTACCATGGACAGTATGAACATTTAGCCTACCATGGACAGTATGAACGATTAGCCTACCATGGACAGTATGAAAAATTAGCCTACCATGGACAGTATGAACGATTAGCCTACCATGGACAGTATGAACGATTAGCCTACCATTGACAGTATGAACAATTAGCCTACCATGGACAGTATGAAAAATTAGCCTACCATGGACAGTATGAAAAATTAGCCTACCATGGACAGTATGAACGATTAGCCTACCATGGACAGTATGAACGATTAGCCTACCATGGACAGTATGAAAAATTAGCCTACCATGGACAGTATGAACAATTAGCCTACCATGGACAGTATGAACGATTAGCCTACCATGGACAGTATGAAAAATTAGCCTACCATGGACAGTATGAACTATTAGCCTCCCATGGACAGTATGAACAATTAGCCTAACGATAACATCTTTCTTTCTTAGATCACAAAATATTTTCATCGCACTATCCATTTTTCTTCCTTGGCGCCCTTATGCAATGCTTTTTCCTATTTTGGAAGATCGCTTATGACGCCCTAAGCACACGGCGCCCGGGGAAACTGTCCGACTCTCTCGATCCCTATTGATGCCCACTGGAATTGTGATCTAAGTCTACACAACAGCGAAGTGTCCATACAATGTCACTCTAACACAGTGGTTCTCAACCTTCCTAATGTCGCGACCCTTTAATAGAGTTCTTAATGTTGTGGCGACCCCCAAACACAAAATTATTTTCATTGCTACTTCATAACTGTAGAGTGTATGTGTTTTCCGATGGTCTTAGGCGACCCCTGGGAAAGGGTCATTCAACCCCCAAAGGCGTCGAGACCCACAGGTTGAGAACCACTGCTCTAACAAGACCCAAAATTTAAGGGAGAGTACCAATACCTCAAAAATATTTAGATAAAAACTTGGTTGTCTTTCTTCGTAGCTCATCAAGACGAGTAAATCTGTTATCTGTCTTTTCTCTACTAACACTCTCTGTTTCTACCCTTACAGAGGTTAATTTTTGTTTGTTAAATCTGACTGGCGTGTCCTGCTCTGTCGATGCTCAGTCGAATGAGAACAGACACCATCTCCCAGGACAACGCGGTCAATGAGTTTTTGATGCTCAGTCGAATGACAACAGACACCATCACCCAGGACAACGCGGTCAATGAGTTTTTGATGCTCATTCGAATGACAACAGACACCATCTCCCAGGACAACGCGGACAATGAGTTTTTGATGCTCATTCGAATGACAACAGACACCATCTCCAAGGACAACGCGGTCAATGAGTTTTTGATGCTCATTCGAATGACAACAGACACCATCTCCCAGGACAACGCGGCCAATGAGTTTTTGAGTGTCATCTTTAATTAAAGCACACATTATATTCAGAGATGAGAAAAGAACACAAATAGCAGAGCTTTTTTAAAAAAAGCAACTGGACTTATTAAATGAAAGGATTTCATTGACGAAGACCATAAACCTTGTGATCAGACAATCGATGCCACTTGATTAGTCTCAAGGTTTACACCAGTTTGCACCCTCGGGACATTTTGCCGCCATTCGCATCATAGCAGAGATTATTATATGTTATGTTAAAGTATATGTGGCGTAGTATTTAATGGAATAATTTTGTATTTCTTTTTTTACCGCTAAGAGCGTCCATCACATATTATCGTCTGAGGTCTCGGGGCATGTACGTAAATATGTACATAATAATCTCTTGCCTCATGTACTTTTGTCACTTTAACATCTATTCTCTTAAAGCGTCTCTTTAACGGCTATTCGCTTAAAGTGTGGTGAAAGGGATGTGTACAAACAAAGTTGCCACTGAGAGAGCAGAAACACATTTTAAAGAGGGGGAAGGTACGAATTAAATAACTTTAAGATCAACTTCATTAAATTGTTGCGTCGTTTTAAGTTGTTCTGAAAACTTGGCAGAGTTAGAATGCTAATGAATGTCGTTCGTCGATTTTCCCCCACAGCCACAAAATGACCTCCATCCACAGCAACACAATGACCCTCATTTACAGCCACACAATGACCTCCAGCCACACATCGACCTCCATACATGGCCACAAAATGACCTCCATCCACAGCCCAAAATGACCCTCATCAACAGCAGCACAATGGCCTTCATACAGGGCCACACAATGACCTCCAACCACAGCCACACAACGACCTCCATCCATAGTCCCACACTAACATCCATCCACTGTCATACAAGTAAGGACCCTCATCTACAGCAACACAATGACCTCTATCCACATCCCATAAATGACCTTCAACCATAGCAACACAATGACCCCCATCCACAGCCACACTATGACCCTCCTCCATACAATGACCTTCATCCACAGCCACACAATGGCTCTCATCCACAGCCACACAATGCCTCCACCCACAGCCACACACTGACCTCCAATCACAGTCACACACTGACCTCCATCCACAACCACACACTGGCCTCCGTCCACAGCATCATACTGACCTCCATCCACAGCCACACAATGACCTCCATCCACAGCAACACAATGACTTCCACACAAAGCAACACAATGAACTCCACACAAAGCCACACAATGACCTCCATCCACAGCCACACAAAGACCTCCATCCACAACCTCACAATAAACTCCATGGCGACACAACTGGCATTCATGACACAACTAACGTACCTTTCCTGACACAACTGGCATACATGACACCACTATCGTACTTTTCCTGACGCAATAGGCTTCTTCGTCAAGAGAGAAGTGTGTGTGTTGGTCCCCACCAGAAGTTTTGATTTCTTAATTCATTTGCAACCCAACTGAACTAAAACACTTTTAATGTAAATAATAAGTAGTGAGTAGTCATGAACAGTATAGTACATTAGGTGATCTCCCAGGTAAATGTGAGATCTCCCATTGAGACGTGTGATCTCCCCGTGATGCGTGCGATCTCCTCATGATACGTGTGATCTCCCAATGAATTGGGTGATATCTCGGTGAGACTTTTGATCTCCTAATGATGTTTACTATCGCAGTGTGACATGTAATCTCCAGATATGTGTGATCTCCCAGTGAGACGTGTGATCTCCCAGTGAGACGTGTGATCTCCCAGTGAGCCGTGTGATCTCCCAGTGAGCCGAGTGATCTCCGAGTGAGCCGAGTGATCTCCCAGTGAGCCGAGTGATCTCCCATTGAGACGTGTGATCTCCCAATGAGACGTGTGATCTCCCAGTGAGCCGTGTGATCTCCCAGTGAGCCGAGTGATCTCCGAGTGAGCCGAGTGATCTCCCAGTGAGCCGAGTGATCTCCCAGTGAGCCGAGTGATCTCCCATTGAGACGTGTGATCTCCCAATGAGACGTGTGATCTCCCAGTGAGCCGTGTGATCTCCCAGTGAGCCGAGTGATCTCCCAGTGAGCCGAGTGATCTCCCATTGAGACGTGTGATCTCCCAGTGAGACGTGTGATCTCCCAGTGAGCCGTGTGATCTCCCAGTGAGCCGTGTGATCTCCCAGTGAGCCGAGTGATCTCCCAGTGAGCCGAGTGATCTCCCATTGAGACGTGTGATCTCCCATTGAGACGTGTGATCTCCCAGTGAGCCGTGTGATCTCCCAGTGAGCCGAGTGATCTCCCAGTGAGCCGAGTGATCTCCCATTGAGACGTGTGGTCTCCCAGTGAGACGTGTGATCTCACAGCGAGACGTGTGATCTCCCAGTGATCTCCCAGTGAGCCGAGTGATCTCTCGTTGAGACGTGTGATCTCCCATTGAGACGTGTGATCTCCCATTGAGACGTGTGATCTCCCAATGAGACGTGTGATCTCCCAGTGAGACGTGTGATCTCCCATTGTGGCCAATGAGACTCACATTCAACTCACAACTCCCCGCCTTAGACACACGCAGACCCAGCAGTTTCAAAGATCTAATCACGAACTTCCCTTTCCCAAGCTTCACGTGTGTGTCTCACTGTGATCATACGTCTCTGTGTGTGGGAAATGGTGTGTGTAGAGAAATGTGTCTGAGTGTGGGGGAAATTTCTTTCACACCAGCTTTACATTTCTTACACGCTAGTCTTATATTTCTTACAAACGAGTCTTACATTCTTTACAAACTAGTCTTACATTCTTTACAAACTAGTCTTACATTTCTTACAAACTAGTCTTACATTTCTTACAAACTTGTCTTACATTCTTTACAAACTAGTCTTACATTCTTTACAAACTAGTCTTACATTTCTTACAAACTAGTCTTACATTTCGTACAAACTAGTCTTACATTTCTTACAAACTAGTCTTACATTCTTTACAAACTAGTCTTACATTTCTTACAAACTAGTCTTACATTTCGTACAAACTAGTCTTACATTTCTTACAAACTAGCCTTACATTTCTTACAAACTAGTCTTACATTTCTTACAAACTAGTTTTATATTTGTTACACTAGCCTAACATTTCTTACGAACAAGTCTTACTTTTCTTACAAGTTAGTCTTACATTTCTTACATACTAGTCTAACATTTCTTACATAGTCTTACATACTAGACCAGAAAACGGGAAATGGCACGCACGTAGATTGTTGTTGCGTAAAACATTTTTCCCACAAGCCACACAACACACGTTCAGAGACAAAAGACTAATAGGTTTAAACGTGATTGAGCCAAAACTAGAGCTAGTATTTATCTATAAATAGCTGTGACAGGCCGTCATGTGACAGGGTGTTAATTGTAATCACCAGCACGCACATGTTCAGTTACGGCAGCCTATTCACACAAATGACGTCCATCTTGTCCAATGTCCTTAAATGGCAAGTCACTGTATCTTATCTGTTTCTTGGCGAACCAGTGGGGTCGCTGAGTCCCAGTGTGAGAAGCAATGCTACAACTGACCCCCCCCCCAACATAATAACACGCTACCAGGGGCTATGGTCTCAAACTCTCTCGTGTATCTCCCCCCCCCATGCCTCCTCCCCCTTTTTATACTTTATCCTAAAACCCCAACGGAAAAGTTCTATCAGGTGTTAACTTAGCAACTTTATGGTGTCTCTGTATGTAGGTCACGTGACGTAGTGATCTATGACTTAATGGTGTCTCTGTATGTAGGTCACGTGGCGTAGTGATCTATGACTTAATGGTGTCTCTGTATGTAGGTCACGTGGCGTAGTGATCTATGACTTAATGGTGTCTCTGTATTTAGGTCACGTGGCGTAGTGATCTATGACTTAATGGTGTCTCTGTATGTAGGTCACGTGGCGTAGTGATCTATGACTTAATTGTGTCTCTGTATGTAGGTCACGTGGCGTAGTGATCGATGACTTAATGGTGTCTCTGTATGTAGGTCACGTGGCGTAGTGATCTATGACTTAATGGTGTCTCTGTATGTAGGTCACGTGACGTAGTGATCGATGACTTAATGGTGTCTCTGTATG
Organism: Omphiscola glabra; assembly: GCA_964017045.1. Classification (NCBI taxonomy): domain Eukaryota; kingdom Metazoa; phylum Mollusca; class Gastropoda; family Lymnaeidae; genus Omphiscola; species Omphiscola glabra. The sequence goes on from OZ024799.1 coordinate 37,290,831, forward strand.
TAGGTCACGTGGCGTAGTGATCGATGACTTAATGGTGTCTCTGTATGTAGGTCACGTGGCGTAGTGATCTATGACTTAATGGTGTCTCTGTATGTAGGTCACGTGGCGTAGTGATCTATGACTTAATGGTGTCTCTGTATGTAGGTCACGTGGCGTAGTGATCTATGACTTAATGGTGTCTCTGTATGTAGGTCACGTGACGTAGTGATCGATGACTTAATGGTGTGACGTCTAAAACTGCATGAACTCTTTAATGACTGTCACACAAACTCGGGAGTTGACAAACCTGCAGTTACACCGACCACTTAGACAGTGCACATACTGACGTCGGATTTAAACAGTCGATGTCCGGCATACATCAGAACTGACCACGTGGGACTGACCAATGAGATTGAACACGTGGGACTGACCCTTATGAGACTGACCAATACTACTGATTACATGGGATTGACCATTTATGGGACAGACCAACACGATTGACCACATGGGAATGACCAGTATGAGAGTCAACATATAAGATTCTCCACATATTACATATGACTGGCTTAAATTGCTATATATAGATTTGACCATAGTAAACCATGCTATAAAAAGATTTGTTCGAACAAAACACTGCTATATAACAGATAACGACTTGATCAAACTAAAAGCATGAATTCCCAAACCTATTCTATCGTACACGCAAAACCTTCAACTTGTATGCGTAAGTTCAAACCAGAGACATACTTATTTTAACTGGGCTAATATCACAAGGCTTGCGCTGACTTGGTCATTTAGTTTTGAGTATGGGTTAGAGTTGAGGTGTTTAAAACATGCGTTCTCATCAGGGGCCGGGACAACCGAGTTAGTCACACGGGGCGTATGGGGGTTGGGTGGGGTGTGGGCACCCAAGGGCGGAATATAAACAGTTTGATACAATTCATTTGAAATATGTGGGACCCAAAATTTGGATTTGCTCGGGGTCCGAAAATCGTCTGGCCGGCCATGGTGTCTCATGCATTAAACTACGAAATAATCGCTACTTATTACTCGGTTTAAACAATTTACAATCGTAAGCTGTGCTACAATATTATTTAACAGTTACGCGACGTTAGGACTGTTACGTATATTAATACTTGATGCTAATAAAAAGTAAATATCTAAAGACACTGACGTACGAAATACATAATCCAAACTTGGTTTAAGGTTTAAATTTTCACACAAAACCTTGGCACAAAAATCCAATTCCTTGAGAAATGACACTTCACAACGACCCCCCTAAAAAGAAAAAGTTTCTTTCCTAACAATGTTCATCATCGTCCCTCCATGAATCAGAGACAACTCCTGCCAATGATGGCCGACCACGCCGAGCCCCTCGGATTGCTTGCCCTTGTTCTCTGGCCTTTCAAATAACTGCACGCAAATATGACGGCTTAGAGCTGGGCTTTTCTCTTTGGAAATTACTGTACAACTCACAAAAGTCGGGCCCCATCTCGACGCAACGAAACTAACTCGTGTCGAGAATTAGTTGCTAATGAGATTACGAGAGACAAATATCGTGACGCAGTGATTAACAATTTTAATCAGACTCCGATTAAGAAACACAAAAAAAAACCATGAAAGACAGAAAACAAAACTAAATTATATATACATTTAAAATAGATAAACAAAAGTCCGCTATGACACCGTCTAATCTCTAAACAAATAGAAATAGTAATTTTACAGAAATGCAGCCCAAGGCCAAAGAGATCTAGTTTATTTTTTAATTGATTACCTGATAATGAGTCTTCGCTAACGTGGATATCGTTAATGCGCGTGGTGATGGTAACTCTTAAGTCTAACCCTAACTCTAACCTAATCTTAAGACGAACGTTAATCCAAGCCTTGACCTCATCCCGACTCTAACCGCAATCTTAACACTAACCCTAACATTAAAACAAACCGCAATAAGTCTTAACCCTAACCTTAACCCTAACCCTAACCCTATCCTTAACCCTAACCCTAACCCTAACCCTAACCCTAACCCTAACAGTTAAATCCTAAGGCTATTTTTACCTTAACCCTTAATCTAAACCTGAATTCCTATAACTGCAGTCATCGAATCGCCTATTTAAAACATCTTCTAAAAATGAACCTCAAGTTCTCATACTTTTTCCTTATAGTCCCATTACTTATTATCTCACGGTCTAGTTTACATTAGGTGACAATCAATGTTCCCTTTCAGCTTTGAGCATCCGCGCAGCAAATTTTTATAAAAATACATTCGAACAGATACGCTGCACTCTGCAAAGTAAAACTTTGCACACAACTTTATGATTTTGCACACGAACCAGCAGACCTTAGAGGGAACATTGGTGACAATGGGCGAAATATTTAAAGACCTGGGATATTAATTAAATGCGTTCTCTCAAGCAGTCCCTCAACTATATTCATTTTCCAAAAGATAAAGCGGGATTTTTTTAAAAATACCAAGTACTCCTCCCCTACTTCCAATCCCTCATCATTGACATGTTGTACAGTAAACCATGACAACAATACTGGTCCTATCTCACCAGAGGTCCAAATGTCAAAACACGCCCTATGCTGTCACCTGACTCAGTCAACTTTCTAGCGCTCAAACTGGAGACTTATCCACATGACTCGTTTCAATCAACATGTGACTTATTTTTTTTTTAAACTCGACATATGACTTAGTTTCAGTCAATGTATGACTTAGTTTTAGTCAAAGGATGACTTAGTTTCAGTCAATGTATCACTTGGTTCCAGTCAATGTATGACTTGGTTCCAGTCAATGTATGACTTGGTTCCAGTCAATGTATGACTTGGTTCCAGTCAAAGTATGACTTGGTTCCAGTCAATGTATGACTTAGTTTCAGTCAATGTATGGCTTAGTTTCAACAAGTATGACTTGGTTCCAGTCAACGTATGACTTAGTTTTCGGTCAATGTGACTGGCGAATCAAATGTGTGTTTCATGTTGACCACCAGCGCCATCAAAATGATGACACTAATATAGTTTTATTGAAATAGAGTTAGAATGAAATTGAACAACATACATGAATATTTCACTATATAACCGAAGTGTGAATAGCAGGAGTCAGAGGTGTGACTAGCAGGGGGCAGAGGTGTGACTAGCAGAGGGCAGAGGTGTGACTAGCAGAGGGCAGAGGTGTGACTAGCAGGGGGCAGAGGCGTGACTAGCAGGGGGCAGAGGCGTGACTAGCAGGGGGCAGAGGTGTGACTAGCAGGGGGCAGAGGTGTGACTAGCAGGGGGCAGAGGAGTGACTAGCAGGGGGCAGAGGTGTGACTAGCAGGGGGCAGAGGTGTGACTAGCAGGGGGCAGAGGTGTGACTAGCAGGGGGCAGAGGTGTGACTAGCAGGGGGCAGAGGTGTGACTAGCAGGGGGCAGAGGTGTGACTAGCAGGGGACTGAAGTGTGACTAGCGTGAGGGCAGAGTTGTGACTGGCAAGAGGTGTTACTAGAAGGGGGCAGAGGTGTGACTAGTAAGAGGTTGCAATCGTTTCGTCAAAAGTGTGACCTCATTAATATACCCCTCCCCCAACCATGCTAAAGGGTTCTCACAACATTACAAATATTACCAAAAAATGGCTTGATATCTCCGACCCCATTTAACATACAAACAAATTTTTTTAAACTTGTAAACCGACCACTGGCAACACAACAGCGTAGCTTGTTAAAGGGGAACACTTCGGGTCGGGGAGAGGGAGGAGGTTGTGGGGGAGAAGGACAGAACACAAAGCCATTTTTGTAGTGATTAGATCTTTCCTTCTCACGTCTGACTGGCGTCCGAGTAAACAAACAGGACAGAAAACAAATACGCTGCCCGGACAGAAAGCAAATCTTGTGAGGCGCTCAAGCCAGAGAAAATAAATCTGAGCCTGATACAGGGGCAGAAATACGGTGAGCGAAATGGAACTGGTGGGAATGTTACACAGCAATGAAGCGGATTAGGAATGAATGAGTGAATACGGAATTGTGGGAATGTTACACAGCAATGAAGCGGATTAGGAATGAATGAGTGAAAATGGAATTTGTGGGAATGTTACACAGCAATGAAGCAGATTAGGAATGAATGAGTGAATACGGAATTGTGGGAATGAATCAGTTTTATGCTCATTTCTCGACAGACTGCTACAGGTATGTTCATTTCTCGACAGACTGCTACCGGTATGTTCATTTCTCGACAGACTGCTACCGGTATGTTCATTTCTCGACAAACTGCTACCGGTATTTTCATTTCTCGACAGACTGCTACCGGTATGTTCATTTCTCGACAGACTGCTACCGGTATGTTCAATTCTCGACAGACTGCTACCGGTATGTTCATTTCTCGACAGACTGCTACCGGTATGTTCAATTCTCGACAGATTGCTACCGGTATGTTCATTTCTCGACAGACTGCTACCGGTATGTTCAATTCTCGACAGACTGCTACCGGTATGTTCATTTCTCGACAGACTGCTACCGGTATGTTCAATTCTCGACAGATTGCTACCGGTATGTTCAATTCTCGACAGATTGCTACCGGTATGTTCAATTCTCGACAGATTGCTACCGGTATGTTCAATTCTCGACAGATTGCTACCGGTATGTTCAATTCTCGACAGACTGCTACCGGTATGTTCATTTCTCGACAGACTGCTACCGGTATGTTCAATTCTCGACAGATTGCTACCGGTATGTTCAATTCTCGACAGACTGCTACCGGTACACCTATATTTTCTTTGTGAGACATATTTAATATTTGAGTCAGCTTTAATTTTTTTAAACAATTTTAATTTAAAATTTCTGATTCAGAATCTGAACGAGGTGCCGATAAAAACTTAGGGAAGTGGAAGAAGAAGACGAAAGATTCTGATAATAAAATTCGATTGTGCAATATTGATGCTCGAGAGCGCGGCGGGCTGTAGCTTGTTGTTTTATTGTAATACAGAATGAAATCAAGCATCACTGTTCAGAAATCAGGGCAAAAACCTACAGGGTTTGACACTAATAAATTTAGGTGTTATACAACAGAGACGCGTTGGACCAGGTGTCGGTAAAAGGGGCTACTGACCAGTTAACTATGTTAAATTAGGACGTGCTGTTGAGTTGGCAGGACGTAACACGTCACACCGTGCAGTTGGGCTAGCTCACGTGGAGCTACGCCTGCTGGACGGACTTAAAGGAGGCTTAGGACAGATCAGACTAATCCTGTCCCTTGCCTGGTTGAGGACAGCCCTCCTACTAGAGACACAAACGCACACAAGGATACACACACACACACGGTAACACTGACACGCGGGTACACACACACGTGATCCCTCGCGTGCAGTGGATGATAAGGAATAGAAACGATGTTCAGCAAGAATGCATGTAATGGCGGAAGGGGGGGGGCGCACTGTTGAAAGGGGCCGCCCCTGCTGGCACGATATCTCCACGACCTTGTCAACACGTATTAACCCATCAATACCTGAGCTCCAAACTCATTCATCATCTGGTCACGATGACCCTTCACCAATATCAAATCGTTTCACCACAGATGTCAATAACCTGCGATCTGTGTGCTGACGTCATCATGGGATACATGCCGGCCATATTTGTACCCTTGTGTATTGTGATCATACACCTGAACACTGGGACATAGGGAACACCGTTTAGCATATGGTCTGGCACCTGCGGCTCACTAAAACGTTTATTCCGGCACGCCAGACCTTCCAACAACTGGACTATAACTGCGCAAATCGGGAATATTTATCTGCAAAAGACTTTGAGCATGAATAGAATTGTCAAACTGGCGTAATAATAATCCATCCATACATCCATCCATCTCTGTGGTGCTACAGTCCATGTCCTAAGGGCTGCCTCGCCCCTTCCTTCCACTAGGACCATCCATCCATCCATCCCTGTGGCGCTACAGCCCATGTCCTTTGGCCTACCTCACCACTTCCTTCCACTAGGACCATCCATCCCTGTGGTGCTACAGTCCATGTCCTTTGGCCTGCCTCACCACTTCCTTACACCAGGACCATCCATCCATCCATCCACCCCTGTGGTGCTAAAGTCCATGTCCTTTGGCCTACCTCACCACTTCCTTCCACTAGGACCATCCATCCATCCATCCATCTCTGTGGTGCTACAGTCCATGTCCTTTGGCCTGCCTCAACCCTTTCCTTCCACTAGGACCATCCATCCATCCATCCCTGCTACGCTACAGCACATGTAGGGATTTGGCCTGCCTCACCACTTCCTTCCACTCAGACCTAACAGGTGCTTTTCTTTTCCAAGCTTGGATTCCCAGTTGTTGTGCATCTCTTTCCACATCATCCATCCATCTAAGCCTTGTTCTTACTTTGAGCCGTTTTCCTCTGTTGTTTTGGTGAAAGTGTCCTGTACAGCGTAGCCTACCATTTTAAACAAAATTTCTTCTACTATCGTGGGATCCTGATATAGACTATACATTTCCTTTTTGGTTCGTATTCTCCATCCATATTCATCCTTTGTTGGTCGATATATTTTCGGGATAACTTTTCCCTCCCACGTGTTTAATAGTTTTTCAATAATAATCGCGGTGAAAAGTTGTCAAACTGTCGTAATAATAATCACAAATATTTCAAAAATTATCTAAATACTTATTTTTGAAGTCCATCATCAATTATAACATATATATTAAAACTAGACCTTTAGACAGTTATAATATGTTCTTAAAACTAGACCTTTAGACAATTATAACATGTATATTAAAACTAGACCTTTAGACAGTTATGATATGTATATTAAAACTAGACCTTTAGACAGTTATAATATGTAAATTAAAACTAGACCTTTAGATATCCAGAAAATTATCATGCAGCCATCTGCACACAGAATATGGTTTCCCATTAGGTAACTCAGGCTCACAACATAATCTCCCATGAAACAGTAAGCCAAAAATAGTGTATGAGGAAATACAAACAAACCCTTTACCGACAATTTAAAAATCCAAGTCAAGAGCTTGGACAGTCGTCTGCAGAGCAGTTTTACCTTGTGCAGGCGTCTGCTGCAGAATGAACAGTTTTTACCTTGAAACAAAACAAGTCTACAACTCGGGCTTCTTTTTCGTTTCCAATGAGGTTTTCCCCTTCTGACAGGACATGAAATAAATGCATCTTAGATTCTAAAGTGTTCAGCGTTGTATGTTAAATCAATAGTTGATACAGTACACAGAACGTGGTGATGATACCATCACAATGTTGGTCACATCACTTGCCAATTATGCCATCCTAGTCGTTGTCATCTATGTCACATCACTTGCCAATTATACATTCCAAGCATATGTTACAGCAGTTGTCAATACTACTCTATAGTGGATATTACAGTTTTTTTTCCAATTATATCATCCTAGTGTATGTCACTGCACTTGTCTATGATATCATCCTAGTGTATGTCACAGGCGCTTGTCAATGATATCATCCTAGTGTATGTCACTGCACTTGTCAATGATATCATCCTAGTCTATGTCACTGCACTTGTCAATGATATCATCCTAGTGTATGTCACAGGCGCTTGTCAATGATATCATCCTAGTGTATGTCACAGGCGCTTGTCAATGATATCATCCTAGTGTATGTCACTGCACTTGTCAATAATACCATCCTAGTGTATGTCACTGCACTTGTCAATGATATCATCCTAGTGTATGTCACTGCACTTGTCAATGATATCATCCTAGTGTATGCCACGGCACTTGTCAATGATACCATCCTAGTGTATGTCACTGCACTTGTCAATGATATCATCCTAGTGTATGTCACTGCACTTGTCAATGATATCATCCTAGTGTATGTCATTGCACTTGTCAATGATACCATCCTAGTGTATGCCACGGCACTTGTCAATGATACCATCCTAGTGTATGTCACTGTACTTGTCAATGATACCATCTTAGTGTATGCCACGGCACTTGTCAATGATACCATCCTAGTGTATGTCACTGCACTTGTCAATGATACCATCCTAGTGTATGTCATTGCACTTGTCAATGATATCATCCTAGAATAAATCATTCGACCCGATCAGTGATACCATCTATCCCATTCAGTATGACTAACAAAGGGCGCCAAAGCTCACTGTCTAATAAAGGGCGCCATAGCTCACATCACTTGTCAATGAGTAATTAAAAACTCAATAGTACCAGAAACCGAATCAATGAGAAAATGTCCCTTGGATATCGCCATTGTTTTGATATGATTCCCTGTTAAATTTGTAGTCTGCTGGGATCTATATTCTGAAGACCAGGCTTTCTCATCCTTCTCAACACTTGTGCCCCCCCCCCCCCATTTTAAATATTCTTTACCGCCATGGCTAACCACCCTGTTATTATATAACATTATATATTTTATTTATACAAATTTATTATTCGTAGGCACTAAGGAATATGCCCCCAAGTTGGGAACCGCTGCTGTTAACACCAATCTGATCTGACCTTGAAATCACTAAATTGACATGATCAAACAAGAACTTCACATAATCTTCATTCGTAACTTCAGCAGACTTGATGTGGGACAAATTGACCCAGTCTAAGTCACTTACAAATTGGAGTGAATGTTTATTATATCAGCGGAAAGAAACACTAGTATTCTCCTATAATTTAGATACCCCCCCCCCCCTTCCGACGTATAAAACAACCTCTGCATTACGTCCTATCACAGGGTCAAGTGTCAGGTCGTGTGATGTAAGTTTTTATATCATCTTTCCCTGATTTTCACATCATCGTTATTAGTGACCAGGAATTTAGCTTGGCAACCAGGAATAAATAAAGATTATTTTTTTTAAAATATATATTAATTAAGCCCAAATCTATCAAAGATTACACTCATGAGGCTGAAGTGATTACTGGTGCCCTCAATCCTAAAAAAAGTTCTATTACATGTGGCCCTGGTTTTCGGACTAGCCGCCCAGCTCGTGAAATCAATATTGAATGAGTGCCCCAGAGCCGCACCGCTCGCGTTCATCTACCTCCAAGCATTGATCAATGGATTTGGGGACCGGTTTCACAGGGAATTCCCGTATTCCATCAAGGGACGGCACGCCATGATTTAACTTGGAGGGTAATGGCGCGAGCTAACCCATGACGTGGACGGGTTCAAATCGGGTGCAAGAGGGTTTAGGGGGAAGGCAGTAGGTTTGGGGGGTGGGGGGGGTGCTGAGGAAAGGGTGGAAGTATATGAACGTGAAGGGAGTGCAGAACATGGGTAGGTTTCGATTGGGGGGGGGGGGGGGGCAATAGGAATTGGATTGGTGACGACAGGTGAAAGATGGATGTGGTGAGCTACGAGGAGTGAGTGATCCAGAGGAACGTTTTTGTACAGGTCAATGTGTTGTTTCGCTCAATGTTTTTCTTTGTCACTGTAGCAGCATGTTTATGAGTGTTTAGTAATAACAGGGCAGAGAGGTGTGTGTGTGAAAGAGAGACAGAGAGAGACTAGCAGATATCAGACAAAGAGAGAGAGGGGGAGAGAGACTGGCAGATAGAAGACAGAGAGAGGGGGAGAGAGAGACGGGGAGAGAGAGAGAAGAATATAAATAGTAGATAGCAGACAGACAGAGTGAAAGAGGTGGGAGAGAGAGAGACTAGCAGATAGAAGACAGAGAGAGTGAGAGAGAGTGAATCTAGCAGACGGAGAGACCGGGAAATGCAGATAGCAGACAGAGAGAGAGGGGAGAAGGAGAGTATGAGAGAGGGAGGGAGGGAAAGAGGAGGAAGGGAGGGGAAGAGGGAGAGAGAAGGGACAGAGAGAGGGGAGAGAATGGCGAGCCGAGATTCAGTGTTAGATAAATCATTTGGTTTTATGAATCCATGTCTTTTATGTTTGAAACAAGCAGAGGCGGACCTAGGGGATTGTAGTGGAGGCGACCGCCCGGAGCGACACTTTTGGAGTTTATGAATAACATCTATAAAATATGCGAGTGTTGGGGTGCACTTTTGGTATTTCCCCCCTATCCACCCCCCCGTGAGGCATTAAGTCAAGATATAGCCACTGTGTAAACAAGTGATTTAAACAGTCGCTTCAATCTGATCAAATATCTTGTGATCAAATATCTTGTGATCAAATATATTGTGATCAAATATCTTGTGATCAAATATCTTGTGATCAAATATCTTGTGATCACATGCAAAGCATCGCTCCCAATGACTAACAGTTACTCAAAAGTATCATTAAAAGATAGCCAAGGGACATAACTGTATGTTAAAAATCATCACTCACCGTACGAGTTGTCTCTGACGACAAGCCGTCTCTTTTTTTCATGCATTTTCCCCTCCTTTATGTTGTCCTCTCACAGTCAATATTCGTCACTCCTTCTCTGGATGTTTTCTCAACCTTCTCTTTTACTCCTTCTCTTTTACTCCTCCTACTGTGTTGAGCGCTCTGCAGATCTGTACTGAATGAATCCTGAGTATGTTATATTATCTCAAAATTCCCTAGTTGATGGGCTCAACTCACAAATCTACACAAAATTTTCTAAATTTTTGTTGATCTCCGTTCATAAGAAGCCGTCAGTTGTCCTACTGTCAGGACATCCTTAATGTAAGCAGGTTGTAATGTTGGAACAGTGCTACCCTCCGACGTTCAGAAGCAGAACAAATAGGTAGCAGGCATGAAGTTTTGACTTCGTGAAGTGGCCACAAAAAACACTTGACGTCATTGAGTTAGCTAACGGCCATCCTTTGAAATCTGCAGAGGGGGAAAAAAATTAACGTCAATTTTGGTTAACAACACTTTAAAAAAAATAATTAAGAACCATAACTCCCAACGAAAGATGTGATCGTTCTAGATGAGTTATCTTTGTTCTTGTTTTTATTTTTTTTTTCAAATGTACATAATGTTAAAAGGCCAATGTAACATCACGTGACTCATGAGTTCCCTCCCAAGAATGCACGTCTCTCTCCCCCCCCCCCCCACCACTTTTTTTTTCCAAAATTATTTGTGGGAACACTTAAAATTTTGATGTTTTTAAAAACACATAATCGTTATAGCTGATATGTACATAATATTCAACATTCTGAAAAACAAAATCCAAAAATGACCACTAAATTATTTAACACCGTCATAAAAACAATCACAACAAAATTCATAACAACAATCATAACCATTACAGTAACAATCATAACCACAATCATACCAATTGATTGTAGCAAAAAATATATACACTGACGGGCAGGATATAAAAAAAAAGATGTGAACCATAAAAGTTGAAAGTTGAATTTATTTGGACGTAATACGCCACAACACTTGTTGAACTGGATACCGCTGTGGTGTGTCCAGTGTGGGTGTGGTGTGACCAGTGTGGGTGTGGTATGACCAGTGTTGAACTGGATACCGCTGTGGTATGTCCCGTGTGGGTGTGGTGTGACCAGTGTGGGTGTGGTATGACCAGTGTTGAACTCGATACCGCTGTGGTATGTCCAGTATGGGTGTGGTGTGACCAGTGTGGGTGTGGTATGACCAGTGTTGAACTCGATACCGCTGTGGTATGTCCAGTGTGGGTGTGACCAGTGTGGGTGTGGTATGACCAGTGTTGAACTCGATACCGCTGTGGTATGTCCAGTGTGGGTGTGGTATGACCAGTGTTGAACTCGATACCGCTGTGGTATGTCCAGTGTGGGTGTGGTATGACCAGTGTTGAATTCGATACCGCTGTGGTATGTCCAGTGTGGGTGTGGTGTGACCAGTGTGGGTGTGGTATGACCAGTGTTGAACTGGATAGCTCTGTGGTATGACCAGTGTTGAACTGGATAGCTCTGTGGTATGACCAGTGTTGAACTGGATAGCTCTGTGGTATGACCAGTGTTGAACTGGATAGCTCTGTGGTATGACCAGTGTTGAACTGGATAGCTCTGTGGTATGACCAGTATTGAACTGGATAGCTCTGTGGTGTTACCAGTGTTGAACTGGATAGCTCTGTGGTGTTACCAGTGTTGAACTGGATAGCTCTGTGGTGTTACCAGTGTTGAACTGGATAGCTCTGTGGTGTTACCAGTGTTGAACTGGATAGCTCTCTGGTGTTACCAGTGTTGAACTGGATAGCTCTGTGGTGTTACCAGTGTTAAACTGGATAGCGCTGTGGTGTTACCAGTGTTGAACTGGATAGCTCTGTGGTATGACCAGTGTTGAACTGGATAGCGCTGTGGTATGACCAGTGTTGAACTGGATAGCGCTGTGGTTTCACCAGTGTTGAACTGGATAGCGCTGTGGTGTTACCAGTGTTGAACTGGATAGCTCTGTGGTATGACCAGTGTTGAACTGGATAGCTCTGTGGTATGACCAGTGTTGAACTCGATAGCTCTGTGGTATGACCAGTGTTGAACTCGATAGCTCTGTGGTATGACCAGTGTTGAACTCGATAGCTCTGTAGTATGACCAGTGTGGGTGTGGTGTGACTAGTGTGGGTGTGGTGTGACCAGTGTGGGTGTGGTGTGACCAGTGTGGGTGTGGTGTGACCAGTGTGGGTGTGGTGTGACCAGTACGGGTGTGGTATGACCAGTGCGGGTGTGGTATGACCAGTATGGGTGTGGTATGACCGGTGTGGGTGTGGTATGACCAGTGTGGGTTATAAGCAGACCTGTTTACCTCAAACTTCTAAAATCGTACAATATCGACTCAAACTCGTACAATACAGTATCTTAATAGTAAATACATGTAAATAAAAATACAGCCCACATTATGTCTATGATAACTGTTCGTATAGCGTGTTCAGTGTAATCGAGTTAAGTTGGCATCAACAAATGGAACGCGCCGCCGTAAGAGATAATTATGTCATAAAATTAGGTCATACAAAGCAAACAAACGCAAAGAGGGGCCATCTATATAGCACGTTCCGGTACCCATCAAAGTCAAATTATGTAACTCCCTCCCCCTTGTTGAACGCGTACCTTTTTAAGCCCCCCCCCCCTTAACAATATAATAATAAAAAATTAGCAAAATCCATTATAGGGCCAAGATTATGATGTTACTATTGTTACAGTAAACAAAATGTGACACGGGTTTTCACCCCAAGTGATTAAGTCAGACCTGGCTCGAAAATCGTCTTTAGAAAGAAACTTATTTCGAATTGTACTTGTAAGAATTTCAAACAGGGAGCCTGGTGAAAAAATAATAAGGCCCCACCTCCCCATCAGCATCAGTGCGTACATACTATATAGAAGGATGGTCCCAACTTAAAAATTTTTTTACAACCAATCGTTTTCCTTGGTCCATTCACTGCCAGATCTTTTTTTAGAAAGGGCTAAAACTTTCAAACCGAAGGTTTTTTTTTATTATTGTTTTTATTTTATTTGTTATCGGAAAAAAAATAATAAAAATTTCACCCGGTCTATGAAATCGTAGTTTTGTCGGGTCTCGGCGTACAATCGTAAAAAAACATGTAAAAATCGTACATTGTACGCCAAAATCGTAAAAGTAAACAGGTCTGTTTTAAGGAAAGAGAAGACGATGGGCATTAGCAGTGGGAGAGGGAGTACAGGGGTTGGGAGTGAGTCTGTACAATGGGTAGGAGTGAGTGTGTACAGTGGGTAGGAGTGAGTGTGTACAACGGGTAGGAGTGAGTGTGTTCAACGGGTAGTAGTGAGTGTGTACAACGGGTAGGAGTGAGTGTGTACAACGGGTAGGGGTGAGTGTGTAAAACGGGTAGGAGTGAGTGTGTACAACGGGTAGGGGTGAGTGTGTAAAACGGGTAGGAGTGAGTGTGTACGACGGGTAGGAGCGAGTGTGTACAATGGGTAGGAGTGGGGGGTACAATGGGTAGGAGTGAGATTGTAAAATGGGTAGGAGTAAGTGTGCACAATAGGTATGAGTGAGAATGTACAATGGTTATAAGTGAGGTGTGCAGTTGGTAAGAGTGAGGGTGTACAATGTGTGATGGGGTGTGGGGTAAGTAATCGATCACAAGATGTGTTCACCCTCCCACCCCATTTTTTTCATCACATAAATGAATTTTTTCTTCAAGCAGCGTTCACTGCTTCGCATATTTCCCCAAACGTTGATGGTCTTCTGTCGTCTGTTCAGTGAGTGTCCAAGGTACAGCAAAGGAGTCGCCCCTTGGGGCTGTGTATACAAGTCTGAATGTCTGCCTAATCGGGCGAATACAACTCTGAATGTCTGTCTAGACGGGTGAATACAAGTCTGAATGTCTGTCTAGACGGGTGAATACAAGTCTGAATGTCTGTCTAGACGGGCGAATACAACTCTGAATGTCTGCCTAGACGGGCGAATAAAACTCTGAATGTCTGTCTAGACGGGCGAATAAAACTCTGAATGTCTGCCTAGACGGGCGAATAAAACTCTGAATGTCTGTCTAGACGGGCGAATACAACTCAGAATGTCTTGGAAGGGCCTCTACGACAGATGGCTTGGATGCGTTGCAATAAACAGATAGCGTTGATTGGCTCCTGTAAGTTATAAGATATATTTGGACTAAATTAGCGAATCTGGTAACAAGACAGGAGTAGGCCTCGATATGAATAATTTGACGTTTGACTGCTTGCAAAGTTGGCATATTAATTTTTTTATTTTTTTTACAAAACCAAAAAATTCAGCCATGTGCCTTAAATAGAGATTTATTTTAGACTGCTGAAACGACAATCTCTGCGGATCATTCGGGAATGAATATCATTTTGACTGCATAACACAACTGAAATGTGATGCCATGTAGATGACCTTATATGGCATTCCACGTTTAGTTTTAACGAAGTCTTTTCCCCCAGCCTGACGCTCCGGTAATGGCTTATCGGAGTTACCCGCGGCGAAATAATGGCGCCATTATTGTCATCCACTTCCTCCATTTCCCCGCCGAGGGGCGATCACTCAATGTAAGATGGCCGGGAATAGCCACATAAAACTGCCCCCTATGCCGGAGTTATATCCCTGGGCACTTGTGTACAGCCACTTGGACTTGGTTCACGTCTGCTCTTTTCTCCACCATTCCAAGGAATGATTGCAACAGGAGTTGTCGCCGATGTCAATGTTTTCCAGCTCCGGAGAGCTTCCTAAACACAACAAATATATAACAAGTATCATTTGAAATCGAAAAAATAAATATGTTATCCACTGCTCTGTTGGGCTTAGCGCAATATTAAATATTGTAAACGGGGCCAGTGGCGCATCTCAAAAAATGGGGGAAGTGTGGGGGTGGAACTGACTATGGGCTAAAATTGATAGAGCGCATAAATTTGTACAAAGCTGATATTGAACCGGGACAAAATGTTTAAACCGAAAGCGGCACCGGGACGAACTCAGCCACACCAGTACGTACGGTAGGGCTACCTAATACCTCCCCCCCACGCACACACATACACACATACACTCACGTACACACACACTCACCCTGACAACCGCGTAGGATGCTCAGTTGTCGAGACTCTGGAAGCGCTGTACACTTCTCTCTGATCTAAAACAGAATATTGGCCGATTCTCTTGGGACTTCAAGAAAGGGAGGCTCGACAGCGGGGAAAAGGGATGAGCGATAAAAGGCTATTTTAGTACCTTAAGTAATCTTTTGATCGACTCCTCACATTCTCTAGACGTCTGTGTGTGTGTGTGTTGCGTATGTGTGAGTGAGTGAGTGCGCCTCTCAGGCATCGAGCCCATAATATTTATGTGTCGGGGAGGGGGGGAGTGGGCATGGATAGCACCCATGAGCCTGTGCACACACGCCCCCAACGTCAGTCTTACACCGGACAAAGAACTGCCAGATAATGTGTAACAAGGTTGCGATGACTTTAGCGGTGGTTATGGCAGCAAAAGTCAACTAAATATTACAGAATTAGTTAGTTCACTTCATTTTATTTAGCTTACATTGCCCTCCATTTTCAACAAATATTTTGTTGATTTGTTCCGCAGCTTTCATCCAATTTCAAGACTTAGTCAAAACGACAGGGAAATAGACCAGGATGCAGTAGATGACCAGCAGTTTAGGGTGTTGTGTAAGTGTTCCGGGTTTATGGGGATTGGTTAACCTTGGTTGGAAACTTCATATAAGGGGAGGCAAATTTTAAAATCATGCCCGGAGATGGAGTCCCGTAGGCCGTATGACTTTTACACAATGAAAATGTTGACAGCTCCTGCGACGTAGAAAGCTTAAGAGAGCACAGTGAAACACACACCCAAACTGCTGGTTATCTACTGCATCCTGGTCTATGTCCCCAGTCGTCTTGGCTAAGTCTTGCCATTGGAAGAAATAGGCAAGGACAAGAGAGTGGGGCTGGCGTACTGAGCAACTCCCGCCTCACTTTAAACTAAATACAGCTCAAGTCAAGGCTACTACTCAGGTCGAAGAATAACGTTGGTCACCTCCGCGTGCGGAGGACGAACAACAAGTGTCCACAATGTATTTCCAGCACGTGGTATTGTTTACGTGCCCACCAGATATTCCCAGTAAGGGGTAGTGTGAACGTTTCCGGAAGGTGTTTCTAGTACAGGTTATTATGTAAATACCCTTAAGGTAAACACGATAACGTTTACACATTGACTGATTTGTTTACAGCTGCTCCCAACGAGCTTTCATAGCATCATTATAGTTTGTTGAATTTTTATTTAAAAAATCAACACAGATTAAAAGGAATGCGGCATATTATGTCACGATATAAACATTAGGATACTTCTATTACGATATTACGTTACGATACCTACATCACGATATTAGCATTACGATACCTACATCACGATATTAGCATTACGATACCTACATCACGATATTAGCATTACGATACCTACATCACGATATTAACGTTTCGATACCTACATCACAATATTAACGTCACGATACCTACATCACAATATTAACGTTACGATACCTACATCACGATATTAACGTTACGATACCTACATCACGATATTAACGTTACGATACCTACATCACGATATTAACGTTACGATACCTACATCACGATATTAACGTTACGATACCTACATCACGATATTAACCTCGAGTTTCCTTGTTGTTTTAATATGTCTGCAGTATCTTCTGTTTTAATACCCCAGTCATTGGTCACAGTATTTCTTTGGTATCGTCCCTTTTTCCTTTGCATCGTCTATTTGTCCGTGGTATCGTCTTTTTGCCACTGGTATCGTCTATTTGTCCGTGGTATCGTCTATTTTGCCCCTGGTATCGTCTCTTTGTCCGTGGTATCGTCAATTTTGTCCATGGTATGGTCTGTTTGTCAGTAATATCGTCTCTTTTGTCCCTTCTATCCTCTATTGTCCATGGTATCGACTCTTTTGTCCGTGGTATCGTCTCTTTTGTCTCATGTATCGTCTATTTGTCCGTGTATCGTCTTTTTCTCCCCTGGTATCGTCTGATCCCCGACTCGTGCTCATCACAAAAGACCCATGTCCGTGTGTTTACGTCTTCAGTAGTCCCGCGTCTGATTCCGGGGGCATGTTCCGTGAATGCACTCAAGTGCTGACGTGAGCATGCATGTCAGTTGGACTGTTCGTCTGCTACACAGATGGGCCTTTCTTTCGTGTAACAGGTGAAAGATATTGTCATTTGTAAAGAATGAGTTTTGAGTAATTGGCCATGAAAAGAGTGGTTTCATATTGGTAGACTGTACAACATCGTAGATTTCCTCATCAAAAACTGAACACTGCTTTACTACAATAATGAAATGTGTTTTAACTTTAACACAACCAACACGCATAGATGTGAATTTTATTCGGCCTGGCGAAAAAAATTATTCTAACAGCGCGTGACTCTCCTGGCCAATAACGTTTGTTTACATACATTAGAAGATACCCTTGCGTGAAGACATGAAACGAAATTGTAAGAAGGGGTCCCATCTATCCTTTTTTTTTTTCGAGAGCTAACGAAGTTAATTTATATAGAACTACTTAATAGACAATAAAAAGATATTCTAAATCCGTACGCTAGTTCAGTGTTATATTACTTCTCAAACTGTCACACACGACAACTTTCTGTTACTGTCACACACGACAACTCTCTTTCACTGCCACACACGACAACTTTCTGTCACTGTCGCACACGACAATAGGATGTGTGCCCATACGCCACAAACAATAATTTCCCTGTCATTGAAAGACGGATGGCCACACGACAGGAATAAAACTTAGTAATAGCAACGTGTCCCCATGCTTAAGGTATCGGCTTTGGTGTACACTATTTGTAACGTTGCTGATATAACCTTCTGTAACCATGTGTTATGTGAAGGATTGTTACAACGTTAACTAATTCTGTACTATGATATATGGCCTGTGGCTACTTATACTTATTGAAGAACTGAATAAATCCAACTGAATAATTCACACGGTACTTTATTACATGATAAATGATAAAATAAATCCTTGGCGTTGGTACATCCTTGTAACTGACAAAGTTACAGTGTAAAGAATATAACACACTTTGAATATCCTTCTATCCGCAAATTAACATCATAGTAAAATTTAACATGTCGTCCATCCTCTCAGACAAATTCGTGCACAGTCTCACTACCCAGAAAATCAGGAGTTCTCCCTCCGCTACCAAAAACTAGTTCCTGCTTTTTCTCGTGATATAATTCCTTATTGTCAGATCCCTACGCCATCGTGAGGTAGGAATAAATAGTATTGTCATATGACAGATCAAGGTTAACTTGTGTTACACTATTCCTTGCACTGTCGATCTTGTAAACATCAAACTCCAAACAGTTCAACCAACTGTTCCTCTAAAGTGCGTGGAACTTTGTGACATCGACATCTAAAATTTCGATTAGTTAGGGTGACATCAAATTTTAATGGGAAAGTAATCCTTGAATGGATCTTAACTATTCCTTCTGTGAATTTTTACGTGTTTTGTGACCCGCATTATAAGTGGTCTTTGTTCGTTGCATGGATTGCCAGCACCAGGCAACCGTTTCCCACACCAGGCAACAGTTCAAAGATTGCCCACACCAGGCAACAGTTCAAAGATTTCCCACGCCAGGCAACAGTTCAAAGATTGCCCACACCATGCAACAGTTCAATTGTTGCGCTATTTTGCAACTAAAAAACTAAAATGCTGCTAAACCTTTACAAAAAACTGGTAGTTAATGTTGAAAAACAAGATACTAACTGATTGAAAAACAACATACTAACTGATTGTAAAACAACATACTAACTGATTGTAAAACAACATACTAACTGAAGTAATATCTGATAAACGGGAAGTGTTCGGCTCCGCCAAATGAATCCCAGTGTGGATTACAGAGTCCCTCCCCCCCTCCCAATGGGAATTATAGAGTACCTTTCCCCCCCCCCACCACCCAATGGGAATTATAGAGTACCGGTGTAAATAAGGGAGTTCCCACTGCGAAGTATTGTGTACCCGTATGATATTCACCAAGTCCGTGTCCCATTTTGACACAAGTGACCCACGGACATCCATTAAGGTCGTGTCCCACTTTGTCACAAGTGACCAGCTTCCTTCCAGACCCCTCCACTCTCCACCCCCATCACACTTCACCCAACCCCGAGCCGGGAGATTTCGACCATCTAGTACTCCAACTAGACTGAATTGATTTCCAGAAGTGGTCAAGTAAAAATGGTGTAGACTGGGGTGTTCTTTCCAAACCCTTGCCCCCCAACCACTCCTAACACACACACACACCCGTATGACATCAAGGATAAATTTAATCGCTACTAAGCGCATGAAAAAGCCAATCTGTGTTACATCAAGTTAAGCTGATCCCGTTCTATTTTTAAATCCAGTATTTGTCGCTTTTTACAGAAGAATTCAATGAAGGAATATCGAATTGCTTTTCTCCCTTCAGTCGGCTCATGATTTATTTAAAGTGAAACTCCTCGAGCTAGTGTGGAAAATTGATCGACGGAAATTTCATCGAACGGAAATTTGGTCGAATCGTTTTTTTTTATTTACACGTTAAAATTTTGCGTCAAATTTCTTTTTGAACGCATTATTTTGTTTTACTAAATAGTATAGTTCGTTCAAAAAGAAATTTGACGAAAATTTTAACGTCTCGACTGAAAAAAAGATTCGACCAAATTTCCGTTCGATCAAATTACCGTCGATCAATTTTCAGTCGACGAAATTTCTTTCGATCAAATTTCCGGTAACCGGTTCCGCCCACCCCTGTATTTTGTCCCAGGCCTGTTCAACAATTAGACACAGCGCGAGAGACTCTTATTTCGTCACCCGTGTACACAGATGCATCACACTCCACAAAGAAATGCTAGTAGAGGGAAAGTCTTTTTTGAACACATCAGGTAACAATCTGTGAACAAAGCCATGAACGCGATGGAACCGCACATTGGACTATGAACTCTTTTCACTAACAACTCTAGTATTTAGTCTATATTTCTGACACCCTCTATTTATTTTTAACGATAATTTTTGTTCAGGGCGAATCAAAGACTATACGTATCTTTCTCAGGACGAATCAAAGACTAAACATATTGTTTTCAGAACAAAACAAAGACAATGCATCTTTCTCAAGACGAATCAAAGACTATACATACCCCGTAACCTACTCAGGGAGAATCAAAGACTATACATGTCTTTCTCAAGACGAATCAAAGACTATACATACCCTACTCAGGGAGAATCAAAGACTATACATGTCATTCTCAGGACGAATCAAAGACTATACATACCCTACTCAGGGAGAATCAAAGACTATACATACCCTACTCGGGGAGAATCAAAGACTATACATGTCTTTCTCAAGACGAATCAAAGACTACACATACCCTACTCAGGGAGAATCAAAGACTATACATGTCTTTCTCAAGACGAATCAAAGACTATACATACCCTACTCAGGACGAATCAAAGACTAAACATATTTTTCTCAGGACGAATCAAAGACTATACATCTCTGTCTCGGGACAAATCAAAGACTATACATACCTTTCTCAGGGAGAATCAAAGACTATACATTTCTTTCTGAGGACGAATCAAAGACTATACATATCGTGATCTCTTCTATCAAAGCATATCCTCCATAACTTACTTACACGCTACCTATGTGATCACCAATGGTTTACCTTCTTTCTCATTGAAATCTGACAAATCATTGTAACAGATGTTGGATTCATCAACCCCCCGGTCCCTCTCCCCCATCAAAACCCAGATTGCTTAAGCATGTATCATAAGCAGTACCTGGGAGCGTTTCAGATCTCGTGCAGCACGGACATCTATGAATCCACACGACGGTATTGCGAAGTGATGATGGGTAAATCCGTATGGTTCAATAACTTACTGAGTCACAGAGGACTTCACTTTCAACAGGAAATATTGGATTAAACCCAGATGTCTCATACGTAACACTAACCTATTAGAATAAAATATTTTCACAGTCAGCGTTTCTGTTTCGCTTCACATGAATTTATTTATTTTCAAAGGCAAGTGGGTAGGGATGTATGTAAATGTACAATAGAATATTACAATCACAAACTGAATTGTAACCTGGTCTGGCATGGTCATGTCTTCTGGGGATTGAGCTCCAGATCACCAGCTATTTGGACTGAGGCAGTTTAGAGCACCCAGCACACCAACATATTGTTTTGCAATACCAATGAATTCACTTTCTTTCATTGCGTCTATTTCGCGTTTCTATTTTGAAAATAAACGATTAATAGTGGATCAAGCTTGCCATTTCCTTTATATTATATATATTATATATAATGTGTGTGCAACTTCTTCTAATGATAAAAAAATTGGGGCGTTGAACATTTACCTTTGTAGCCGAGACAGTAGCATATAGAACACATAAATAGGTCAAGTCTGAAAGTATGAGAACCGCCAATTACATAAAGAAGGAAAAGCAAAAAGAAAGATAGCTTTAGTACGAAGTCACGCCCTGGCGGTGACAGCCAAACGGAGTTCCTGTAACATGAAAACTAGGTCACATTCCTTCCCTCACTAGTCGCGCTTACCTGATTCATTCATACATTGGATCTCCGTCTCACAGAAACTGTGCTATCAAGTTATTACGTCAGTTGTTTAGCGGGAATCTCGCATTTACTGGGGAAATTGCATGCCCCGGTGATCGGGAACAATTAATGTTATTATAGTATATTGATTATAATTCAAGTATAAAATGTTGTGTTTATACCAAAAAGATTAGTGTGTATGTTGTGTCGTTACAGCAAATATGGTGTGGTCCGTATGTTGTGTCGTTACAGCAAAGATGGTTTGGACCGCATGTTGTGTCGTTAAAGCAAAGATGGTGTGGTCCGTATGTTGTGTCGTTAAAGCAAAGATGGTGTGGTCCGTATGTTGTGTCGCTATAGCAAAGCATAATGGGCTTACACCACACTTCCTCTCAAATCAAACAATCCCATTTCTACCAACTACCCCTTCTCTCTATACAAACTACCCCTTCTCTCTATACAAACTACCCCTTCTCTCTATACAAACTACCCCTTCTCTCTATACAAACTACCCCTTCTCTCTATACAAACTACCCCTTCTCTCTATACAAACTACCCTTTCTCTCTATACAAACTACCCCTTCTCTCTATACAAACTACCCCTTCTCTCTATACAAACTACCCCTTCTCTCTATACAAACTACCCCTTCTCTCTATACAAACTACCCCTTCTCTCTATACAAACTACCCCTTCTCTCTATACAAACTACCCCTTCTCTCTATACAAACTACCCCTTCTCTCTATACAAACTACCCCTTCTCTCTAAACAAACTACCCCTTCTCTCTAAACAAACTACGCCTTGTCGCTATACAAACTACCCCTTCTCTACACACAAACTACCCCTTCTCTACACACAAACTACCCCTTCTCTCTACACAAACTACCCCTTCTCTCTACACAAACCTAGCCCTTCTTTGCTCACCCACTACCCTTTCGCTCTACTCCAACTCCCTCCAGAGTATCCCATAACATGACCAAATTTGTTAAGTGTGGACGTGTGACCTTAGTGTTCACAATTCATTCAATAGCGTCAAATTTAATCTGGGTTATCAACACTCGGCAAGTTATGTCATTATGTTACATGTCATTAACATATGTGCCTACGTTAGAGATGTATATGTATGTTCGAATGTCTATGTAGACAAGATATCCGAGTCCAAGAAAGGTAACTACTACAGTCTGAAATATATTCCACTACTTTTTCCCTCCAATTCAACCAACATAATCTGGCAGAGAGAAAACAAGGAGTTGGTGAAACATTTATTTTCGCTTCATGAGGTCGAGGCCAATCATTGAGTGAAGGAATGCCCTCAGAGAAATATATGAGGACCGTCGACCTCATTAAAGTCCGACAGTTAAGAGAATCTCTAGGAAGTAGTTCATCAAGGATGTTAAATCACACTGTCCAAATTCCATATCGAGGACGATACTTTTGAAGTGGAAATTTAGCTAAACAAGAATTTTTAATTACTCTCTTTTTTTTGTTGGCGTTTTGTGTAAGCGAGCCGGTAAAAAAGCTATATTGAAATAATTATTACGAAACAATGAAGATTTAATGAAACAAGTAATACCTCTGTTTGGCCATACTTCTGCTTGGCCACCCCATGACCATACCTCTGTTTAGCTATTCTATTACTATACCTCTGTTTGGCCATCCCATCACACACCCAACTGGCCGTTCTATGACCATACATCTGATTGGCCATCCTATCACACTCCTGACTGGCCAACGTATGACCATACGCCGACTGGCCATCTTATTACCATACACTCGATTGGCCACCTTATGACCATTCATTCGACTGGCCATCTTCTGACCAATGTTCCCTTTAAGCTGCGCGGCTGCGCCGCCGCGCAGCTACCTCACAGATGCCGCGCAGCAGTTTTGAGCATCCGCGCAGCAAATTTTTATAAAAATACATTCGAACAGATACGCTGCATTCTGCAAAGTAAAACTTTGCACACAACTTTATGATTTTGCACACGAACCAGCAAACCTTAGAGGAAAAATTGCTTATGACTACACCCAACTGGCCATCTTATGACCATACACTCGACTGGCCATCTTATGACAATACACCCGACTGGCCATCTTATGACCATACACCCGACTGTCCATCTTATGACAAAACACCTTAATGGTCATGTTATGACCCTACACCCGACTGGCCATCTTATGACCATATACTTGACTGGCCATCTTAAGACCCTACACCCGTCAGGCCATTTTATGACCATCATACACCCGACTGGCCATCTTATGACCATACACCCGTCAGGCCATTTTATGACCATCATACACCCGACTGGCCATCTTATGACCATGCACCCGACTGGTCATCATATGGACACACAACTGACTGGCCATCCTATGAACATACACCTGACTGGCCATCCTATGGTCGACTACAGACAGAATTAAAAGGTTAAGCTGACCCATCACTGTCACACCGTCCCGGTCAAAATCCCATACACTGGTCTGGATCAGATTCAGCATCGACCCAACAATCCGATGAAGAATGTGCGTGACCCCCTTAGACGTGACCTTTGCCCTCCGGTCATCGACAGCAGGGCCGTGACTCACTCACGCGCGTCTCGCTAGCTGGGGAAAGATCTTCCACGTAGATGGATTTAAACGTCGTGGCTTTGCCAGTCTGTCCAATTAATGGCTCTATTTTAATCGTCACTTTTATCATGTGTGTCACTGGGGCAGCTATCGATATTGTTGAGTCACTAAATAATATCTGACTACATCACAAAGAATCTTAGACTACATCACAAAGAATCTTAGACTACATCACAAAGAATCTTAGACTACATCACAAAGAATCTTTGACTACATCACAAAGAATCTTAGACTACATCACAAAGAATCTTAGACTACATCACAAAGAATCTTAGACTACATCACAAAGAATCTTAGACTACATCACAAAAAATCTTAGACTACATCACAAAGAATCTTAGACTACATCACGAAGAATCTCTGACTACATCACAAAGAATCTTAGACTACATCACAAAGAATATCTGACTACATCACGAAGAATCTCTGACTACATCACAAACAACCTTTGACTACATCACAAAGAATCTTAGACTACATCACAAAGAATCTTAGACTACATCACAAAGAATCTTAGACTACATCACAAAGAATCTTAGACTACATCACAAAAAATCTTAGACTACATCACAAAGAATCTTAGACTACATCACGAAGAATCTCTGACTACATCACAAAGAATCTTAGACTACATCACAAAGAATATCTGACTACATCACGAAGAATCTCTGACTACATCACAAACAACCTTTGACTACATCATAAAAAATATCCTACTACATCATCAAAGTTTTATTACTGAATCAGAAAAATGGCTTGTCCAGCACGGCAGAAGTACCGGTACGAGTTAAAGACATCCCGCCGAACTTACCTCGACTCGGAAGAAGGGACAGTTGTAAAATTGGGGATCCGTCACCCGTATTTCCGGTATTTATTTTAAGAAGGGGTCATTGGCCTTCATCTGTCTTGCAAAGGTGTCGGTGGAACAAAACAAAACAGTTGAGAACCTCTGCTCTAAGGCAATCTAAAGTGTTGATTGCTTTTTTTTTTTCCCCAGTTTCAGTCATATGTCGGAGTCGGTAAGGTAGTAAACCCGCAGTTGAAATTATTTCATGTTTACATTCCTTTATAACATGTTCCGACAATGAAAAGCTACTGTAATTTCATAAATTCGTCTTTATTCTCCTTACACAGAAACTACACATTTAAATATGAAACGCAAATCAAATACTGACAAGAAGATTTAAAATTATTGCTCCTTTCAAAAAATAACAAAATAATCTGAGCGTTTTATGACCCCAGTACAATCCTGAGTGCACAGTACAATCCTGAGTGCACAGTACAATCCTGAGTGCACAGTACAATCCTGAGTGCACTCAAGTTTCCAATTACATTTACGCAGTCCAACTAAGCCCTTGGTTACGGTTGACTTGCTTCACCCATCCCCTTGCGCACAACAGCAAATTAAATTACAGCTCCCCCACCCACACCACATACCAAACACACACACAATGTCCCTGGAGATTGGGGAGGAGACAAAGAATGTAGTGACTCATGCCATTGATGATCATGTGGAGTGGAGTTTTCAGCATTGAATTTGCTGGATGTTTTAGACAAGAATAGGGACTCTCAGCTTTTTATGTTTGAGGGAGCCAAACGCTAGGTATGGTGAACCATGCAGGGCTTATCAGCTCTTTAGGTTTGAGGGAGCCAAACGCTGTAACTGTATATGGTGAATCATGTAGGACTCCCAGCTCTTTCGGTTTGGGAGAGCCAAACGTTTGGTATGGTGAACCATGCAGGGCTCTCAGCTCTATGTTTGAGGGAGCCAAACGCTTGGTATGGTGAACCAAGATACCTTTGACTTGATGGATAGCGGTACCAAGACTTTTGACTTCCATGGGCCACAGTCGAATAAAACGCGTTGATCTTGGCCACAGTGGAATAAAACGCCGTGATCTGGGCCACACTTACAATACACTAACACTAACGACAGCTCATGAAAGAAAAAAAACGTAGAATAGGTAGTGAACATATTTAAGTAATTTTAACTTCATTATTTAAAAGCTAAAGACTAGACCATGCAGGGGTGTCAAACTATATACGTCTGCGGGCCAAAACTCAAATAACACATAAGGTTGCGGGCCGAACAGGATAAACATTCCACAAGCGGAAAAATATACCTTTTTAAAACATTAATGTAGCTTCTGCTCTGCATTCAAGCTTTTTAACTGGTCTTGGTGTTAAGTCTCGTAGTGCCGTCTCAGATTATATTCCTTGATCACAGCCACATTATGCCCACAAGTTAGACACACTGGTTTACCGCCAATATAAGAAAACATTTCTTCTTCTTCTTATATTTGAGGGCCAACGATCAATGCGTTGATCGTTCTGGCTCCGGGTTTGAATTCAGAGTTTGCCTTCTCTTAGATGAGTCGCCGTCCAAGGCTAACGAGTTCCATCCACCCGGGGTTCTTGAGATATTGGCTTTGGTGGGATTGAACTCCAGACCACCAGCTATTTGATTTGATTCAGTTCAGACCGCTCGGCCACCCAGCACCCATTTATTCAGCCTCCAATAGGCTTTGAAAGGCCCTGTTTTCAGAATCAACTTCTCTCTTGGCCATTTTAAGGCTTGCTTTGATTTTTTTTTTTAAAGAAAAGAATTGTGCATCCTCTAACCACGGACAGGCGCTGGATTGATATCACGTTAACGGGAAAAGGTGATGTAATATCCGGTCACCATACTGATTTCATTTCTTATGAGCCAATAAAAAAACGAGCAACATGCACGTTGCTGGGTTACTGTAAAGACGAATATCTACAACTTTTATTTTCGCTTATTCTGATCGAAGCGAGAACGCTCTCAGGTAGCCTATCGCTTGACAAGGCTTCTCATTTAGGACTTTGATTTGCACTTTATATCGCAGGACCATTAAAAATATTTTTGCCTAAAATTCTCTCTCGGGCCGGTTATAACTGTACGCCGGTCAAGACCTCTTGGGCCTGATATAATTGTACGCCGGGCCTGATGTGGCCCGCGGGCCTAAAGTTTGACACATGTGGACTACAACGTGAAATCAGGGAGATATTGGAAATTGTTTTGAGACCCTGACTGTTTGATGGAAGTAGATGCATTTCTCAGTGAGTACTCGCAGTGCTCTTCAGACATTTTGGATAGTTTTCTTCTTCGTGTGTTTCATCTTGAAAGTAACTGCTCATATATGGAGGTGCGTCCAAATAGTGATGTCATGAATAAGGCATGGTTGTGAAGTGATGGATAGTTGTTTGTTTTTGCTTTTTTTTTTTTTTTTTTTTTGAAGATATTTCTTACATGGTTTCAGTAAAGAGACATGATTACATTTTTATTTTATGTCAGATTGTAGCATTATGCATTTCAGATTGTAGCACTATGCATGTCAAATAATAGCAATATGTATTCCATTTGACAAGTTACAAGTAATATGTCCATGTCCACTTCAAATGATGTCACAAATAGACCAAAAGATTGATGCTTTTCCTGGAAATCTTGATACCTGTTTTCAAATTTCTGTTCCAAATCGAATTGCAAAGCGTCATAATTCTCACATGCCCTATTTTAGCCAACGTGTCGAAATGCATAAAATAGTTGGCCTTAATTTGAGGTTGCCATAGTTACAGTTTCCTTTAGAAAGCTCTTATGTTTATAAAAATATTATTGATCAGTTAATATATATATCATTAGGAAATGGCGTCAGCGAGCCGTCGAGCTCGCGCTCCTTATGCTCTCCCTGGCGCCCACCCACACATGTCAGCCGCCGGGTTTCCCCGACGTCAAGCCGTGCGGAGGGACGTCAGAGATATCCCCGGGCGTGGAGCGTCCCCACCAGCAACCGCTCGATCGGGTTCGCCGATGGAGACCCTCCCCGCCCGGAGACATCTGGTCGACCGAAGACGCTGTGTTTCAAGCGTCCGCAGTCCACTCTCCTAGGGGCCGGGACGGTAAATTAACGTCCTAATATCTCCCCCCACCCGTCCCGGGGAAGCATCGGACGCCCTCTAAGAGGGATTCTACAGTGGGCTTCCACCCCGCAACTAATTCGCGAAGTAGCTGGGACGAAACGGTTGCCTAGGAGCAGCTTTCTCGGGGCTGCATATTTAGAATCACGGGCCATAGGCTTCCACCACAGCCTATCGCCTCATATCCCTTAACGGCAACTTGTAATCATGATCCCTACCCTGTGTTTGCCTTTTCTTCCCCCTGCGAAGTATCACAGGTGGCAGCCCTGTAGGAGCCGTTTATTCCAGCAACTACCATGCATACCCTTGTCTGCCACGCGGGAAACGCAATGGTGGTAATGTGCCCCGGGTTAACGCCGAGGGGGTCGGTGGCCAGCGCTTCCAAATCAGCAAGCCACTACAGACTTGTCGACCGGAACCCCGGGGGGTGATCAGTTAATCTTCACCTCGAAGTCACATATTTAATTCAGTGAGCCAGATGTCATCATATAGTTGTCATCGTCAAGTTCTGGTACAGGTACATGTTTGCTTTTGATTCCATAAGAGACTGGTGATTTCATTTGAAAAATCATAAAATCATTTCAACACTTTACCCCCACTTCACCAACTTACTTTCAAAAAGTAAATGACGTCACTATGATCTGCATGATGTCACAAAAGGCTGCATGATGTCACCATAATCAGTATATTAATTATTAATCATTCCATTAATTCTTGGAATTTGCAATGATTCACTCCCTTGGCCCTTGTCAAATGTAAAGCCTACTTGACAATCAGCAGGACTTTATCCATCGTAAAAGCTTTTCGCATACATTTTCTAGGTGTATTATGCAAGGATATTTCGTCATAGGTAAATTTTGGAAGCATGTTGCATCGTCTTCTATCAATGTTACTAGTCCTTCTGCTTTACCGATCATCGCTGTGGCACCAACAGAAGCAATACCAAATATGTTCACCATCAGATGCTATACCAGATATGTTCACCATCAGATGCTATACTAGATATGTTCACCATCAGATGCTAAACCAGATATGTTCACCATGAGATGCTATACCAGATATGTTCACCATCAGATGCTATACCATTTGTGTTCATCCTCAGATGATATACCAGATATGTTCATCATCAGATGCTATACCAGATTTGTTCCCCATCAGATGCTATACCAGATATGTTCACAATCAGATGCTATACCAGATATGTTCATCATCAGATGCTATACCAGATATGTTCACCATCAGATGCTATAACAGAAATTTGGTCGAATCTTTTCGGTCATCAATAGTTCTCGTCACAATCTCCTACAGTTAGTAAGTTTACTATTAGTAGTTAGGCCCCATTCATACTTGGATTTGTACATGTTAGTTTTATGTATCGGATCATATGGGTGGGCAAAATAAGGATTCGTTGTCTGGTCTCATTTTCTGACCCCATTTCAGTTCCCCGTGAATCTCATTCCAGACCTTGGACCCCAGGGTGATTATGTCGCCCTGGACTTAGTGGCTGTAGCTATAATGATCTACTCGCTGGCTGGAATTAGGTCAGAGTTTCTCAAGATAAGACGTATGGCTTGCCTCTGATTATAATCTTTAACATCGATGTGTCAGTTGTCATCATAATTAAGATAACCTCCCCGTAGTGTCTTGACTTGAGAGGGAGGGTGGGGCTTTTAGTGGAAAGTAAGAGCTGAGAAAATGTAGCATTGTAGTAAAGATTAATGCTATCTTGCAAGTTCAAAGAGGAGTTAATTATTTGAAGTGAAGAAGGGAGGTGATTTTCTTATGAATGGTGATAGCCTCAGACCCACCACGTCCAACAACATAAGACCAACCCACTAGATGTGACAGTACCTTAATGTTCCATCCTTTGGTCTACATGCCTTATATTCATGTGTGACTGTGTGTGGAAAGTGACCCTTTTTTTTATTCTAATGACAAATAATGGTATGGCTAAACTAAATATGGCAATTTTATTTATTTTTATTTTTTTGGGTGGTGGGGTGAAATGAGTATTAAAAACATTTTATTCCAAGATTTTAAAAAAATATATGCTTTTAGGATTCTGCGATTATATCATTATATCGCACTTTAGACTATCTCCCCCCCCCCCCTCCCAATCCCCGGTTCACACACACACACATTTTCCTACCGGGGGACGAGCATGTATCATAACCCATTTATTTACGCTCAATTCCTTTAAGCTTACAGCATTGAATATCAATTCACTCACATATTCAATTAGCTCACATTCTCAGTTCGCTCACATATTCAATTAGCTCACATTCTCAGTTCGCTCACATATTCAATTAGCTCACATTCTCAGTTCGCTCACATATTCAATTCACTCACATTCTCAGTTCGCTCACATATTCACGAAAACACACGATCAAGAATGCAGACGACGGCAACTGAGCACACGATCAAGAATGCAGACGACGGCGATTGAGCACAAAGCTCCCCGTGTCTGTGATGACAGCTGGCGCTGCACTGATCATGACGTCATTACTCTGTGTTTGTTGTTTGTGTTTGTAATGCAGATTGTGCAACAACCCAAAACATGCGCTGGAAACACGGATGCCATTTGACTTTGTATAGTGTAGCTGCGTGACTGTAGCTGACGTAACGAATTGTTCATAGATGTTCGGAAAGCTATCATACCGTCATACATTCATACATCACTTGTTTGACATCTTCCTACAGGGCATGCTTCACATTGTACATATATAATTAGTGGGGGGGGGGGGTTCACTTCAGTTGTAATAATAATTATATTTATAATTGTATTACTTTAAGTAAGACCAAATCAAGAACATGAAATATTCACAAATTCTTTTTAAAATAGATTCAATTTAGGCGGACTTTTTGTTTCTTACACAAATACTGCTCTGACTCTGTCTGTTGTTCTTGGAATGAAAAGATTTTTGTAGAAACTAACATTTCATGAAAACTTCTGACTTGGGGAAAAAAATTAAGACTTTTATTAAATTATACATTTTACTTTGACAACATGTCTTAATATGCTACTTAGCTACTTAGGACAAGTTAGGAAGATTGATTTTAAAAACGCATCCATCTAACATATCATATCATTAGTAAAATTAGTATGATTAGGCCTAACCTAATACTGGTTGTTTAAGTTTAAGAAGTCTTTTAATTAGGGCTTAGAACTAATTGACTAATATATCCCCAAATGGGACTATGGACTATCACTATGGCATGGTTATAAATTATAATTCCTAAGGGCTAAGGGTTAGCCCAAGTCTAAATAAAAATAAAATTAATAATAGTAATGAGCCTATATTGTCGACGTCGAGCTATTATTATCAATGACTAAACTTATACTCAAACTCAAATATTATGTGTAGACATAAATTTCATAACTAATGTTACATGTACCATTAAATCATTATCGTGTAGTCTTCATCATCATACTAAAGCACCTAGGCCTAGCCAATATATATAGGCCTATTATATATATATATATTATATAGTGTAAATAGGGCTAGGCCCTAAAAATTATTTATCACTTCTTACCCCAGCATCAAGTAGATAAAAGTA
This sequence comes from Omphiscola glabra, assembly GCA_964017045.1. Lineage (NCBI taxonomy): Eukaryota > Metazoa > Mollusca > Gastropoda > Lymnaeidae > Omphiscola > Omphiscola glabra. Next base: position 37,322,836 of record OZ024799.1, read on the forward strand.
GATTATGACAAAAAGATTGCAGTAAACTCGGGATATAATCCAACAGAACACAGACAACACTATCCCAGTTAATTGAATTGTGTTGTACCGGTACTTAGAACACGCCGAGCAGTTTAGTAGAGACGATTTGATCCAGTCTGCTACACGGCCAGTCAACTAACTACCGACCCTGGAGAAACACACGAGGCCATCGATGTTTACAGCACACCGGTGACCCGTTATTGAAGAGGCCGGGGTGGAGATGGGTGGGCGATAGGGGAGTGGGAAGATGGCGGAGGGGGCGGGGTTTGAAGAAAGGGAGCGCTTGGAAATACATCCAATGAATTTTTATTTATGTTAGGGTCAACATATGTACCTCTTGTCGAGAAAAGACAGGAAGACATTGGCTTTGTCAAGACAGGCCAAGACAGGAAGACATGGACCCTTTCTATGTAGGACAAGACAGGAAGACATGGGCCTTTTCTAGGTAGGACAAGACAGGAAGACATTGACGGAAAACTGAAGGCAGTTAAAAATAATAAAAATAACTTTTTAAAGGAGACTTTCTTTTAGGGAGGCAGATGAAACGCAGAAAATAATGAACAATTTCTTTTAATGAACACAGAAAGTACTAATGTAAAAGCGTAGAAATGCACTTTGTGAAGCCCAATGATTTGAAATGAATGTAGACCACACTTAAATATATATATATATTTTAATTAAAAAATTATTCTTCACGTAAATACAGGAGACACTTCTACGCTGCTTCAATGTTTAGTGGTACTACGACAGTGCTACCATATTTAGTGGTACTACGATGGTGCTATCATGTTTAGTAGTACTACGACAGTGCTACCATGTTTAGTAGTACTACGACAGTGCTACCATGTTTAGTAGTACTACGACAGTGCTACCATGTTATTAGTAGTACTACGACACGACAGTGCTACCATGTTTTGTGGTACTACGACAGTGCTACTATGTTTAGTGGTACTACGACACGACAGTGCTACAATGTTTATTGGTATTATGACAGTGCTACCATGTTTATTGCTACTACGGCAGTGCTTTCATGTTTAGTGGTACTAGGACACGACAGTGCTACAATGTTTAGTGGTACTCCGACACGACACTGCTAACGTGTTTAGTGGTACTTCGACACTACCACAACGCTAAACATGGCGCGCAAGGATACTGCTACCGTATTAAATTGTTTGGGCTGGTGGCCGTTGATAAAACCATTTCGTGTACAGGTATAGTTGCAATCCCAACGAGTTTTAATTACCGTCTGTTCCATTTCTATTCATATTAACAGTGTCAAACCCATCATATAGGACCAGGAGTGTTATCTCAGTGGACGATCTATTCATTAAACATTAATTTAACGACAGGGCCACATCAATAAAAAAAAAAAAAAGCATGTTTATGTTTAATAATATTATCAGGATTATTATGTCACGAGGGTGAAGTGGCTTTTATCGAGGGGGGGGGGGGTGGGGGCCGCACTTTAATAAAGATAAGTTAGTTAAACAAGCCCGAAATACAAAGCTTATCATTTATATCATGATAACAAATGATTTAACTATTTTTTTGTATCAGCTCGTTTTATCAAACTATCTAACTGAGTGCATGTAAAACCCGAAAGACTAAAGATATATATAGCCCAAATACGAATAATTTTTTTTTACGAAAGCAGCTATGCGTACCCGGGTCCCTTTAGACTAAACTACCAAATTGTGGTAGTTTATTTTAGTTAAATTGAAGACGTACGTTTACAAACGTACAGTACATTCAGTTATCTTTCATTTGATACCTCATTTTGTCTTACAAACCCAACAATGATATTTTAAATAGTTTTTTTTTTAAATCCCAACCTCTCACTTCTGATACGCGGGTGCGAATAGCCACTTCGTATTGGCAATTTAAAGCAACCCAGGCCAAGTATGACGGGAACTGTTCTAATCACGTGGTATGTATCGTGGGTCGGAAATAACCAGGACCTGGGAACGATCACAGTGATGATCCCTGCCATGACAGTCATGTTGTCTGTTTTATTCCTGTCATGACAGTCATGCTGTCTATCTTATTCTTGTAAGGACAGTCATGCTGTCTATATTATTCCTGCCATGTCAGTAATGCTGTCTGTCTTATTCCTGTCATGACAGTCATGCTGTCTATTTTATTCCTGTCATGTCAGTCATGCTGTCTATCTCATTCCTGTCATGTCAGTCCTGTTGTCTGTCTCATTCCTGTCATGTCAGTCCTGTTGTCTGTCTCATTCCTGTCATGTCAGTCCTGTTGTCTGTCTCATTCCTGTCATGTCAGTCCTGTTGTCTGTCTCATTCCTGTCATGTCAGTTCTGTTGTCTGTCTTATTCCTGTCATGTCAGTTCTGTTGTCTGTCTCATTCCTGTCATGTCAGTCCTGTTGTCTGTCTCATTCCTGTCATGTCAGTTCTGTTGTCTGTCTCATTCCTGTCATGTCAGTTCTGTTGTCTGTCTCATTCCTGTCATGTCAGTTCTGTTGTCTGTCTTATTCATCTTATTATCTGGTAATATTTTGATCAACAACAAACTTCTAGCCTGCATGACGTCACCATTCAAGGTTTTTATTCGCAGTGAGCACAAACCTTGCAGTCGATGTTTCAATCACGTGAGATAAGATGCCAAATATCAAGGAGAGGTTAATTGAAAGAAAAGCTGTTTGAAAAATAAAGAAGAATTATTGGAAAAGAAGAAATTGTGATAAAAAAGAACTGGGTAGAAAGGAAGAATTGGTAGAAAGGAAGAATTGATAGACAGGAAGAATTGGTAGAAAGGAAGAATTGGTAGACATGGAGAATTTGTAGAAAGAAGAATTGGTCGAAAGGAGAAAATGGAGTGAAGGTGCAACCAATTACAGGATGCAGGTGATGCGTGTTTTCTCTCGTCTCTTACCCCCACCTCTTCTTACCTCCACACTCTCTTACCCCCACTCTCTCTACCCCTACCCACTCTGCCTTTATCCATGTTCATCAACAACAAAAAAAATCCCTGCTTCAAGAGTGGATTTAAACCATGCGTCTGATATTACAGGTGAGGTGCAGACTTCGCGGCGGTGGGTCCATCACAGGAAGTTTGTTCAAATTCTTCTACGACAGACTGATAACTAAGACAAAAAATATCAGTAACAATAACGGATCCCAGCATTTCATTTTTAGACAGCTATACTAACTACAGTAGATAGATTTAATCACCCACCCCTTCTCCTCGGTACCATTTTTTTTTTTTTCATATTTGAGGGCCCACGATCAATTTATTGATCATTCTGGCTCCTGGTTTGAATTCAGAGTCAGCCTTCTCTTAGATGAGTTGCCTTCCAGGGCTAACGAGTCCCATCCACCCGGGGTGCTTAGGAATTTGGCTTTTTTAGGATCCAGACCACCACTATTTGGAGTGAGTCAGTTTAGACCACTCGGACACCCAGCAACTATTTTTTTATTTATTTTTTTATTTTTTGTTGTAGTCATGGTTGCGCTTATGATCAACGTTTATATTAGCGAAAGTTTCGCGAAAATAATCTAAGTCAATGTGTACAAACTCATTGATCAAAATATAATAAATTATAATTTTCCTCTGAAATATATATAAGCCCACAATAACATAGATAGGATAGTGAATAAATAAATGTTATCCCACAATAGCATAGATAGAACAGAGAGCAACTAAATGTTAGCCCACAATAACATTGATAGGAAAAAGCAACTAAATGTTAGCCCACAATAACATAGATAGGATAGAGAGCAACTCAATTTTAGCCCAGAGCGGAGCAGAAGGATGGAAAAAATTTGACTTCATTATTTTTTTTTCAACTTTCCACATCAGTCATGGATATTTAAAACGGATAAAATCGATTTCTTAGAGGATTTACCTGTTTCAATCAATGTTTATGAATATGACATCACTGTCAGGTCTTATAATGGATGCTTCAACATAACACCATACTGGGCAAGACATGTACTCTGGGCAAGAGATGTACTCTGGGCAAGAGATGTACTCTGGGCAAGAGATGTACTCTGGGCAAGAGATGTACTCTGGGCAAGAGATGTATTCTGAGCAAGTCTGGGTTATTGATGTTTGTTGGACAACTTTTATAAAAAAAAAAAAAAAAGAAGAAGAAAAATACCATATGCTCAATTTTTTTCTAGCCTCAAAGTCTGGTATACATGTATGCAGAGTTGATCTCAGATTTTAAAGTCTGGTATACAAGAATGCAGAGTTGGTCTCAGAGTTGAAAGTCTCGTATGCAAATATGCTGAGTTGATCTTCAGGTTTGATGCACTTCAAACATCTAAGATTCGTAGAGTGCACTAAGTACGTGTGCAGACATGTGGAATCCATGTTCTCGACGCTCAACAAAAACATGTCTCTTCCCCCCACCCCAACACCCACTACCCCCGTGCCCTGACATCTGTCCCAAGAGATATAGAGAGAGCGCATCTTCCAAATCTCCTTTACGCTAACGTCTGGTTTACATGCACAGTGCACACGTGAAAAACATCTGATCGAATTTTGTTTACATTTAGGAAACGTACCCAAAGAAATTTTACCCTTAAGGTTTATCTACATTACAAAATATGTGTGTGTGATTACTAGTCATACTTGTGTACTTTGGATCATGAGTTCAATCTATGGGTATATAAAAAGGTATGTATGTATGTGTATGTTTTGAAAGAAGAAAGTCTTGAAATGTTTTTAAAACATCTTTTTTTTTCTTCTACTGTGAGTTTTTTGTTACGTAAAATATGTCCTAAAACATTCACACGCTCTACTACATAATACAAATGTCTGTGTTCTAAGACCAGTGGCGTAACAACGGCGTGGCATTGGGGCAGTTGCCAAGGGCGCCGGCCTGCGCCAGTTCAAAAAGGCGCCGCTAAATCTCTAATTTTTAAATTTTTATTATTTAAAAAATAAATTAGCCAAGGGCGCCAAAAACCCAGTTACGCCTCTGTCTAAGACATTCACAAGCTCCACTATACATACAACAAGTGTATGTGTTTAAAAGAGGCTTAAGAGACAGAATTGACCATATTGTTTTACCACTATAGTTAACCACCCAGACAGAACCGGTCTCTTAAAAGTTATACGATAACGGAAATGTAGTTCAAATTTAATTATATTTTTCGGGAATTTCTCATGCACCTGACGTGAGAAGATGTCGAAAATTCTATTCTTATCTATATATTTCTGGTCCCCAAAATGTCGAACCACGAATAATTACTTTCAGAACAGGGGATATATATATAGATAAAGGTCCCTAGCGATACGTTGATTAGTATTACTATGACTCTGTCTAGGGAATGATTACTACAATCAACAGTTACAACAATAACGTTACTATTACTTAAAAACACCAGTGGTTCAGCCACAAATAATTATTTTAATTATTTAAAATACTAAATACATATAGAAACATACAAATAGTAATACTTAATATCGATACAAATACAATGCTTTACTAATACAAGGTTATGATGCTGGACGTTCGGTGGAACGTTCGTCTCGGCTTGCCCTCTCTTGCCTGTTCCCTGGTCTGCTATACACACTGCCAGACTCTTACAGCACACCACAAAGCCCTGGAAGGGTCGCCACTGGTCACTCAGCTGTGCAGGGGGTGGGGAGGAACTGCTCGCCACGCTCTGCTACCTCTACAACACTTCTGTTTGGGTCGTCTGCTGACCTTATCTCTTTAGTGCGTTACTCGCTCGTTATTATCTGCCTTGTGCAATTACTGCGTCAGGGTTAAACTGTTAACCGCTGACGTCTTATACAGTACTGAGTTCTAGTCTACTGAGCTCTGCTATGGCATATGCTTCTATAGCCCTGAGCCTAATCTCATTCAACTGACTGAACTGAGCTAACGTACTAACTGTATTAACTTACTAAACTAACTACTCTCACTGTACTAACTACTAACTAACTACTAACTGCTAACTGGCTGTAAAGAGAATAATAGATACAACATAAGCTACAACTAAGAATTACAGGCTTATCACAATATGACTAATCATACATATAACGTAGTATTCTAACAATGACTTGATACCTAACTATAATCCTAACATATCCTCTTACAAAATGCTAACATTACAAACATGTGAAACTAACAACAATAATAATGTTACCAACCCTACGACACTTGATTGGACACACTCCAAAAAGCAAATAGTCATAAGCCAGGCTCAGACTTGTCTGTCAATTACACTACCGTAATTACAGGGACGAGAGAGAGCGACTAACTGACTTACAACTCTATATATACTCGGATCCAGCCTAACGCTGACCTAAGTCCAGTTAACAGTGACCTCTGGGTCATACATATGATTAATATACTATATGCTAATTTTTCGTCTGGTCAACCAATGGTTCACCAGCTGACCCTAGGTCACAAGCTTGGTCACACGCTGACCATTTTTCTGGTTGACCGGGAACTTCCATTGTTTCTGACTATGAGTCATTATTATCATCAGTACTGGCCTAATTGAGTCGATCACGTGACAAGCGACTGACAAGTGACCGGTAGGTTGTGTGAGCCAGCGGGTCTCACACAAGTGAGGACCAGCGGGTCTCAACAGAAGACATTGATAATTCGATTTTTAAAAAAGGTTTGATCAGAAACCAGAGTAAAGGATACATAATCTCCCCCCCCCCCGCCCCACACCCGCCCTAGTGTCTGTTGTTAGTGTTCATGTACTGGGTCAAGACCGGGACCACCAGGCATCCAATACTTACTTGAGATCATCTTTGAGATATGCTTTCTCTTCTTCATCTTCACCTGGGATTTGTCTCCCACCCCCACCACCCCACCCACCCCTTCAAAAAAAAATAAATTCCACCAACTTGATATTTCGGTGTCGTTACGAAAGAAATTTCGACTTTAGTTCATTTAAGGGAGGTAATTTACAGCCAACTTAACACCCAACACAGGTAAATTTATGAATACGCCTCTGACTTAATGAGACGCAACCTACGCAAATAAAAATACTTAAATCATACAAATTATCATGCACTACTAATAATCATAAATGAAGTGGAATAAAGATAACATACTGTGTTATAACCATGACACTATATGCACCTGTGCATGGCCGACCCTAACATTGCGGGGCCCTATGCGAAACGGATTGCGCGGGGCCCAGTCTGGGTAGGGATAAGGATAATAAGTGAAAATTAAGATTTTGTATTAGAAAATAAATTCGGGGCGCGGCCTATGAAAGTGCGGGGCCCAATGCGGCCGCATAGGTTGCAGTGGCCTAAGGCCAGCCCTGCACCTGTGTTATAACCATACCACTAAAAGTACCTAGGTTATAATCATACCGTTTAATGTACCTGGAAGCACATAGTGAAATATTGATTTCCCTCATATACTGTACTGTTACTTTATAAAGTCTATATAACTATCAGATTAAGACAGCTGACAAGCTGGTGTCATTCGATTGCTGAGGCATAATTACGTTGAGCCAGCATTTGACTCTGGTCAGCGGTTCTCAGCATGTGGGTCGCGAGCCCTTTGGGGGTCGCGCGACCCTTTTCCAGGGGTCGCCTAAGACCATCTGAAAGCACATATACTGTACAGTTATGAAGTAGAAACAAAAATAATTTAATGGCTGGGGGGTCGCCACAACAAGAGGGACTGTGTTCAAGGGTCGCGGCAATAATAAGGTTGAGAACCGCTGCTCTAGGTCAAGGTCACGAGAAGAGTTAATCTATTCAAGTGGTTAATTAAATGTCATCTACGGTTCTTTGCCGAAATCATGTCATCATAACTTCATGAACATGATGAGTCTAACAATAACTTCATGAACATGAGGAGTCTAACAATAACTTCATGAACATGAGGAGTTTAACGATACCTTCATGAACATGGGGAGTCTAACAATACCTTCATGAACATGAGGAGTCTAACAATAACTTCATGAACATGGGGAGTCTAACAATAACTTCATGAACATGGGGAGTCTAACAATACCTTCATGAATATAACAATACTTTCATGAACAAGGGGAGTCTAACAATAACTTCATGAACATGAGGAGTCTAACAATAACTTCAGGAACAAGGGGAGTCTAACAATAACTTCATGAACAAGGGGAGTCTAACAATAACTTCATGAACAAGGGGAGTCTAACAATACCTTCATGAACAAGGGGAGTCTAACAATACCTTCATGAACATGAGGAGTCTAACAATAACTTCATGAACAAGGGGAATCTAACAATAACTTCATGAACATGAGGAGTCTAACAATAAATTCAGTGATAACCACGATTTGAAACTGTTTTTTCATACAATAACATTTTGTTTGTGTATCGGAATTCGACAATGTTGGCTACAACTCAAATGTCTCCTGATGTTTGTGTGGTCTACTGACTACGTCTGTACATCTATAAGGTGGCTAGTTACACTTCGTGTGGTCTACTGACTACGTCTGACGTCTATAAGGTGGTTAGTTACACTTGGTGTGGTCTACTGACTACGTCTGTACGTCTATAAGGTGGTTAGTTACACTTGGTGTGGTCTACTGACTATTTCTGTACGTCTATAAGGTGGCTAGTTACACTTCGTGTGGTCTACTGACTATTTCTGTACGTCTATAAGGTGGCTAGTTACACTTCGTGTGGTCTACTGACTATTTATGTACGTCTATAAGGTGGCTAGTTACACTTCGTGTGGTCTACTGACTATTTATGTACGTCTATAAGGTGGCTAGTTACATTTCGTGTGGTCTACTGACTATTTCTGTACGTCTATAAGGTGGCTAGTTACACTTCGTGTGGTCTATACTGACTACGTCTATAAGTTATTTCTTTGAATTTTTATTTAACGTGGATGATATGGTTTGAAATGATTTGAACAGATGACACGAGTCTCATCAAATAAGACACACTATATCAAGGTACATATAAGACACACTATATCATGGTACAAATAAGACACACTTTATCAAGGTACATATAAGACACACTATATCAAGGTACAAATAAGACACACTATATCAAGGTACAAATAAGACACACTATATCAAGGTACAAATAAGACACACTATACCAAGGTACACTTACTTGATCGGACGTGATCTAAAATTGAAAATCGATCCACACCTGTCTAAGAGAAAAACCCGCCGAGTCAGAGGGGAGACTGTACAGTGACGTTATCGAATGACTCAATCACTCACAGTCTTATCCTACCTATCCTTCTTAGTATCATACACCGTGCTAAGATACTCCTCGTAAGAATACACATGATACGGACAAGAAAAGAGAATCCCTAAGTATCCAATAGAAACAATCCGCGATGAAGGCACGCTGCTCAATCGTTGAAAGTCTAAACGTAAATATACAAAGCCACCATTCAAATATTCGTCAGAGACCGCATAACGGAGACCGTAACTCTCTCGTGACTACCAATCACCTGTAAACATCCCAGGACCGGGTCATCAGCAGACGAAATGCGCACTACGACCCACATAAGTCCAATAAGTTGGTTCGACTTCGGAATGCCGCTATCACTGAAGCAGTTTGTCCAAATCACTTGGAGAGTCTCACACACACCATCTGAAGGACACTCCTACGACAACTCTGTCTTATGTAAGCTCATCAAAAATCTACTTCTTTGTTTACTGTTTCCATGTCTGGAGTTCATTCAAGTGAAATAAGGCGGCGACAACTGAGCAGAGCAGGTTAGGACGAGGGGTGGTTAAATGTGAGGTAATGGGGGAAAAAAAGGGGGGAGGGGGTTGCGGCCAGGGTTAGGAAGGGGAGAGAATCTCATAAGGTAATCGGGTAATGACTTGTTTAGTTGTTTACAGTCGACACAGATTACAGGGATGGCTTAAGGTTCCTCTTGATGAACGTTAATGGCAGAGGTTCTCAAATTGTTGTTTGTACGTTTTTCTTTAAAAATGATACACGCTCTCAAAATGTTTGGGTGTGACCGTGTGGTGTATATTACTGCGCATCAACATGATTGTGAAATGGACAGGATTGTCAAATGGACAGGATTGTCAAATAGACAGGATTGTTAAATAGACAGGATTGTCAAATAGACAGGATTGTCAAATAGACAGGATTGTCAAATAGACAGGATTGTTAAATAGACAGGATTGTCAAATAGACAGGATTGTCAAATAGACAGGATTGTCAAAAAGACAGGATTGTCAAATAGACAGGATTTCTAAATAGATAGAATTGTGAAATAGACAGGATTGGTAAATGGACAGAATTTTGAAATAGGATTGGTAAATGGACAGAATTGTGAAATAGACAGGATTGGTAAATAGACAGGATTGTTAAAGTTCTTTTTTTAATGCTTACGTATCTTCGATTGTCTGGTTTTAAAGTCAAAGTGTCCACTATATGCAGTCAAAAAATGTCCACTATATGTAGGGAACAAATGTTTTAATGTAAATAGCTCAGAATTTATTTATTGTTTCATCCTATTCGTCTAAAAATTGAATTTGACTTAACCCCCCATTATCAAATTGCTTATTCTGCATGAATGAGATAAAAATGAACTGTCTCTAGAAATTTACTAATCTTGGTCAGAGATTGTAGTGGCTACTCTTGTACTGGCGGTACGAGCATTCACTGTACCAGTCCATGGTAACCATTCTTGTCCTGGCGGTACGACCATTTGTGTACCAGTCCATGGTAACCATTCTTGTACTGGCGGTACGACCATTCACTGTATCAGTCCATGGTAACCATTCTTGTCCTGGCTGTACGACCATTCACTGCACCAATCCAAGTCCATGGTAACCATTCTTATACTAACTAGAACAGCTTAGGGCGATGCTAATATTCCCACCATCAGGAACCCGACTGGAGACAATGCTACTCTGTAGGTCAGAGGTCATAAGATAACCAACCTGCTTCGGGCACTTAAACAGCTGAACGTGAGCAGATCGAGTCATTTAGGTCAACCTTTTTAGGCCCTCTTGCGCCTGGGGTCTTCTGGCGGAGAAGTCATGCGACGTCATCACACTGGATCACGTAGTTCCGTTAATCTTTAGTACGTAGAGTCAACAAGCAGAAGTGACTGGAGGGTCGGCCATTGGCCTTGATAACGCTTACAAATAACACATGCCAGCAGTTTGAAAACAAAACAAAATGTTTATCTTGTTTCCTTGAATTTAAGGAGTGTACCTAATGTAAGGGCGTTGATTCCAAAAATCGCATAGGATTTATCTTAAAAGCTCTAGTATCTAAGGTACTGATGAATTCTTAAAATAAAAAATATTTTTCTCTATATAAGACTTACAAGGTAAATTTTGCTGACTCAGAATATCCTAATATCTATGGTTTTTTTCAATGTGAAATATGTGCACTTACCAATCTTTTGTGTGTCAAATAATGACCTTATTAAAATATGTGTCAAATCATGACCTTATTGGAATATGTGTCAAATCATGACCTTATTAGAATATGGGCCAAATCATAATCTTATTATAATATATGTCAAATCATGACCTTATTAGAATATGGGCCAAATCATAATCTTATTATAATGTGTCAAATCATGACCTTATTAGAATATGGACCAAATCATAATCTTATTATAATATACATCAAATCATGACCTTATTAGAATATGGGCCAAATCATAATCTTATTATAATATATGTCAAATCATGACCTTATTAGAATATGGGCCAAATCATAATCTTATTATAATATGTGTCACATCATGACCTTATTAGAATATGGACCAAATCATAATCTTATTATAATATATGTCAAATCCTTATTAGAATATGGGCTAAATCATAATCTTAATATAATATGTGTCAAATCATGACCTTATTATAATATGGGTCAAATCATGACCTTATTAGAATATGGGTCAACACGACCTTATTTTAATAGATACATTAGAATTCATAAAGCTTCCCGGTCTGCTCAGTTACGTCACAGCTGCATTCAGATTTTATTTTCAACATGCATGAAATCTGATCTCTGAAAAAAACATTTAGGTTATTTGGTAAGACATTGGCTCCTTATTTGGTGTCAAGATGAGAAATGAAGGTAAGACATTGGCTCCTTATTTGGTGTCAAGATGAGAAATGAAGGTAAGACATTGGCTCCTTATTTGGTGTCAAGATGAGAAATGAAGGTAAGACATTGGCTCCTTATTTGTTGTCAAGATGAGAAATGAAGGTAAGACATTGGCTCCTTATTTGGTGTCAAGATGAGAAATGAAGGTAAGACATTGGCTCCTTATTTTGGAATTTTTCTCGGTGTCACGGCGGCCCATGCAGTTCACCCCAGGGGAGACGGGTTGGGGCGTTAGGGTGAGGCCGGTCTAAAGGATTAGAAGGATATGCAGTACTGTTTTTGATACGGGCGACAAGATCTTAGTGTAATGACTTCATCAGAAACTCTATGAAGCATATTTTATGTTTCAGAATATAACACAAGTGTATGACGTCACTTCATAGACTGTGAAAAAAATCAGTTTGAATTGTGTTCTGTTAATAAATGGCAACAAATGTTGGTCTTTATCCACTCTGTCCATCCTCAGGAAGAAATAAATTAAGACACTACCACAACTTTTAAATCTTTTCAAAGATAAATGAAGTCGTGTTTTTTTTTTTTTTTTTTTTTTTTGTTTTTTTTTTTTTTGTTTTTTTTAATAAACTTATTGGGGTGATTTTTGAAGACTTGAGAATGACTTTATCCCCCTGGTCGACTAAGGGGATACTCGGGTGGCCTTTAGTATAGCAGTGCCCAATATGAAAATTTGGCAAAATAAAATTTGCCTTCGGAGTAAATATGGTGGTCGAGGAAGCTTTCTTAACACAAGAAAGAATCACCCTAATGCAAATATAAATAAACTAGGCCTGACTGATAAGACAGATTTAAATGCTTGGAACAATGCATTCAATGCACACCGAACATGGACTCATCATAGGGAAACGGAAAGCTGTCATTTTGATGGTCTCCTTGTCAGTGTAGACAGAGATGAATCACTTTTCATATAGTCAATTAGTGTCATTAACTCATCTTCAGAGGTCTTTATTTGTCATAGTTGTTATCAAAAAATTTATTTCAATCACATGATTTGTGTCCAGAGATTAGTGTCCAGAGATTGGTGTCCAAAGACTGGTGTCCAGAGATTGGTGTCCAGAGATTGGTGTCCAGAGATTGGTGTCCAGAGACTTGTGTCCAGAGTTTGGTGTCCAGAGATTGGTGTCCAGATATTGGTGTCCAGAGATTGGTGTACATAGGTTGCTGTCCAGAGATTGGTGTCCAGAGATTGGTGTTCATAGATTGGTGTCCAGACAATGGTGTCCAAAGATTGGTGTCCAGAGAATATTTAGCGGAGAGGGAAGTGAAAGATTTCACCATGACAACATGGCTAACATCAGAGATATATAATAAAGGATTAAATATAATAGGTATAGACTAATCATATGCGTAACTTGATCCCAGTAATGTAAACATATTGGATGTTGCCCCTGCCTTGAACCCATATTCTCATAACAAATATCCCCCAAGTGAGCAGGTGCCAGGATCCATGGTTGATCTTTGTTGTGTAAATATAGATAGGAAATCTACGTTCCCAAGAGAAAACTTTTTCAATATTTATTCAACAAGCCATGTGTCATGTATCGTGCATCATGTATCATATATCATGTATCGTGTATCATGTATCATATATCATGTATCGTGTATTTTGTATAAGGTCTCGTGTATCATGTATCGTTTATCATGTTTCGTGTATCATGTATCGTGTATCATATATCATGCATCATATATCATGTATCGTGCATCATGTATCATGTATCATGTATCGTGTATTGTGTATCAGGTATCGTGTATCATGTATCATGTATCGTGTATCATGTATCATATATCATGCATCATAATAATGTATCGTGCATCATATATCATACATCATGTATCGTGCATCATATATCATATATCATGTATCATGTATCGTGTATTATGTATCGTGTATCGTGTATCAATATCATGTATCGTGTATCATGTATCATGTATCGTGTATCATGCATTATGCATCGTGTATCATGAATCGTGTATCGTGTATCATGTATCGTGTATCATGTATCGTGTATCATGTATCGTGTATAATGTATCAAAATCGTGTATCATGTATGGTATATCGTGTATCATTTATCGTGTATCATGTATCGTGTATCATGTATCAATACCGTGTATCATGTATGGTATATCGTGTAACATGTATCGTGTATCATGTATCGTGTATCATGTATCATGCATGGTGCATCGTGTATCATGTAGTCTGTATTGTGTATCATGTATCGTGCATCATGTATCAATACCGTGTATTATGTATGGTGCATCGTGCATCATGTATCATGTATGGTGTATCATGTATCATGTATGGTGTATCATGTATCATGTATGGTGTATCATGTATCATGTATGGTGTATCATGTATCATGTATCGTGTATCATGTAGCCTGTATCGTGTATCACGTATCATTTATCGTGTATCATGTATCAGAACTGACGGTTTTGTTCATGGTGGTATTATCGTTCTATACACTTGACATTGGGTCATTTAATGTAGGATAGATGTGGAGAAATGAAGATCAGATGGGATGGAAGGCTGTTCAGTAGCAGAAATATGTTTGTAGTACGGGCCATTGGTCCAGTACTGCTCTCATTATGTCTGTAGTGCGGGCCATAGGTTAAGTACTGCTTTCATTATGTCTGTAGTACAGGCCATTGGTCCAGTACTGCTCTCATTATGTCTGTAGTATGGGCCATAGGTTAAGTACTGCTCTCATTATGTCTATAGTACGGGCCACAGGTTAAGTACTGCTCTCATTATGACTGTAGTACGGGCCATAGGTTAAGTACTACTCTCATTATGACTGTAGTACGGGCCATAGGTTAAGTACTGCTCTCATTATGTCTGTAGTACGGGCCATAGGTTAAGTACTGCTCTCATTATGTCTGTAGTACGGGCCATAGGTTAAGTACTGCTCTCATTATGTCTGTAGTACGGGCCATGGGTTAAGTACTGCTTTCATTATGTATGTAGTACGGTCATAGGTTAAGTAATGCTCTCATTATATCTGTAGTACGGGCCATATGGTAAGTACTGCTCTCATATGTCTGTAGTACGGGCCATAGGTTAAGTACTGCTCTCATATGTCTTATGTACAGGTCATAGGTTAAGTACTGTGTACTTTTCTGCTAGGTATTATAATAAGCAATTCCACTAAGACTGGATCAGTCATCGTATTATGTTTTACTATTTACATAATAAGATTGTAGGGTTTTATGACAAAATTAATTATGTGTACACTTGTAGGTCTGTTGATTATTATATTTATGTGTACACTTGAAAGTCTGCTTATGACTATGTTATGTGTACACTTGAAGGCCTGCTGATGACTATGTTTATGTGTACACTTGAAGGCATGCTGATGACTATGTTATGTGTACACTTGAAGGCCTGCTGATGACTATGTTATGTGTACACTTGAAGGCCTGCTGATGACTATGCTTATGTGTACACTTGAAAGTCTGCTAATGACTATGTTTATGTGTGCACTTGAAGGCCTGCTGATGACGATGTTTATGTGTACACTTGAAAGCCTGCTAATGACTATGTTTATGTGTGCACTTGAAAGTCTGCTAATGACTATGTTTATGTGTGCACTTGAAGGCCTGCTGATGACGATGTTTATGTGTACACTTGAAAGCCTGCTAATGACTATGTTTATGTGTACACTTGAAAGTCTGCTAATGACTATGTTTATGTGTGCACTTGAAGGCCTGCTGATGACGATGTTTATGTGTACACTTGAAAGCCTGCTAATGACTATGTTTATGTGTGCACTTGAAGGCCTGCTGATGACTATGTTATGTGTACACTTGAAGGCCTGCTGATGACTATGCTTATGTGTACACTTGAAAGCCTGCTAATGACTATGTTTATGTGTGCACTTGAAGGCCTGCTGATGACGATGTTTATGTGTACACTTGAAAGCCTGCTAATGACTATGTTTATGTGTGCACTTGAAGGCCTGCTGATGACGATGTTTATGTGTACACTTGAAGGCCTGCTAATGACTATGTTTATGTGTACACCTGAAGGCCTGCTGATGACTATGTTATGTGTACACTTGAAGGCCTGCTGATGACTATGTTATGTGTACACTTGTTGACATGTCAATCACTATGTTTATGTTTTCACGGGCAGGCTTAACGACAACCATGTGTGCAACAGTTGGTGCTCATCATCCCATTTCCCAGATCTGTCGTACAACAATATGTCGTTAAAACATCAAAACAGAGTAGAGGCCAGATACGTGTCACATTTCCTGCCATTTAGGACTTTACAGCTTTAGAAAACATTAATTAAATATTAATATGGCTCGATTATTTTTAATAATTATAATTACTATTTTTTTATTATTATTTGGAACAGACAATGGATGTTACGAATACTTGGGGATTTAGGCAAATAATAACAGTCAACACCTTACATTGAAGTGTTAAGTTGAAGTCTTAAGTTGAAGTGTTAAGTTGAAGTCTTAAGTTGAAGTGTTAAGTTCAAGTGTCAATTTGAAATTTTAAGTTGAAGTGTTAAGTTGAAGTTTTAAGTTGAAGATCAATCACTAAATGCTGCTGTCAGGTCAGTCATTAGGTCCAACCCCCCCCCCCCTTACCCCCCAGGTTCATCCCTTTTACTTCATAATTGTATTCAAGTACAGTTCAGAGTTGGTCAACTCTTCATGACATCTCACTCCCCGAGAATGGTGACGACAAACCAATGGTAACTGTATTCAAGCTAGGGTTAATGCCGCCCAGGGGAGCCAAGAATTTTGCCATCCCTCCTCCTCTGCCTTCCTTTGATACGCCACTGACTCTATTGATAGGCGTGCGATGATATTGGCCGCATGTAACTGAAGCTGGAAGAAAACCAATTTACACCACGTTGCTATGACAACAAGGGACACCTGTAACAAATGGCAGAGCAGACAGTTTCGTCAACATTGGACGACCTTTTCCAAACTGTTCGAACCTGTCATCAAATATTGATATTGAACACTCTGATATTAAACACTGTGATATTGAACACTGAAATATAGAACACTTTGATATAGAACACTATAATATTGAACACTATGTTATTGAACCCTGCAATATTGAACACTGAGATATTGAACACTATGATATTGAACACTGAGATATTGAACACCGAGAAATTGAACACCGTGACATTGAACACAGTGATATTGAACACCGTGACATTGAACACAGTGATATTGAACACCACGGTAATAAACACCGACAAACTACTTTGGTTGCCATGTTCTCAAAGACTCAGACAATCGCACGTGCTTCTGATATTTACCTGTATTTGCTGCGACCTTCACCTTTATTCAGGTGTGCATCAACCACGCATCAAAAGATGCAGACTGCCCGCCCCTCTCCCCACTGGTCCACTGCTCTCTGTCATAAGTTACGATGATGCCCTGACGCTGGCACGTATGAAAGGCATATGTTAACATCATTTTCAACTTTTGGATCTTTTGTTCACCCCCACCCCCCCACCCCCCGACCCCCTCTCCACGATAAAGAATACATTTAAATATAAAACTAAACTATCATTATTAACGCAAAGAGTTTCTGTTTTATTTCGCTATTAATGTCTATTTTTAGGTCATCCAACAAGCCACACAAAACATGTTACAATTTCTTCTATTGTAACAATGGGGTGAAGGGTGTGTAAAGGGAGGAGATGGGCTTTCTCATTAAAGAAATATTTATTGCCAGCCTTTCAGCAAGGTTATATAATTTTATTTATATTTATTTTTTAAAATCAACAGGCCCTTGTACAGTTTTAAAAATGTCCGCCGCTTTATGATTGTGTTATGTTTACTTACTTATTATCCAGCGGCGTAGCGAGGGGGGCATCATGCCCCGGGCGCTACTCACAAAGGGTCACAAAGGGGCGCCAAATGGTATATTTTACATATAATATTGTATGGTTTTCGCATAGGGGGGGCGCTAAAAAGGTATTGTTTCTCGCTTTAAAGCTCACTTCTCAACTGCTATTATCTGCTTAGTTTTGGAAAGTAGGACTGCCTGTTATCAGACATGATTTATCACACAACTGAACAAGGGACATTAAAGGCACAGGATTCTTGATTTCTTTAGTGGGTTACCTTTCCTTGAGGACCGAAGTAAGCCCTGCACAGGTCGTTAACCTTATAATACAATGATAGTATGATGATACTAAGTTGGTTAACATTATGATACAATTATGATGATACTAAGTTGGTTATCATTATGAAACAAGTATGGTGATACTCAGCTGGTTAACATTATGATACAAGTATGATGATGCTAATTTGGTTAAGTTTATGATACAATTACCGTGATACCAAGTTGTTCGGGTCTCAGAGTGTGTAAAGTTATTTTTTCCTCCAACTCTGAATATAAATAACTCTGTTAAGGTTTTATAATGAACTAGCCGATATACCCGGCGTGGCCCGGGATTGCATTAGGACCCCGATCCCGGTGGCCTACAGATACCGTTAGGATACTGTTCTCTTTGGGATCCCGTTTCATCTAGAGACCCTCCTTTCCAATGTTATCCCATTTCCTGATTTGATCGTGACATAGATTTAGCTTTTTAAAGATATCGAACTTTCTGGAACATTCTAGATTGGATATTCTTAGTTTTAATTACACCGATATCTAAAAACGGAGAGTGATGTGTATTGCTACCACCCTAGGCCTATATCCATCAAATGACATAGAAACTATAGTGTTGTCTAAGCCTATTGACCTTTAGAACTTTCTGGAACATTCTAGATTAAATTTATTATCCTCCTCGAACTGTGTAAAAACAGTCTTTTATTAGTAATAATTATTCTTCGAATACGAAAAATTATACGACTAAATGAATTTCTATAACTATAGTACATTTAAGTTAAAAGAGGGGCCCCGGGGGCCCATTCCATAATTGTACCGAATTAGTTTTGCCTGAGATGGGGCCCTATAATAATCATTCAGGTAAGTTATGACGTTAAAATTTTAAATTTGTCCCATTAAAATCTATTGAATAATGCCATAGATATAGCGTTTTAAAGTTATCGAACTTTCTGGAAAATTCTAGATTGGATATTATTAGTTTTACATCCACCGTTATTTCCATATGGACTAAGAAGTGTATTGCAACAAAGCTAAGCCTATATCCATCAATTCACATACAACCTATAGTGTTGTCTAAGCCTATTGATATTTATATAGCTTATATAAGGAAAAATGAAATGGGGCCCCCGGCCCCAGAGTGATGGATATTATGAGTTCGGTACCCTTCGGTATTTGAATATGGATAATCTAGTGTATGTGTACTTAGTTTGGTCAAGATTCATCCATTCATGTAGGAGTATTAAGCCTATCGATATTTATATAGCTCATATAAGGAAAAATGAAACGGGGCCCCCGGCCCCACAGGAATGGATATTATGAGTTCAGTACCCTTCGGTATTTGAATATGGATAATCAAGTGTACGTGTACTAAGTTTGATCGATATCCATCCATTCACGTAGGAGTATTTGTTTGTAATTTTTTTATATAGCTCATATAAGAAAAAAACGAATTCGGGGCCCCCGGACCCACACGAAATGTTATTGAAAGTTCTCAACCCCTTAAGAGTTCCTTCTGGATAATGATGGATATATGTGCCAAGTTTGGTCAAGATCCATCAATCCGTGTAAAAGCCTTTGTGGAACAGACAAACCCACAAACAAACAAACAAATTTTCACTTTTATATATATATATGATAAACGACTTGTTACAACTTGATAGCACGGAATTTTTCAGTCATTTTTTTTTTGTCGTTTGCGTGCCATAAAAGAACGACCTGCGTGTCACTTTTGACACGGGTGCCTTACATTGCCTACCTCTATATGTGGTCCGCGTGCCATAAAAGAACTACCTGCGTGCCACTTTTGACATGGGTGCATTAGTATTACTACTATTATAATAAGAAGTTTTTTATAGCGTAGTACGCTGTACATACAATTTAACAAATATAATGAACTTAAAAATTAACATACATTAATTAAATAAAACAAAAAAACAAACGTGTATTCGCCCCACCCATTCCATAACTATTTAAATGTCAAGCCATGGACGGCACCCAGCAGTATCGTTTATCGGTCAGAGGGGGGAATCAGTCAGGATAGTAGATTTTAAAGAGATGTCGACCTCTGTATGTGGTCCGCGTGCGATGAATCAACGACCTGCATGCCACTTTTGACACGGGTGCTTTACTTTGCCGACCTCTGTTTTATAAATGTAACTTACCTTACACTTACATCCCAATTCCTTCCAAACACTTAAATCAAGAGCATCGTTCAGAAATATCCCCAACAATAGTCCAGAGATATCACCAACAAAAGTCCAGAGATATCATCAACAATAGTCTCGAGATATCATGAACAATAGTCTAGAAATATCAACAATAAATCACAAATATGAACCAACTTCCCACAATGTTCATTTCACCTTAATATCCATTGATTTCCACTGGGTTAAAAAAAATAATAATCCGAAGTTTCAAGAAAGACAACTCCTCTTTTCAACCTAGCCTGTGCCGCTACTGGCTTGGAAAAGTTTTTCACACTCAAGTTATCTCCCCCCGACTTCAGTCTCGTGTTTATCTGCAGACATATCTAGCCAGACTAGCCAGGAGGTTCGCGCAACTGTAGGCTAAAAACTCGTGCCATGCGCACTCACACGTTCGCACGATCTCCTCTCCCCGCCACTGACACCCTCCCCCCCCCCCCCCCCCATGACTCGCCACCATCACCATCAGTGCGGTTGCACCCACAGCTCGTTCCAAAACAATTGACCGTCGGGTCGTGAGTAGGATGGTAAATAATAGGCCATTACCATTAGGTTAAAATAGGGGCAAAGTTAGATGAGAACAATTCTGCGGCGAGCGTGGCAGCGAACATGAGTGGCAATAGCAGACGAGAGTCAATTATGTGTTAAAATAGTCAGAATGTTAAAATGGTGTGACTGTTAAAATATGTCTCAGTTTTAAAATAGTCTGAGTTTTAAAATAGTCAATCAGAATCGGTAACATAATAACGGTTTTGATTTAACAATTCATTTAAATTGAACCCATACTATATGGGTGGAATTAACCAAGAGGCAGCAGAGGCTGGAATTAACCAATAGGAAACAGAGGCTGGAATTAACCAATAGGCAACAGAGGCTGGAATTAGCCAATAGGCAACAGAGGCTGGAATTAACCAATAGGCAACAGAGGCTGGAATTAGCCAATAGGCAACAGAGGCTGGAATTAGCCAATAGGCAACAGAGGCTGGAATTAACCAATAGGCAACAGAGGCTGGAATTAACCATTAGGCAACAGAGGCGGGAATAAACCAATAGGCAACAGAGGCTGGAATTAACCAATAGGCAACAGAGGCTGGAATTAATCAATAGGCAACAATTAACGAACAACTCCGATGACCCTGACACAGTTGTTGACTTGTATTCAGAAAGAGGCTGAA
The DNA here is from genome assembly GCA_964017045.1 of Omphiscola glabra. Taxonomy (NCBI): domain Eukaryota; kingdom Metazoa; phylum Mollusca; class Gastropoda; family Lymnaeidae; genus Omphiscola; species Omphiscola glabra. The sequence continues at coordinate 37,344,398 of OZ024799.1, forward strand.
TTCAGTGGCGGATCCAAGTTGATAATGAATGTGGGTATTGATATTATTTTTTTGCTCTATTTAAAATGTTACATTATTTATCAAAGGACAACCCCATTGTGTGTCTTTAAACTCCTATTTTTCCCCCTCAAAATACAGATAGCGAATGGTAACACACATTATTAAACAACAGGTGATAGAATATCGATTACTACGTGTAACACAAATTAATCAACGGATTAATGGATGGCTAAATGTTACTAATGAAGCGAAAGTTAATTAATGGTAATGTATGGAGCAAATGAACATTATCAATAATTAAATACTGGTTTTAACTTTCGAAGACAGATTTCGTCTACATGCAGTTGCAGACTCTAATTCGACACCATATTTCATCTACATGCAGTTGCAGACTCTAATTTGACACCATATTTCATCTACATGCAGTAGCAGACTCTAATTCGACACCCTATTTCGTCTACATGCAGTAGCAGACTCTAATTTGACACCATATTTCATCTACATGCAGTAGCAGACTCTAATTCGACACCCTATTTCGTCTACATGCAGTAGACTCTAATTTGACACCCTATTTCGTCTACACGCAATGCTAGATTCTAATAATTCATGTCACTCCAGGTGTTGTGTGTGAAACAGTTTTATTTCCCTTATAAAATAATCAAAACAATCTGATCCGACTGTTGGGCTGAACAAGATCCTTTGAGAGTATTTAAATAGATGGAATACTGTGTTTAATTTGATAACATATTAAGAGTGTTGCGAGGTGGGCTGGGCGGAGTTTTGATATGTTAATATGCGATTTAAGATTGAAGGGATGAAGAGATGGGAAGATAACAGGATTATTGGTTGATAAAATGGAATGATAACAGGATTGTTGGTTGATAAAAATGGAATGATAACACGATTGTTGGTTGATAAATGGAATGATAACAGGATTGTTGGTTGATAAAAATGGAATGATAACACGATTGTTGGTTGATAAATGGAATGATAACAGGATTGTTGGTTGATAAATGGAATGATAACAGGATTGTTGGTTGATAAAATGGAATGATAACAGGATTGTTGGTTGATAAAATGGAATGATAACAGGATTGTTGGTTGATAAAATGGAATGATAACACGATTGTTGGTTGATAAAATGGAATGATGCAAAGAATGAGAGGTTAACAAGATTAAAGCGTGCAGGCGTTTACAAAAATTATGGAACAATGTTTTTTAGATGCAACACACAAAATACAAGTGCAGCACACACAAAATACAACTACAACACACACAAAATACAACTGCAGCACACACAAAATACAACTACAACACACACAAAATACAACTGCAGCACACACAAAATACAACTACAACACACACAAAATACAACTACAACAGACACAAAATACAACTGCAGCACACACAAAATACAACTACAGCACACACAAAATACAACTACAACACACACAAAATACAACTGCAGCACACACAAAATACAACTACAACACACACAAAATACAACTACAACACACACAAAATACAACTGCAGCACACACAAAATACAACTACAACACACACAAAATACAACTACAACACACACAAAATACAACTGCAGCACACACAAAATACAACTACAGCACACACAAAATACAACTACAACACACACAAAATACAACTGCAGCACACACAAAATACAACTGCAGCACACACAAAATACAACTGCAGCACACACAAAATACAACTGCAGCACACACAAAATACAACTGCAGCACACACAAAATACAACTGCAGCACACACAAAATACAACTGCAGCACACACAAAATACAACTGCAGCACACACAAAATACAACTGCAGCACACACAAAATACAACTGCAACACACACAAAATACAACTGCAGCACACACAAAATACAACTGCAGCACACACAAAATACAACTGCAGCACACACAAAATACAACTGCAGCACACACAAAATACAACTGCAGCACACACAAAATACAACTGCAGCACACACAAAATACAACTGCAGCACACACAAAATACAACTGCAGCACACACAAAATACAACTGCAGCACACACAAAATACAACTACAACACACACAAAATACAACTGCAGCACACACAAAATACAACTACAACACACACAAAATACAACTGCAGCACACACAAAATACAACTACAACACACACAAAATACAACTACAACACACACAAAATACAACTGCAGCACACACAAAATACAACTACAACACACACAAAATACAACTACAACACACACAAAATACAACTGCAGCACACACAAAATACAACTACAGCACACACAAAATACAACTACAACACACACAAAATACAACTGCAGCACACACAAAATACAACTGCAGCACACACAAAATACAACTGCAGCACACACAAAATACAACTGCAGCACACACAAAATACAACTGCAGCACACACAAAATACAACTGCAGCACACACAAAATACAACTGCAGCACACACAAAATACAACTGCAGCACACACAAAATACAACTGCAGCACACACAAAATACAACTGCAACACACACAAAATACAACTGCAGCACACACAAAATACAACTGCAGCACACACAAAATACAACTGCAGCACACACAAAATACAACTGCAGCACACACAAAATACAACTGCAGCACACACAAAATACAACTGCAACAGACACAAAATACAACTGCAGCACACACAAAATACAACTGCAGCACACACAAAATACAACTGCAGCACACACAAAATACAACTGCAGCACACACAAAATACAACTGCAACACACACAAAATACAACTGCAGCACACACAAAATACAACTGCAACACACACAAAATACAACTACAGCACACACAAAATACAACTGCAACACACACAAAATACAACTGCAGCACACACAAAATACAACTGCAACACACACAAAATACAACTGCAGCACACACAAAATACAACTACAACACACACAAAATACAACTGCAGCAAACACAAAATACAACTACAACACACACAAAATACAACTGCAGCACACACAAAATACAACTGCAACACACACAAAATACAACTGCAGCACACACAAAATACAACTGCAACACACAAAAAATACAACTGCAGCACACACAAAATACAACTGCAGCACACACAAAATACAACTGCAGCACACACAAAATACAACTGCAACACACACAAAATACAACTGCAGCACACACAAAATACAACTGCAACACACACAAAATACAACTGCAGCACACACAAAATACAACTGCAACACACACAAAATACAACTGCAGCACACACAAAATACAACTGCAACACACACAAAATACAACCGCAGCACACACAAGATACAACTACAACACACACAAAATACAACTGCAGCACACACAAAATACAACTACAGCACACACAAAATACAACTGCAACACACACAAAATACAACTGCAACACACACAAAATACAACTGCAACACACACAAAATACAACTACAACACACAAAATACAACTACAACACACACGAAATACAACTGCTGCACACACAAAATACAACTGCAACACACACGAAATACAACTGCAACACACACGAAATACAACTGCAACACACAAGAAATACAAAACCCATTTTTCTCCCCTACATTTGACTAAGAGTCTCCAGACAATCGTTACAATGCCTAAGTTTCGTTACTGAGTAAAACCCATCTCTGCTTACTTCCCTTGTTGTATTCCAATTATCTTCCAAGTCCTTTCATCTCATTGGTTCTTTGAAGAAAGAGTTAAAATTGGTTTGTATTAACTGCCAAGATTTGATTGGGACCAGGTGAAACGCATGTAATATCCCGACCCCCCCCCCCCCAACACCACTGGTTTCACATAATGCTATAACTAGGGCTAAGCCAAGTACTGACTCGGATACAAGGAAGTGCCGGCATTAGGACACCCGGCACATACACAAAAAAGTGACCTTGCTGTTACTCTAATATGTACTAGGGGTACGGTTTAATATCCTCATTAAATATTGCCACCCTCACACTTTCATCCAATGGCACCCTCACACTTTCATCCAATGGCACCCTCGCACTTTCATCCAATGGCACCCTCACACTTTCATCCAATGGCACCCTCACACTTTCATCCAATGGCACCTCACACTTTCATCCAATGGCACCCTCACACTTTCATCCAATGGCACCCTCACACTTTCATCCAATGGCACCCTCGCACTTTCATCCAATGGCACCCTCACACTTTCATCCAATGGCACCCTCACACTTTCATCCAATGGCACCCTCACACTTTCATGCAATGGCACCCTCACACTTTCATCCAATGGCACCCTCACACTTCATCCAATGGCACCCTCACACTTTCATCCAATGGCACCCTCACACTTTCATCCAATGGCACCCTCACACTTTCATCCAATGGCATCCTCACACTTTCATCCAATGGCACCCTCACACTTCATCCAATGGCACCCTCACACTTTCATCCAATGGCACCCTCACACTTGCACACTTCTATTAATACTGTTACTATATGACTACTTTCTTTTGAAATGATTATGCCAACACGGGTGCTTCAGCCCACAAATATTACTATTTAATTACAAGTAAAGAGAATTCAATGCACACATGATGCTACATATAACATAACAATAGAAAGAACAACTAAGTATACTGTATACCACTAATATGTCTCGTTAGTGCTGGAGGTATCTTGTCCTCAGTTTGGGCCCCCAACCACACACACAGCAGTAGTAGTCTGTTTGCCCTCTCTCGCACGGCCACTGTGGTACTGCGACGCAATAGACCTAACGGTTTGAACCCAACGTTCGTTGTTGCTTGTGGGAGTCCAAAGTCATCTCCTCTTATAAACAATCTCTCTTATTATTATTATTATTATTATTATTATTATAAGAAGTTTTTTTTTATAGCGTAGTACCCCAACCTAGGGCTGGGCATGAACTTAAAATTAAGGATATCAGTTTTAGTATAGCCTCTAACCGACAGACTCCGACGGCAGTGTAATGACGACTGTTCTATATGAGGCTGCCCTATGCCAGACTGGACTGAACTACACTGGACTCGACTGGCTAGAAATTAGAATAAGGAATGCAACACATAAGAAGACATAACTAAGACATTCGACTCACATCACACCATTAATCATAAGCTAACTAACATTTCTTAATAACATCTTACACATGAATTTCTTTTATCTGAATCTACAAACACATGTAAATTTAAAGATAACAAAACTAGCCAATTATCAGTGAACAAACTTCATCACAAGAGTATAGTTAGCCAGGCTGTGCACTAATTACAGGCAAAAGAGAGCGCGAACTGTTTGGCCTTGCCTTATACCGTATAGGGTAGCGTGGGTACGCTTCTACGGATGAGCTTATTGTTTCAGTTGGGTCACGGTCAAGGTTACCTTGTTAATTTCCATTGTTAGTGCTAGCCCTAATTGTACAATCTCACAAGGGCTAGGAATGGACAAAGTGTGAGCCAGCTTGTCTCAAAAGGTGAGGACCAGCGGGTCTCAAAAAGTGAGGACCGGCGAATCTCAACAACCGAGCCCGGGGTGTTTTTGTTTTTTTTAAAGTTATCTTTTCATAATTCTGACCCATTATAAAAAATGAGAAGATTATTTAACGGGACCCAGACTCGGACCTGCCGGATAACCTCAAGACACCCGTATCCGGACCAGGTGTAAAACAAACTGCATCCGGCTCAGCGCTATAGTTAAAACAAAACGACTACAGGCAAAGGTTTGAAATGAACGAAAGAAATGCTATCTATTGAACAACAATATCAAGGTTTCTTCTTGTTTTTTTTTTAATATTACCAAAATAACCGTTGTGATATTATAGTATTCACACGTAGTGAGCTTTTTATATTTGTTTAATATTGAAAATTATGTCTTTTTGTTTAATAGTTGATCTAAGAAAAAATTTGAATGACCTTGACCCTCCCCCCCCCCCCCCATTCCCTCCAGAATCAACTGAGATCAGCTGATGATGGAAGCTGGATATTTCGGTTTCATTCCCAACACGATGGTTATCTTCAAATGAGAAAAACAAAGAGTTTGCACACCAATATTTTACGTTGTTTTTTTTTTCTTTTTGGTTGTGTTTTTTGGTTTTTTTTATTTTATGTTCGCCTTTTTTACCTGCGGCCATGCGGGCAACGTTTTCACTTCATCCTTCCTTTCCCGCGCGACGCGTTTACAAACGGCTAAACCTGTTTGTTTTAAATCGTTTGTTAAAAAAGCCATGCACTTTGGGTTATGGTTTATGCTGGAGTTAATGGGGGTTTTTTCCCGTTTTTTTTCTTTTGGGTTTTTTTGTTGTGTTTTTTATAGCGGAATCGTGCACTTAAACATGGTCACCCCGCCCCTTCGCGAAAGTTCAAGTTTGAAAGGAGCACCCTTGACTTCCATCTACAACCTGCTGGGTTTGTGGTTGTAACCGACAGGTTGGCAGTAGCCGAAGTTGAACACATTAGACCAGATTGGACATCAGATGGAAGGAAAGCAAAGTAACAAAGTAACTAGATAGTGTTGATGTGACGTCATTATGTACTTAAGTTTTTGTTTGTTTGATAAATGATCGAAGAAGAAACCCTGACAAGTGACTTCATTCCGATACCATAAGATAAGTGACTTCACTCCGATACCATAAGACAAGTGACTTCTCACCGATACCATAAGACAGGTGACTTCACTCCGATACATAAGACTTCACTCCGATACCATAATACAATTGACCCCATACCGATGCCATAAGACAATTGACCCCATACCGATGCCAGAAGACAATTGACCCCATACCGATGCCAGAAGACAATTGACCCCATACCGATGCCAGAAGAAAATTGACCCCATACCGATTCCAGAAGACAATTGACCCCATACCGATGCCATCAGACACAAGATGTACAAGAGAAAAAGTCCTATCCCAAAATATCTGATGCTTTCAGACCACCTTCCAGACATCGCTGTATGTATGTTCAAATCTGCGGCCGGAGTTAGATTCGTGGATTCTTCTGACTCCAGCTTCCTGTCTGCTCGGTGACGTACCTTGTTACTTGGCGGTCTCTAGGTTAATTCTTCTTTTTAAAGAGTCACATCCAGGCATTTGAGAGAAAAGAAAAACAAAACAAAAAAAGATGGTGTTGACCTTGTTATCTTCCCCTGTGTAGCTGGGAAAGTTATTTTTAGTCCTTCACGTAGATTCTAATGGCCTTGAGATTAATTTTAGAAGTCTTGATAGCCCGAGCTCTGGAGATCAACACTGAAAACCAAAAATGATAATCATGTTTGTCTTGAATTGTCTGACTCTGAAATAGCACTAGTTGTTGTTGGTGTTGCTGTCGCTGTTGTTGGTGCTGCTGTTGTTGGTGCTGCTGTTGTTGGTGTTGCGTTTGTTGGTGCTGCTGTTGTTGGTGCTGCTGTTGTTGGTGCTGCTGTTGTTGTTGCTGTTGTTGGTGCTGCTGTCGCTGTTGTTGGTGCTGCTGTTGTTGTTGTCGCTGTTGTTAGTGTTGCTGTTGTTGCTGTCGCTGTTGTTGGTGTTGCTGTTGTTAGTGTTGCTGTTGTTGGTGTTGCTGTTGTTGGTGCTGCTGTTGTTGGTGTTGTTGTTGTTGTTGCTGTCGCTGTTGTTGGTGTTGCTGTTGTTGGTGTTGCTGTTGTTGGTGCTGCTGTTGTTGGTGCTGCTGTTGTTGGTGTTGCTGTTTTTGGTGTTGCTGTTGTTGGTGCTGCTGTTGTTGGTGCTGCTGTTGTTGGTGCTGCTGTTGTTGGTGTTGCTGTTGTTGGTGTTGCTGTTGTTGGTGCTGCTGTTGTTGGTGCTGCTGTTGTTAGTGTTGTTGTTTTCTCTTTGAGGTGCACAAACTAAATGTTTCAGGTGTGTATGAAGCAGGAAAAGACAATTCAATATACGTTCATTAACAACGAGAATACACTGACCTACTTAATATACGACAGGTCTTTTGTCATTGTTAGACCAAAAACATCCTTAAAGACATGTTCTTGATAACAAAATATTTGTCCCATTCTCTGACAACGTTAACAACAAAAATATGTACAATCTTCCCTTTGTTCACAACCGTTTGGATATTTTGAATAGTTTTTCAGCCACCTGACATTTCTAATAAAATTATTGATATTTTCCACGTTCAGTTGATATAAGTTGGACACAACAAACGTTCTTGGACACAGAAACCTTTTCACCCTCATCCATCCTGATGTTAAGGTTAGTTTCGAAATCTTGTAAATTTCAGCAGGGCGAAACTGAAAATAAAAATATTAGAATAAAAGTATTACTACAACAACAAAAAACAAGGGCTCGCCAAAGAGATCTTGCAGGGCACTACTAGAGGAGGGAGAAGAAGAGGAAGACAGAGAAAAAGATGGGAAGATAATATCAAAGAATGGACGGGTTTACAACTAGGCGATGCTATGCGTAGGGCAGAAGACCGAGAGGAATGGAGAAGAATAGTGTACATGTCATCTGTGGCGCCCCAACGGTCGCAGGACTACGGGACCTGACGATGATGATGATGATTACTACAACTAATGCAGGGTTTGAGGACTGAGTGCCATATCAATCTATCCTACGTTTGAGGACTGAGTGCCATACCAATCTATCCTACGTTTGAGGACTGAGTGCCATACCAATCTATCCTACGTTTGAGGACTGAGTGCCATACCAATCTATCCCACGTTTGAGGACTGAGTGCCATACCAATCTATCCTACGTTTGAGGACTGAGTGCCATACCAATCTATCCTACGTTTGAGGACTGAGTGCCATACCAATCTATCCTACGTTTGAGGACTGAGTGCCAGACCAATCTATCCTACGTTTGAGGACTGAGTGCCATACCAATATATCCTACGTCTCCATTATTGATTACGTTGAAAAGATTCAGACTCTGTTTTCTATTTTCCTCATGATCGCTTGTTCCTGTCTCAGCTTCATTTCATATGTTTCCCAGCATTCCTTGTTCCTGTCTGACCTTCTATTTTTTTTTTTAAATTCCAAGCATTCCTTGTTCCTGTCTCAGCTTCATTTCATATGTTTCCCAGCATTCCTTGTTCCTGTCTGACCTTCTATTTTTTTAAAAAATTCCCAGCATTCCTTGTTCCTGTCTCAGCTTCATTTCATATGTTTCCCAGCATTCCTTGTTCCTGTCTGACCTTCTGTTTTTTTTAAAAATTCCCAGCATTCCTTGTTACTGTCTCAGCTTCTATTTCATATATTTCCCAGCATTCATTGTTCCTGTCTCAGCTTTTATTTCATACATTTCCCAGCATTCCTTGTTCCTGTCTCAGCTTCTATTTCATACATTTCCCAGCATTCCTTTTTCCTGTCTCAGCTTTTATTTCATACATTTCCCAGCATTCCTTGTTCCTGTCTCAGCTTTTATTTCATACATTTCCCAGCATTCCTTTTTCCTGTCTCAGCTTCTATTTCCTGTTTCCCAGCGTCCATCGGTCCACCATCCTTTAATTATCTGAGTTTTGTTTCCAGTAGAATAGCGTCACTTCATCACCACATAACCTCAGCATATCGTTCCCATCAGCCAACATGCCAGGCGGTGCACAGGTGCACTCCATGCACAGGTGCACTCCATGTACATGCTTTTACTAGACTTTCCGGTGTTTGATTTGCCTGGCTGAGCTGCGTGTCTGTGTGTCTGTGTGGTTATACATGTATGCCGAGAGTGAAGCACAAACTCAAAAGTTAACTCAAAATTACACTGTGAAATAATGGTAACTCATAATGTCTTTTTTTTTTACATAGGAAATAATAAACGGATCACTATAATAATAAATAATTGAGAGAATAAACAAATAAAAAAAGATCAAATAAAAGAGACCATAATAGATAAATGAGGGAATAAATAACAGAAAAGATCTTAGTGTTATAAGATGTTAAGGTTTTAAGGCTACACATCTCTATAATGATATAGTTTCTCTAAGACTCTCTCCATCTATAGGTCATTTTCTTTCCCGCCTTCACATACTAGCTGGATCTTTCTCTTCTAAAACTTTTCAAATCCTCCTCGCTACCCCTCCCCCCCCCCAACCCCATTTCCGTCCCAAACTCCTCTATTCCTCAGACATGTATGCAAAATGTCAGTTTAAGAGCTGTGTAATGAAACCCAGACTAGCAGTAACCTTCGAAGCCATTTCTCTGTAACACTGGCCTGTTTGGATTGATAACTAAAAACAAACAGGCTTACACTTTGACATGAACGTCTTTCATATCTGTTTCATATCTGTTTCATATCTGTTTCATATCTGTTTTATATCTGTTTCATATCTGTTTCATATCTGTTTTATATCTGTTCCATATATGTTTCATATCTGTTTCATATCTGTTTCATATCTGTTTCATATCTGTTTCATATCTGTTTCATATCTGTTTTATATCTGTTTCATATCTTTTTTTCCATATCTGTTTTATATCTGTTCCATATCTGTTTCATATCTGTTTCATATCTGTTTCATATCTGTTTCATATCTGTTTCATATCTGTTCCATATCTGTTTCATATCTGTTTTATATCTGTTCCATATCTGTTTTATATCTGTTCCATATCTGTTTTATATCTGTTCCATATCTGTTTCATATCTGTTTTATATATGTTCCATATCTGTTTCATATCTGTTTCATATCTGTTTCATATCTGTTTCATATCTGTTTCATATCTGTTTCATATCTGTTCCATATCTGTTTCATATCTGTTTCATATCTGTTCCATATCTGTTTCATATCTGTTCCATATCTGTTTTATATCTGTTCCATATCTGTTTCATATCTGTTTTATATCTGTTCCATATCTGTTTCATATCTGTTTCATATCTGTTTCATATCTGATCCATATCTGTTTCATATCTGTTTTATATCTGTTCCATATCTGTTTCATATCTGTTCCATATCTGTTTCATATCTGTTTCATATCTGTTCCATATCTGTTTTATATCTGTTCCATATCTGTTTCATATCTGTTTCATATCTGTTTCATATCTGTTCCATATCTGTTCCATATCTGTTTTATATCTGTTTCATATCTGTTTCATATCTGTTCCATATCTGTTCCATATCTGTTTTATATCTGTTCCATATCTGTTCCATATCTGTTTCATATCTGTTCCATATCTGTTCCATATCTGTTTTATATCTGTTTCATATCTGTTTTATATCTGTTCCATATCTGTTCCATATCTGTTCCATATCTGTTTCATATCTGTTCCATATCTGTTCCATATCTGTTCCATATCTGTTCCATATCTGTTTTATATCTGTTCCATATCAGTTTCATATCTGTTCCATATCTGTTTCATATCTGTTCCATATCTGTTTTATATCTGTTCCATATCTGTTTTATATCTATTTCATATCTGTTTCATATCTGTTTTATATCTGTTCCATATCTGTTTCTTATCTGTTTCATATCTGTTTCATATCTGTTTCATTTCTGTTTCATATCTGTATTTATTATTCGATTTAAGGAGGGCTGGTCCAGCTGATGGGAGCCATGGTCAAATACTTTTTTTTTTTAAAAGCCATGCTCAAACAATATTATCTAAAGGAGCCATATACACAGTTACGTCCCACGTTTTAAGATGTGAGAACCCTTGTCGATACTGCCATCCACATTTTTTGACCTCACACTTAGAGAGCAGAATACAACCTGTACATATTTGTACCAAGCAAAAGATATTATTTCATCAATTATCCTACATTATAGCTCCACCTGCAAAATAACTGCATGTACAGCTTGCCAGGCCAGACATTTGACATTTGCATTTGTAACTTTTGGCTTTGTTCATATAATTACCTCAGTGGCTCATGTTCATTGGTTAGCACCGTTACTTGTCATGTTGTTTCACATGCCACGAAAGCACCCCAATAATGCAATGCTAGAATCTGTCAGTCTGGAACCTTGGATTATAAAGGATATAATATAGGATGTTACAGGATATAACATTGGATATTGCAGGATATAACATTGGATATTGCAGGATATTACAATATTCTTTTCATTTATTGTAATGTATGGCATCCTTCCGTCTTCACGAGACGATGGAGTAGCTATATTGTAGTTCTACACCTCGACGAGTGGCTCACTAGGCCAATCCTGGAGTGACAATCTCGACTGCATTTCATGCAGGAGAATGATGATTCATGGTTAATTTTGGCCTTCCGTGCTGTTCTTTTTGTTGCAAGGGCTTCGTTCCGCACATTTTCTGCCTTTTTCACTCCTTCGTACACTGCCGTTCGCCAGCTGGACTGGATTTTCATTTATACCATATAAGTTTTAACTGATTTTATGAGGGCATGTCATGTAGCAATACTACCACAGACTCTAAGTTGGAGTGTTTAAATAAAGATTAGGAACATGTAGTAGTTATGCAGAGCCTAACACAAGACCGGGTGGTTGAAGGTCACTGGTGTAATTTTAGAAATATAATGGTCCCAAAAAGTTCCTAAAACTATTTTGAGTTAAAGATATATCTACGGCTTGTTGAAACAGCATTGATTTATTCGTACATGTGTTGTACATTATTTAATTTTTTAAAACGAAATTTTGAATTGTTTTCTACGGTTCCTTTCAGAATAGTCATCATTGAGAGCTGGCGTTGTTTAGTCTTTTCATTGAGAGCTGGCGTTGTTTAGTCTTTTCATTGAGAGCTGGCGTTGTTTAGTCTTTTCATTGAGAGTTGGCGTTGTTTAGTATTTTCATTGAGAGTTGGCGGTGTCAAGTCTTTTCATTGAGAACTGGCGTTTTCAAGTCATTTGATACAACGTTGGTCCAAAATTTTGTCGTTTTTTTTAAAACTGTAATCCCGTTGCATATTTGCAGTGTTCTACTTTGTATAAAGTTCATTGATTGCCCTGCACAACTGTTCAATATGAGTTCATAGATATGTTTATAGATATGTTTATAGATATGTTTATAGATATGTTCATAGATATGTTTATAGGTATATTCATAGATATGTTTATATATATGTTTATAGATATGTTCATAGATAAATTTATAGATATGTTTATAGATATGTTTATAGATATGGTTATAGATATGTTTATAGATATGTTCATAGATATGTTTATAGATATGTTTATAGATATGTTTATAGATATGTTTATAGATATGTTTATAGATATGTTTATAGATATGTTCATAGATATGTTTATAGATATGTTGTTCATAGATAATGTACTTCCCTGTGCAGTGAGATAGTTATTGGTTTTAGATATAGAAAGTGGGGCTGTGTGTGACTTAGACAAACTGACCAAATGCTTTGGCGTCAGAGACTCTTTATCTCCAGTGTCCAGTGACACGAGTTTGGATGGGAACTTTCTGGGGACCAAAACTCATTCTCATGAAGTAGCGTCACTAAGTGAGGATGGGGTCGAGCCGCATCGGGCGAAACAATCCCAGAAGATTGACATCAAATGTAGAATAGAGTTTAAATAGAGATCTTCGAGTTGGGTTTTTAACCGATTTAAATTAAATGAACGAGTAGGGTATCTCAGAGTAGGCAGTCTCAGAGAAGCAGTGGCGTAGCGAGGGGGGCAAGGGGGGCATCATGCCCCGGGCGCTACTCACAAAGGGGTGCCAAATGGTATATTTTACATATAAAATTGTATGGTTTTCGAATAGGGGGGTGCTAAAAAAGGTATTGTGCCACGGGTGTGAGTTAAGCTCGCTACGCCACTGCAGAGAAGGCAGTCTCAGAGAAGGCAATCTCAGAGTAAGCAGTCTCAGGGTAGGCAGTCTCAGTTTAGACAGTCACAGTGTAGGCAGTCTCAGAGTAGGCAGTATCAGAGTAGGCAATCTCAGAGTTGGCAGTCTCAGAGAAGAGAATCTCAGAGAAGGCAGTCTCAGAAAAGGCAGTCTCAGAGAAGACAGTCTCAGAGTAGGGAGTGTCAAAGAAGGCAGTCTCAGAGTAGCCAGTTTCAGAGAATGCATTCCTAGAGTATGCAGTTTCAGAGAATGCATTCCTAGAGTAGGGAGTTTCAGAGGATGCATTCCTAGAGTAGACAGTTTCAGAGAATGCATTCCTAGAGTAGGCAGTTTCAGAGGATGCATTCCTAGAGTAGGCAGTTTCAGAGAATGCATTCCTAGAGTAGGCAGTTTCAGAGAATGCATTCCTAGAGTAGGGAGTCTCAGAGAATGCATTCCTAGAGTAGGCAGTTTCAGAGAATGCATTCCTAGAGTAAGGAGTCTCAGAGAATGCATTCCTAGAGTAGGCAGTTTCAGAGAATACATTCCTAGAGTAGGGAGTTTCAGAGGATGCATTCCTAGAGTAGACAGTTTCAGAGAATGCATTCCTAGAGTAGGCAGTTTCAGAGGATGCATTCCTAGAGTAGGCAGTTTCAGAGAATGCATTCCTAGAGTAGGCAGTTTCAGAGAATGCATTCCTAGAGTAGGGAGTCTCAGAGAATGCATTCCTAGAGTAGGCAGTTTCAGAGAATGCATTCCTAGAGTAAGGAGTCTCAGAGAATGCATTCCTAGAGTAGGCAGTTTCAGAGAATGCATTCCTAGAGTAGGGAGTCTCAGAGAATGCAGTCCTAGAGTAGGGAGTGTCAGAGAAGGCCCATGATGAAGTTTAAGAGGGTAGAGATGGGCTGTCAACATAATATTTTACCACTCAGGGTGACGCCCCTGGTCCTGAGTACTATAGCATTGTTTGGTTTGAATACACTTTTGGCCAATGTTTACAAAACCTCCCCCCCCCCAATCTTTTCTGAAGGGTAAGACCATATGGTAATAGTTTACTAAAGAATGCTATTCACACACACACACACACACACACACACAATTGTCTACGATTTCTAACACAAAAGGTCAAGGCCAGGCGATATGGACCAATTAACCGTCACTATTTCGGCTGTTTGTAGGTTAAAGAGTTCCTGCCAGCAGCTACTCAGTTTACCTACAACCTCTTCCCGATTTTCTCTCACTCATTCCATTACTCTCCACAAACTTTGCTCGCTCTTTATCTAATTGCTTCTAGCCACCCCCCCCTCTCTCTCGGTCTCTCTCTCTCTCTCTCTCTCCATGTCTCTTTCTGCCTCTCTCTGTCTTTCTCTCTCACTGTGTGTGTGTTTGTGTCTCTCTCTCTGTCACTATATATGTCACTTATTTCTGTCTCTCTCTCTCTGTAACTATCTCTACCACTATCTCTGCCACTATCTCTGCCACTCTCTCTGCCACTATCTATGTCTCTCTCTCTCTCTCTCACGTCACACAGAACAAGGTGTGGATGGAGTGTTAATCGCTGTATTGAATCTAATAATTTAGTTTACAAATACAAAATAACTAAGAAACCTTACTCACCACAAAGTAGTACACGTGTGTACATGGAGCCGCAGATGTATACATCTCGGCTCATCAATATTTCATGGGTTATATTCAACATTATGACATTCAAGATGGCATTTGTAGTTTCTTAATAGTGCGGAGGCTTAGCTAGAGTGTTTGGCGCCCGGGGACAAGATTCATTTTAAAGCGCCGTCCTTTCTTTTTTCAAACCCCAGACCCATTTATTTTCTTTAATCAAATAATATCAAAGCCCCTAAGTAGTCTGGCCGCCAGGAACATCTGCCCCCTGTCCTCCTTTAGCTACGCCTCTGAGATAGTTACGCCCCCCTTTCTAAGAAAAAAAACTCTGCAGTTGGCTGAAAATGCCACCCTTTCATATAAATAAAAGAGCGCACCTCCAATTCGCATCCCCTTTGCATCCCCTTAGCTACGCCTCTGAGTTAGTGCCACACCCCTTAGCCAAGCCTCTGGGTTAGTGCCATCCCCCCCTTAGCTACGCTTCTGGGTTGTGCCACCCCCTTAGCTTTACCTCTTAGTTAGTGCCGCCTCCCCACTTCCTACGCCAGTAGACATTTCTAATATTTGAGAACTTGTCCCCATTTCCTACGCCAGTAGACATTTCTGCTATTTGAGAACTTGTCCCCATTTCCTACGCCAGTAGACACTTCTAATATTTGAGAACTTGTCCCCACTTTCTTCGCCAGTAGACATTTCTGCTATTTGAGAACTTGTCCCCACTTCCTACGCCAGTAGACATTTCTGCTATTTGAGAACTTGTCCCCACTTCCTACGCCAGTAGACATTTCTGCTATTTGAGAACTTGTCCCCACTTCCTACGCCAGTAGACATTTCTAATATTTGAGAACTTGTCCCCACTTCCTACGCCAGTAGACATTTCTGCTATTTGAGAACTTGTCCCCACTTCCTACGCCAGTAGACATTTCTGCTATTTGAGAACTTGTCCCCACTTCCTTCTTTGTCATACTTCCATTTCTTGGCACTCCACCTCTACAAAACTAGCTGTATGTGTATCCTTTTTGCTGTCACTGTCACATTGTTGCTATTAGTGTCACATTATTGCTGTCACTGTCACATTCTTGCTGTCACTGTCACATTGTTGCTGTCACTGTCATATTGCTGCTGTCACTGTCATATTGTTGTTGTCACTGTCACATTTTTGCTGTCACTGTCACACCATTTCTTGGTAGTATTGTATCCGCTTCGTTGCTAAAAATATTGAACAGATGTTCCCTGTCAGGAACTGCCAACAGCGCCCCAGGTCAGGGTGACCGATGGTTCCGCTCATACACTCCCATGATGCCGTCTACGTCACTTCCTTTGTTGCTCGGTACGTTCCTGCTAGTGGAAATTCCCCGGGTACATTCCCTCACATGCTATAATTACATTTGTGTTGTCAGTTTTGGCTGCAAGGGGCACTGAATGGCACACCGGGGCATTGAATGGCACACTGGGGCACTGAATGGCTCGCCGCATACGAAAGTAATTGATTGATATTATCCAAAGGTTTTTTAATGGTTTAAATGAGATAATGCTGATGTTGGCACGAGTGTCATAGATCTTAATGCTGATGTTGGCTAGAGTGTCATGGATCTTAATGCTTATGTTTGTAAGAGTGTCATAGATCTTAATGCTGATGTTTGTAAGAGTGTCATAGATCTTAATGCTGATGTTGGATAAAGTGTCAAAGATCTTAATGCTGATGTTGGCACGAGTGTCATAGATCTTAATGCTGATGTTGTCACGAGTGTCATAGATCGTAATGCTGATGTTGGTTAGAGTGTCATAGATCTTAATGCTGATGTTGGTTAAAGTGTCATAGATCTTAATGCTGATGTTGTCACGAGTGTCATAGATCTTAATGTTGATGTTGGCACGAGTGTAATAAATCTTAATGCTGATGTTGGTTAGAGTGTCACAGATCTTAATGCTGATGTTGGCACGAGTGTCATAGATCTTAATGCTGATGTTGGCTCGAGTGTCATAACTTAAAAAAAAAACATAAAGTTGATTTAATTAAAATTTATAATCGTTGAAATTATCCTTTTATTGCAAAGCACATGAGTCTTGAAAGTCAAAAAAACTTTTAAAATAAATATTATAGATTTTGTGTTCACCTTTAGAATCTAATAGCCCTCGTCCAAAGGAGATTGTCTGCCCTTGCGTTAGAACAGCGGTTCTCAATCTCTTTATTGCGACCCGTTTGGGGGTCGAACGACCCTTACCAAGGGGTCTCTTAAGACCATCGGAAAACATATTTATGAAGTATCAACGAAAATAATTGTATGGTTGGTGTCACCACAACATGAGGAACTGTATTAAAGGGTAGTGGCATTAGGAAGGTTGAGAATCACTGCCTTCGAAGATGATAAACACTATAAACTCAAATTATTTGGATCATTTTATATTTTTAAAGAAATATTTTTAACTTCAAAAGAATACCGGTACTAATTTATTCATTAGATTCTTTTAAAAGCATCTAGTGAAAAGACGCCAGTTCCCCTATTCTCTGCATCCTTTGGTCGAGTATCTGGCCCAGGTAAAGTCATCTGTTTGCCCCCTGGTCGCAGCCTATCTGAAAGCCGACTCCGCGTATCCATTAGCGATCCTCAGCTCCCTACAAAACCAATCAAAGGAAATTAGGGAAGCCATTTACATGTTTACTTCGCCTCGAGGAGATACGGGCTGTAATATAAACTCAGGCACGTGGAAAGTCTTTGGATAAAATTAATTTCACTTTACATGAGAAGATAATTAGGTCGCGTACATCAAAACTATTTTTTTAAAAGGTTATTTTGGCTAAAAAGTAAAAGGTTTAGAGCCGCAAGTAAGAGCGTAGCACCATTATGAGGGGACCAAAGATTGATTGGCCACCTCAAATGGTGTGGGGCTGCTGGTCAATGAGAGTTACTACCCCTCCACCAGTCAAAATAAGATGGCACGCATAATCTCTAATCTAATATAAAATTATTGCTAATGCTACTTACTAGGAAAGTGACTTTTGTTAATAGCTGAATCAGAGGCGTAGCTAGAGTGTTTGGCGCCCGGGGACGAGATTCTGGACCAATGCTGTGCAAGAGAAACGATTTGATTTGATATCAAAGATGCGGAAATCTCGTTACTTCAATTTTAATTCACCGCAAAAATTATCATTACTGCTATTCTAATCTATGCAGCTATCAGTGGCGTAGCGAGCTTAACTCGCGCCCGGGGCACAATACCTTTGTAGCGCCCCCCCCAATACTTTTTAGCGCCCCCCCTATTCAAAAACCATACAATATTATAGTAAAATATACCATTTGGCGCCCCTTTGTGAGTAGCGCCCGGGGCATGATGCCCCCCTTGCCCCCCCTCACTACGCCACTGGCAGCTATATCCGATTTAGTAAGTACAAATGCTTCTGTAGACGCCAGGAGTTTTAAAGAAGTAAATATGTTTTTATTCCAAATAACATTTGTTTTATTGGAAGTGTTAAGTGTTTAATGGAAATGTGAAATAATGTATTATATTTTATTCAAAAGAACATTTGTTTCATTGGAAGTGTAAATAATAATGATTTTTTCGGGGAATTAAAACTGAAGTACCGAAATCTCATCTAAAGGAGGTAGGACTGAACACCAATGACCATTTGGCTCCTCTAACGGAGGTAGGACTGAACACCAATGACCATTTGGCTCCTCTAACGGAGGTAGGACTGAACACCAATGACCATTTGGCTCCTCTAACGGAGGTAGGACTGAACACCAATGACCATTTGGCTCCTCTAACGGAGGTAGGACTGAACACCAATGACCATTTGGGAGCTTTGACGTTTGAAAGAGTTGAAATGCAATTTTAAACATTCATTTTAAATTTGACATTACCTCTGAGGAATATTTTAATAATATCAGTGGATGACAGGGACATCACATTTTTTTAAGGAAAAAAAAAGGGAACAATAAGGGAAAACGAAATCCATAATTTGATTTAAACGAATCTTCTGTTTTTCAATCCCAAGCCCCCCCCCCCCCCACCCCCCAAACCCCGAGTCCCGTTTGATAGCTGTGATTGGATGAGTTTTTCTCACCGGACTGGTCAGGTTTGTCTGAGCGTATGGTCTGTCTGTGGTCTGC
Source organism: Omphiscola glabra (assembly GCA_964017045.1). Classification (NCBI taxonomy): domain Eukaryota; kingdom Metazoa; phylum Mollusca; class Gastropoda; family Lymnaeidae; genus Omphiscola; species Omphiscola glabra. Next base: position 37,363,868 of record OZ024799.1, read on the forward strand.
TCCCTACGCCAGGATCAGCAGATAGTCAATACAACAGTGGACATTTCGTGATCTGGCAACTGTAGGGCTTCATTGACCGGCGTTATATTGGGAAATAAACACCTTCTATATAAAATGTGCAGTCATATCAAAATTAAACATACGCAATTGTATTTGCATGACTTGGTCATCTCTGCGTGCTGGTCACGTGCTTTTCAAGGGTAACCTACCAAGTGAATAATGACGTTTTGAGACCAGGACAACGGTTTTTAAATAATTTATAGATATGAAATATGTCTTCTCAGCGATGCGCACATTTTTTTTTAATCATTGAGAAACTAATCACGAGAGTTATTCAACTTAGCTTCTTTTTTTTGTTCATGAACAATAACATAAACCGCTTTCTCCGAATGAAACTAAAGAAAGATAAAACTAGAAAGAATAAAGAGTGATAATTATTATTAATTTGTAACTTTTAATGATTTTACCAAGACATTACATCTTATAAAGTTCAAATGTGTTTGTTCATTTTTTTTAAAAATATCCATCAACACCATGTTTGTGACTTTCTTTCTTTACTTTCTTACCAGCAAAAAAAAAAAAGAGTTTAACAAAGTTTCAACACCATATCTGTAGTAATGAAACGCTTATGATCTTGAGTTAAAATCAAACCTGCATTACTCTTATGTCTGATTTACCCCCCAAAATCAGGTGTTAAAATAATTATTTCATATCTGTACGTCACAGGAAAGCATTTAACATAAGTGGTCGAGATTGGTATTTCTTATATTTAGGCTAATAATACATTTTAATTATGTATGAATTTATTTTATGCTAACATTTATTAATTCTAGCTTGAGTCAAAAAGTTATATAAGATTTTAATCATGTATTTATAGAACATTAAGTCTTCGCAAAATAATAATTTAACAATATTTTAATAAGTAAAAGCAATTAAATCTAGCATCAAATAATTTTTTTAATAATTTAACCATTCAAGGCACTCAAAATTCTAAAAAATATGGATTTTTGTACCACTACAGCCTATCTTTTAGCTAAACGTGTAACTATTGATTATTGATGGAGAAATCAAATAATAATATTTATTGGGAGGATAGAAAGATCAGAAAATGAATCCATTGTATTCTGGTATATATTGTATCCTTTTTAGAGCAACTCTCCCTCACTTTAAACAAAATGCAGCTCAAGTCAACGCTACTACTTAAGTCGAAGCCTTGTTTATCTTAGCATATGAGATACCAACAATAAAATTATTTTTCTAAATAATTACATTATGATTTGGAGGCAGTGGCCTTCCCAGACTAAATGCCACTTGGGCCAAACTCCCAATAGTGTGCCCTTTAGCGCACACATATGAAAATTATGCATTTTTTATTAAACCCAAAAGTGCAGATTTTGCTGGTCACCCCTTCATATCACATTAGGTACGCCTCTGGCAAAAGAAAATTGATTGTGGGGGAGGGGGTTAGACACTAAAAAGTAATAAGTATCTGTAGAAAAACGTTTAAAGATTGAATACTAGTTTTAATACCTTTAATCAGGATGTGATATTAAAGGGTAAAGTGTGCTTTATTTTGTTCTTTCAAAGAATTTATCATTGATCATTATCAAAATTCCCCTTCATTTTCTTCATGACATTTCTCATTTTCATTAAGTTAATGGATTGACATTTTACATTAGTTACCAAAATATTATTTCTGTAAACTTTCCTTCCCCCCCCCCCCTTTTTTTTTTAACTGAGCCATTAGAAATTATGAAAATATAATTGCCTGAGAACATAAGACATCTTTCACATTTCATTTAAAAAAATTCATTTTCCAATAAAAGTAAGTTGTAGCATGCGTTTTATAAAGGAATATAAATAAAAATCTGAAAACGGGATCAAAACTATTTTTGCATTAACAGGAAATACAATCAGGTCTCAAACCTTGGCATACAAACACAATATGTTAATTTAAAAACAAAGTTTGGTACAAGATTTCTTTTCTAAATTTTGTATCGTTAAGTTTCTTTTTTTTTTTTTTTTGTTTGAAGGTAAGCAAATATTATCTTTTAAACGACTATTATTTTTCTTAAATTAATGTGTTATTTCCCTTTGACATTAGTTTCCACCAAAGCCGTGACGTTAGTTATATCCCCTGCCCAATCCTGGTTTTGGAGCCAATTCACTCATAGTTATTTAATTTTTTTTCCCCCTCACCGCAACTTTGGGCCTCGTAAAATATACAAGGCCGTCTGCAGCCGACCAGTTGTCCACACATTTTTTCATTGCCCCATTAGAAAATACATGTAGCATGTTTTAATACAATATCAAGACATGAAGTAATTATTTGTAGTACAATAAACAAAACAAAAAATTAACATAACTAATCAAAAAAATTACTTATTGCAAGTTGAAAAATAAAGAATATCATTGTTTCATTCATATTTTTTTAATGAGTAATTTTTCTGACAACTTAATTTAAATTTAATTAATTATTGCTCTCTGCTGTGTTGGCCAACTTTAATCTGTAATTAAATGATGAATATAAGTACTATTAATACTAGATGTAAAAATATGTATATCTCTGACATTGCTTATTTAAATTGCGCTTTTTGTTGCATAGAAACGATATTGAGCTCAGACCTCATTCATAGTTTTTAAAAATTAATATTTAATGTATAAGCAAAACAAAAAATTTAAGTGAATATATTGTGATATAAATTGCAATATTAAATGTGAACAAAATAAATTTTTTTTGAAATGAAAACAGTTTATGTTGTGGAGAAGTTTAAGTGAAAATAATAAATAAACATTTAAATGAGATTTAACAACACATTTTAAAAATATTTATGTCAATATTAATTATTATTATTATTATTATTAGATGTCTTATATAGCGCTGTACCCAAGCCTAGGGGTATTCAGTTGAAAACAAGGACTCGTGGGTAATTTACCAATAACCTATCATTTTACGTTGCACAGCACATTTTATTGAGACAGCGGTTAGACTGAGGCATGAAACAAAAGGTAACAATATTTTATTGAAAAATGAGGCACAATTTTGTCAATGTTTCTGAGGAATAGGCTTGTGACAGAGCAAAACAAATCTCCCATCATCAAGTCTGTCAAAAAGAGGATAAACATTTGATCACAAATGAATAACAAAATATTTCAGAAAAAACAAAAATTCTTTTGGAGAAAGACAAAAAATTAAACATTAGGCAATACTGTACTGGTATGCACAGAATTCATTTGGTAGCACACAAAAAATATGGATTTTTTAAAAGAGAATTAAAAATTAATATTCCATTTGGCTGGTTTACCTGTGATCAAAACAATTTTTTTATTCCTAATTTTCAATTGGAAAGCTGAAACTTTATTACACACACAGGATTACAGCAGGATTATAGATACTAATCTGATACAACTTAATCCCCAGATTTAGCATGCGGCAGAGATTTAATTTTAACCACTAGATATCACAAATGTTAGAATTCAATTTGTGTTTCCCATTTATAAAATAAAATTGGAACATTTAATATTTGGCTCAATTTATTGGATAAAATGTTCTATGTAATAATTCTGTTAACTCTTAAAGTTAAGTGAAATTTTTCTTGCTCTATAACTGAAACTACAATATAAAACATAATCAAAAAACGTACCACGGACTGAGTCGATTTATGAATAATCCATTTTGTGTCGTCCCATTTAGCATCTGCAAATAGCAATTGAACCAAAATATCTTGCTCCTACCTGACCTCTTTTCAACAACAACTCATTCATAAATCTATCAACAGCAACTCATTCATAAATCTATCAACAGCAACTCATTCATAAATCTATCAACAGCAACTCATTCATAAATCTATCAACAGCAACTCATTCATAAATCTATCAACAGCAACTCATTCATAAATCTATCAACAGCAACTCATTCATAAATCTATCAACAGCAACTCATTCATAAATCTATCAACAGCAACTCATTCATAAATCTATCAACAGCAACTCATTCATAAATCTATCAACAGCAACTCATTCATAAATCTATCAACAGCAACTCATTCATAAATCTATCAACAGCAACTCATTCATAAATCTATCAACAGCAACTCATTCATAAATCTATCAACAGCAACTCATTCATAAATCTATCAACAGCAACTCATTCATAAATCTATCAACAGCAACTCATTCATAAATCTATCAACAGCAACTCATTCATAAATCTATCAACAGCAACTCATTCATAAATCTATCAACAGCAACTCATTCATAAATCTATCAACAGCAACTCATTCATAAATCTATCAACAGCAACTCATTCATAAATCTATCAACAGCAACTCATTCATAAATCTATCAACAGCAACTCATTCATAAATCTATCAACAGCAACTCATTCATAAATCTATCAACAGCAACTCATTCATAAATCTATCAACAGCAACTCATTCATAAATCTATCAACAGCAACTCATTCATAAATCTATCAACAGCAACTCATTCATAAATCTATCAACAGCAACTCATTCATAAATCTATCAACAGCAACTCATTCATAAATCTATCAACAGCAACTCATTCATAAATCTATCAACAGCAACTCATTCATAAATCTATCAACAGCAACTCATTCATAAATCTATCAACAGCAACTCATTCATAAATCTATCAACAGCAACTCATTCATAAATCTATCAACAGCAACTCATTCATAAATCTATCAACAGCAACTCATTCATAAATCTATCAACAGCAACTCATTCATAAATCTATCAACAGCAACTCATTCATAAATCTATCAACAGCAACTCATTCATAAATCTATCAACAGCAACTCATTCATAAATCCCATCAATCTCATTACTGTTTTTTTTTTTTTACTCTTTTAAAAAAATGAGTTACTTTACCCTCAAGATTTGATTGGTTGATTTCATGCATGAGTTTGAGCACTCATTTTGTAACCACACATCTTCATGGAGCTTGAACAAATTGTAACAGAGCAGACACACTAAATACTCTAAAGTAACAGTGCAGACACACTAAATACTCCATTGAAAGTTTCATGATGACATTTACACAAACTGTTCAGGTGCAGAAATTAATTGAGATCAAACCCAGTAACTTTACTAATAGTATAGGCATTCTTTCTTCAACTACAAAAGATAAATTGTAGCGGACTTGTGTGTGCTTGAGAATTGAAACTTCCTGTTTGAAGCCACATCACTGGACAGACAGAGCATCAGATTTACTTTCCTTCGAACGTTTATTCAGTGATCTTGCGTTGATGTTGAAGATTTCAATATCTGTCTTCAAACTTTTGACTAACTTTATTGAGCTGCTTCAAGCTCATCTTTTTAAATCCTCGTGACAATGTAAGAGAAAGACATTTACTGTAATGTTTCGGAGCGGTTCGCAGGGTCCAGTCAGTCAGTCCGTAGACCATGTTGGAATCAACTGGACCAGTCAGCACTAAATCGTTCTTCCATCAAGTTTTATTCGGACCAAGCATTGACCATTAGGCACTTTGGGTGGCACTAGTTTCGGTGGCTTAATTTAAATTTTCTAAGTTGACCAGTGGTCAACAAGGTGTTGTCTCAACCTGGCCACTTATATTTGTGATATGAACGGTGGGGCTTACTGCTCTCCTTTTGTCTTTCTGAAATAACACAACAGTTTTTAATTTAACTTTTTAATAGGTCAACAAAATTCGGTTAAAGATATCAAATGAATAAAATCTTTGCAAAGAAGCTACGAAAAAATTATTCAAATGTTATCTTCGTTATGTTTAATTTCCTCTTTTAAAAATTCATTAGTGTTAGTTGCTGATTAATTTTGAAATAGTTACCGTTTTATTTATATAAAAAAATATGGCAATTCCGTTATGATAAATATAGAGTTTACTTTTCTGCTTTGAATCAGGACAATGACTCACAATCTTATTACAGCATAATCTCTTCTGGTTCAGACACAATATTATAACCACCAGCAGCATTATGACAGGCAGTGACACCAGAACACAGCCCACTGCCAGCAACGTTGTGTCATGACTGTTGGCCGACAGCACAACTAATATTATCCCTGAAAAAAAAGACGATTTCAAAATGAATACAGTTAAATGCATTTATTATGGCATAGATACAAAAATAAGTACACACTCCACATTTTAGTCGTTGACCAGAGATTGGGTGATGCATGAAGGGTCAGAGATTGGGTGATGCATGAAGAGTTGATTTAGATTTAATGAACAAATTCCACATGGGATGTCAAGAAAATATATTACGAATAGGCAAAATTGGCAAAATCTGAATTTAAGCACCCTTTCCCCCAAAATAATTTAAATATATCAAATACACAAATCTTGCATGAAATATTAAGATTCGGGCACTCACTGAGGATGGTTACGGAGGCAATGCGAACCTCCCCCCCCCCCCCCCCAAACGGGCTTCATTCTTTGCATGGCCATTTATATGCCCCTTAATTTGGCAGAACTACATTTCAAAAGATATTAATCAAGAACAACTTTCGATGTGGCAGTAACTTTTTAGGGTACATTTTTCTTTACTTGATTGTTGTTGTTTTTAATGTAATAGTTGCTCTTGGAGTGCTAAATAAACAAATACCATTATGGTGTGTCCATTTAAATAGACTTAGTAGATATGGTCAGGGATTTGGGGTGGGGGGGAGCACATCACAAGTGAAGAATAGATCCGAAACAATTAAAATGTAAAACCCTTTAACAAGCAAGCGGTATATTGCAATGAGGATATGCGTCTGTCTACCTGTGGGTAGGGCCACAAAAAAGGAGAATCCTACAGCTGACGCCGCCAAGCATCCTTGTAAACAACACAGGCCAGGCTTGCGACCTGAATAACACAGGACGACATCATGAATTAATCATTGACTTCACACAACGAAACTATTTTTTTTAATAATTTTTTTTTTAAATTCAGTGAATAAAGGGATAGATTGGACGCTCATAAATTATTGTTACTTCATTGTAATGTGGGCTCGACCTTCATCTGAACAATCTCTTATATATATATATATATATTACGCTTCTGGTGTGACTCGTCGACTGCCGCTGCTTCCATTTCTGACTCTTTTTTTTTTATTCAGCGTATATGGTTTTGAGAGTATATTATAAATAATTCTATATGTTTGACAGAAAGTATTGTTCAATAATGAGTTCAATAGCGCGTAAAATATAATTCCCAATAACCACGCTAAATGATGTATTATTTATTTTAATAATACAACTGCGTTTGGTGCGTAATATTTCCTTTTCGGAAAATGAAATCGTCTCAATTTACATATGGTGTAAAAGAAATATTCGGTTTAAAAGTGTATATTTAATATAGTTCATGTGCGTGAAATAAAAAGTGTGCAGTGACGTATCATGGGGGGAAGGGGTGTAGCAAAAAGTGGTATTCTTAATGCGTTACTTGAGTTCATGTTTTGTCAAGTAACTTTAGTAGATGGGAAGTTCGCGCATTGATGTAGCCAATGTTTGGCGGGCTATATCTAGTAGATGAGAAGTTCGCGCATTGATGTCGCCAATTTTTGGCGGGTTATATCTATAGTTATTTTATATTTCAATAGCGAACTTACACAAGTCGTTGCAAAACTAATCTTTGAAACAATACAAAGTACGCTTTTCAACTTGAATATTTTCAGGTTTACATACTGAAAACGACTCTCTATTTACAAAGCAAATTATTTTAAAAAATAATGATCTAAAATGTTTCAAACATAAGACTTAACTTTAACTATAACTATACAAACATATACTTGTAACATTAATTAATCCTTTAAGATAAAATAGGATAACATAGGATAAGTTAAGATGATAAGATTGTTTATTGAAAAATAGGATAACATAGGATAAGTTAATATGATAAGATTGTTTATTGATCCAAATAAATTAGTGATCGCTGAGAATGCACGCTGGTATTTAGGTGCAGACCTGGGAACAGAATTAAATCAAATGTGCCATAAAGCTGAACAGTGGAACAGGTTCAGAATAAAGAACTAGGTCATAAATTACCTTGGTCATCGTCCCATTCTATGACCTGGGATTTGGGTGTGAGGTCTGAATTCATCCCTTGTGAGTTTGTTCCCACTGTCAGACCTTGTTGAAGATTTCTTTTAGCTCTGATTTGTATCTGTGGATGAAATGTCAACAGTACAGATGGATACTGGATGGGTACATGTCTATAACTGTAAGATAAGCACATATAAAAGTTCTGGGGTGGATGGGTTGAATATGCAATTGTTTTTGTTTTGTCTCTATACATCTGTTCTTTATTACATAAATGTATTTTATGTTATTGTCCCGATTATGTTTCTTTTTCTAATGTTTTTATGTACAGCGCGGTGAGCCCAGCCCTAGGCTGGGGTACCGCGCTATATAAGACAACTAATAATAATAATAGCATATAAAGTTCAATAAAACAGATGGATACTGGATGGGTAAATGTCCATAACTGTAAGATGTGTCCATATGAAAGTTTTCAACAGCTTTAAGAGACGTTTACAGCTTTACAAATGACTATGTATAGCTGTTAGGTGTCTGTTCAGTGACGTAGCTAGGGTAAGTGCCCCAAAAAAGTGAGTCTGTAACTAGGAAATGTTGGCGCCATAAACTAGAAATTCAAGATCTACCTTAAAAATGGTATTTCTGTATGTATTTAAGCATATTCCTCCCTTTTTTTTATACACACCTCCTTGATCCCGCCCTCACCCAATAGGCACAAAAAAGGAGAAGTAGATATAAGCGCATAGATTTAGATAGCCACAAACGAAAATATGATGGCATATTAAGTCCATCATATTAAGTACATATAGTTGTGATTAAAAATTGGGGGGGGGGGGAAATCGGCTTTTATTATTTCAGAGAATGAATTTGAACATTATTTTAGAGTGATCGTGCATCGTAGTTTCATATTTTTAATTCATTGCCAAGCAAATAAAAGTCTGGTATGTCGTTACGGAATGTCAACATGTAATTACTCTACGCACTAAGCAATTAAAATACGTCCGGGTCATGTCCAATCCAATTTGATGCAGTTAAATTAAAGGCTGCATGAGGTAGGACGGAAAGACAGTCTTTGGGCAGAAAGAGATTCAGTCAGACAGAAAGATAGACGGATCATCGATATCAATCGCTTGGAAAGACATTGGAAATGACTTACGGTATAGAGCAATTAAAATAAGTCACACTATTCTGGAGAACAAAAATTACCCTTCCCTACCCCTGTCACAATATGTCACAAATCTCAGACCCCCACCCGTGTCACAATTGGTCGCAAATCTCAGACACCCACTCCCCCTGTCACAATATGTCACAAATCTTAGACCCCCCTCTCCCGTGACACAATTGGTCACAAATCTTAGACCCCCCTCTCCCGTGACACAATTGGTCACAAATCTTAGACCCCCTCCCCCGTGACACAATATGTCACAAATCTTAGACCCCCTCCCCCGTGACACAATTGGTCACAAATCTTAGACCCCCCTCTCACGTGACACAATTGGTCACAAATCTTAGACCCCCTCCCCCGTGACACAATTGGTCAAAAATCTCCGACCTTCCCCCCCCCCCAACACGCTTTTTTTCTTCTTAACGTACGTCACTAAAATAAATTGTATAGTAAAAAGAAGATAAAATGTGTGACGCCACACAATATTCTAACCCCCCTCACCCCGCTTCAAAAACAGTCTCACATTCTTAGACCCCCTCCCCCGTGACACAATTGGTCACTTTCTTAGACTTCACCCCCCCCCCCCCCAAACTTCTCTCCAGGACGTGGCGTACTTCATGGATGGCCCCTTAATGAAACATGTGAATTTCAACATTTTTTGTAATCGCTGGATTAAGCAGAATTGTATTGATGACATCATGGTACGTATTGGTCTTGATGACATCATGGTACGTATTGGTCTTGGTGACACCGTGGTACGTATTGGTCTTGGTGACACCATGGTACGTATTGGTCTTGATGACATCGTGGTACGTATTGGTCTTGATGACATCATGGTACGTATTGGTCTTGATGACATCGTGGTACGTATTGGTCTTGGTGACACCATGGTACGTATTGGTCTTGATGACATCATGGTACGTATTGGTACTGATGACATCATGGTACGTATTGGTCTTGATGACATGGTACGTATTGGTACGAAAGCTATCGTAAGAATGTCTTGTTTGTTTTTTGTTTTTACTTAGCAGCCCTTTCTGAGCTCCGGGAAGGGAGTGTATGCAAATATGTTAATAGATTGCATTAAGTGATGTTACCTCCCTTTCAAGTCAACCTATTTTGTAAATCAAATATAGTGAGCGTGACTCGACATGAAGTTTCAAATTTAGTGACAATGACGTCATCAAATAACGAGTAAAAGGCCTTCTTCGACAAAACACGACATTTACGTCATTTACAACTCACGTTTGAGGAAGAGGGAAGGGGGTGTCTTGTGAATACATTTATATCAAATATATCATTTAGATGTATAAATTGAATACACCTAAGGACGGTAATTCAGGAGGTATTCACTGTAAAACGTAATGTATGTCTAGCGTGTTAAAACTCGGGTACATCAAATCGACTGCGGGGCATGTCACAACCAGGAGGAAAATGTCCCAAATGAAAGTTAAATGTCCCAAATGAAAGTTAAATGTCCCAAATGAAAGTTAAATGTCCTAAATGACAGTTAAATATCACATAATATCTCTTTAAATCTCTGGATGTCTCTATAAATATGTAGCAAACTTTCCCCGTTCTTATCCATCACGGCACTGATTTCCTCTACCAACACACCAGCGAGAGTTAGAGGGAAAAACAAACTAATTCAGCTTTTCGGCACAATATCATCATATGTTTAATGAAATAATCTCCTTCTAGTGATCCTCAATTTCCTTGAATTTATTTTATTATTTTATTTATTTACATATACTTCTAAAATATTTTTGTCCGTTAAAATCTTATTTTTCGCAGTAATGAAACATACATTCTTAGTTTTGGAAAACCCAACTTACGGCAATAACATTAGTGGCGAACACTTTAAAAAAAGTTTTTAAACTTGTTTCTATTTCTTGTTGTTTCTTCCATTTGTCCTGTCTGCTGAGGAAGGCTCTTAACCGAAACGTTTCTTCTATTGTCCTGACTTTCTGCTTCAAGCTTCCACATAACATGTTTTACTGTTTCCTTTACACAGCGTGAACGCAGTCCTTTATCTATAATAAATCTCAAGCTTGTATCGCGACAAGTGGCAATAGTCCTAGCTACATCTCTGTCTCTCTCTATACCTCCCTTTGTCTGTCTGTCTCTCTCTCTCTCTAGTTCTGCCTGTGTCAAACAGACTTTTAATCTAGTTCTTCCTCCATAGTTCGGGTTTTCTTTTTAGTTGGTCCTTCTCCCCTGTCTCTGTGTCGCTCGTCAATCTTTTCTTCTATCCCTTAGAATGTGTATGTGTGTTTTAATCTGTCGTCTCTCTCCTCTCTCCAAAGTTCTCTCAAAAATATCTCCCCGTCATAGTGAAAAGTCAATCCTTAAACCTTCTCTTTCTTAAACTTAACTTAAACAGTGGCAGGGGCGTAGGGAAGTGGGTCCGCCAAGGAAGACATTTTTCTCGTTATATTTAGAGGCAGTATTTTCGACCAACTGTTGTAATTTCGTGGAATGAGGTGGCAAAAAGCTTGTCTCGAGCCTAGTGGCACTAACCCTTGCTACGCCACTGAATAATGGCAGAAAAGTTGTGCAATAACAACATATCCATCAATGTTTACACACATTGACATGTGGAAAGAGTCCCCGAATCAGAATACAATCTAGAGAGTTTATTGAAGCGGTTCTCAAACTCGAACATAAGCCTCAAATTAATGTGTGGGATTTTTTTTAATGTCCTTCTAAAAATCATCTCCATTACTGAGACAATTCCATTACTGAGACACTTCCATTACTGAGACACTTCCATTACTGTGACACTTCCATTACTGAGACACTTCCATTACTGAGACAATTCCATTACTGAGACACTTCCATTACTGAGACACTTCCATTACTGTGACACTTCCATTACTGAGACACTTCCATTACTGAGACACTTCCATTACTGAGACACTTCCATTACTGAGACACTTCCATTACTGAGACACTGCTAGAATAGAAGAAATGCGTCTTTCACCATCATCTGATTTTTAGATTGGTGTGAGTTTCGCTAAATGATTGAAACAAGCTTTCTTTATATAAGAAGCAAACGTCCCCACATGTTGTCAACAACGTGAGAAACACTGGTGTACTGACACAAGAGTTTCTGAGTGCACAGATAAACGAACAAAGGATCCAGTCCCTTATCTCTAGGCATGCGCACTACAGCAGTCTTCACTACCGCGTTATCTCTATGGCCACGAATACTTCCGGTTAAGTTAAAATAAAGGAATTGCCAAATCTGGAAAACGGAAACCAGTATCCTCGAAATGTGAGGATCTCAGCGACGTGCCACCTTTTATCTGTTTAGTTAACAAGGGCTTAACCTAGTCGCGTATGCCTACGCCTTGACTCAGAAATATGTTGTTAAACACCGAGTCTTAGTCTGAAGACAAAACAAATCAACTTTTGCTCATTCTCGTGTCCGGCAGAAAATTGTTGAAAGCGTGTCACTTGACCTTTGTTGACCTCCACTTTGTAGACACGTGCTAAACTATATGGAATGTTAAATACTAAACAAAACTATGGAATGTTAAATATTAAACTATGGAATGTTAAATACTAAACTATGGAATGTTAAATAATAAACTATGGAATGTTAAATAATAAAATATGGAATGTTAAAAACTAAACTATGGAATGTTAAATATTAAACTATGGAATGTTAAATAATAAACTAAACAGCTAAACTATTCAAACAGCTAAACAAAAACTCAGGGTCTTTTTAATAAGTCCGGTTCCCGGTCGATAACTGTAACAGGTGAAGGTGGTCGTGGGGGGGGGGGGGGGTAGAGGGGAAGAGACCGAACTGACGACAACATGTTGCAAAAATTAATGGACATTTAAAGTGAATTAAGCAAGAATTAATTGGCTTTTAACGGAGAGTTTTTAAAAAACTGCATGGACGTCTAAAATTGATATCGGTGTTTTGTTAACTTTTATAGGATGTAGCAGAAGATGAAAGAAATTCACCCGCGAAAAAAAAAAAAGGGGGGGGGTGTGGGTGTTAAATTATTATTTTAATTTGTTATATGAAAACTAGCTCAACAACTGGTCCCCTGTGTTGGTGTCTAAAGTTATACTATAATATATTATATCGTGGCAACAATTGCCATGTCTATCCATGTCAACCACAACAAATGTCACAACTGGCCATGTCAACAATTTGTAAAATTGATCCATACAAAATTATCATAACAACAATTGTCATGAATATCCGTGTTTAAGTAAGTTTAACTTCTAAAACTTAAGCAAGTTGTCAACTTCAGATCCTACCTCAAACACAACACCATTTACTGAAGCATGATGATGTTAGCAAAGAGAAAAGAAAAAATGATACTAATCACTCTTTACTATCCACTAGCGCCAAGTCTTGCCTCCACGCCTTATACAAAAACATGAACACACCTTGCACCGGGCTTGTCGCAGCGTTAAGGTCTATCCGTGTCCGCTGTCACACCTGGACCGCATCGATTCTCAAGCGGGTTGTCAACACAAGATGGTTTCCACGGATGGTTGTTTCTGTCTCCGAGATGAGCAGTGACCATGTACGTTATCTGACTTTATCTTCCCGGATAGTTTGATAGTAAGAAACGTGTACGGCTCACGTCTGGCAACCACTTCTAGCTTCTGCTGGTAGAGTGACTCCAGGATGTTGAAATACTGAAAAAACCCGGTACGATACATGTCGACTCTTACAAAAACGAAACCAAACAATGTAGCTTTGGAGGGGGGGGTGGTAAGGGAGGGGGTAGGCGTGTTCAGCCAGGTGGAACAAAACAAACGCAGTGGAAAATCCTTGGCCTACTTCACGGAATCGTGTGTTTCACGGTGTTTCTTTAAGGTGTCGACCAGGACCATGTGTCACGGTTGAACTTTGAGCACCACCAACGTCGTTACGACTCATAGGGTCTTTACTATCGATTCGCTAATTTCTTTAGTACCGTCTCACCAAGTTCTTTATTACTTCTCACAAAGGTCTTTATCCCCGACTGACCAATGTCTGTATTGTCGCAAGATCTTTATGGCCGTCTCACCAAGTTCTTTGTCACCGACCATCAAGGTCTTGTTGGTCAAGAAAGTTTAACACAGACACTTGTTGTATCTAATCACAGGGACTTTCGTGTCAGTAAAATGTGAACTACTAGAACTGCAAGTAAACATAATGGACAGGATGTTTCTATTGTGGTTTAGAAAGGGAAATTATATCAATGGACAGGCAGTTTCTATTGTGGTTTAGAAAGGGAAATTATATCAATGGACAGGCAGTTTCTATTGTGGTTTAGAAAGGGAAATTATATCAATGGACAGGCAGTTTCTATTGTGGTTTAGAAAGGGGAATTATATCAATGGACAGGCAGTTTCTATTGTGGTTTAGAAAGGGGAATTATGTCAATGGACAGGATGTTTCTATTGTGGTTTAGAAAGGGAAATTATATCAATGGACAGGCAGTTTCTATTGTGGTTTAGAAAGGGGAATTATATCAATGGACAGGCAGTTTCTATTGTGGTTTAGAAAGGGGAATTATGTCAATGGACAGGATGTTTCTATTGTGGTTTAGAAAGGGAAATTATATCAATGGACAGGCAGTTTCTATTGTGGTTTAGAAAGGGGAATTATATCAATGGACAGGCAGTTTCTATTGTGGTTTAGAAAGGGGAATTATGTCAATGGACAGGCAGTTTCTATTGTGGTTTAGAAAGGGAAATTATATCAATGGACAGGCAGTTTCTATTGTGGTTTAGAAAGGGAAATTATATCAATGGACAGGCAGTTTCTATTGTGGTTTAGAAAGGGGAATTATATCAATGAACAGGCAGTTTCTATTGTGGTTTAGAAAGGGGAATTATATCAATGGACAGGCAGTTTCTATTGTGGTTTAGAAAGGGGAATTATGTCAATGGACAGGATGTTTCTATTGTGGTTTAGAAAGGGAAATTATATCAATGGACAGGCAGTTTCTATTGTGGTTTAGAAAGGGGAATTATATCAATGGACAGGCAGTTTCTATTGTGGTTTAGAAAGGGGAATTATGTCAATGGACAGGCAGTTTCTATTGTGGTTTAGAAAGGGGAATTATATCAATGGACAGGCAGTTTCTATTGTGGTTTAGAAAGGGGAATTATGTCAATGGACAGGATGTTTCTATTGTGGTTTAGAAAGGGAAATTATATCAATGGACAGGCAGTTTCTATTGTGGTTTAGAAAGGGGAATTATATCAATGGACAGGCAGTTTCTATTGTGGTTTAGAAAGGGGAATTATGTCAATGGACAGGCAGTTTCTATTGTGGTTTAGAAAGGGAAATTATATCAATGGACAGGCAGTTTCTATTGTGGTTTAGAAAGGGAAATTATATCAATGGACAGGCAGTTTCTATTGTGGTTTAGAAAGGGGAATTATATCAATGGACAGGCAGTTTCTATTGTGGTTTAGAAAGGGGAATTATATCAATGGACAGGCAGTTTCTATTGTGGTTTAGAAAGGGGAATTATGTCAATGGACAGGATGTTTCTATTGTGGTTTAGAAAGGGAAATTATATCAATGGACAGGCAGTTTCTATTGTGGTTTAGAAAGGGGAATTATATCAATGGACAGGCAGTTTCTATTGTGGTTTAGAAAGGGGAATTATGTCAATGGACAGGCAGTTTCTATTGTGGTTTAGAAAGGGGAATTATATCAATGGACAGGCAGTTTCTATTGTGGTTTAGAAAGGGGAATTATGTCAATGGACAGGATGTTTCTATTGTGGTTTAGAAAGGGAAATTATATCAATGGACAGGCAGTTTCTATTGTGGTTTAGAAAGGGGAATTATATCAATGGACAGGCAGTTTCTATTGTGGTTTAGAAAGGGGAATTATGTCAATGGACAGGCAGTTTCTATTGTGGTTAAGAAAGGGAAATTATATCAATGGACAGGCAGTTTCTATTGTGGTTTAGAAAGGGAAATTATATCAATGGACAGGCAGTTTCTATTGTGGTTTAGAAAGGGAAATTATATCAATGGACAGGCAGTTTCTATTGTGGTTTAGAAAGGGGAATTATGTCAATGGACAGGATGTTTCTATTGTGGTTTAGAAAGGGAAATTATATCAATGGACAGGCAGTTTCTATTGTGGTTTAGAAAGGGGAATTATGTCAATGGACAGGATGTTTCTATTGTGGTTTAGAAAGGGAAATTATATCAATGGACAGGCAGTTTCTATTGTGGTTTAGAAAGGGGAATTATATCAATGGACAGGCAGTTTCTATTGTGGTTTAGAAAGGGGAATTATGTCAATGGACAGGATGTTTCTATTGTGGTTTAGAAAGGGAAATTATATCAATGGACAGGCAGTTTCTATTGTGGTTTAGAAAGGGGAATTATGTCAATGGACAGGCAGTTTCTATTGTGGTTTAGAAAGGGGAATTATATCAATGGACAGGCAGTTTCTATTGTGGTTTAGAAAGGGGAATTATATCAATGGACAGGCAGTTTCTATTGTGGTTTAGAAAGGGGAATTATGTCAATGGACAGGATGTTTCTATTGTGGTTTAGAAAGGGAAATTATATCAATGGACAGGCAGTTTCTATTGTGGTTTAGAAAGGGGAATTATGTCAATGGACAGGCAGTTTCTATTGTGGTTTAGAAAGGGAAATTATATCAATGGACAGGCAGTTTCTATTGTGGTTTAGAAAGGGAAATTATATCAATGGACAGGCAGTTTCTATTGTGGTTTAGAAAGGGAAATTATATCAATGGACAGGCAGTTTCTATTGTGGTTTAGAAAGGGGAATTATGTCAATGGACAGGCAGTTTCTATTGTGGTTTAGAAAGGGGAATTATGTCAATGGACAGGATGTTTCTATTGTGGTTTAGAAAGGGAAATTATATCAATGGACAGGCAGTTTCTATTGTGGTTTAGAAAGGGGAATTATGTCAATGGACAGGCAGTTTCTATTGTGGTTTAGAAAGGGGAATTATGTCAATGGACAGGCAGTTTCTATTGTGGTTTAGAAAGGGGAATTATATCAATGGACAGGCAGTTTCTATTGTGGTTTAGAAAGGGGAATTATGTCAATGGGCAGGATGTTTCTATTGTGGTTTAGAAAGGGGAATTATGTCAATGGACAGGCAGTTTCTATTGTGGTTTAGAAAGGGGAATTATGTCAATGGACAGGCAGTTTCTATTGTGGTTTATAAAGGGGAATTATGTCAATGGACAGGATGTTTCTATTGTGGTTTAGAAAGGGGAATTATGTCAATGGACAGGCAGTTTCTATTGTGGTTTAGAAAGGGGAATTATGTCAATGGACAGGCAGTTTCTATTGTGGTTTAGAAAGGGGAATTATGTCAATGGACAGGCAGTTTCTATTGTGGTTTAGAAAGGGGAATTATGTCAATGGACAGGATGTTTCTATTGTGGTTTAGAAAGGGGAATTATGTCAATGGACAGGCAGTTTCTATTGTGGTTTAGAAAGGGGAATTATGTCAATGGACAGGCAGTTTCTATTGTGGTTTAGAAAGGGGAATTATGTCAATGGACAGGATGTTTCTATTGTGGTTTAGAAAGGGGAATTATGTCAATGGACAGGCAGTTTCTATTGTGGTTTAGAAAGGGAAATTATATCAATGGACAGGCAGTTTCTATTGTGGTTTAGAAAGGGAAATTATGTCAATGGACAGGATGTTTCTATTGTGGTTTAGAAAGGGGAATTATGTCAATGGACAGGATGTTTCTATTGTGGTTTAGAAAGGGAAATTATGTCAATGGACAGGATGTTTCTATTGTGGTTTAGAAAGGGGAATTATGTCAATGGACAGGATGTTTCTATTGTGGTTTAGAAAGGGGAATTATGTCAATGGACAGGATGTTTCTATTGTGGTTTAGAAAGGGGAATTATGTCAATGGACAGGCAGTTTCTATTGTGGTTTAGAAAGGGGAATTATGTCAATGGACAGTCGTTAAAATGTGTAGGTGTCGTTAGAAACTGTTGAAACATTGCCGGACATTAATCGCTTGGCGTCGCATCAGAATGCACCAAGCAAGAGTGTCAAAGACAAGGCTGTCAGAAACCATCAAGCAAGAGTGTCAAAGACAAGGCTGTCAGAAGCCACCAAGCAAGAGTGTCAAAGACAAGGCTGTCAGAAGCCACCAAGCAAGAGTGTCAAAGACAAGGCTGTCAGAAGCCACCAAGCAAGAGTGTCAAAGACAAGGCTGTCAGAAGCCATCAAGCAAGAGTGTCAAAGACAAGGCTGTCAGAAGCCACCAAGCAAGAGTGTCAAAGACAAGGCTGTCAGAAGCCACCAAGCAAGAGTGTCAAAGACAAGGCTGTCAGAAACCATCAAGCAAGAGTGTAAAAGACAAGGCTGTCAGAAGCAATCAAGCAAGAGTGTAAAAGACAAGGCTATCTGAAGCCATCAAGCAAGAGTGTAAAAGACAAGGATTTCGGAGCTCTACAAACGTTTGCAACATACTATGTAGCTTCAAAGTGTACAATCCATCCATAATTTGCTAGCCGTAAACGAAGGAATGGTAATAAAGGGGGGGGGGGGGAACAAAAAAGGAAATGAGTAAAACAAAGAAGGGGGGGGGAAGAAAAGGAACGCAACAAGGCAACGTTGTTTTGTTGCGTTCCTTTTATTTCAGGTTTTCCCATTCTTTGTTTTACTCATTTCCTTTTTTCGTAACAAAAAAGGAAGTCGAAGGTCGGATTTTTATGCCTGTAGGCCATAGCTTGCCAATACCTGGATTACAGATCTCATCTCCTCAGAGATTTACGACTGATAAATTACTCAATTGAACAACATCTATTAAAGCGAATAGGGGAAACACACAAAAAATAACTCTTTATTTAGTGATATATTTACTAGTAAATGGCCAAATTTTAACACACTATTTGAAAAGAACTACAAAAATGTATTTTAATATTTCTATACCCGCCTTTGTTTATCGATATCCCTCCCCCCTACTTCTGCACACACGCAGATCCTCTTAACTCTAAACTACAAGTTCCTATCTAATGGTGCGGGTCTTGTATAAAACTGCTATTGTTAGAGGTGACAATGAAGGGGAAGTCAATAACTGAAATACACAGGGGGGGGGTGGGGTAGAGCTCATAAAGAATCCCTTTGAACAGTAATACACTGTAACAATAGTCTTTAGAATCCTGGTCAACAGTAACACATTGTTATAGTCTCCAAATTAAATCGTTTCATTCTCATATAGTTCTCAAATATCGGCCCTCCCCCAACCCCTGACTGCCTACTTAAATTTGTTTTAACAAAGGCGTCATTGCCCCCATTTCTCTACGCGATAAGGCCAGCTCAGCAGCTGCATGTAAACAAATATTGAGATAGTATTTATTTCAACTATTATTGTTTAATACATAAATAATTTATTTTTCAAAAGTGTCTTTTCCAAACAGACTTAAGGCAGTGCATATTGTGATTAAGTAATTAATTGCACTACTGCTTGCCACATGTTATCAATCCGTGACGTAATTAGAGAGCTCGTGACAACATCAATTGATGAATCTGGTCACCCGCTCAGTGAATAATAAACGAATGTATCAGCCGATAGGTTTTAGCAAAAGGGAAAATACATTATGGAACAGGGTTTCTTTAAGGCCTATCTCCAGGGAGGGGGGGGGACAATGTCCCCCCCCCCCCGCAGTGAAAGGCATGTGCCCCTCGGAGAAAATATGTACAGTAATATAACGATTATATATTCTTTAAAATTAAAAACGAATAAATTTTCAATAATAAATTGATGGCCAGGATTGCGCAGACCACAACAGCACTAAAGAGGCTCAAGAAAATATGGAACGACAAAAAATATAACCCCCAGCACCAAAATCAGGCTGATGCGCTCATTAATCCTCTCCATTTTTTTATATGCCTGTGAGTCCTGGACATTAACAGCAGAACTTGAAAGGAAAATAAAGGCGATGGAGATGAGATGTTACAGAGGCATTCTTGGCATCTGCTATAGAGACCACATCACCAATGATCAAATAAAAGAAAGGATTTGTCAGGCAATTGGGCAATACGATGACCTCCTGACGTCTGTTAAAAAGCGCAAACTTGAGTGGTATGGCCATATGACCAGAAAACAAGAGCTCGCCGGGCACTACTAGAGGAGGGAGAAGAAGAGGAAGACAAAGAAAAAGATGGGAAGATACTATCAAAGAATGGACATGATTAAAACTAGGCGATGCTATGCGTAGGGTAGAAGACTGAGAGGAATGGAGAAGAATAGTGTACATGTCATCTGTGGCACCCCAAAGGTCGAAGGACTACGGGACCTGATGATGAGTGCCATTAACTGATTACAATTAGTAGAATTTAAAAAAAATACTAATCGCGATATATTTGATGATCCGTGTATTTAAGTCTAATCTTTTTAAAGGTGTACAGTATTCGATTATAAATATCGCCCTGACCGTTCCAGATTATATGCCAAAGTCTTACTTCCCGTTGTTCACACATATCGGCATTTTTATTAATTTATTTTTTGCAACTTCACAAGTTTAAAGACTTTAAACACTACATTAAATTACATTTACATCATTATCAAGGTCTACGGTTATAATAATAGTTCTTGCTAAGTACCAACAAGCGAAATCAATTTCCAAATTATATTTCATCATAGAAGCATGACTTTTAAATTAGGTATAGCAGTTAATTATAAATTGTATGATAGCATTAGTAATTTTACTAATCTTTCTACATTCACCATCATATCATAATTGATTAAGTAAAATAAAGAGTGTATCTGGGCAGAATAAACACGAAACATCTTAATATCCAACAGATCACCGCAAAGATAATGAACACCAAACGTGCTGGTTTATCAGTCAACAACAGGGCTGTTTATCAGTCAACAACAGGGCTGGTGCAAAGTTAAGGAGACCTAGGCTAATCCGAAACAGGATGCAGTGAGTGACCGGCATTGTTTCTTTTTTTCCTTTCCTGGTTTGATTTCAGAATTATGTTAACGAATCGCATCCACCCTGGGCGCTGACTTTGCTTTTCTTGTCCTTTGCTGGGGATTGAACTCCAGTCCACAAGGTTGGGATTGACTCAGTTTAGACCACTCGGCCACATAAGTAATAACCAAATAACTGATCTACTTATTAGCCACATAACAGATTACAGGATATTAGATTACAGTACATTTAGCCACATTTAATGATGTACAGTATGCTCTCTACTCAGAAATGGTTAACTCTACTTACTCTATCTTCGTCAACACGCTGAACTCACGTCCACGGAGTCTAAGATTTGTAATATTAGCACTTCATTGCTCTACTAACAATCTAAAACACAATCCATGTGACGCGATCCAGGGAACAAAACAGCTTTTCAGAAGATGCGATGCTGATAACATCCTTGCTGTTTACTGAGAATATTCCATACGATAAGTTTTGTCGTATGTCAACACATGAGAGTAGAACCTTCAGTTACAGTTGATGGACCCGAGGACGAGAAGCAGCCTACCATCACCTGGTCACCTGATCTTGGATCAATAAGAAAAGAGGGATGAGGGGTGGGGGAGAGGGTGAAGGGGGAGAGCAGCCAAGCTTGAAGGTTGTAGAAAGCAAACACGCCAGTGTGTCACCATAGCAAACACGGGCGAGATATCAACATTGGGGCGAAAATCAATGAACAAAATGATGTTGCATTAGAATTCGACGTCAAATGGGACACATTGGACTGTTTGTATGTCTAGGACGCTTAAACTGGGGGGGGGGGGGAGTTTAAATAGCGATGTTCAATGTCTGAACCGATGTTTCGATCTACATTGGCTTTCATCGGTGATACATGATTCACAATGAAACTGACCGAGTTGAGGGACCGTAGGATCTGGATGAGATTGTGGGCATGGAGGGTGGGAGGAAGATACACAATCAACTGACAGAATACCACCTCTGTATAGCGAAAGACCATCTCTGTATAGCGATATACCATCTCTGTATAGCCATAGACCATCTCTATACAGTGATAGACCATCTACGAATAGCGATAGACCATCTCTGTATAGCGAAAGACAATCTCTTATTTTGTTGTTTACCAAATAAAAATTGGAATAAGAACAATTCAATCCCTGTTGCTTGTTGTGTTGTTTAAATTGACGACTTTATTTATATTTTGTATTATTTCCTTTTTGTTGCATTTTGATCAAAGTTCAACCAATTATCATATGTTCAGGATTACACATATTATTTGCAGTAGCACCTGTCACAATAAATGTCTCAGTAGAAATGCCATAACTTTAATGTTAGCAAATACAAGCGGAACATAGCAAGGGCGTAGAGAAAATCCAACGTACATTTAAAAAAAAATTTAAATATTATTTTTAATGTGAACAAGAGAGTTTATAACAAGTATTGAAGTAATAGAGCTGAATGATTTGATACCTCAGTATTCCCATTTAACTATAATGCTAACCTATAACACTCAATCTAGTTATATCAAGCACGATACTCCTAATTGATCGATATGCAACGCAGCCCTGTACCTGATGGTTTAAATCTCTCATTTCTACCTGACTGACTTACTTTGAGTGGAAGAAAATAGAAAACACAGTCAATTGTCTATGATTGTCACCTGCCAACAACAAGGCTGTGGCACTACTGAGCAGATCCTAAACCTCCGGATACTATGTGAGAAATATGCACAACACCAACAAAACCTATACCACGTCTTTGTAGATTTCAAGAAGGCATTCGACAGGGTTTGGCATGCTGCTTTATGGGCCACCATGAGGCACTATAACATCACCACAAACTTAACCAGAATGATAAGAAGCCTCTATGATAAGGCCACCAGTGCAGTCTTCTTCAACAATAACATCGGAGAATGGTTCAAGACCACGGTTGGAGTACGACAAGGCTGCTTGCTCTCCCCCACACTGTTCAACATCTTCTTAGAGAGAATTATGTCAGATGCACTAGAAACTCGTGTAGGGACAGTCAGCATTGGTGGCAGAACAATCACCAACCTACGTTTTGTGGATGACATAGACGGACTGGCTGGAAGCGAGGAAGAACTAGTCAACCTAGTAAAGAGTCTCGACAAGACTTCATCGTCCTTTGGCATGCAAATCAGTGCAGAAAAGACAAAAATGATGACGAATAGCACTAATGGCATCACCACTGAAATTAAGGTCGGGGAGGAAAGATTAGAGACAGTTGACAGCTTCAAGTACATCGGAGCAATAGTTTCGGAACAAGGCTCCAAGCCCGAATTGATGGCCAGGATTGCACAGACCACGACAGCACTAAAGAGGCTCAAGAAAATATGGAACGACAAAAATATAGCCCCCAGCACCAAAGTCAGGCTGATGCGCTCATTAATCCTCTCCATTTTCTTATACGCTTGTGAGTCATGGACATTAACAGCAGAACTTGAAAGGAAAATAAAGGCGATGGAGATGAGATGTTACAGAGGCATGCTTGGCATCTGCTATAGAGACCACATCACAAATGAGCAAATAAAAGAAAGGATTCGTCAAGCAATTGGGCAATATGATGACCTCCTGACGTCTGTTAAAAAGAGCAAACTTGAGTGGTATGGCCACGTGACCATAAAATAAGGGCTCGCCAAAGAGATCTTGCAGGGCACTACTAGAGGGGGAAGAAGAAGAGGAAGACAAAGAAAAAGATGGGAAGATAATATCAAAGAATGGACATGATTACAACTAGGCGATGCTATGCGTATGGCAGAAGACCGAGAGGAATGGAGAAGAATAGTGTACATGTCATCTGTGGCGCCCCAACGGTCGAATGACTACGGGACCTGATGATGATGATGAACACTGTCTATAGTCACTGATTGTCACCTGCTAACACTGTATTGTCAGTGATTGTCCCCTTCTCACACCGCCTGTTGTCACTGATTGTCACGTGCTGACACTGTCTATTGTCACTGATTGTCACGTGCTAACACCGTCTGTTGTCACTTATTTTACCTGCTGAAAATGCCTTCTGTCGCTGTTTGTGAACTGAGCCACGGTCTCCCTCTACGAATGCACTGACTGTAATATTGTTGCCCTAATAACTCATGAATTAATTGAACTCTGTGGCCTTGGCACATTACGTCACTTGATGACATTTAAAGCTGATAAGTAGTGATAAGCAGCAACGAATGAGAAATTCTTTTAAAAGATATGACAAACATCAATGTTCAAAAGTAACAATTAGATAACAGCTTAACAAATGATGGCCTACATTTCGATGACATTTAAGTGTTATGTTGGAACTACTTGGCCACATGGATGCGTTAAGATATTGTGTTCCTGTAGTTAAAAATTATAATAATACTTTGGTTTGAAAGGTACGGATTTTAAGCGACAATTAATAAAATCAATTTTTCGATTTCTTGATCAAAACGATGACGTGATAACCTACAGATAGTCTATTTTTTAAAAACTAATGGCCTATTGGTAGTATATTTATAGCACACTAATCGCACAATAATAGCTTAACGAAGGTATATATTTTAAATGTATTAATCTTAATATCAAAGCTTTATGGTTTTTGAAGTACTCTCTAAACTAAACCGAGTTATGAAATAATAAAACTAGGAGGTGAAGGTGAACGTTTTGACCTCATCATTTACATAAAATCATGACGTCACATCTTATTTATTTTTGAATGCTTTTATATTAACTTCGATTTTGTTTTGCTCTTGTGTTTCTGTGTTTAAGGCAAAAGCTTCGGATGGCTAACTGACCCACTTTCCGTCACCCTGTTGAACTGAAACTTGGCATCTAGACTTGTTGCTGATGACAACACATTCGTTCCCATCTTCAGCCCACACCCACCACAACCCCCACAATCAGTTTTCCCCCCTTTTTTTTCAAAGAGACGATGAATTGAAATTATCATTTGTTCAATTGTTGCGTGCTATGGTGTGGAGAGTAATTGTGTAGCTGTGACTATGTGATTTGTATTTGCGACGTATGTGGGTATGCAGTAAAAATAACATGTGTTTTGAAGAGAAAAATGAAGGAAATATGAAACGTGTTTTCGCCAGAGGTTTACACCTGTACAAAACCACTGCTTAATAAATGATGTATCACCTACAAATACATAAAATGCAAACAAAGTTGTTTAATTAAAAATTATTTCTCTTTGAGATTAAAAAAAAAAAATCTAAATAAAATGTATGCCTCATATAGACCCATATTCATAAATAGTGTTTAGTGTCCAGTAGCTTTGTCTTCGACTCCTCTGTCACCTACTCCTCCTTGCATTTCCACACGTGGTCTTAAAATTATGCCCCGACCAATGTTCCCTGCTGCGCGGCCGCGCAGCTACCTCACAGATAGCGCGCAGCAGTTTTAAGCATCCGCGCAGCAAATGTTTATAAAAATTAATTCCAACAGATACGCTGCACTCAGCAAAGTAAAACTTTGCACACAACTGTATGATTTTGCACACAACTGTATGATTTTGCACACGAACCAGCAAACCTTAGAGGGAACATTGGCCCTGACCCCTCCTACACCACTAATTAATTCTATTGCGTTGACACCCGACCAGCAGCCTATTACTGCCCCGAATCTGATGAATAAACTTCCTCAAATAAAACATTATTACTGTCCAACTTGTCCACATTCATGTTTTCTGTGTAACTGTACAACTTGCCAGGAGACTCGTGCTGCGACTGGCGAAATTCAAGTATCAGGACAAGACAAGTGTTGTTTTAATTGGCAGAATTAAATATTTACAACACTCTGTTTTACATACTTTCAAACACTATTCGATAGATTAACAGCATACCATTTTTACTGATTTACAACGTACTATTCGACATATTTACAACGTACTATTCGACATATTTACAACAAACTATTTTATTGATATACATATCTTTCCATTTTGGGGTTTTACTCAAAACTATTTTCTAAAACTTTTGAAAATAACATACGTAAGTCAAGTTTGCCCATTCATCCATTGCACTGAATGTTCAAGAGAATAGCTTTTTAAAAAAAATAATACAATAAAATAAAAAATAAATCTATTACTTGTCAAGTTAACCTTAAAACTCACAATACTAGGAGATACGGAGAGTCCCGTAGATGTTCTTCCCGGACACAGAGTAAGAGGTGCAGCGATATCACATTAAAAGATAAATAGACTAAAAAAAAAACATTGTGATTGATTTATATGTTGTTTGTTGTTTTTTGGACATAAGTTATTTGTTGTTTTTTTGTTTTGTTGTTGTTGTTTGTTTTTTTGTTGTTTTTATTTTTATTAAATAGTTTGTTTCAAGTCTGTCTGTTTGTCTGTTTGTCTGCTTGTCTGTTTTGTGTCTGGGTCAAACTATTATAATAAATTTTCACTTACATCAATCGAATCGATTTTGTAATTATTTTTATTTCATTGTGCACACAATGAATGTGCAAATCAGGTCGTAACGTCAATGTTATCCTAAGTGTTCTATCCCGTCTTTTGCTACAAATCGAATCTATCCGTCAGGTAACGGCGATAAAAGTTAATGGAAAAATAATGAAACCATAAACTTTAATTACAGGTGAGTTCGTGGTCTGATTTGAATGTAACAACACCTAAAGACTTAGCTAAACACTTAGCTAAACACTTACCTAAACACTTAGCTAAACACTTAGCTAAACACTTACCTAAAGACTTAGCTAAACACTTAGCTAAACACTTACCCAAACACTTAGCTAAACACTTAGCTAAACACTTACCTAAAGACTTAGCTAAACACTTAGCTAAACACTTAGCTAAACACTTAGCTAAACACTTAGCTAAACACTTAGCTAAACACTTACCTAAACACTTAGCTAAACACTTACCTAAACACTTAGCTAAACACTTAGCTAAACACTTACCTAAACACTTACCTCAACACTTACCTCAACTTAGCTAAACACTTACCTAAACACTTAGCTAAACACTTAGCTAAACACTTACCTAAACACTTACCTCAACACTTACCTCAACTTAGCTAAACACTTACCTAAACACTGAACCTTATCACTTTGCGCCACCAGTAATCACAGTTCAAGAACAATAAAAAAAGGTTGAATGGATTTTTGTTTAAGTTAAACGAGTTAATTGAAGTACTCAACAAAACATTAGCTACCACAACATTGTTGACACTTGCAAGTGCGTCTGCACGAGGTGGGGAGGTGGGGGGTTTGAGGAGCAATTGCTTCCAACAATCTGAATTGGAGAGGGGGGTGGGTGAGAAATAAAATCTACCCCTACCCCATTTTGTATATTGTCTTTTGAATTTCTCCAGCTGAGAAAAACAAATAATTGAAAGGAAAAATATTTAAAAATTTGATTTTATTTGCTTGTTTGTTTCATCAATGTTACGAAAGCAAAATAGAGCAAACGGTGGTACCCTGGTTAACGAGGTGTTGGTTTTTTGAGGGTCATTATAAAATTTTGAGCACACAACCATCAAGCAACAGAATAATGATTGGAATTTTAAATAAAAACTAAAATAATAATAATAATAATAATAAAAATAATAATAATAATAATTATAATAATAATAATTATTATTATTATTATTATTATAATAAAAATAATAATAATTATAATAATAATAATAATAATAATTATAATAATAATAATAATAATAAAAATAATAATAATTATAATACTAATAATAATAATAATAATAATAATAATAATAATAATGTTCCTACGAAAAATGTCGTTTTTTTTTTGTTGGTGTTTTTTTTGTTTTTTGTTTTTGGGTGGTTTTTTTTTAATCATTGGATTTGATCATTTGAAATCCTGGAAAATGTGAATAATAGTTGAGCTGTTAGCGGAATTGTGATCGTCTTTTATCCATAGGTTAATCAAATGAAATAGTCAACATTCTGCTAACACTTTTAAACCGTACAAATTTGTATTACAAATAGATCTATATTCATAATGAACCGGCGAATCAAGGGCCATTACTGTGAGAAGACATGACCCACAGAATTGACCCGGGTCAGCAGGAGGGAGTTGGCTTACATCACTTATGGGGTGATAGGCGCCCCTGGTATCCAACTTTATCCTTGAGGGTTTTTTTTAGTAGCGGGGCTATTTATTAGCAGACTGGGTCTGTCTTAAGTATTCTTTTCTTTCTATTCTATTTCTAAGTCAAATAAAGTCAAGTTAAGTCAAGTTGAGTCAATTCAAGTTAAGTCAAGTTAATTCAAGTTAATTAAAGTCAAGTTAATTTAACTCAAGTTAAGTCAAGTCAAATTATGTAAGTTAAGTCAAGTTAAGTCAAGTCAAATTATGTTAGGTCAAGTTAAGCAACTCCAGTCAAGTCATGTCTTTCTGAAGAAAAACGAATGGACGTGACTTACTAAATAAAGGGTCACAATGAAGATCACGTGACAACTCTCAGACATTTTGTACTCGTTACCAAATAAACCAATTTGGAATGTAAGCTGGGATACTTTTTTTTTTAAGTCCAACATATAGATACCTTTTTAAGTCCAATATATAGATACCTTTTTAAGTCCAATATATAGATACCCTTTTAAGTCCAATATCTAGATACCTTTTTAAGTCCAATATATAGATACCTTTTTAAGTCCAATATATAGATACCTTTTTAAGTCCAATATATAGATACCCTTTTAATTCCAACATATAGATACCTTTTAAGTCCAATATATAGATACCCTTTTAATTCCAACATATAGATACCTTTTAAGGCCAACATATAGATACCTTTTTAAGTCCAATATATAGATACCTTTTTAAGTCCAATATATAGATACCTTTTTAAGTCCAATATATATAGATACCATTTTGTCCAACATATAGATACCTTTTTAAGTCCAACATATAGATACATTTTTAAAACCAATATATAGATACCCTTTTAAGTCCAACATATAGATACCTTTTTAAGTCCAATATATAGATACTTTTTTAAATCCAAATTATAGATACCTTTTTAAGTCCAATATATAGATACCCTTTTAAGTCCAATATATAGATACTTCATTCAAGTCCAATGTATAGACACTTTGTTTAAAGTCAAATAAATAGATACCCTTTTTCGGCCTTGACTGACCCACTCCCTACTTTTTTCTATTTCAAAGTAAAAGTATTAAACACTATTGCTAATCCCTATGATGATATGGTTTGCATAAATCTTGATGAAGATTGCCTAACAACTGACTAGATATTATTCTATGGCTAATCCATATCAGAGCCGTTCTTAGGCATAGGCAAACTAGGCGTCCGCCTAGGACACCCTCCCAAAGGGGGCCACCGGGCGCTTTTTTTTAAAACCTACAACTTGTAAGTCCTTATATTTCAGAAGAACAAATTTTCTCTAGTGGTGGAATTATCCATATGGTTAGTGGTTACAAGCAAGCAAAGGGGAAACAGTGACGAAGGCGGAATGTTGGTGGGTGGCGTTTTCTCCTCAGCAGCGGGGGAGCTCCGTCCCCCGGATCCCCCCTTCCGGTGCCCCTTTACACTCCATGGCTAGGACCCCCAAAAGCATAAGAACGGCTCTGTAGCTATGTTGATATGGTTGGCACGGATCTTGATGAAACTTGCCTTCTGACTCACCTAAAACAATGAACATTTGAAAATAATGAGACAAATAAATTATACAACTGATAATTCCCTTAATCTTACCATTCAAGAGAAGAAGCAGACAACATTCGGCCCCAAGAAAGAGAAGTGGCGTGGGGGTGGCTTCGACCATTTTGGGGAGGGGGGGTTGGAGACGCCTCTGGGCATATGGCATATGGCTCTAAAATCAATCGTTGGGCGCCCACTAAAAAAGGTTCTTTCTGCAGTGATTTCCCCTTGTATTTGTTTTTTTATTATTATTATTATTTTTAATATTGTGTTGTTGTTGTTGTTGTTGTTTTTGATTTTGTTGTTTTTGACCTGTTGTGTTTCTATTAAAGTGAATCGATCAGAAATTTTCAATCATGACAAACTGGTTTTTCTATCTCCATCTTAAAACCCGACTATTAACAGGTTATGCATTCACTATAACAAAAATATGTAATTGAATACATAATAAATTTACAAAATTAACTTCTCTCACTTTCTCAATATTACACTCACACTTCAAAATCTTTTTTAACATAAATTAAGCGAAATAACCCATTCTTTTTTAAAGAATGCTTCTTTACATTGTTATCCCCCTTTCACTATACATCCCTTTCTTTTTAACATTTAACACAAGATAATCATGTCAATGTGAGCTCCTTCTTTTTTTTATACTTTCAGGATGACACTGGAAAGACCACCTCGGGCGAAAGATGTTTTAAAATCGAATGGCTCGCTGGTCAATGACAATCCAGATTCGGAAGCTGACCACCAGGCTGTACAGGGTGCCGGTCTAAGTAAACGAGAAACAAGACAAGGGTCGCCATTTCGGCTTCCAGCCTTAAGAAAAGCGGAAGCACGTCACTCATCAAGTAAAGATGGCGCACAGCTTCCTGTCAAGCTCAACAACTCTGCCCAACCCAGAGCGCGAGGTGACAGCGATGCAGCCGACGACGAGCTATCCCCCGTGACAAGACATAAAACAATAAAGTTAGCCTCTAAACCCGAAGATGCTTTGGGGAAAGACAGATCCAATGAGAACAATGGATTCGGAGAAAACCTACCGCAACTGGCAGGTTTCAGTGAAGATGAAAACGAATGTAATCCAGCGGACGAGGAGTTAACGAAAATACGCCACTCTCTGGATTTTGGATTGTATGAACCGCTGGAAGGATCAGCTGATCACAGGGAAGACCTGGAGTTGGAGCTCCAAAGAGAAAGAGAATCTGAATACAGAAGAAGGAAAGAGATGGAATCCAGAGATGACAGCGGGAATGGAGCAGGGACACAATCAGATGAAGATGGCTTTGTTAAAAACAAGATCATACCAGAGAAGGAGACAAACAGTGATGAAAAAGTTGGGCGTTTTCCAAGGAAAGGCCGACCAATCAAGGAATACAAGATGGAGGAAGACGATGACGACGAGAAATCTTCACGAGAAGTTTATCAATGTGATAAACTCAAAGGTCCTCAAACATTATCTCAGGAAAACTGCGAGAATTCAGAGTCAGGGAAAATCAACGTGTATGATCCACCCGTAATAGCGTCGTCAGCTGAGTACCCCATTATAACAGGTGGAATACCAACAGGCAGATTGTCTGTGCCAGATATAAGTGTGACAGAAATTGACGACAATTGGTCTTTGGTCAGGGATACACCAGGCCCTGGATCATTCGGGGACAGCAACAATAACAGTTTGAACGCGGTTACAGACAAGAGACGCGTCTCGTTCCAAGACGAGCTGCCCGACAGCAAAAGCAGAACCCAAACTGTGACAGCCGCGTGTGATGGCAATGAGATTGCTCCGAGAAAACTCCCATCGCCACGACCATCGGCAACAAACCTGGACACAGACCGATCCCCAAGCAGGGAGTCGCCAGCCCCTATGAGCGAAGGACTCAGGAAGTACCGACGCCGCTCTCAGCTCATGATCTCTTCGGACATTCCCGTTGATGTTCCGTTGAAGAGCCGCCATATCGAGAACGATCTGAGAATCAAAGACACGCTTGCTTTTATCAAACGTCGGGTCTCGCTGCAGGAATACCAGTGTGATCCCGAGGAAGATTCAACAGATAAGGAAGAGGGACAGAGAAGAACCTACTCAAGTCTCATGAATGTCTCTGAAGCTCAGCAAGAACGCACAAGGGGCATGCAAGAATCTAAAAGTGCTTTAAAGCAAGAGGCGTCTCCGCGTTCTTCTAAAGCTGGAGGGTTTAATCGAGACCTTGCTCAAGCATCCCCGAGGCCGCTCAGCTCAAATAATTACCTTGGCTTTGGTCAAAGAACAGACCCCAACTTTCCTAAACTAGGCCAGGGCAACAATTCCCGGGAAGCCAGCCAAGAAAGCTTGGGCATCACCATCAACGTCGAGAGAGGGCTCAGCGATGAAGAGATAGATGAATATCTTGGAAACATTCCCTCAAACCAGCGTCGCTATGGGATGCCGCCCCTGCCCCAAGATATGCCCGCATCGGGAAAAGTGCCACAGTACCTACGAACCCAGTCTCTGCCATCACCCGACAATGCGGGGATCAGAGGCGCCCCTGAGAGTCCGGGCAGCGCCGATGGGGAAGACATCCAGCCATACGTCCCTATCAAAAAGCAACGGTTTCGACTGGAGGACCACGACACGACCAGGGAAGACCGTGAGCCGGTTAAAGAGTTCTATGAGCCTTCTAGGGCCAAGATTGCCGTGTTGCAAAACAGACTTCGTCCTGGTAAGGGATTATGTCTAGTTTGATTAGATTGAATAGAGTTTGAGAATAATTACTGTTACTTTCATTAGATAACATATTTATAAGAAAACTCAATAATTACTTCATTTATACGTGGCTGCATTTGTGACATTGGGATTGTTGTGCTAAAGAGAGATATTTATTTGTCAGATAGGGATTGTTGTGACAAAGATATATATATAATAGCGAGTACCCGCCATGCGTTGCAATGACACTCAACGAAATATATGTTGTGTTTTAATTATGTTTTTTCATAACTTTTTTATACACATTTTTAAAACGTTTTTACCACCTGGTGATTACTTGAATAAATTAAAAAGTTTTTCGAAGCGTGAGCAGGCCACATACAGCTGTCCATGTGAGAAGTGAGCAGGCCACATACAGCTGTCCATGTGAGAAGTGAGCAGGCCACATACAGCTGTCCATGTGAGAAGTGAGCAGGCCACATACAGCGGTCCATGTGAGAAGTGATCAGGCCACATACAGCTGTCCATGTGAGAAGTGAGCAGGCCACATACAGCTGTCCATGTGAGAAGTGAGCAGGCCACATACAGCTGTCCATGTGAGAAGTGAGCAGGCCACACACAGCTGTCCATGTGAGAAGTGAGCAGGCCACACACAGCTGTCCATGTGAGAAGTGAGCAGGCCACATACAGCTGTCATGTGAGAAGTGAGCAGGCCACATACAGCTGTCCATGTGAGAAGCATGGATTTTCAATGGTATAGGAGCGCATACGGACATTATTGTTACATTGCGAATATCGGAAATAAAACGAATTTAGGGCCAACGGCCCAAAACGGAATATTTGAAAACGGTTGTAATGACTCAGAAATGCGCGGGCTTGTGGACAACAACTCACCAAAGTTTTATCGAAATCGCATGAATTGTGTAGGAGCGCATACGAGACATACACACATACAGACATTCGTTGATATATATAGAGAGAGAGATAGAGATAAACATATTTCTTTTCTTTTTTCAAAATCCAGTTTCTATTGATTTGATGCTGGCGATTTCACATTGTTTGGCTAGAAGCCATCAAGGGCAGTAAGCTATGAAATACTTACTTCAGGCGTCAGTCAGAGTCATCTTTTCCCAACTTTAACTGACCTTGGGCAACGTGAATGTTTCTTTCTCTCTGTTTATCGTTCTCTGCGTATGTCTCTCTTTCATCATCTCCCGCTCTCTTTCTCTCTCTCTCTCTCTCTTTAATATATATATATATATAATGTATACATAATGGACTACGATTAGTCGATTGTTTTGTCACGTGATACGTGTAAAAACAAGTAATACTTCCGGTAGGCTGTCTGCAACACACTAGTCGCTCACAAATTTTTCTTCAAACAACTTTCTTCCTTTAATCATAACTGAATTATAATTATTGTCACATTTATGAATGTCATTTTAAAAAAAACACGTGTATTCAAGAATATTTTGAAAAGTAAAATTTTAATTAACACTGGGGAAGCGCTGATGGAGACAAACATTTTGCTTTAGAATTAATGATAATGGCAATGGCTGATCAGCTGTTTATCTGTTGTTATGTGTAGCAGAAAGCCTACTAATGGCTGGTACGTATCACGTGACAAAACAAGGAAGTGACTAATCGTAGTCCATTAACTAATAAAGTAAAGCTGCGTAGTTCAGTGTTGGCATTGGAGGCTACACAATAATAATGACGCAATGCTCCATCAAACACATTTTTTTTTAAAAAGTGCAACAATGTATGCCTTATGATTCCAGAAATGAATGACTTCCCAAGACGAGGATCCAACTTGTCCAATTCGTCAGTCGACACAATCTCAATGTCCAGCCTGGCTGACCAACACTTGGCTGCCCACATACGAAAAGACTCCATAGCCCTGTTCAGCTCCAAGCTGTACACAGGTGGCCGGCTCCGGCGTCTTTCCCAGGTGTCCTTGGCCGAGCTTGACCAGCTGAGGAAGAAACATGTAAGTGATCTCTGTAGATGTCTTGAGCACACACACCTTTTTCCCCCTCCGCAAACGACCACTCAAAATAATCCATTGCTCTAAATTCAAACAAAATTATTTTATTTTGACATTTTGTATCATGCAGACACACACAACCCCCCTCCCCCCCCCCCCCACAAGATTCCCTAAATATAAGTTAAGTCCACAAATAGAGCTTAAAAAAGGGCGAACTAAAAAAAGAAAACAATTTCACTGATGTGATAGTGTCTTTAATGTGGCTTCACAAGAAGTTCATTGATTCTACGGCTTAGAGATGCAATTGTAATATTGTAATACATCATGATTGTTGCCGTTTGCCTGACGCTTGAGTAGATAACATTTCTTTACACAACATAGTTTTATATTTTATAGTAGTGCTCCCGGGGCCGGATTTACAGACAGGCCGTGGCCTAGGGGCGCCGCGAAATAAGGGGCCCCAAAATTGGGAGTAGTTTATAAAAAATATATATTTTTGAATTTAAAAAATCTTAGCAATATTTTTTATTTTTCAAAATGGGGCCTCAATTTTTTTTTTGGCCTAGGGCCCCTAAAATTGTAAATCCGGCCCTGAGTGCTCCACAACCGTTTTTCTCCATGGCACACCTGGGTGGCACACCTCGTTGACACAAATGGGCGGCACACCTATGCGGCACACTTGGGTGGCACACCAGGCCGACACACCTGGGTGGCATACATGGGCGGCACACCTGGGCGGCACATCTTGGCGGCACATCTGGGTGGCACACCTGGGTGGCACGCATGGGTGGCACACATGGGTGGCATACATGGTCGGTACACATGGGCGGAATATCCAGGCGACACACCAGAGCCTTCACAAATATGTCGCGACATGAACCACCAAAAAAATAGCGAACTTTTGAGCTTGTTTTACTGAACAAAGATGTTTCATCTTTAATTATCTATCAGATGAAGCAACAAAAGGTAACTGGCCAATCTTCCTAACTCAAACCCCTTATCACTTTAGACTTCGACGTGGTTAACTACTAGCGTATCGTCAATTCTGACTCACGGAAGCACCTGATCAACTTGAAGGCAATGCTGCCATGTAGAACTTTATGCAGATGACACAAAAATATAATCGGATGCAATACTTTAGTCCGTACTGTCCGACCGTGTTCTGTGGCAACAAAGGGTAGATGTCTAGAACATGGCACCATGCTCATCTTCCTCGTGATGGTAGCCAGATTTGTTCTTCGTTATACTTCTTTAAATCGTTCCCGTGAATTTGCTTTCGATCAGTAGACTTGGATCCAGTTTCATTTGTCAGAACTTGGTGTAAATTCTTATTGCAAACTTGTTTTAAAAAAAATTCTTAACTAGTACAATCAGTCTGAACACCTATGCAAGTAATGCGGCTGTAGAGATTGTCTTATGAAAATGTATGCAAATAATGCGGCTGTAGAGATTGTCTCATGAACATGTATGGAAGTAATGCTGCTGTACAGATTGTCTTATGAACATGTATGCAAGTAAGATGGTTGTAGAGATTCTATTACTATACTAGTCCCTTGATCCTAGTCTAATTGAATATGTCCATAACCCAACCGAACCACCCCTCCCCCCAAAAAACAGGGCCGTTGGGTTATTGGAAACGAAAGGGGTGGTGGAGCTATTGTTTTCATCTTTTCTACTTTCCTTATCAACACCCACTACCACAACCACCACCATCACCACCTTCTCCTCGACCTAGAGATGCGAAGCTCTCACCTGAACGCTCCTGCCCCTTCCTTCTCCCTCTTAATGAGGCAGACGTGATCGACCCTGGCGAGGAGGTCGCGTTTGTCAACAACAAAATTATGCTTCAAACTTACAAACTCGTTGGATTTGTGATTAGATACAAAGGCTTAACCTTGAAGAAAGGCGCGTTGAAAATAATGCAAATGTGAATCCCTCAACGCGTCATCTTATTGAAGCCCCACTTAGACACGAGTTTTTTTTAATGTAAGGCAGGGGTCCCCAATTGGGTAAAATTAAAAATATTGTTGGTAGACAATCGATGCTATAACAGGATTAAAGCCCCAATTGTAGATGTTATGTGAACAATAAAACAAACACAATTTCTCCACAAACAAACACAATTTCTCCACAAACAAACACAATTTCTCCACAAACAAACACAATTTCTCCACAAACAAACACAATTTCTCCACAAACAAACACAATTTCTCCACAAACAAACACAATTTCTCCACAAACAAACACAATTTCTCCACAAACAAACACAATTTCTCCACAAACAAACACAATTTCTCCACAAACAAACACAATTTCTCCACAAACAAACAAAAAAACAGCCTAAAAGAAATGTTTGCTGTGAAATCCTTTTTGTTCCGTTTTATTATTTTATAAGTTTAATTTATCGCATTTAATTCACACTTTTTAGTTTTAAATATGTAATTTGTGTATAAATATATCGAATAACAATATTTTGAATTTAGTCGTCTCCATTTCGAAATGGGGGTGGGGGGGGGGGTTAAGGTAGGGTAAGGGTCGTAAATTTATATATATATTTGTTTCATTTATTTTTGTGTTTTCCTTAAAAATATTGTAATATAATATTAAATTAATGACATATGAATTTGTGTTAAAGTTATTTCTTGATAATACTTTTTTTTTTAAATAGGAAAATGCCTGCATGGTGTCCAGTGTTTCTTTAAGAAATTTTCCCCGGGGCATTTCAGATTTTTGGGGGGACGCAGTGCCATTTGTCAGTGGCCAGAGGCGTAGCTAAGGGGTGGCAGATGGGACATACGTCCCTGGTTGCCAAATTTTTATTTGTAATTTCAAACTACTATAACTTTCTTAAATTGCCTCTTCGCCATACTTAAAAATAGTTTAGGTAATAATGGGGGAGACTGCAATCAGGTTAGCACAATAGGAAATTAGTAAAACACAGTAAGGTTAAACCTGATAAAAGGAACGCAACAAAACAACGAACGTGTCGGCAGGAAGCCTTCATCAGCGAACAAACAGAAAAACGAATAAAATGAAAATGTATCAAAAAATATAATGTAGCACTTAGCTCAGAAGTAGTATCCAAGAGGGCAGCAAAGGATTAGTGACCATGATTAAAAATAGTTTTATCTAAATCCAAAGAATCTATTTTAAATTGACGAAGTAGCAATAAGATATTTTTTAAACAAGTTCCAACAATGGATTTAGCATGATAATCAAAATGCTAGTTCACAAAAAAAATACTTAGCTTTCTACTGGATGCTCATCTAAAATAAAGTTAATATTATAAAAAAATGAGTGCAATGCCAAGGATGGGGCACTTTGTTGTTATTCTGACCTTAAACAGAGAAAAGCAGTTGGGAAGTTAATAGAATAACTATCGGCTTAGTATTAAAAAAAAATTGTTATTCAGGAAACTTTGTAACAAAAGTAGCACATTTAAAGAAAACAAAAACGCTTTCGATTTAATAATAATTGATGAAACGTGCACTATTTGTATGCAGCCTTTCAATTTATAATTATAAAAAGAAGCTTAATGCCATCAAACAATTTATAATTAACACCTATCCCTATTTTTAATCATGCTTTTACGATGAGCTATAATTTGAAAACAGATTGAACATGTTTAGCACGTGACTAACTATTATAAAAATTTTAGACCTTTATAGGTATGTAAATGTATTTTAATACATTGTCATTTAAGTCTTTTAACTTGTCATTTGCAAAAAATAAATAAATAAAAATAGCGATTTATGCGAACAACAGGAAGTAAGACTAGAACGGTCAGTGCGATTTGTATAACCAAATACTATAACTTGATTAGCCTTAAATATACGGATCATCAAATATATCGAGCCTAGCGATATTTTATAGATTCCACTAATGTGATCAGTTAAAGGCAGCATTTACTATGCTTTTTAAAACTGTATTAAAATGACAGTTTTGTCATTTTTAATTTTTAAAAATTTGCTTTTTATATTGTTTTACACATTGTGCTCCGGATTGGGGGTGGGGGGGGGTGGGGGCAGTGCCCTCCCGGAGAGATAGCTGAAAGAAACACTGTTGCTAAAAAATAACTATATTTTCTAAAGCATAAGGCCGTCATTCGATTTTTAATTGACATCATTCCCTACTGTAAAATCATGCTTTTATTATAAAATATAATTTGCAAACATAAAAAGATTGCTCACGTTTGATACTTGGTGAGAACTCTATTAAAATTACAAACCTTAAAATTGAAGCAAATATATTTTATACAGTGTTATTAAAGTCTTTAAACTTGCGATTTGCAAAAATAATTAAACAAAAAATACAGATAAATGCGAACGGGAAGTAACATTTCGGCTCATAATCGGGCCAGGCAAATTTTCTAAATATTGCAATATTTATACTCGAATAATGTAAGCTTCTTAACAGTGGTTCTCAACCTTTCTATCGCCGTGACCCTTTTATATATTTCCTCATGTTGTGGCGACCCCCAACCACAAAATTAGTTTCGTTGATACTATATAAATGTGGAGTATATATCTTTTCAGAAGGTCTTAGGCGACCCCTGAGAAAGGGTCGCGCGACCCCCAAAGGGGTCGCGACCCACAGGTTGAGAACCGCTGTTCTATGAAGATTTGCCTTAAATATACGGATCATCAAATATATCGAGTGTAGCGATATTTTCAAAGATTCCACTAATTGTAATCGGTTTAAGGCGTCAGATTTCATTCTTTTCAAACTGTTTACAATGACGATGTATATAATCGTTGTATTGTTTTTACCCATTTTGCTCCGGGGGGACAATTAACTTTCCCCGGAGTCACTGCCCCCCCTCCCCCGCTGAGAGATGCATGAAAGAAACCCTGATGGTGTCAACTTATTTAAATGGTCGTTAGAAGCTACCACTTAAAAAATCTATTATTAATTTTCCTTTTAAAATAAAACTAATCATTTTTTAATTGCAACTAATATATGTCTTTTTATTTCTTTTTAATCTTTCAATTCAAGTTATTTTTTTAAAAAGCTTTGGGTATTTCTTTTACTGGTCTATCAGACCATACACAAAACTAAAGCTTGGGTTAGGCACCTCAGACAGTTCTGACTACACCAAATGACCCTCACAGTTACCCAATTCACAAGTTGTGAACCATAACTATTGAATGGAAAGTCTCATTTTAAAAAAAAGGTTAATATTGCGGGATCAATTATAAGTATTTCCTGTGAACACCCAAGTTTACGCATTTAGTGTTATCACCAATTATAAATATTTAATGTGACCACCCACTCTCCGGAACTCTTTATGAAATAAAACAAAAGATACATTATTTATGCTTAAATACCATACAAACAAGGTATTTTCCAGAAGATATTAAATTTAGTTTAATTTTTTTAATCAAAGGAAGTTTGATAACGTTGCATATTGACTTTGATCTGAGGTTATTCAGATGCAGTTTGTTCAATGCCACGCAAAGAGTTGTTTCGTAATAAAAACGAATATCACTGTGATATCTTCACTTATAGTATTTTAATGGTTATTTTTAAGGTTGAGAAATTCCGGTCTATATTTGCTCGTTTCTCCACGCATGGTAGACTGAAGTAAAACACACACACATATATTGTCACTGATTGAAAATGTGTACCAAATATCTTGGTAGAGGTCAAGGTCGTTATTGATCTCGTCATAGTGCCAGGCAAATACAAGGTGGCACACAGGGTTTCTTTGATTTAAAGATCATCTTGTTATGTATTATCAAACGATTTCCGAATCCAAGGAATTACAGAGGTTACTGTATCGATATCTTACAGTATTGGCGAGGAGAGGATATGTGTAAGTATTTAATCTTAACTACATAGTATTGTTGTAGTCTATCTGTTTACATTTATCGCATCAAATGAAATTCAATTCGAAAATTTGATCGTGTGAACTGACGCTTAATATATCAAGTGGAAATCTTACACCTCAACTTAGTTACAAACTTTATCACTTGGTGCAATAAAAAAAAAATTCTCCAGTTGAATGGCTGAGAAACAAAAAAAATTGTGTCGATTTCTGGTGGGGAAATCACCAACTTTCTGATCTCTCTATAAACAAATCACAATATAGAGCATGTAGGGAAAGTTAAGTACCTAGGTGTCATCATTAAAAATAAGCTGACATTGCATGAGCACAGCCAAATTCTTTTTTTTTAAAAAGGTCAACCAAAGACTATATTATCTTTAAAAAAATTGTCTTTTTAATTATATGACTGTTTATTTTTAAGCAAGAGAAATACTATGAATATACATCTCTTAAGTTTAAATTGTTATAATTGTAAAATGTTTTCTTGGTTAAAATAAGTATCTATTCTTATGCGCTCAAAGTGAGTGTGACATATACGATGTAATAATTTTTTTAAAAAAAAACACTTACATTTCTTCTTCTACTTATATATATTAAGGGCCCACGATCAATGTATTGATAGTTCTGGCTCCAAATATGTAGAGGGGATTTCCGATGTTTCTGTGCCTGGTATTGAAGAGGATATTTCCATTGTTGCAAGGGCTCCTCAGCTAGTTTATCATGAACTATGGGTTGTAAGGCCTGAGGTTATACATTAATTAAACTTATCCTATCTCTCATAACATGTTTAAATTGTTTTTTCTCATATAACCTTTCCCTCAACCCTATGTCGTACTATTCCGGTCATTATTTTTAACGGAAAATATAACTAACTGCAATTATTTGAACCATTTTTATTAACTTTGCTTTTGTTCGTGGCTGGAAAAAAATTTGGACGGCTAAATGACCCACTTTCCATTAACCTATCGAGCTGAAACTTAACACATAGACCCGATGCCAATGACAATACATTCTAAACAAATTTTAGCCTCAACCACCAAATATCAGTTCTTACTGTTTTTTAAGGGGAAGATGAAGGAAATATGATTTCACGAAATAAAATTCCCGATAACTGCGCTAAATGAGATTCCCGATAACTGCGCTAAATGAGATTCCCGATAACTGCGCTAAATGATATTCCCGATAACTGCGCTAAATGAGATTCCCGATAACTGCGCTAAATGAGATTCCAGATAACTGCGCTAAATGATATTCCCGATAACTGCGCTAAATGATATTCCCGATAACTGCGCTAAATGATATTCCCGATAACTGCGCTAAATGATATTCCCGATAACTGCGCTAAATGATATTCCCGATAACTGCGCTAAATGATATTCCCGATAACTGCGCTAAATGAGATTCCCGATAACTGCGCTAAATGAGATTCCAGATAACTGCGCTAAATGATATTCCCGATAACTGCGCTAAATGAGATTCCAGATAACTGCGCTAAATGATATTCCCGATAACTGCGCTAAATGAGATTCTTTTTTAAAAAATATCGCAAGTGCGTTTGGTGCGAACTATTTTCTTTGGTTTTTCTGAAATAGTTGGTGAAATAGTTGGTGAAATAGTTGGTGAAATAGTTGGTGAAATAGTTGGTGAAATAGTTGGTGAAATAGTTGGTGACATAGTTGGTGAAATAGTTGGTGAAATAGTTGGTGAAATAGTTGGTGAAATAGTTGGTGAAATAGTTGGTGAAATAGTTGGTGAAATAGTTGGTGAAATAGTTGGTGAAATAGTTGGTGAAATAGTTGGTGAAATAGTTGGTGAAATAGTTGGTGAAATAAATCTGCGGTATCAAAGCGGGTGGGTCATTAGAATATTAATATAGTTCACGGACGTGAAAATAATGTGTGGTTGCGAGCTTTGGGGAAAGGGGGGGGGGACAGCACTATTTGGGATTCGCATACAGTTCTTTAATGGCAGGCATGTTTTGTCAAATTTTCAGACCCACTTCCCATTGCTCTGTATTGCATTTTACAAAAGATTTTTTTATGAAAAAACTTTGTTTTTAAGGATTGTTTCATTTCTTTCTAAATTTGTTGTTCCAGTTTTTACTAGAAAACTATTTTTTCATGTATTTTAAAAAGGATTATGTTCCTCTCTCCGACCACATCCAACAAGAACCG
Source organism: Omphiscola glabra (assembly GCA_964017045.1). Classification (NCBI taxonomy): domain Eukaryota; kingdom Metazoa; phylum Mollusca; class Gastropoda; family Lymnaeidae; genus Omphiscola; species Omphiscola glabra. Next base: position 37,406,304 of record OZ024799.1, read on the forward strand.
CAGATATCTGGATAAACATATCTACTGGAAACATTTATCTTTATTTGACAAATGGACGTTAAGATTCCTGGGCAACTGCTAAAATCCATTCATATATTTTTTTAATATATATATATATAAACAGTCTTAAATATGTTAGTTCATCTCCTTTAAAAACTGTTTCAAATGAATTATTTGATGAAATTCATTATAGACAAAATGGTTAAATTATTTTTCCATACCATTGATGCTTCCATAGATCTATTTCTGTATTGTAAGATCCATGTTTAGATAGATCTATTTCTGTATTGTAAGATCCATGTTTAGATAGATCTATTTCTCTTTTGTAACATCAATGAACAGAATGTTTAACATGTTTAATGTACGGCTGACGTCACGCTGACGGCTCGAGACGAACACTGGCCATAACAGTATGTCAAGTACGGTACAAGGTCATAATTGTTCACTTCACGGTTGACTGAGTTTCGTTTATTGATCCCACTCTTGGAATAAGCCATTCTTGGATAAACCCACTCTTGGATAAACCCACTCTTGGATAAACACACTCTTGGATAAACACACTCTTGGATAAACCAATCCTTTGAGTTTCAAGCAGTTGGTTTAATTTGTCAAGAAGTAAACAAAGACGTACACTTCTGCAAAGATGGAAAGCCTATGTTATTTGACTGTACAGTTCATGTCAACAGGAAGTGACGTTAAACATGCGTCCTCCATAAGTCTGGGGGTAAGGATCCATTATTCTCTTATCAAACCTAAGCCACTGTTTGGTTTACCCTCTCGTGACCTCTCGTGATTAAGGCTTTACGGCGTACGCCCCCTGGTGATTAAGGTTGTACGTCTCAGGGAGGTAACTCCAAAAGCCAATGCTCATTATATAAAACAATGCTTCTCAAACACTCTTTACCGACGTTCCACCATTTTAAAACGTCATCTCTCTCTCTCTCTCTCTCTCTCTCTGTCTCTCTCTTTCTCTCTCTGTCTCTCTCTCTCTCTCTCTGTCTCTCTCTCTCTCTCTCTCTCTCTCTCTTTCTCTCTCTCTCTTTCTCTTTCTCTCTCTTCGTCTCTCTCTTTCTCTATCTTTGTCTCTCTTTGCATTTCTCTTTCTCTCTGGTTTAGTTTCCACATATGTAATCATTTTAAGCTCAGTAATAAATATTATGCGGAGTTGTATATATAAACTTTATTTTAAACGATCCATTTATTGTTAGATCCACTTTGTTATATCCATTCAGTTTTATATCCACTTGCTATATACATTCATTTGTAACATCAATTCATTGTTATATCCACTTTTTTATTCATTCATTGTTATATCCACTTTGTTATATCCCCCTGTTATATCCATTCATTGTCATAACCTTTCATTGTTGTATCCACTTGGTATATCCATTCATGCCATATTCAGTCACAAAAATCAACAATGAAGATGTATGATTATACATATTTATTTATTTTTATTTTTTAAATTTAACAAATGAAATTTATAAAAATGTTAACCGTTTCGTAGATGACTAAGTACTAGATAACTAAGTACTATAACAAAGTACTAGATGACTTAACTCAAACTGTCAAACGACTGACAGAATCATGACTAAGACACTGGTGCCTACTATCAAACAGTTTGAGAGACATTGGTCAAGTATTTTACATGCGGTCCAAATGGAAGAGTCCAGTGATTAGAGTTCTCTTACTTACATGGGGAGAGGGGGTGTATGGTGGATTAAGTTCAGGTCAATCTACTGTACATCTTGTAGTGTACACCTTATACTTTACACAATCTAATGTACGCCTTGCACTGTACATCTTATAGTGTACACCTTATACTGTACACAATATACTGTACACCTTGTAGTGTGTACCTCGTATTGTACACCTAGTAATGTAGACCTTGTAGTGTGCTACCTTATAGTGTATCCCTTGTACTGTAAAGCTAGTAGCGTACACCTTGTAGTGTGCACTTATTAATTTACACCTAGTACTGTATACCTAGTAATGTATACCTAGTAATGTACAACTTGTAGTGTGCACCTTGTGCCGTTTACTTTTCACTGAATACTGTAAGACTTGTAGTGTGCACCTTATACTGTACACCTTGTAGTGTGTACCTTGAGCCGTGTACTTTACACTGGATAATGTAAGACTTGTAGTGTGCACCTTATACTGTACACCTTGTAGTGTGCACCTTGTGCCGTGTACTTTACACTTAACACTGTAAGACTTGTAGTGTGCACCTTCTACTGTACACCTGAGAGATGTCAATCTGAAGTATCGTTTGGTCACCGCGCTGTGCTGCACGTTTGTGTTAAGTAATTGTCTAAAGGTGATGGACTGTCATTCTACAGACACGTACCTGGACAACACATCATGATGACGGGGGTCCCTGAACTTGTTGACACCGTAGATCTATTTACAGTGGAAAACTTAAACTTTTGTGGGGGGGGGGGGGGGGTTTTATGGGTTATGTTCAAATTTTAGTCAGAGTAGCTTGCCCTTGGTTGCCGCCTACTTTTATAAAGTTAGGTTGGCGCCAAAATCATGGTTGTTGTTTCCAAACTCGATTCTGGTAAGATAAATAGGGTTAATTAAAACAGACCCAATAAAATAGTGTTTAAAATAAAATGTATACTTTTACACTGAACAATGTATTTCCTCTCAATTCGCGGTTACAGCATCCGATCCATGTTTACTCTGCCAAACCATGACAACCACAAATGATATGAAAGCGGAAATGATATTCACCAACCCATTATGCCCTTTTCTCTCCGAAAATAAATATAATAATAATAATAATAACAAAGTTCATTTGAAAAATCACGCTTCATCCCCAAAGGCTCGAAGCGCGGTACAAAAACAAAGCTGGGAGATAATAACTAGCTGGAAAAGATGGTAGACAACTTCACCCCAGAAGGTGTTTGCGAAATAGATGAGTTTTAAATTTGTTTTGAAGGACTCCAGCGTCTGGCTGTTTCTGAGAGCGTCAGTAAGAGTGTTCCAAATGGTTGGGCCAGCAAATGCGAACGTGCGCTTTCCGTAAGTTTCAAGGCGAACACGCGGTATCGGATGAGCGGAGTTGTCTAGTGGGTACATAAGGCGTCATGAGCACTTGGAGATAGGACGGCGCCAGGTCATGTAAGCATCGGTAGCACAGAGTTGCAATTTTGTACTCGATGCGAGCGCGGACCGGCAGCCAATGCAGTTCTGTCAGAAGAGTTTTAGCATGGTCGAATTTGCGTTTACGAAGAACAATTCGAGCCGCATTATTCTGTGCTTTTTGAATTTTATCAAGGAGCGTAGCTGGAAGACCCACCATGAGAGCATTGCAGTAGTCCATGCGTGATAGCACGAATGCAGACATCAGCCTCTTTGACTAATTCTGCGCAGCTCTAGAAAAATCGCCTTGCAAATCATGTTAATGTAATTTTCCATAGTTAGTATTCTGTCTAAGTAGACACCCAGGTTTCGCACTGTTTGAGCAAACTCAATCTGCACGCCTGAGAGAGTATAAGATGGTGTATTTTTTACTAGATATAGCCAGCCAAACGATGGTGACAGCAATGCGTGAACTTCCCATCTACTAAAGTTACTTGACAAAACATGAACTCAAGTAACGCACATTTAAGAATCCCAATTTTCGTTACACGCCTTTGCCCCCCCCCCCCCCCCCCCATGATACGTCACTGCTCACTATTTATTTCACGCCCATGAACTATATTAAATATTTTGATGACCCAACCACTTTTAAACCGAGTATTTTTTTACACCATAATTAAAGTGAGACGATTTTATTTCCCGAAAAGAAAATATTACGCACCAAACAGAGATGCGTTATGTCATTTAGCGAAGATATCGGGAATTATATTTTGCGCGTTTTTGAACTCATTATTGAACCATACTTTCTTTCAAACATTTAGAATTATTTGTAATATACTCTCAAACCCGAATTCGCTGATTAGGAAGCAGTCGATGATAGTTTATGGATGTCACCTGGCCTTGGACGTGATAGTTTATGGATGTCACATGGCCTTGGACGTGATAGTTTATGGATGTCACCTGGCCTTGGACGTGATAGTTTATGGATGTCACCTGGCCTTGGATGTGATAGTTTATGGATGTCACCTGGCCTTGGACGTGATAGTTTATGGATGTCACATGGCCTTGGAGGTGATAGTTTATGGATGTCACCTGACCTTTGTCGTTATAGTTCATTGATCTCACCTGACCTTTGACGTGATAGTTAATTGATCTCACATGACCTTTGGCGTGATAGTTAGTAAATGATGAGATTATAAGAGCATCATATTTCCACTCAGACTTCCATCACCGTAATACAAGTCGTGAAAAGAAAAACTCTCGTATTTGACCGTTGTTTATATTCTACCTAGATCATCTGTACCAACGACCTTTGTACACATTTTTAAGAACACGTTTATATTAAAGACAAACCTTGTTAAGCCATAAAGTTCTGTTCTTTGCCATTTGTCTAATCTTTATTTTGAATCGTTAAAATCCGAAGTTCCAAACATGTCCAGACATGATTTCTGTAGCAATATAGGTTCAATCCAAGGTACCTGGTCTGATGTCCACGTTAAATCCAATATATTCAAATTTTTAAAAGTAGATTTTAAATATTCAGGATTTCTTTTGGAAGTCAAAAACCGCTGCTCTCTCCTGTTAAAATAAATATGAGGTCATCTAAGCAGTGGCGTAACTTGACTTAAAGCCAAACCCTCTCCCACCACACACACACAAATTACTTATACATATATTATATTTAGATTCAAAATACATTTTTTTTTAAGTGCCGCCCAGAGCCATCGCTCCTTTTGGCCCATCAAGTTAGCTACGCCACTGCACGTGAGTAACGTGAGGTTTGAGCTATTCACAACAGCGTGGATTAACACGCTCCACAAAGTGGATGAACCTGGCCTACATTTACACAAGTTCCCAAGGCCGGGATCGTTTCTGTAGTTAAGACTTGAACGCCGACTTCACTTGACTCAACACACACATGCCTGCCTGGTACAATCAAAGGCGTTTATGCTCTAGACATAGACAACTATGAACAGTTCATTACGAGCATTGGCGTAGAAAGATGGGGCTGATGGTCGGTCAAGCCTTGGGGGCACTTTGTTCGCGAATGGGGAGTGTGGTAGGGTGGGTGGTGCATATTCCTTCACATTTCGTCTGCTATATTATTTATGTGGGGTATGCCACGTCCGTAGTGATTGTGTTTCTCGCGTCAACTTGTTCATACGTCGTAATCGGATTAAAACGGATCACGAGTCCTTTTCCAAGAACAAAATCAACGTTAATCCGATCATTTATCGATCTGGTCGTACTATAACTCAAACACATAGCGCAACTCGCTAGAGGACTCCAATGCAACCCTCTCATTCAGTGGTCAGACAGTAGCTGTCAAACAAATAGAACCTACTCAAAGAAAGTCTAATAAACTACGTCACAGTTACGTAAAATCACGCCACGAATGCGTCATAAGCCTCATGACGACGAAAACGTTCATCGGCCAAACCAAAAGACACACCCTTGCACAATAAAGCACTATTTTCGGTGCGCAGCAGCTACAAGACAATTTTGATACTGGACACCTTACTTATTTTCTTATGTGTACTTTAGTGGTTTTGATGAATGAGGGTGGAAAAGTCAAGGACCGCGCCCCCTGCGTTAGAAACTCTAAATACTCCACTCACCACTGGTCTATAAAGAAATCCATGCGTGGGATTAACTTAACTCTAAAAACTCCAATCACCACTGGTCTATAAATAAATCCATGCGTGGGATTAAATTAACTCTAAGTTGATTAAAACAAGAAATATTGAAATAACTGTATTTTACAAGAATATTTACGTCAAACAATGGCGGCGGCAGACGTGAACTCACCATCTCCAAACCTTTCCCCGACAAAACATGCATTCAAGTGACGCACTTTATCAGAACACCGTTTAGTTCTAGCCCCCCCCCCCCCCCCCCAGTTTCAAAATCAAACGTACAGTACTAAAAACTATATTAACTTACATCACAGCAAGTGAAGAATTACGACCCTCGAAAGACACAAAAATTAATTTACACACACACACACATGACGGGCAAAATCTTGTAAGTATAGTATCTCTAGTCAAAGTCTAGGTAATATGGCAAAAAATAACAAAAAAATATCTCTGCACTATAAAAGAAGATTCTAGAAACTGCATCACCTGATATCATCCTTTAAAATAAAATAGAACGTAAACAACCTTTTCCCAATCAAAGGAGGGGTGGGCTTGGTACAGCGCTACACATTGAATCGGTGACGTCAATGTCTAAAAGAAAAACACGGGGAGATGATTGGTTGACGCCGCGCTACGCTGAATGTGAAAAGAAAAATTATTATAATAATAATAAAGGAACACGCAGACTGTAACAGCATCATATTTAAATTGGGGGTCTTACTTTAAAACAAAGAAAAAGTTTGCACTCCAAGTGCACTTGCGTTATTTTTAAAGAACCACTTTTGCGCAGTTATCGGTTATTATATTTTACGCGGGTATTACACCATACCTACTTTCATACATAGAGAATTATATATATATACTAGTTATAGCTCGCCAAACATTGGTGACGACAATGCGTGAACTTCCCATCGACTAAAGTTACTTGACAAAACATGACCTCAAATAACGCACATTTAAGAATCCCCATTTGTGCTACCCCCCTTGCTACGCCGCTGCACACTTTTTATTTCACGCCCATGAACTATTTTATTATTCCGAAGTCCCGAATATTTATTTCACCATTCTTAAATTGAGACGATTTCGTTTTCCGAAAAGAAAAAATATAACGCACCTAACGCAGATGCGTCATTTAGCGTATTTATCGGGAATTATATTTTGCGCGCTATCCGGAAATGGAAGCAGTCACACCACAAGCAAAATATATATAAGAGATGCTGTGGACATAAATATACATAAATATTAAACATTGTATTGTAACAGACCTACCTACTGTTATAATAAAAGATTCTGTCTGTGTCATTTCAAAATATTTTAGATTCCCAGCTAAAAAAAGTTTTAAATTTTAATAGTTAATTCAACTTGTAACATAAAAAATAAAAATAAAACTATTTTGTTAGTGGTTTTTTTTTTTTGTTGTTGTGGTTTTTAAATTTTTAATTATTTTTTTAAAACTTGCATATGTAATCAAAAGAGGCATGTTGGAAGGGAGACGATTTGTAAGGAAGGCAGGATGGGGGTGGGCAGGTTTGGGTGGTAGCGTGTTGGAGGCAGGGGTGTAGAAAGGGCGTGCAGTTGGTGTGTTACACCCCAGGTGGAGCTTTTATGTTCTTCATATTGAGGGGGCGGTATTTTCGGCCAACTGCCCAAATCCGAATGACACTAGCCCTAGCTATGTCACTGCTGGTAGGCTGGTTGGAGGTGAAGCATGTCGGAGGTGAGACATGTCGGAGGGGAGGCATGTCGGAGGTGAGGCATGTCGGAGGTGAGGCATGTCGGAGGTGAGGCATGTCGGAGGTAAGGCATGTCGGAGGTGAGGCGTGTCGGAGGTGAGGCGTGTCAGTAGGTGAGGCGTGTCGGAGGTGAGGCATGTCGAAGGGGAGGCGTGTCGGAGATGAGGCGTGTCGGATGTGAGGCGTGTCGGATGTGAGGCATGTCGGAGATAAAGCGTGTCGGAGGTGAGGCGTGTCGGAGGTGAGGCATGTCGGAGGGGAGGCCGTTTTGATCAAAGCCGATTTTGCTGTGAGGTACTTTTGAAATGTTAACTTCTAGCGTTTATCGAAAGTCAAATTTAACTATAAAGTTACAGGATATGTCAAATTAACTTTAAAGTCACATATGAAATATGAAGTTTTTTGGGGGGCCACCGCCCTTCTATTCTTAGCTACGAATTAATTGGAGACTTTTTAAGTGGCATAGGTAGAGTTTGTGGCACCCTGGGTAAACCGAAGCCCGCCCTCCCCCATACAACCGTTCCAGAGCTACCAGACCTACTACTACCACATATGTCAATCATTGTGTTTTGCATCGATCTGAGATTGTGTTGCACAAAAATTCAATTCAAATAAATTAAGACTGCTTAGTTTTGGAACTAGTTCTTCCATGTTTTCCTAAATTTTTTAATGAGTCTTAGGAGCATTTGTAATCTTTAACAAATATATCGTGTTTTATTGACATTGCAGAGCAAGAACTCGATTGTGTCATAGAAATTGTTTAGCAAGAACTCGATTGTGTCATAGACATTGTTTAGCAAGAACTCGATTGTGTCATAGAAATTGTTTAGCAAGAACTCGATTGTGTCATAGACATTGTTTAGCAAGAACTCGATTGTGTCATAGAAATTGTTTAGCAATAACTCGATTGTGTCATAGACATTGTTTAGCAATAACTCGATTGTGTCATAGAAATTGTTTAGCAATAACTCGATTGTGTCATAGACATTGTTTAGCAAGAACTCGATTGTGTCATAGAAATTGTTTAGCAATAACTCGATTGTGTCATAGACATTGTTTAGCAATAACTCGATTGTGTCATAGAAATTGTTTAGCAATAACTCGATTGTGTCATAGACATTGTTTAGCAATAACTCGATTGTGTCATAGAAATTGTTTAGCAATAACTCGATTGTGTCATAGACATTGTTTAGCAAGAACTCGATTGTGTCATAGAAATTGTTTAGCAATAACTCGATTGTGTCATAGACATTGTTTAGCAATAACTCGATTGTGTCATAGACATTGTTTAGCAAGAACTCGATTGTGTCATAGACATTGTAGAGCATGAACTCGATTGTGACATAGACATTGTAGAGCATGAACTCGATTCTGTTATAGACATTGTATAGAATGAACTCGATTGTCACATAGACATTGTATAGCATGAAATCGATTCTGTCATAGACATTGTAGAGCATGAACTCGATTCTGTTATAGACATTGTATAGAATGAACTCGATTGTCACATAGACATTGTATAGCATGAAATCGATTCTGTCATAGACATTGTAGAGCATGAACTCGATTCTGTTATAGACATTGTTTAGCAAGAACTCGATTGTGTCATAGACATTGTATAGCATGAAATCGATTCTGACATAGACATTGTAGAGCATGAACTCGATTCTGTTATAGACATTGTATAGAATGAACTCGATTGTCACATAGACATTGTATAGCATGAAATCGATTCTGACATAGACATTGTAGAGCATGAACTCGATTCTGTTATAGACATTGTATAGAATGAACTCGATTGTCACATAGACATTGTATAGCATGAAATCGATTCTGACATAGACATTGTAGAGCATGAACTCGATTCTGTTATAGACATTGTATAGAATGAACTCGATTGTCACATAGACATTGTATAGAATGAACTCGATTGTCACATAGACATTGTATAGCATGAAATCGATTCTGACATAGACATTGCCTTTTTTTTATAATGCTGTGAGATTTTTAAAAATTCCGCATTTTACGGACTATAAGACGCTAAGGACTATAACACGTACCTGAAATTTAAAGGCAATTTTTCGAAGAAAAAAAGGGAGTCTTATAGTCTGTAAAATACGGTACATACGCTACAAAAATTTGGGACAATATCTTAAAAATAGGCTATTAATAAAAATTAGGATCAGAGAACTCTTCTAACTGCTAAGTGTTGATTTCCTTTTTGCAATGTTTACTTAACACTTCAAAGACATAATTTTAAAAAAAAACAGGAGCGGTAACTCTCAATTAAGATATGTTGACATGGAAACTGCTAAAAGCATTTGGTGGGTGGGTACTGGAGGGGAGGGGTGTGGCTGGTGGTGTAAGTGGATTGCTAAGACAACAATCATCAGTTTAAGGGAGTTAAGTACATGTAGTGGTCTTGAGAGATGTGTCACGTGAGGTGAAAGTGGAAAGGTTAAGTGGAGGGAGGGGGGAAATGTTTGCTTATTGGAATAGTGTTGTGGTGGTTAGAGAGTTCACGTAGCAGCCAACCACTGTGGTGGTTAGAGAGTTCACGTAGCAGCCAACCACTGTGATGGGGGAATTGCGGTTGGGACGGATTGTAATGTCTGATATGGACTCACATGTTGACATCGATAATCTCCTTAAGCTGTATTATAGGTGTTGCGATTATTGAACTGGACCTACGATATCTTTAAGATTATCAAAGTGGATTATAGTTTTCATTTGGATTATCAAAATGGATTATAGTTATCATTTGGATTATCAAAGTGGATTATAGTTAAAATTTGGATTACCAAAGTGGATTATAGTTATGATTTGGATTATCAAAGTGGATTATAGTTATTATTTGGATTATCAAAATGGATTATAGCTATAATTTGGATTATCATAGTGGATTACAGTTATTATTTGGATTATTAAAGTGGATGACAGTTATTATTTGGATTATCAAAGTGGATTACAGTTATCATTTAAATTATGAGAGTGGATTATAGTAATTGTCTAGACTTCTGTGGGTGTTCAGCTGGTGTTGACTGCAGAGAAATAAGGCAAGAGATGTTGATGGCGTGTGGATGTGCTCAAGGGGTTGAATTTAGTGAGACATTTCAGTCAAAAGTGTATTCAATTTACAAAGCTTCTTCACACTATGATAAAATATGCATTCTCATTATGGCGGTTTGTCAAGAACTCCTGTTATGTAACATGATGCTTGCTTAACAAATTGTAGTCATTGTTTTTATCAGAGTGACCCAAAACGTGTGCAAATGTTCCCCAAATAGTGTGTATGTAAAGTAGTGTTGCGAGCTGTCATGTAACCATTAGTGTGAGGCTGTGAGGCTGTGAGGCTGTGAGGCTGTGACCGCTGGTTATATGAAGGCAGAGCAGGAGTGGGGATAGTGTCCCATTGTTGACAGATCCACATTTCAGCTTCAGATCCACACTTCTTCATATCCACACTTCAGATCCAGACTTCAAATCCACACTTCAGATCCACACTTCAAATCCACACTTCAGATTCATACTTTAGATTCACACTTCAGATCCGCACTTCAGATCCATGCTTCAGATTCACACTTCAGATCCACACTTCAGTTTTACAGGTCTTATGATGACCTACTATGTATTATGGTATGCGAACATGGAAACGATTTCAATACCAAATAGCATTTAAGGTGATCAGTTCTTTGGGAAAAAATTGAGAACTACTGAACCGCACACTCTTGATGACATCGTGTCTTTTGGTGTTCGTCTGATCAATGTCGTAGAAAAGAGAGCGGAAGGGGCAGTCCAATCCCCGCGCGACATTTTTTTTTTAAATTTAGGATCGGAAATTGAGGCCAACTGTAGGGAAGACAAAAAAAGATCTTTGCCTACTCCGTCGTCACAAACTCTAGCTACGCCACGGTTTCTGGTGTTGGCATGGTGTCTACTGATGTGGGCATTGTGTCTAGTGATATGGGTACTATGTCTACTGCTGTGGGTACTGTGTCTACTGATATGGGTACTGTGTCTACTGATATGGGTACTGAGTCTGCTGATATGGGCACTGTGTCTACTGAAATGGGCAATGGGTTACTGATAAGGGTATTGTGTCTGCTGACATCGGCACTTTATCTAACTGATATGGGTACTATGTCTACTGCTGTGGGTACTGTGTCTGCTGATATGGACACTGTGTCTAACTGATATGGGCACTGTGTTACAAGCTACGCTATATGAATGAAACCTCTGACGACATAACATGACATAATGGTTGTTATCCATAGCGCCTTTCAAATAATAATTAAAAATAATATCCCAACACAATTTGTTTAAATCGAGGCTATTCATCGTCTCCACCCAATAACATTTTATTTAATAACTCCACAGACAAGCCCTTCCCCCCCCCAACTCCCCCCCTCCCCTGCTGGTTGAATAGTTCTGTTACCAGCACGCAGTGCAGATTTCAGACGACATGAATAGAAATAGCATTTACAAAGAAATTGAATACCTGAATAGCACACCTTAAATGTACCTAATTTCTCACCTCAATTTTTCTACGTGTACTCAGTCACGCTTAGCCGCTATCATGCAATCCCAGAGGCGTAGCTTCTTAAAGGACGTAACGATGCGAGTCTGTAGTGTAGATAATGAATGTTACCACATGAGTGGTGAAAGATGCGAGTCACTTTCTCCCGTGGGACCTGGCACTTTTTGGCGCCATGGGGACTTATGTGTCTTTCACATCAGAACACGAGACTCACTGGCATAGCTGCTAACTTGACCTATCAGTAAGGAATGTGCAGTGGGCTGTCCATGCATTCTTCTGCTTATTAGTGGCTAAACAACCAATGTGGAAGACAACCCTTTGATGTATTATATCCTTTTGTTCAGAAGGGTTGACATGTTTAGCAGGGTTGACATGCTCAGAAGGGTTGACATGTTTAGCAGCGTTGACACGCTCAGAAGGGTTGACATGTTTAGCAGCTTTGACACGCTCAGAAGGGTTGACAAGTTAATAGTCGTTTAAATTATTTACTTTTCTTTGTTCTGTGGCGGGGACAAAATTGTGACGTGGCTAAAAAGGTGGGGGGGGGGGCGCCCTCTTATATTTTTGTTTGTTTCATTTTTTAATTCTTTTATTAATCTTTGTATTTTTTAATTTTTTTTTTTTTATTTATTTAATTTTTTTTATACATTTTTTTATTTTTTGTTGATAATTTCTGATTGGTTCGTAGCTCTCCTGGCGACTTGCAAGCTTGTAAAATTAATCTTATTACTAGAAGTTGAACTTCCATCCTATTTTGAGTTTTGTTTTATTTAACATATATATACAATTCTAGTTTAAGATTTATCAAGACAAGAAGCATATTTCAATGTGATCTTATCTTAGAAGAAATATCTACAAGTAATTCCTAAATCTGTCACGCTCCAGTTGTGAAATCCGCTATTGACTGAATTGCTGACTGATTGACTGACTGACTGAATGGTTGGCTGACTGAATGAATGACTGAATGAATGACTGAATAAATGAATGACTCTCTGAATGAATGACTGAATGACTGACTGACTGAATGACTGACTGAATGACTGACTGAGTGACTGACTGAATGACTGTATGGCTGAGTGACTGACTGAATGACTGAATCACTGACTGACTGAATGAATGATTGAATAAATGAATGACTGACTGACTGAATGACTGCATGGCTGACTGACTGAATGAATGACTGAATCAATGAATGACTGATTGAATGAATGACTGAATGGCGGACTGACTGAATGAATTTCTGATTGAATAACTGAATGGTGACTGAATAACTGACTGATTTGTTTAAAATGGGGCATGTGTTATTTTCTTAATTTGTTTGAAGTCAAAGAAATTGACTTCCATGAACAGAAAAATAAGTCAATGTACTTGTAGACGTTGTGTCGACTGTGCGCTCAGATGCGCCTCATTGAACAATGGTCGCAGTGTGTTAGAAAGGATGTGCCTCATTGAACAATGGTCGCAGTGTGTTAGAAAGGATGTGCCTCATTGAACAATGGTCGCAGTGTGTTCGAAGGGGTTCAGTGAAGACTACACGGTCGGATTTGTTGGCTCAATCTGAACGTTTAACGTGGCCGGCTTACTTGAGCCGTACTTTGTGAACCGGCTTTGTTGCATTCAGTTTGTAGGATACTATTCATGTGATGCCGGAGCGTTGTTGCATTCAGTTAGTACGATACTATTCATGTGATAGCGTATATTTAGATTCCTAGAGTATGGGCAGTTTGATTTGAGGATAGTGTTTGTTGTAGGGCTTGGGGCTGGAGGCGGTGATGTCAACCAGTCGCAACCTCTTTCGTGGATTTATTCGGTTCATGTTTTACACATTTACAACGAGGATATAGTGCGCAGATTGAAGTTGGTGCACCGAGACAGTGCGTAGATTGTAGATGGTGCACGGAAATAGTTCGTAGATTGTAGTTGGTGCACTGAGATAGTGCGTTTGTTTCATGCTAACAAGTTCGTCCAAGGATATTGTTGTTATATTATGTGCACAGTGGGTGGAAATATGTAGCCTATGTCAGCCTATGTCAGCCTATGCCAGCCTATGTCAGCCTATGCCAGCCTATGCCAGCCTATGCGCATTTTAATCCATGTATTCGAATTCTCGTCACTGTGCTTCCTCACTTAAATGTAATATTTTAATTGATAATATCTGTTTTTCTCAGGGCCGGTATCTGAGCTTTGCTTTATCACGACAACTTTTTGATGTATACAACAAACACACATTCGATTAATTTTGTTATACATTATTTCAGTGAGCTATAAAATAACAGTTTGAGAGTATTGAAACATGAGACGTTAGTTTGAGCTCATTACTTATTTAACCCCAGATAATTAATGTAGCATACACCCCTAATTAACTAATAGCAATTAATGGGATCAGTTTGTTGCCTAAGGCAAGGAGACCACAACTGGCAGAAAGCGTTTACAGAAATGGCCATTCACTTTTGCTACAGTTTTGTCAAGTTTAGTTTACTAACGCCAATAACTGAATACAACAGGAACTGAAGAATTAAAAACAATAAAAGAACCATATAATGTATGCAGCATGTAGGTTGGAAAAAGACAAAACGTTGGCTAATTTCAGTCAGATGTTGTAAGATCACGTTCAGTCAGATGATGCAAGATCACGTTCAGTCCTGCGAGAACGATTTCTAGTATTCGGGGATTCTCAAAGTGCATTGTTCAATTTTAATTTACGTGACGACTAAAAATAATTATTTGGAGAAAAATCAGCACAGACTGGTGGTGTGTGGTGTTAAAGCTAGACATCAGGTGGTGTGTTGTCTTAAAGGTAGAGATCAGGTGGTATGTGGTGTTAAAGGTAGACATCGGGTGGTGTGCACCAATATTTTGGATATAATAACTACACTAATCAATAAAATGTGATCTGAATTATGTCAAGCGAAGCTTGTTGCCGACAGTTTCCGCCAGTGGTGGACAGTTTCCGACAGTTGCAATGAACTATATGAGACTAGAAAATGTTTCTTACTCTGGCGAAGACTACGGAAATGTTTCTTACACTGGCGAAGACTATGGAAATGTTTCTTACTCTGGCGAAGACTACGGAAATATTTCTGACACTGGCGGAGACTACGGAAATGTTTCTTACACTAGCGAAGACTACAGAAATGTTTCTTAACACTGGCGAAGACTACGGAAATTTTTCTTACACTGGAGAAGACTGCGGAAATATTTCTTACACTGACGAAGACTACGGAAATGTTTCTTACACTGGCGAAGACTACGGAAATGTTTCTTACACTGGCGAAGACTACAGAAATGTTTCTTACACTGGCGAAGACTACGGAAATGTTTCTTACACTGGCGAAGACTACGGAAATGTTTCTTACACTAGCGAATATTACAGAAATGTTTCTTAACACTGGCGAAGACAACGGAAATGTTTCTTAACACTGGCGAAGACTACAGAAATGTTTCTTAACACTGGCGAAGACTGCGGAAATATTTCTTACACTGACGAAGACTACGGAAATGTTTCTTACACTGGCGAAGACTACGGAAATGTTTCTTACACTGGCGAAGACTACAGAAATGTTTCTTAACACTGGCGAAGACTACGGAAATGTTTCTTAACACTGGCGAAGACTACAGATATGTTTCTTAACACTGGCGAAGACTACGGAAATTTTTCTTACACTGGAGAAGACTGCGGAAATATTTCTTACACTGACGAAGACTACAGAAATGTTTATTAACACTGGCGAAGACTACGGAAATATTTCTTACACTGACGAAGACTACGGAAATGGTCCAGACACAGAAACGGCCTGCAAATAGAAGTGTTCCTTGAAATCCAGGACATAGTATAAGTGATCTACAACCATCATAAAACATTGATCAGTTAGCTCAAAATAACCTGTTCCTTATACGAGTAGAAGTAGATTTCAGTAGCAATAGAAACGTTTTTACATGTGCTGTAGCACAGTAGCACAGTGTAGTCATTTATGTTTAAAGTAGGTAGCAATGTTGAAACACGAATGGCAATATTATTACTGTATTACAGCAACAGTGCTACTGACTACTGTATTACAGCAACAGTGCTACTGACTACTGAATTACAGCAATGGTACTACTGACTAATGTATTACAGCAACAGTGCTACTGACTACTGTATTACAGCAATGGTACTACTGACTACTGATTACAGCAACAGTGCTACTGACTACTGTGTTACAACAATGGTACTACTGACTACTGTATTACAGCAACAGTGCTAATGACTACTGTGTTACAGCAATGGTACTACTGACTACTGTATTACAGCAATGGTACTACTGACTACTGTATCACAGCAATGGTACTACTGACTACTCTAGCATATCAGTTTCTCTATTGCCCATTCCTTACTGATAGGTCAAGTTAGCAGCTATGCCAGTGAATCTCATGTTCTGGTGTGAAAGACACATAAGTAACTGCCCGGGGCGCCGCACCCTCTTAATCTTAAAATGCACAAATAAGGCATTTGACCTGGTTGTGTTTTGATCAAACGACTCCTCTCAGAGTTCCCAATAATGGAGTTGTTTACCTGTTTCCATATCGGTTACCGCATCAGGAACATCGCCACTTGTCTATTGTTACACATCCCACCACAACCGCCACCCCCACCTTCTATTGCGAGACCCGTCTCTAACCACCTGTGACGTATGGAATGTGCTAGTGTAAAATTAAGAGCTACATCACTGTATACTTTTATTGATTAAACCAGAGCCAATATTGCATGACACAGCGTCGGATCAAGTGAGGAGGGGTTGGTGTTTTTTTTTGGGGGGGGGGGCAGGGTGAGGTGTATTAGGACTGATTCGATCAATTATCGATTAGCACCCTCTCTCAATTATATTATTTCGGGTTTCCGCCTTTTCATACCAACCAATTATCATAGTGTTGGGTGTCGAGGGATAATTTTAGTTTTAACTCCAGTGTACATTTTTTTTCATTTATCGGGGATTCTCAAATTTTATTTGATAATACAATGACATGTAAACGAATTAATTTTAATTTATTGTGAAACCAAATCTAACACATTGCCATTATTTGATTTATGTGCGCAAATTTACTTTGTGGTCGATTTTAAACATTTTTATTTTAAAAATGCTTTCTGTAGGGATACTTTTTAAGTATCTTCATTGATAATGTAGCCTATCATTGGCGCAAGTTTAAGAACCACAGTAACAAAGTTTTCTTAGTGAACCGTAAAGGAAGACGACTCGTGACCCGAGGAGTGTTTAAGTTGCAGAGTTCGAGGGGGTTGGCCTCGACACGTGTGTTGTATTGATAGTGTTCAACTCAACGTTTCTGTGTGGAAACGAACTGTTGTCGTGTTGTGAGCTGTTTCGGTGACTTTATTCATTCGCGAGTTGGTAACTCCTTGTGCTACAGTGTCCTATTAATGGTGCTGCATTGCCCTGTAGGTGGTGCACGCCTGTAGACGGCCTGTAGGTCGAGAATATTAACTGATGTTGTTAGGCGCCAACTTTGAAGTATCGCAGGTTTAGAAAATATTTGGGACCCCATGCTGCGATGGAGTTGGTGGGGGGGGGGGGGGGTAGAGCAGCCTCATTGTAATGGTAGTGTGCAACTTTCTAATCGTCAAACTAGGAAATAGAGTTTCAGTCAGGTGTGTGGGGATCTGATATCTTCAGACCACAGGGCTTGCAGTGTCGTGCCTCAAGTTGACTATACAAAGTGTCATTTCTCTAGTTGACTTGATCGAGCAATGTGTCGTAGCTATAGTTGACTAGATTTAACAATGTGTCGTAGATATAGTTGACTAGATTTAACAATGTGTCGTGTCTCTGGATTACTTGATCTAGCAATGTGTCATAGCTATAGTTGACAAGATTTAGCAATGTGTCGTGTCTCTAGATGACTAGCTCTGGCAATGTGTCGTGTCTCTAGGTGACTAGCTCTGGCAATGTGTCGTGTCTCTAGATGGCTAGCTCCGGCGATGTGTCGTGTCTCTAGATGACTAGCTCTGGCAATGTGTCGTGTCTCTAGGTGACTAGCCCTGGCGATGTGTCGTGTCTCTAGATGACTTGATCTGGCAATGTGTCATAGCTATAGTTGACTTCATTTAACAAAGTGTCGTGTCTCTAGATGACTTGATCTGGCAATGTGTCATAGCTATAGTTGACTTCATTTAACAAAGTGTCGTGTCTCTAGATGACTAGATCCCGGCGATGTGTCGTGTCTCTAGATGACTAGATCCCGGCGATGTGTCGTGTCTCTAGATGACTAGATCCCGGCGATGGGTCGTGTCTCTAGATGACTAGATCCCGGCGATGTGTCGTAGCCTAAGCAGTCCTAAAGTGTTACGGTGATACCCTGCTCAGTTTGAAGTAGCCTCGTGTGGTGTTTCAGATTGTTAGAATTAATGAACCTGTGACTAGACAATGCAGTTTCTCATAAAAAAGTAAATACTTGGCTTCTTATATTTCTTTTATGAAGGATTCTAAAAAAAAAAAAATTGGATTACTTGTGAAGATTCATAGAAATGTCCTAACCTCGGAACACTAGACAGTGCAATCATGGCAGGCCGAACGAATGGCCAGATAAGACCAATGTCACATGACTTGAGCATACAATTCATTGATGAAAGTAGTCCAGACACCTCCATCAACGTGCTGGAAGACTCGTCCACGCCCCTGAACTTTCCGCACGATGAAGACGACAGCGACGCCGACGATGTGTTCACCAAACCAAAATTCCAAAACAAACACGCCAAGTCGGGGTACGGTTCACTTGCCGCCAGCAACGGTTCTAAAAAACTGGAACGTGACGCTCATCCGCCGAGTCAAAAGTATGAAAAACTCTCCATCAACAATAATAGTCCTCTACAGGACACGAGTCCTAACATCGAATCTTTCCCAGCTGATCTCAGTAGCAGCCCCGACTCTGAACACAAGAAACTGTTGGAACACGGGGATAACCCTGAATCCCAGACCTGTCATGGATCTTTCAGAGACAACTTACTAAAACCTCCTCAAGGTCACTCCCCTGGTAAAAACCACGAACGAATTCCTTCCGCTTTGCTTGAACCTATTCCGGAAAAGGATTACCTCCAAGTCCCGGATGTGGGATTCTTCTCCGCGTCGAAAACCCGCGTCTCGTCGGCTGACGGCGTCGTTGGAGACGATGACCCATTGATGGACAGTGACGCGTCATCAACGCCAGGGGAAGTCGGTCGGTTTAAAGTAAGACGGACGGTGGATGACCACACAGCCAGCTCCAAGCTGATATCCGGAAGTCCGTGTACCGAGTTGGAATTCGCAATCCCTTCCTACAGGAACAGACGGCACAAAGATGGATTCGGAAGTCGGACTAAAAAGAAAATATGGGAATGGAAGATCTTGTCGAAGGTTGGTTTGCTTTATTTCTTTCTCTTGTTACAATGTATTTTTACATTTTGAAATTACCGGCTTTCAAAATTATCGATCTTAATTATATTGCCTTAAATTATGAAAACGATTTGCGTAGGGAAGTGTTGACGCTTGAAGAGCACTTAGGTATAAGATAAATAATCGTTTGTGCCTTAGATTTTTATAGTAATTACAATGTGTGAACCGAAGTAGGACTTCCAACCACCTCACAATGTAAGTTGATATGACCCATCAATGCCTCTTTACACAAATCACATTTTATTGATAGTGTTAATGGCGTTAGAATTTTGTTTTAAAAATGTACTTAAAAAAAAACAATCTTTGAATCCAGTCATGTTTGGTAAAACTATGGAAGACGCCATGTTTATTTATCTGGTCCGAGCGAAACTATACGCAATGGATTTGTCCATCGGTTGGCGTGTGTCTTCTGGCTGGCATCACTATGTCGCGATCTTAGATCTTTTGTCGTACCATGACAACCACTGGTCTATATTTTTGTCTTTGTTGCACTATGCCAATCAATTATCTAAATTTTTGTCCTAAGCAAAGAGCACTAAATAGGACACATGCCCCTCTTACAATGTAAATTTTTTCCTTCCAGTGCGTCATACTGGAAAGTTGATTCAGAATCGGAACTAGGTTTTTAGGCGCCTTGGGTCACCTCTTAATCTTGCCACTAACCCCACACCCCTCCCCCACACCCATCCCCCACACCCCACACACACACATCAAACTGCAAGACGAAAGCATAACCGTTAATTTCGTTAACAATTACAATACTCAAAGTCTGAACTCTTCAAATATATATATATATAGAGAGAGAGAGAGAGAGTTAGAGAGAGAGTAAGAGAGAGAGAGACAGACAGAGAGAGAGACGGAGAGAGAGAGAGATAGAGAGAGACGGACAGAGACAGAGAGAGAGAGAGACAGACAGAGAGAGAGAGACAGCGACGGAGAGAGAGAGAGATAGAGAGAGACGGACATACAGACAGAGAGAGAGAGAGAGAGAGAGAACATATTTATGACTAATTGAAACAATGCGTACACCGTGTTACGACAAACTGGCCCAGTCACAAGGGCCCCCGACAATATCGCTCCCGTCACAAGGGCCACCGACAATATCGCTCCCGTCAAAAGGGCCACCGACAACATCACTCCCGTCACAAGGGCCACCGACAATATCGCTCCCGTCACAAGGGCCACCGACATTATCGCTCCCGTCAAAAGGGCCACCGACAACATCGCTCCCGTCACAAGGGCCACCGACAATATCGCTCCCGTCAAAAGGGCCACCGACAACATCGCTCCCGTCACAAGGGCCACCGACAATATCGCTCCCGTCACAAGGACCACCGACATTATCGCTCCCGTCAAAGGGGCCCCCGACAATATCGCTCCCCTCAAAGGGCCACCGACAATATCGCTCCCGTCACAAGGGCCCCCGACAATATCGCTCCCGTCACAAGGGCCACCGACAATATCGCTCCCGTCAAAAGGGCCACCGACAATATCGCTTCTGTCACAAGGGCCACCGACAATATCGCTCCCGTCAAAAGGGCCACCGACAATATCGCTCCCGTCAAAAGGGCCACCGACAATAGAGCTCCGGACCGAAAAAATTCCCTTTCCCCCTACCCCCCCCCCCACATTTCCAAAAAGCTCTATATTCGTACTACAACATCCAAGGGATCAAACCCTTGCAAAAATCTCTATATTCGTACTACAACATCCAAGGGATCAAACCCTTCCAAAAAGCTCTATATTCGTACTACAACATCCAAGGGATCAAACCCTTCCAAAAAGCTCTATATTCGTACTACAACATCCAAGGGATCAAACCCTTCCAAAAAGCTCTATATTCGTACCACAACATCCAAGGGATCAAACCCTTCCAAAAAGCTCTATATTCGTACCACAACATCCAAGGGATCAAACCCTTCCAAAAAGCTCTATATTCGTACCACAACATCCAAGGGATCAAACCCTTCCAAAAAGCTCTATATTCGTACTACAACATCCAAGGGATCAAACCCTTCCAAAAAGCTCTATATTCGTACTACAACATCCAAGGGATCAAACCCTTCCAAAAAGCTCTATATTCGTACCACAACATCCAAGGGATCAAACCCTTCCAAAAAGCTCTATATTCGTACTACAACATCCAAGGGATCAAACCCTTCCAAAAAGCTCTATATTCGTACTACAACATCCAAGGGATCAAACCCTTCCAAAAAGCTCTATATTCGTACTACAACATCCAAGGGATCAAACCCTTCCAAAAAGCTCTATATTCGTACTACAACATCCAAGGGATCAAACCCTTCCAAAAAGCTCTATATTCGTACTACAACATCCAAGGGATCAAACCCTTCCAAAAAGCTCTATATTCGTACTACAACATCCAAGGGATCAAACCCTTCCAAAAAGCTCTATATTCGTACTACAACATCCAAGGGATCAAACCCTTGCAAAAATCTCTATATTCGTACTACAACATCCAAGGGATCAAACCCTTCCAAAAGGCTCTATATTCGTACTACAACATCCAAGGGATCAAACCCTTCCAAAAAGCTCTATATTCGTACTACAACATCCAAGGGATCAAACCCTTCCAAAAAGCTCTATATTCGTACCACAACATCCAAGGGATCAAACCCTTCCAAAAAGCTCTATATTCGTACCACAACATCCAAGGGATCAAACCCTTCCAAAAAGCTCTATATTCGTACCACAACATCCAAGGGATCAAACCCTTCCAAAAAGCTCTATATTCGTACTACAACATCCAAGGGATCAAACCCTTCCAAAAAGCTCTATATTCGTACTACAACATCCAAGGGATCAAACCCTTCCAAAAAGCTCTATATTCGTACCACAACATCAAAGGGATCAAACCCTTCCAAAAAGCTCTATATTCGTACTACAACATCCAAGGGATCAAACCCTTCCAAAAAGCTCTATATTCGTACTACAACATCCAAGGGATCAAACCCTTCCAAAAAGCTCTATATTCGTACTACAACATCCAAGGGATCAAACCCTTCCAAAAAGCTCTATATTCGTACTACAACATCCAAGGGATCAAACCCTTCCAAAAAGCTCTATATTCGTACTACAACATCCAAGGGATCAAACCCTTCCAAAAAGCTCTATATTCGTACCACAACATCCAAGGGATCAAACCCTTCCAAAAAGCTCTATATTCGTACTACAACATCCAAGGGATCAAACCCTTCCAAAAAGCTCTATATTCGTACTACAACATCCAAGGGATCAAACCCTTCCAAAAAGCTCTATATTCGTACTACAACATCCAAGGGATCAAACCCTTTCAAAAAGCTCTATATTCGTACTACAACATCCAAGGGATCAAACCCTTCGAAAAAGCTCTATATTCGTACTACAACATCCAAGGGATCAAACCCTTCCAAAAAGCTCTATATTCGTACTACAACATCCAAGGGATCAAACCCTTCCAAAAAGCTCTATATTCGTACTACAACATGCAAGGGATCAAACCCTTCCAAAAAGCTCTATATTCGTACTACAACATCCAAGGGATCAAACCCTTCCAAAAAGCTCTATATTCGTACTACAACATCCAAGGGATCAAACCCTTGCAAAAATCTCTATATTCGTACTACAACATCCAAGGGATCAAACCCTTCCAAAAGGCTCTATATTCGTACTACAACATCCAAGGGATCAAACCCTTCCAAAAAGCTCTATATTCGTACTACAACATCCAAGGGAGCAAACCCTTCCAAAAAGCTCTATATTCGTACCACAACATCCAAGGGATCAAACCCTTCCAAAAAGCTCTATATTCGTACTACAACATCCAAGGGATCAAACCCTTCCAAAAAGCTCTATATTCGTACTACAACATCCAAGGGATCAAACCCTTCCAAAAAGCTCTATATTCGTACCACAACATCCAAGGGATCAAACCCTTCCAAAAAGCTCTATATTCGTACTACAACATCCAAGGGATCAAACCCTTCCAAAAAGCTCTATATTCGTACCACAACATCCAAGGGATCAAACCCTTCCAAAAAGCTCTATATTCGTACCACAACATCCAAGGGATCAAACCCTTCCAAAAAGCTCTATATTCATACTACAACATCCAAGGGATCAAACCCTTCCAAAAAGCTCTATATTCGTACTACAACATCCAAGGGATCAAACCCTTCCAAAAAGCTCTATATTCGTACTACAACATCCAAGGGATCAAACCCTTCCAAAAAGCTCTATATTCGTACTACAACATCCAAGGGATCAAACCCTTCCAAAAAGCTCTATATTCGTACTACAACATCCAAGGGATCAAACCCTTGCAAAAATCTCTATATTCGTACTACAACATCCAAGGGATCAAACCCTTCCAAAAGGCTCTATATTCGTACTACAACATCCAAGGGATCAAACCCTTCCAAAAAGCTCTATATTCGTACTACAACATCCAAGGGAGCAAACCCTTCCAAAAAGCTCTATATTCGTACCACAACATCCAAGGGATCAAACCCTTCCAAAAAGCTCTATATTCGTACTACAACATCCAAGGGATCAAACCCTTCCAAAAAGCTCTATATTCGTACTACAACATCCAAGGGATCAAACCCTTCCAAAAAGCTCTATATTCGTACCACAACATCCAAGGGATCAAACCCTTCCAAAAAGCTCTATATTCGTACTACAACATCCAAGGGATCAAACCCTTCCAAAAAGCTCTATATTCGTACCACAACATCCAAGGGATCAAACCCTTCCAAAAAGCTCTATATTCGTACCACAACATCCAAGGGATCAAACCCTTCCAAAAAGCTCTATATTCATACTACAACATCCAAGGGATCAAACCCTTCCAAAAAGCTCTATATTCGTACTACAACATCCAAGGGATCAAACCCTTCCAAAAAGCTCTATATTCGTACTACAACATCCAAGGGATCAAACCCTTCCAAAAAGCTCTATATTCGTACTACAACATCCAAGGGATCAAACCCTTGCAAAAATCTCTATATTCGTACTACAACATCCAAGGGATCAAACCCTTCCAAAAGGCTCTATATTCGTACTACAACATCCAAGGGATCAAACCCTTCCAAAAAGCTCTATATTCGTACTACAACATCCAAGGGAGCAAACCCTTCCAAAAAGCTCTATATTCGTACCACAACATCCAAGGGATCAAACCCTTCCAAAAAGCTCTATATTCGTACTACAACATCCAAGGGATCAAACCCTTCCAAAAAGCTCTATATTCGTACCACAACATCCAAGGGATCAAACCCTTCCAAAAAGCTCTATATTCGTACTACAACATCCAAGGGATCAAACCCTTCCAAAAAGCTCTATATTCGTACCACAACATCCAAGGGATCAAACCCTTCCAAAAAGCTCTATATTCGTACCACAACATCCAAGGGATCAAACCCTTCCAAAAAGCTCTATATTCGTACTACAACATCCAAGGGATCAAACCCTTCCAAAAAGCTCTATATTCGTACTACAACATCCAAGGGATCAAACCCTTCCAAAAAGCTCTATATTCGTACTACAACATCCAAGGGATCAACCCTTCCAAAAAGCTCTATATTCGTACTACAACATCCAAGGGATCAAACCCTTCCAAAAAGCTCTATATTCGTACTACAACATCCAAGGGATCAAACCCTTCCAAAAAGCTCTATATTCGTACTACAACATCCAAGGGATCAAACCCTTCCAAAAAGCTCTATATTCGTACTACAACATCCAAGGGATCTAACCCTTCCAAAAAGCTCTATATTCGTACTACAACATCCAAGGGATCAAACCCTTCCAAAAAGCTCTATATTCGTACTACAACATCCAAGGGATCAAACCCTTCCAAAAAGCTCTATATTCGTACTACAACATCCAAGGGATCAAACCCTTCCAAAAAGCTCTATATTCGTACTACAACATCCAAGGGATCAAACCCTTCCAAAAAGCTCTATATTCGTACTACAACATGCAAGGGATCAAACCCTTCCAAAAAGCTCTATATTCGTACTACAACATCCAAGGGATCTAACCCTTCCAAAAAGCTCTATATTCGTACTACAACATCCAAGGGATCAAACCCTTCCAAAAAGCTCTATATTCGCACTACAACATCCAAGGGATCAAACCCTTCCAAAAAGCTCTATATTCGTACTACAACATCCAAGGGATCAAACCCTTCCAAAAAGCTCTATATTCGTACTACAACATCCAAGGGATCAAACCCTTCCAAAAAGCTCTATATTCGTACTACAACATCCAAGGGATCTAACCCTTCCAAAAAGCTCTATATTCGTACTACAACATCCAAGGGATCAAACCCTTCCAAAAAGCTCTATATTCGTACTACAACATCCAAGGGATCTAACCCTTCCAAAAAGCTCTATATTCGTACTACAACATCCAAGGGATCAAACCCTTCCAAAAAGCTCTATATTCGTACTACAACATCCAAGGGATCTAACCCTTCCAAAAAGCTCTATATTCGTACTACAACATCCAAGGGATCAAACCCTTCCAAAAAGCTCTATATTCGTACTACAACATCCAAGGGATCTAACCCTTCCAAAAAGCTCTATATTCGTACTACAACATCCAAGGGATCTAACCCTTGTGGAGTGGGGTTTGGTGAAGGTGTTATTTACATTCTATGTCTCGCGTGTTTATTTAAAATTTTGTGGGCCTCAATGACAGGGCCCTTTTGTCGTCGAATAGTGGGTGGCGTCTTGTCCTTGGCCAAGTTGACCGTGCACCCCACCTTCTTAACGTTTTTCAGTTTGTACAGATTACTAATCAGGCTCTTGCCTATACCATACATTACATTCGAATGGTATGACATGCGTCTTGGAAATGTGCCCCGTAGTTGTTATGGCGCCCTTCTACGTTGATTTACTTGCACCCTGCCTAGTTTTGATTTTTGATCACGGTACAGGAATTCTTGTTGTGAAGGGAGACAATTTGATAATGTGTTGTGGTCACGGTTATATCGTTTATTTCCCTTGTCCTTTTTTTTTCTTTATCAACAAACGCCTTAATACACGTTTTAAAATGAATAACAACACATTTTAATCAAATGTTTACATTGTTACATACACAAAAATCGCACTTGCTCCATCTCTCCATGATGTGATACAATCTGCTTTAGTGAATTATTCTTGCTTGTATCTATACATTGTGTATAATATGCGGGAATTGAACAAATATCTGCTTGAGAAAGTCAGTGTTGTTAACTTCGTAAGTTTTTGTTCAACTATATCGTCAATATTTATTATCTAATATCTCCTTTTAAAAAGGCAAAACTGATTTTATGTATGACTGATTTTACATGTGACTGGATATGTGAAACATTTGTTACATTGGACTGGATGTGTTAAACATTTGTTACATTGGACTGGATGTATGAAACATTTGTTACATTGGACTGGATGTGTGAAACATTTGTTACATTGGACTGGATGTGTGAAACATTTGTTACATTGGACTGGATGTGTGAAACATTTGTTACATTGGACTGGATGTGTGAAACATTTGTTACATTGGACTGGATGTGTGAAACATTTGTTACATTGGACTGGATGTGTGAAACAGTTGTTACATTGGACTGGGTTTGTGAAACAGTTGTTACATTGGACTGGATGTGTGAAACAGTTGTTACATTAGACCGGATTTGTGAAACAGTTGCTACATTGGACTGGATGTGTGAAACAGTTGTTATATTGGACTGGATGTATGATACAGTTGTTACATTGGACTGGTTGTATGATACAGTTGTTACATTGGACTGGATGTATGATACAGTTGTTACATTGGACTGGTTGTATGATACAGTTGTTACATTGGACTGGTTGTATGATACAGTTGTTACATTGGACTGGATGTATGATACAGTTGTTACATTGGACTGGATGTATGATACAGTTGTTACATTGGACTGGATGTGTGAAACAGTTGTTACATTTGAATGGGTGTATGAAACATTTGTCAATATTAGTTCCGTATTTTCGCGCGTATAAGACGCCCCTATTTATACTACGCACCCATATATAAGACGCGGGTTTTGACTTTTGACGATTAGTGTAAACAAAAATTACATAAGACGCACGCGGCCTAGCCATCTGCCGCACTGAGCAATTTATATCCAGTGGTTTCCTTTCCTTTATCATGAATGAAAATTTGTCCAACGTTTAATCACCCGTCGAATGTAAACAAACCTTCATTACCATTTTTACTTTACCGGTAGATCAAAGAATTTTCTAGGGCAGGGCGGCAACTATTATTGTTTATTCTTATCTGCCGCCGGACCAATAGCGGATGGGTTGAATACCTATATCTAGATTCCAGAAACAAGAAACGCCAGATATATAGGCGGCTTCATCGATTTACAAAACATCGAAACGAATTTTAAACTTGAAGTGGCCTGCATTGGATTGGTTCACGTGGCAATTACTGAACACTGACCCAATTGTTTTTACAACTAGTGATGAAGATCGTGATACGTGAATATCGACCGCAATGATAGTCCTTCAAGATCACACACTGTACCGTTCCACAAACTGTACCGTTACGCAAACTGTACCGTTACGCAAACTACCGTTACGCAAACTGTACCGTTCCACAAACTCTACCGTTACGCAAACTGTACCGTTACGCAAACTGTACCGTTACACAAACTGTACCGTTCCGCAAACTGTACCGTTCCGCAAACTGTACCGTTCCGCAAACTGTACCGTTCCGCAAACTGTACCGTTCCGCAAACTGTACCGTTCCGCAAACTGTACCGTTCCACAAACTGTACCGTTACGCAAACTGTACCGTTACGCAAACTGTACCGTTACGCAAACTGTACCGTTCCACAAACTGTACCGTTCCACAAACTGTACCGTTACGCAAACTGTACCGTTCCACAAACTGTACCGTTCACTAAACTTACCGTTCCGCAAACTGTACCGCTCCACAAACTGTACCGTTCCACAAACTGTACCGTTCCACAAACTGTACCGTTCCGCAAACTGTACCGTAGTGAATGTTTAAAATACTTACCGTATTTTCACGCATATAAGACACACCTAATTATAAGACACACCTAATGATAAGACACACCTAATTATAAGACACACCTAATTATAAGACGCACCCTGGGTGCGGGGTATGTAAAAATGTGTATACGATGCGTCTTATATGCGTGAAAATACGGTAATGGATAATTTTGTACGGCCTAAATTGGCGCCGAAGCTACTATTGAATAAATGAAAGTGATCGCACTGTCTTGTAGATAACACCGACATGAGGGCGAGTGGATGCTGAGCAAACATCCATTAACATATTTTGTTCTGT
Source organism: Omphiscola glabra (assembly GCA_964017045.1). Taxonomy (NCBI): domain Eukaryota; kingdom Metazoa; phylum Mollusca; class Gastropoda; family Lymnaeidae; genus Omphiscola; species Omphiscola glabra. The sequence goes on from OZ024799.1 coordinate 37,435,066, forward strand.
TTCTTTCAACCAGCTTTTCTGTCAGGTGATTGGCTTATGTTTCAGATGGGAAATTGATCTCAGACTTACTACTCAGACTGTTAGTTTCAGTGGACATTGACCGAATTTGCAACAACGCCTTCAGTGCCCCCTTATCCACACGAGATCTTGACCTGTAACCCCTCCACCAAAAAATAACGAACCTGTAACTAAAAGATCGTTAAAAAAAAACCGTACAGCTGAGTTAGCGATTCTCAAACGCTTGTAAAAGATACAAAGCAACTCAAGGGCATTAAGATGTTATTTTAAAACTTAACTGTAAAGTGTAACCCAAAAATAAAACTCTTCATTCTTTGATTGGTAAGAACAAAAAAATTAAATACATTTCCAAATTAGATTGTGTTTCCGTTATTATTGAGCAGTGCTAGGATAGTGCTTGAACAAGGCCGGTGTTTACGTCAAGCTGAGGTGGTCGTTGTCTTATCACAGGATTAGAACATCAAATCTTGCGTTTAAATAAAAACTGATCTTGTACTGGGTCATTGTTGCATTTTAGCGTCGTAAATGAAAAGCAATTAATCTGTTGTCGTATTTTAGAGCCCCTTTAATTTTCGACCTTTTTTTAAAAAATGTATCGGTAGGAACTATGAAGAAATACGAAAGTAAGCAGTATTATGTTTGTTCAGCTGTTTGGTTTTAATTTAAGTGTAAATTAAGAATTTGAAATATATTATATGGTGTGAGACGTTTTCTTTAAATAATAGCCCCATTAGCCTTGAAAGCCCTAATAGCCTTAAAAGCCCAAATAGCCCCAATAGCCTTAAAAGCCCTAATAGCCTTAATAGCCCTAATAGCCCCAATAGCCTTGAAAGCCCCATTAGCCTTGAAAGCCCAAATAGCATTAAAAGCCCCAATAGTCTTATAAGCCCTAAAAGCCTTAAAAGCCACAATAGCCATCAAAGCCATAATAGCCTTAAAAGCCATAAAAGCCCAAATATCCTTAAAAGCCCCAATAGCCTTAAAAGCTCCAATAGCCTTAAAAGCCATAAAAGCCCAAATATCCTTAAAAGCCCAAATAGCCAAAAAGCTCCAATAGCCTTAAAAGCCATAAAAGCCCAAATATCCTTAAAAGCCCAAATATCCTTAAAAGCTATAAAAGCTCTAATAGCCTTAAAAGCCCTAATAATCCCAATAGCCTTAAAAGCCCCAATAGCCTTAAAAGCCCCAATAGCCTTAAAAGCCATAAAAGCCCAAATATCCTTAAAAGCCCAAATAGCCAAAAAGCTCCAATAGCCTTAAAAGCCATAAAAGCCCAAATATCCTTAAAAGCCCAAATATCCTTAAAAGCCCAAATAGCCTTAAAAGCTATAAAAGCTCTAATAGCCTTAAAAGCCCTAATAATCCCAATAGCCTTAAAAGCCCCAATAGCTTTAAAAGCCCCAATAGCCTTAAAAGCCCCAATAGCCTTAAAAGCCCCAATAGCCTTAAAAGCCCTAATAGCCTTAATTGCCATAATAGCCCCAATAGCCTTGTAACTATACAAGTTAATTTTCTAAAAAAAAACATATATCATAATTATTCACTTTTGTTTAAATTTTAAAAAATAATTTAAATTAGTATTGAATTTTAAAACAGTAAAATTCGAGCCTGCCGTCTGCCAGTGATGACGACTATTGACTACCACAAGACGTGGGCTATTTCCCCGGTCACGTGATACCACGAAATATGTGTCTCTCACCCGCGTTGAACAGTCACCTTTTTTTTGGGGGGGGGGGGGGGTGGGGGGGGGGTGGGGGGGTTCTTTTTTTTTTTTTCCCGTTCTTTTTCGGTTTATTTCCGGTTACTGGTTCTGACATTGTTTCGCTGTCACTAACTAGATCAGCGATTCTCAAATGAGGATAATTAACAACGTGGGGTATTTATTTCACACTGATATTTTTTACTGAAATATATGTGTTTATCTTGTTTGAAAAGGATCACATACAAGTGACTAGCAACCCATTAGGAGATGCCACGATTCGCCGCCGCCATATCACCACTTCCACTTCGCCGCCACCGTTTCGCCGCCGGGACATTTCGCTGCCGGGACATTTCGCCGCCGGGACATTTATCCACCGGGACATTTCGCCACTGGTCGTTTCCTTGAAAAAGCTAAAATCATTGAAATATAAAAGTATAAATATACATTATCATGTGGCGGTGCTTTTCAACATCGTTGAATATTCAAGAACATTGATAAAATGGGCCCCACAAAACCGGTAGGACTCTGTGCAATCGGTAGTGTGGTGCAGTCGTGATCGCCTGATTACATCGATGGTTTTGCAAAATAGAGCGAATGTGTACCGGTTCTAAGTGGCTCGCCCCTGTATATTCGTGAGTGGGGTGGCCCAAGTTAGGTCAGTTTATCACACTGTAATGTGTTTTGGGGATGATGAAGTGAAGCGGTCAGTGGATCTGTGCTCTGGTCATTCAATAACAAATCACCTGCTTATTTGAACTTTTCACTTAACATTTTTGTAATAATTTAAAAAGACAAAAAAAGAAAAATAACAAATTACAGCTTAAAACCAACCCAGAGGTCTTAAAACCAACCCAAAGGTCTTAAAACCAACCCAGAGGTCTTAAAGCCAACCCAGAGGTCTTAAAGCCAACCCAGAGGGCTTAAAACCAACCCAGAGGTCTTAAAACCAACCCAGAGGTCTTAAAACCAGCCCAGAGGTCTTAAAACCAGCCCAGAGGTCTTAAAACCAGCCCAGAGGTCTTAAAACAAGCCCAGAGGGCTCACAACCAGCACAGAGTTCTTAAAACCAGCACAGAGGGCTTACAACCAGCACAGGGGGCTTAAAATCAGCACAGAGGGCTTACAACCAGCACAGGGGGGCTTACAACCAGCACAGACGGCTTACAACCAGCACAGAGGGCTTAAAACCAACCCAGAGGGCTTAAAACCAGCCCAGAGGTCTTACAACCAGCACAGGGGGCTCTAAAACCAGCACAGGGGGCTCTAAAACCAGCACAGGGGGCTCTAAAACCAGCACAGAGGGCTTACAACCAGCACAGGGGGCTCTAAAACCAGCACAGGGGGCTCTAAAACCAGCACAGAGGGCTTACAACCAGCACAGGGGGCTTTCAACCAGCACAGAGGGCTTTCAACCAGCACAGAGGGCTTACAACCAGCACAGAGGGCTTACAACCAGCACAGGGGGCTTTCAGCCAGCACAGAGGGCTTTCAACCAGCACAGAGGGCTTACAACCAGCACAGAGGGCTTACAACCAGCACAGGGGGCTTTCAACCAGCACAGAGGGCTTTCAACCAGCACAGAGGGCTTACAACCAGCACAGAGGGCTTACAACCAGCACAGAGGGCTTACAACCAGCACAGAGAGCTTTCAACCAGCACAGAGGGCTTTCAACCAGCACAGAGGGCTTACAACCAGCACAGAGGGCTTACAACCAGCACAGAGGGCTTAAGACTGTAGCACTTGAGGGACAGGGCTTTGGAGGAGGAGGTTTTTTTCTAATGAGTGATTTGGGGGGTGGGCTTTTGTCGAACAACCGTTTTAAAGTGATAAAAATATCAATTTAAAAAATTACACGTTTAATCCATATCTATATATCTACTTAGGACCTTATGTGCAACTGACAAACAACCTACAAATAAATAAATATTTTTTAAAAAAACACCAACTAACATTGACGTTTGCTTACATAGATTTCATGACAGATTCCACATTTTTATAAACACCGGTGTCTTTAAATTATATCCTTTTTTCTTCAAATAATTTGTGTATCTAACGTCGGCCAAATGGCCGTCGGTGACACGGACATGGGCGAAACGGACAACGGTGAAATGGCCCGGTGGCAAAATGGCGGCGGCGAATCGTCCCAAATCCAGCCACTGTAAAACTGCTGATTTTGTAAAAGAATCAAATGTGTCTACTAAACACTTATGAATTGCTATGAATTTAGGATCTCAATTTAAAAATAAATATTAAACTTGTTTTCAAAAAGTTCGTTGTAATACAGAGTGTTGCAATATTTCACCAATTGTTCAAAGATGCTAAAACAATGTTGCAATATTACTCCAATTGTTCAAAAATTCCCTAACAAAATGTTGCAATATTTCACCAATTGTTCAAAGATGCTCTAGAATCTATTAACTCTCACACGAAACACATCGTGAATTAGTCACAAGATTAACACGTTTCAAAAATTAAGTTCACGGCCAAAATTTTGGCGAAAGCTTCAACAATTTTTTTTTAAATCACAACTATTCAGATGGCCACACTTTGGGGTCAGATGGCCACACTTTGGGGTCAGATGGCCACACTTTGGGGTCAGATGGCCACACTTTGGGGTCAGATGGCCACACTTTGGGGTCAGATGGCTACACTTTTGTGGCCAATGACCACACTTTTGTGACTAATGACCACACTTTAGTGGCCAATGAGCACACTTTAGTGGCCAATGACCACACTTTTGTGACTAATGACCACACTTTAGTGGCCAATGAGCACACTTTAGTGGCCAATGACCACACTTCAGGGGCTAATGACTACATTTTTGTGACCAATGACCACACTTTTGTAGCCAATGACCACACTTTTGTGACCAATGACCATACTTTAGTGGCCAATGAGCACACTTTTGTGGCCAATGACCACACTATTTTGTCCGAATCCAACCTGTGACTATTGGCCAAGTTACGGCCCACCACCGAACTGTACGTTCTGTTGCAATAGGTCACTAAACCAGGCATCATGACTTGATTTTAGGATTTGGACAACGGCAATGCAAAGACATCACCCCCCCCCCCACACACACACACACACACACACTTTTCAAATGAGTAGTTCTCCCTGTCATAAGATGTACCCAAAGAACAATAGGACAACATTGGAATCCCATAAACCATAGAGCCCTTTAGAAAACAGTGTATTGTTTGTATATCCTAATCCACTGCCGCCTTTGTCACCTGTCACCAGATAAGCCCATGGTTGACACCTTATGATCCCCCAGTTAGATCAAAGCTTGATTCAATAGCCTGCTCCAGGTCATCTTCCATCAGCTGATGCCCAGGTCGTCTTCAATCAGCTGATGCACAGGTCGTCTTCCATCAGCTGATGCCTAGGTCTTCTTTTAGGAGCTTACAAACATGGAAAATGCATTCAAAGTATTTCAGAAGATTTAAAGTATTTTCTTTTTAGATCTCGATGTTGTTGTTTTTGTTTGTTTTTTGTTTTTGTTATTATTTTTTTTTTTTGGTCACTCGCTGTCACGTCAAGGCAATTCATTTGAGATTTCCATTACAGTTTTGGACACACACAAAAGAACACTTGTCAAATATCGTCGTTTTTTACCAGACTTTTCAGAATCACCAAAAGATGTTGTCCTGTTTACCCCAGTTGACAAGTAGTGTTGTCTTACCTGATTTTTCTACTTTTGATTTTTTTTCAAAAGTCATTTCTCTCCCCTTTCTAAGACCTCATGTCAATTTGCATAGCACTTTAGCACAGGAAGGGACGAGATTATAGTGTAAACCAGTGATTCCCAAAGTGGTCTATATCGCCCCTCAGGGATCGACGACAATTTGCAAGTGGTCCATGTCAGCGAAAAAAAAAATGCAGGTCCATGAAATGAAAATGGGGTCAACGATAGTGGATCTCATGTAAGCAGGTCGTGACTTCGATATTGGCATTCCATGAATGTAATAATCCACATACGCAGATATTACCTATTTACTTACATAATATTACCTTATAATATAAAGACATACATCTTCCTACATAAATTATAAAAGTACCAATAAAGTAATAATTTTAAAAACATAAATGTTCATGAAACGTGATGAAGAATCATATTAAAACTTAAATTTTTAGGTATATTTTCTGATATATGAAACCGTTTAAGAATTATTATAAACTAGCCGTTTCCCGCAACTCCGTCCGCGTACTTTTTTATTTTCTCTGCGTGAAAGTTTTTATTTTAAAAAAAAAATAAAGGTATCTTTCCGCAGTAAATTGTAGCCTGTGTCAACTCTTTACCTAGCTAGACCTGGTAGCCTGTGTCAACTCTTTAGTTAGCTAGACCTGGTAGCCTGTGTCAACTCTTTAGTTAGCTAGACCTGGTAGCCTGTGTCAACTCTTTAGTTAGCTAGACCTGGTAGCCTGTGTCAACTCTGTAGCTAGATAGACCGTGTAGTCTGTGCCAACTCTTTAGTTAGCTAGACCTGGTAGCCTATGTCAACTCTTTAGTTAGCTAGACCTGGTAGCCTGTGTCAACTCTTTAGTTAGCTAGACCTGGTAGCCTGTGTCAACTCTTTAGCTAGCTAGACCTGGTAGCCTATGTCAACTCTTTAGTTAGCTAGACCTGGTAGCCTGTGTCAACTCTGTAGCTAGCTAGACCGTGTAGTCTGTGCCAACTCTTTAGTTAGCTAGACCTGGTAGCCTGTGTCAACTCTGTAGCTAGCTAGACCGTGTAGTCTGTGCCAACTCTTTAGTTAGCTAGACCTCCAACTTTATCTGCGCTCAAGATCATGGAGATTTGTTGCTTGGTTTTTTACGTGAAAACGTAACCAACAGATCGACGATACACGACTACGGTTTTTTTTTCTATAAACTTATTTTCGCAATTATAATATTAGAAGCGAAGTAGGGATTTTATAATGCACTATCCATATGGGGACATTGAAGAAACCGGTGTCATATTACAAGAGGAACTGATCGAAATAAACACTAACGAAGAACTTGAGGTACAGTTTAGAAACGGATGTCAGCAATTCTGGCTTCAAAAATACATAGCCTACCTGTTACTTATACCGTATTATGGAATATCACGAGAAAGTTTTTAATTGCTTTTCCATCCTCATACCTAGTGGAAAGGGGTTTCAGCGCAGTTACCAACCTCCTGACAAAAAAACAGAAACAAACTGGACAACATTAACCGAGGAGATTCGAGATTAAACCTAACTTAATTGATGCCAAATGTTGAACATTTATCCATTAAAGCACCAGGTTCATCCCTCACACTAAAAGCATTTTGCTTTTTTATTTTATGTAACAAAAGTAAATCTTAATTTGGTTCCTTTTACTTTGAATTTAATTAATAAATATATAAAACTTAACATGTTTTTTTAAAACAGGTTTTCACACTACACTTTACCACCGTTATAAATTGAAATCTTTCAAAGTGAGTAGCAATATACCGGCTGGGAAAAATACATTTGAAGTTAATGAATTAGCAAAAATTCAATATCAGGTAAGCAGGGGGTCTACCCAAAACAGAAAAAACATGGCAAGTGGTCTACGAGACAAAAAAGTTTGGGGACCTCTGGTTTAAACTGTGATCTCCGTTTCTTTCCAGCATTCCTAACTGGGGGGGGGGGGGTTTGAGGAGGTTGGGGGTGTTGTTTGGGTGTCAAGCTGAATGTGATTGAGCTCCCGTCCACAATGAGATAAATTCTGTGAAATGAAGAAAGTCGCATCTGACGGGGAGTAGAGTGCCCTACTTGGCAGACATTAGAGACGGTGTTCAACACGTGCCCCCCCCCCCTTTAATTTCCGCCCCCCCCCCCTTTGTTTTTAAATGTAGGATTAAATTATTTCTAACCTTTGATTTACTTGAACTCAGTAAACGAGATTGAATTTTTTTTTTAAACTAATAGCCGGGGGGGGGGGGTTTCCATTATGCCACCTGGTGACCACAATACAGTGCACCACAATAAAGTAGCACAACAATAAAGTAGCACCACAATAAGGTAGCACCACAATAAAGTAGCACCAAAACGAAGTAGCACCACGATAAAGTAACACCGCATTAAGATAGCACCACAATAAAGTAGCGCCACAGTAAGTAGCACCACAATATAGTAGCCCAACGATATGGTAGTACCACAATAAAGTAGCAACTCTATATAGTAGCCTCACAATAAATTAGGACCACAATAAAGTATCGCCACGATAAAGTAGCACCACAATAAAGTAGCACCACACTAAAGTAGAGCCACTATAAAGTAGCACAACATTAAAGAAACACCACAATAAAGTAGCCCAACAAAATGGTAGCACCACAATAAAGTAGCCCAACAAAATGGTAGCACCACAATAAAGTAGCCCAACGATAAAGTAGCACCAGAATAAAGTATTATCACAATAATGTAATGCCACATGAAGCAGCTGAGTCTACGTTGTAAAGATGCCGACTATTAGAGCTTTCTTTCGTTTCTTAAAGAATGCTTTGAGATGACGTCATCTACGGCTACCATTTAATAGCGGCGTACAAATGTTGTCATGGAAACATATGATGTAAACGTTTTCAAAAATTGTTTTTTAAAAAAAGTCAGTGTTTTGAAAATATATGTTCATAGTTAGTTAGCTTTTGGACCAATATGACAACTAAGCAATGAAGCCAGTATCACGATTTACTATTCAGACAGGTATTACAATTTATCATTGTGAAAAGTATTACAATTTATCATTGTGACAGGTATTACAATTGATTATTGAGAAAAGTATAACAACGCGAACTGGCCGGCCAAAGTAGCATACACACCGGCCATTTCCAGTACATCGGTCATGGGCCACACACCTCGGCCAAAGTGCGAAATGGCCGGCCAATTTGGTAACTGGCCGAACTTCGGGCTTTGGCCGTAACATATACACGTATCACGAATTAATATTTTGAGACAACGGTAATCCCAACTAAGTTTTGGTAAAACTGTTACTAGTTCACGATTACAAAGCCTTTGGATATTCTAATTAGATTTTGAAAAGTCATACCTAAACTAATAGAAAGCTGTTTTGTTCTCACACCTGTAACCATTTTTAAAATATAAAGCATTTTCAATACTAATCTATTCTGCCTATTCACCCCTCCGACAGCTTCGCTCCTGCGCAGACACGCGTACTCTTTCTGTGCCCAAGACACGCACTAAAACATATGGTGATCGATATTTCTCTTTTTGCGTCCCCAAACAATGGAATTCTCTCCCACTACACATCCCCAATACACCGACCATCCAGGCCTTCAACACTGCACCCAAAACACATCTCTTTAAACTCTACTAGCCCGACTGATCCCCCCCCCCCCTCTGACCGATGAACGATGGTGCTGGGTGTCGTCCATGGCTTGACATGTAAAAGTTCTGGGGTGGGTGGGGGTGCATATGTATTTGTTTTTGTTTAGCTGTTTTAAAGCTGTTTTAAAGCTGTTTTAAAGCTGTTTTTTAATTAAATAAATGTATTTTATTTTGTATGTCATGGTTATGTTTGCTAATATTTTTATGTGCAGCGCGGTGAGCCCAGCCCTAGGCTGGGGTACCGCGCTTTATAAGACCACTAAAAACAATAATAATAATCTAGTTAGCCAATAGGAATTATTAGGACATTGATCTGAAGTAACCTAATACTTTAATCCTTTTGAAGTTTAACAACCAAGGGAAATAACCCATGCATTGCTTTACAACTATAAATGAGTCTTTGTTTCACCGAATAACATCTTTCAGTTTTTTGGGGGTTTTTTTTTTAATAACATGAGCCGGTTAGGATTGAACGCATTCGAGATCAGATTGGGCTTATTAATTTTTTTTAAAATATTTGGTTTGATTTATTATTTGTTTGCTTTGTTGTTATTTTGTTGTTTTTCGAGGGGGGGGGGGTTCTCCCAACACTGTACAATTTCTCAGTTACCCCATTTTTGTTACCCGCCGATTGAGGTCAGTGTGTGTATACCAGCGCTGCCATCTCAGCTGACACATTCCCCACAAACATGACGTTTGATTTTGAGTGAGTGCCTTGCCTCCTTCAATATTTAACTTTAGCATTCGAATAAATCTGGTTCAACTACAATTTCTCTCCCTTAATGTTAACTACAGCATTCGAATAAATCTGGTTCAACTACAATTTCTCTCCCTTAATGTTAACTACAGCATTCGAATAAATCTGGTTCAACTACAATTTCTCTCCCTTAATGTTAACTACAGCATTCGAATAAATCTGGTTCAACTACAATTTCTCTCCCTTAATGTTAACTACAGCATTCGAATAAATCTGGTTCAACTACAATTTCTCTCCCTTAATGTTAACTACAGCATTCGAATAAATCTGGTTCAACTACAATTTCTCTCCCTTAATGTTAACTACAGCATTCGAATAAATCTGGTTCAACTACAATTTCTCTCCCTTAATGTTAGCTACAGCATTCGAATAAATCTGGTTCAACTACAATTTCTCTCCCTTAATGTTAGCTACAGCATTCGAATAAATCTGGTTCAACTACAATTTCTCTCCCTTAATGTTAACTACAGCATTCGAATAAATCTGGTTCAACTACAATTTCTCTCCCTTAATGTTAACTACAGCATTCGAATAAATCTGGTTCAACTACAATTTCTCTCCCTTAATGTTAGCTACAGCATTCGAATAAATCTGGTTCAACTACAATTTCTCTCCCTTAATGTTAGCTACAGCATTCGAATAAATCTGGTTCAACTACAATTTCTCTCCCTTAATGTTAACTACAGCATTCGAATAAATCTGGTTCAACTACAATTTCTCTCCCTTAATGTTAACTACAGCATTCGAATAAATCTGGTTCAACTACAATTTCTCTCCCTTAATGTTAACTACAGCATTCGAATAAATCTGGTTCAACTACAATTTCTCTCCCTTAATGTTAACTACAGCATTCGAATAAATCTGGTTCAACTACAATTTCTCTCCCTTAATGTTAACTACAGCATTCGAATAAATCTGGTTCAACTACAATTTATCTCCCTTAATGTTAACTACAGCATTCGAATAAATCTGGTTCAACTACAATTTCTCTCCCTTAATGTTAGCTACAGCATTCGAATAAATCTGGTTCAACTACAATTTCTCTCCCTTAATGTTAGCTACAGCATTCGAATAAATCTGGTTCAACTACAATTTCTCTCCCTTAATGTTAACTACAGCATTCGAATAAATCTGGTTCAACTACAATTTCTCTCCCTTAATGTTAACTACAGCATTCGAATAAATCTGGTTCAACTACAATTTCTCTCCCTTAATGTTAACTACAGCATTCGAATAAATCTGGTTCAACTACAATTTCTCCTGAGCAGAAAATGTCTTAAAATGTATTATTGTTGAATAGTAACATCAGTTTTCTATGTCATTTTCTAAAGTACATTTTGGTGTGGGAGGGGGTGTTGTGTTTGAGCCGGATACGCCTTGGCTTACCTGTATTGAGACATCCAGGGTGTATGGGCAGGGGCGTGCCGAAGAGATATGACGCCCACGACAAGAACTAAGTTCGGTACTTTGCATTGTTTAATAATTAACATTTAGAACAAAAAGTCAAATTATATTTTCTTGTCGAGACCATATTTTTATTATTATAAGCAAACAATATTTTAATTATTATAATCAAATAATATTTTTATTATAAGCAAACAATATATATATATATAGTACGGTATTGTAAGCACACAATATTTTTATTATTATAAGCAAACAATATTTTTATTATTATAAGCAAACAATATTTTAATTATTATAAGCAAATAATATTTTTATTATAAGCAAACAATATATATATAGTACGGTATTGTAAGCACAAAATATTTTTATTATTATAAGCAAACAATATTTTTATTATTATAAGCAATCAATATTTTTTCAAAGTCTTCCCCTCGATTATTGTACACCTTTCAAGTGACACCCATGACACTCATGACCCCCTATGACACATGCCATGTCTTGCCAAACCATAGGTACGCCTCTGTGTATTGTCTTAACTTTATTGACATGCAATGTGTGCAGAACTCCCTTAATGTATATGAGATCCTCTCTGTTACATGCTATTCCGTAGTTATAGATCTAGCTGCTTATACACCAAACAGAGTTGGTGTCACCCAAGTGGTGGAAGTAAAAAAAAAGGTGTGTGTTGGGGGGGGGGGGGGTGCAGCTTGTAAGAAAAATATTCAAGACATACAAAAAAAGAACATTTTTCTTCAGTAGCAAGGCACGCTAAATCGTGGATCTAAAACTTTAGGACATCTGCGTTGGGGGTGGGGGGTTGTTCGTGGAGCAGTGCTATCCGATTTGGGGGTTAAAGCAGTGCAATCTGAGGGGTAGGTGTAAAGCAGTGCTATCTAAATGGGGAGTGGAGCATTTCTATCCTGTGTGTGTGTGGAAACAGATCTGCCCTGGAGGTGTGGAACAGTTCTATCCTCGTTTGAAGGCCAGTGTGGACCTGTGTTGAAGGCAGTGGGGACCTGTGTTGAAGGACACTGAGGACCTGTGTTGAAGGACACTGGGGACCTGTGTTGAAGGACACTGGGTACCTGTGTTGAAGGACACTGGGGACCTGTGTTGAAGGCAGTGGGGACCTGTGTTGAAGGACACTGGGGACCTGTGTTGAAGGCAGTGGGGACCTGTGTTCAAGGCAGTGGGGACCTGTGTTCAAGGCAGTGGGGACCTGTGTTGAAGGACACTGGGGACCTGTGTTCAAGGTCACTGGGGACCTGTGTTGAAGGCCACTGGGGACCTGTGTTGAAGGACACTGGGGACCTGTGTTGAAGGACACTGGGGACCTGTGTTGAATTCAGTGGGGACCTGTGTTCAAGGCAGTGGGGACCTTTGTTGAAGGACACTGGGGACCTGTGTTGAAGGCAGTGGGGACCTGTGTTCAAGGCAGTGGGGACCTGTGTTGAAGGACACATGGGACCTGTGTTCAAGGTCACTGGGGACCTGTGTTGAAGGCCATTGGGGACATGTGTTGAAGGTCACTGGGGACCTGTGTTGAAGGACACTGGGGACCTGTGTTGAAGGACACTGGGGACCTGTGTTGTTGAGCACCGAACACATGTGATAAGTGGCAGTCTCGTCCAACGTAATTATTTTCGCCCTAAACCTTATCAAATAATAACATTGCCGAAAGATTACTGTACATTGTCCATTTAGTGCAGAAATTAGTCAAGAAACATTTATATGTGGCATTCAAGTGGCAGTCAAGAAACATTTATATGTGGCAGGCAAGTGGCAGTCAATAAACAATGATAAGTGGCAGTCAAGAAACAATGATAAGTGGCAGTCAAGAAACAATGATAAGTGGCAGTCAAGAAACAATGATAAGTGGCAGTCGAGAAACATTTGTATGTGGCAGTCAAGAAACATTTATATGTGGCAGTCAAGAAACATTTATATGTGGCAGGCAAGAAACATTTATATGTGGCAGTCAAGAAACATTTATATGTGGCGGTCAAGAAACAATGATAAGTGGCAGTCAAGAAACAATGATAAGTGGCAGTAAATAAACATTTATATGTGGCAGTCAACTGGCAGTCAAGAAACATTTATATGTGGCAGTCAAGAAACAATGATAAGTGGCAGTCAAGAAACAATGATAAGTGGCAGTAAATAAACATTTATATGTGGCAGTCAAGAAACAATGATAAGTGGCAGTCAAGAAACATTTATATGTGGCAGTCAAGAAACATTTATATGTGGCAGTCAAGAAACATTTATATGTGGCAGTCAAGAAACAATTATAAGTGGCAGTCAAGAAACATTTATATGTGGCAGTCAAGAATCATTTATATGTCGCAGTCAAGTAACATTTATATGTGGCAGTCAAGAAACATTTATATGTGGCAGTCAAGAAACATTTATATGTGGCAGTCAAGAAACATTTATATGTGGCAGTCAAGAAACAGTGATAAGTGGCAGTCAAGAAACAATGATAAGTGGCAGTCAAGAAACAATGATAAGTGGCAGTCAAGAAACATTTATATGTGGCAGTCAAGTGGCAGTCAAGAAACATTTATATGTGGCAGTCAAGAAACAATGATTAGTTGCAGTCAAGAAACAATGATAAGTGGCAGTCAAGAAACAATGATAAGTGGCATATGATATATTGCCAACAATTAATATTTAGACCCGATGATCTCTTTGAAAGATTGACCACTTGATCTGACCACTTGTTCTGACCAATTGATCTGACCACTTGATCTGACCACTTGTTCTGACCACTTGTTCTGGCCACTTGTTCTGACCACTTGTTCTGATCACTTGTTCTGACCACTTCTCTTGACCACTTGTCCTGACCAGTTGTCCTGACCACTTGTTCTGACCACTTGTTCTGACCACTTGTTCTGACCACTTCTCCTGACCAGTTGTCCTGACCAATTGATCTGACCACTTGATCTGACCACTTGTTCTGACCACTTGTTCTGGCCACTTCTTCTGGCCACTTGTTCTGACCACTTGTTCTGATCACTTGTCCTGACCACTTGTTCTGACCACTTGTTCTGACCACTTGTTCTGACCACTTGTCCTGACCACTTGTTCTGATCACTTGTTCTGACCACTTGTTCTGATCACTTGTCCTGACCACTTGTTCTGGCCACTTGTTCTGATCACTTGTTCTGGCCACTTGTCCTGACCACTTGTTCTGACCACTTGTTCTGGCCACTTGTTGTGACCACTTGTTCTGACCAATTGTTCTGACCACTTGTCATGACCACTTGTTCTGACCACTTGTTCTGACCACTTCTCCTGACCAGTTGTCCTGACCAATTGATCTGACCACTTGATCTGACCACTTGTTCTGACCACTTGTTCTGGCCACTTGTTCTGGCCACTTGTTCTGACCACTTGTCCTGACCACTTGATCTGAGCACTTGTTCTGACCACTTGTTCTGACCACTTGTTCTGACCACTTGTTCTGACCACTTGTCCTGACCACTTGTTCTGATCACTTGTTCTGACCACTTGTTCTGATCACTTGTCCTGACCACTTGTTCTGGCCACTTGTTCTGATCACTTGTTCTGGCCACTTGTCCTGACCACTTGTTCTGACCACTTGTTCTGGCCACTTGTTCTGACCACTTGTTCTGACCACTTGTTCTGACCACTTGTCATGACCACTTGTTCTGACCACTTGTTCTGACCACTTGTTCTGACCCCTTGTTCTCTATTACACAAGCTCAACTTTGAAATAATATATTATATATATATATATTTATATAAACATATAAATATATGTAATGCATAAAAAAAAACTATTAAAAGCACTGAGATTATAATGGTAACAAAAGTAATAAAAGGCGAAAGTCACCCTTCCTATTATGTGCCTTTAGCTCTTCTCAAGGAGCCATTGATAGCCCGATTGTTGACACTCAGCTTTAAAATAACCCAGACAGGATCAAGTGACAGTGTCGTCTGCCTGCATTTAGGTGTACACCTGGCTTACCCCCGCCTGCCCCCGCGCACCCACGGAGCCCACCCCCCCCCCCCCCCACGAACCAGGAGCGGCCATTCGCCAATGTGTCTACGCGCCGTTTGTTTCCAAGTGTCTTTACAGAACATGCAGGAACCAGACGGCTACTTTGTCTACTGATAATACGTCTATTGTGCCACACTTTTTTAAACCTGTGAAATTCTTGACATACGGATTGAATTTACGACCTGCCTCCGTTGTGACGTATTGGAGTCTGTGGGTTTTTTTTATTTTCACTCCGTCCATTGCCATGCTGGTCCAACATATCGATCTGATTTGTCATGCTGGTCCAACATATCGATCTGATGGATCTCTGTTCGAGCAACATACATTAAGAGTTTCCAGTTTATAGTTGTGTCAAGCATTCTTGAAACGGACTTTCTAAAATCAACCATTATGATGGTCGGATGATAAAAAAATAATGTAAAAAAAAATAATAAACAGCATCAGCTTATCTTATAAGTTATTGCAAAGTTGCTCAGCTAAAATAACATCAACCGTTGCCTTGAAAAAATGATCAAACTTTTCCCTTAAGTGATAATCCGTGGATAATAATGAGTTCTATTTTTAGAAACACGACGCTGAGGGGCAATCGCGGTGTTGTTTATTTTCCCCGATATAGGATATCATGTGACATGACCAACAAGTGTATGTAGTGGTGTAACTTAAAAATTTGAGACCTTGGTGCACAAAAGGAAACTGTTAGACCTTGGTGGACAAGGGGAGACTATTAGACCTTGGTGGACGAGAAGAGACTATTTCCTGTGGGACAAATGTGTGGGCGGTATTACTTTTGTATACAATGTTATAAAGTGCTCATTTTCAATGGTTACATTTCATGTGTATAAAAGAAACTGTTATTGAAAGAAAAAAAGACATAGATAAGGTTGATATAAATATGTTCCCGAATCAGGGGAATCCACTCTTGGACGCTCCCTCGGTCATTGACCTTTTAGTTACAGGACATAAAATCCTGGCCATAATTCGACACTTGCAATCTCTGACGAATCACGGTACAAGAATGTTGGTGCAAACGTGACTGTACCACTAACAGCACAGTTTATGGTTTACCGTGGCGTTAAAACATGTGTACATTTCAATGATGAAACACAAACATCACTCACACAATGTTCATAAACACTCACACAAACACATAAACACATTAACACTCACACAAACACATAAACACATTAACACTCGCACATTAACACTCACACAAACACATACACATATTAACACTCACACAAACACATAAACACATTAACACTCACACACAAACACATAAACACATTAACACTCACACAAACACATTAACACTCGCACATTAACACTCACACAAACACATAAACACATTAACACTCACACAAACACATTCACACATTAACACTCACACAAACACATTCATACATTAACACTCGCACATTAACACTCACACAAACACATTCACACATTAACACTCGCACATTAACACTCACACAAACACATACACACATTAACACTCACACAAACACATACACACATTAACACTCACACACAAACACATAAACACATTAACACTCACACAAACACATACACACATTAACACTCACACAAACACATACACACATTAACACTCACACACAAACACATAAACACACGAACACTCACACAAACACATACACACATTAACACTCACACAAACACATACACACATTAACACTCACACAAACACATTAACACTCACACACAAACACATACACAAACACATACCAACATTAACACTCACACAAACACATAAATAAACACGGCCATAAATATTCACATATACATAAATACATACATAAGTAAACACACTTAAATACATGCAAATACCACACACCCGCAAACACAGATTAAACACACACACACACACACATTTGCACGCAAAAAAGAAACACACACGCAAACAATATTATTGAGTACTCGAACTTTTTTTATTCACCGAATTATGGACAGTCTGGTGGGACTTGTGGACCCTGAATTACGGACAGTCTGTTGGGCCTTGTGGACACCGAACTATTGACAGTCTGATGGGCCTTGTGGACCCCGAACTATTGGCAGTCTGGTGGGCCTTGTGAGCCCCCTGAATTATGGACCCCGAATTATCGACAGTCTCGTGGGAATTGTGAACCCCGATTTATTGACAGTCTGGTGGGCCTTGTTGACCTTGAACTATTGGCAGTCTGGTGGGCCTTGTGACCCCAAATTACGACAGTCTGGTGGGTTTTGTGGACCCCCGAACTATTGGCAATCTGGTGGGCCTTGTGGAGCCTGAATTATGGACAGTCTGGTTGGCATTGTGGACCCCGAACTATTGACAGTCTGATGGGACTTGTGGACCCCGAACTATTGGCAGTCTGGTGGAACTTCTGGACCCCGAATTATTGACAGTCTGGTGGGTCTTGTGGGCCCCGAATTATTGACAGTTTGGTGGACCTTGTGGGCCCCGAATATTAAATCCAAGTTTAAAGTTGAGGCATATTTCAAAAATCCATCTCAATGACACGACCAACACCCAGCCCTTTTTTTTTTCAAGTCGTTTTCAACCCCTGGTCTGGACATGAAAGAAAACAGTTTTGAAGTGAAGTGTCCCTTGACTTGCAGATGGCCATTTTTGTAATCGAATCCAACTAGCCAATAAATATAGGTACATTTTGGCACCTGTCCAGACAACGGATTGTATACGTGTTTTTTTTAATGAAATTCAAAATAGGATATGCACTCTTACAGGTGTCGCGAAGCGCTATCGATAACTCCTCCCTCAACAATAACCCCATTCGTAGACCGCTTTTTTTACCTGCACGGTCTGTGATTGGCTCTATCGTAATTTATGCCGGGCGCCTGTCGCGGCCCTGTCTTAAGTAGTTCGGTGCTCCTGGAGATAGACGACTCCTTGTGGGAAAACTTCATGTGGCAAACTGTGCATGTTGTCATGTGCATGGTGTGCATGTTGTAACGACTCGGTTTTGGTTTATTTTTTTAGTTCGAAGGCGGACTTTCAATAATAATGACGTGAGAATTTTAACAAAACAAATGGTGTGCAACAACTGTCGTTTCTCGTTGTCACGGAATAAAACTTATCAATCGATAACAAACATCTTTACGCGACAAATATTTATGACATCGCCTTGTTGTGTATGACCATTTAATGATGATTAATATGAGTTATAATAGGTGGTGTGAAGTATATTTTATTGTGTGGAAACTTCTGTAGCAATGGATAACTTGGCGTTCACGATCGATGACGAGACGCACCACGATTCATCTCCGAAACCGTCCATAGCTGCACCGGATTACTTCTCGGACGCACCAAGTTTTAGTGCGCTCGGACGCAGACGACTTTCTGCTCCAGTTGTGTTTCCCCCAAGGAGCATAATTCGCTGTGAAAACCTTGACATCAAGGATGACAAGAGTTCTCCTAAACGGACTGCATCACATGACCCTGACAACGTTCAAAAGGGTGGGTTCAGCGTGAGGTCATGTGACTCCAAGAAATTACACGAGTCAAACGAAAACGGATTAGAATCGAACGTCAATGGGATACATTTACCAAGAGTGAATGGTTTAGGGTCAAAGGTCAATGGATCGGATTCGCCCATTAAAGCCAATGAAAGAATTGGCGCTAAGCCAGACAAAGATCATCTCTGCGATAATAAGCCTGCAGATTATATTGAGGAGATTCAGAATGATACGAGGAAGTTTGCTTCCAACACACGATTGTCTCCTCACACAATCCCATTACTGCCTTGCCACGTTTACGACAATAAAACTCTGCAACTATCAGCTGACCCGAATGCGGGCACTCACTCGGCTGAACTGGAACATTACAAAGAACATCAGATAACAGTGTCTGGCATTAATGCAGTTTCATACTCTCACATTCACACCAGCAAAGACAAGGAAAGTCCAAAGGTGGGAATTGGTGTGGAGATTCATAGGGAGGAACGTGGCGTCCCTGAGGTTCCTGGTAAAGACGTTGGTGAGGGCAGTGACGACGTCATCCACAGTGAGGGTATACTCCTTAACATTCCCCCACGCCCAAGCATTGATCACGTTGAACTTGACGACCTACAGCTGCTGACCGTGCCAGGTCCAGCTCGTCTGACCCTGGACGTTCCCAGTAGCTCAGTTGAAGATGGCGCCGTTGTTGTCTCCATTCCGGTTCCGGTCCTCCCCCGTGCCCGGAGTGCTCCAGATTTAACCACGCCGGAACACACTGGGGAGAACAAAACAGCAAAGTCTGGAGGTGGTGAAACGAACAAAGATGGCGCCCCGGGCAAGGAAAGAGTCTTGGTAATTATGTATTATTACACTAAGTGCCATGTAATCCCCCAGGAGTGCATAATATTCTCCATTTTGTGCCATGTACTACCTCACGAGTGCCATGTACTCCCTCTATAAGTGCCGTTTACTCCCTCTATAAGTGCCTTGTACTCCTTTGAGTGCCGTGTACTCCCCTTATGAGTGCCTTGTACTCCTTCTATAAGTGCCATGTAATCCCCCATGAGTGCATTGTATTCCCTATGAGTGTCATGTACTCTCCATTTTGTGCTATTTACTCCCTCACGAGTGCCATGTACTCTTTCATGTGTGCCATGTACTCCCGCTATAAGTACCGTGTACTCCCTCTATTAGTGCCTTGTACTCCTTCTATAAGTGCCCTGTACTCCCCTTTTGAGTGCCATGAATTCCCCCGAGTGCTATCCCTTTGATTATTGCCTTAACATCAGATTTATGTGTGTGACATATGTAATAGCTTTATTAGACTCACTTGTACTAGTAGGTACAGCTTCTCATGTCTAAAAACTGCATGTTTCACTTCTCATGCCTACACAATTACGGTATGTGTTACTTCTCATGTCTATATTCTGACATGTGTTACATCTCATGTCTATATAACGGTACGTGTTACTTCTCTTGTCTATATAACTGCATGTGTTACATCTCATGTCTATATACCAGTATATCTAGCTTCTCATGTATATATTCTGGTATATCTAACTCCTCATGTATAGATAACAGTATATCTCACTTCTCATGTATATATTCCGATATATCTCACTTCTCATTTCTATATTTTCTTTAAATACATTTTAGGACATAATGCTAAAAAACATGGCTACAAGCGCTATAATTATCATCACATATGCCGGTATATCTCACTTCTTATGTCTGTATAGCGGTATGTCTAACGTCTCATTTATGTATGTCTTTAAGTTTCCATATCCTTATCTGTCAAGCAGGGTCGACCCTATGCGAAACGAATTGCGCGGGGCCCATTCTGGGTAGAGGATAAGGATAATAAGTGAAAATAAAGATTTTGTATTATAAAATAAATTCGGGGCGGGTCTATGAAAGTGCGGGGCCCACTGCGGCCGCATAGGTTGCAGTGGCCTAAGGCCGGCCCTGCTGTCAAGCTTGTCAATAACACGTCTGATATTACGTGTCTATGTTTGACTATATTCACCCAAACAAAGTATATTTCCATCACTTTGAACCATGTGCGGTGCGTCCAAATACCACCATGTGCCCTGCGTCCAACCATCACCATGTGCCCTGCGTCCAGCCATCACCATGTGCCCTGCGTCCAACCATCACCATGTGCCCTGCGTCCAATCACCACCCTGTGCCCTGCGTCCAATCACCACCCTGTGACCTGCTTCCAGTCACCACCCTGTGCCCTGCTTCCAGTCACCACTCTGTGCCCTGCGTCCAATCAACCCTGTGACCGGCGTCCGTTCACCACCCTGTGCCCTGCGTCCAATCAACCCTGTGACCGGCGTCCGTTCACCACCCTGTGCCCTGCGTCCAATCAACCCTGTGACCGGCGTCCGTTCATTACCCTGTGCCCTGCGTCCAATCACCACACTGTGCCCTGCGTCCAATCAACCCTGTGACCGGCGTCCGTTCACCAACCTGTGCCCTGCGTCCAATCAACCCTGTGACCGGCGTCCGATCACCACCCTGTGCCCTGCGTCCAATCACCACACTGTGCCCTGCGTCCAATCACCACCCTGTGCCCTGCGTTCAATCACCACCCTGTGCCCTGCATCCAGTCACCACCCTGTGCCCTGCATCCAGTCACCACACTGTGCCCTGCATCCAGTCACCACCCTGTGCCCTGCGTCCAATCACCACACTGTGCCCTGCGTTCAATCACCACATTGTGCCCTGCGTTCGAACACCACCCTGTGCCCTGCGTTCAATCACCCCCTTGTGCCCTGCGTCCAATCACCACACTGTGCCCTGCGTCCAATCACCACCCTGTGCCCTGCGTTCAATCACCACCCTGTGCCCTGCATCCAGTCACCACCCTGTGCCCTGCATCCAGTCACCACACTGTGCCCTGCATCCAGTCACCACCCTGTGCCCTGCGTCCAATCACCACACTGTGCCCTGCGTTCAATCACCACATTGTGCCCTGCGTTCGAACACCACCCTGTGCCCTGCGTTCAATCACCCCCTTGTGCCCTGCGTCCAATCACCACCCTGTGCCCTGCGTTCAATCACCACACTGTGCCCTGCGTTCAATCACCACACTGTGCCCTGCGTTCAATCACCACACTGTGCCCTGCGTTCAATCACCACCCTGTGCCCTGCATCCAGTCACCACCCTGTGCCCTGCATCCAGTCACCACCCTGCGCCCTGCATCCAGTCACCACCCTGTGCCCTGCATCCAGTCACCACCCTGTGCCCTGCGTCCAATCATCACACTGTGCCCTGCGTCCAGTCACGACCCTGTGCCCTGCATCCAGTCACCACCCTGTGCCCTGCATCCAGTCACCACCCTGTGCCCTGCGTCCAGTCACCACCCTGTGCCCTGCGTCCAATCACCACCCTGTGCCCTGCGTCCAGTCACCACCCTGTGCCCTAGGTACTTTTAACCTGTCCGAAAGTGTATTTTTTCTACACGTTTCTAATGTGTTGTGTCAACGCATCCCTAATTAACACTCTATAATGTGTTGTGATGATTCAACAAAATAGATTCCATTGACCTCTACGTAATGTGCGCATGTTAGCCAGTTAAAGTTGTATCATTCATAGACAGAAGTTTAAAGTTGTGTCATTCTTAGACAGAAGTGAAAGTTGTATCAATCATAGACAGAAGTGAAAGTTGTGTCATTCTTAGACAGAAGTGAAAGTTGTATCTACCTTAAACAGAAGTGGAATTTGTATCATTCATAGACAGAAGTGAAACTTGTATCATTCATTGACAGAAGTGAAAGTTGTATCATTCATTGACAGAATTGAAAGTTGTATTATTCATTGACAGAATTGAAAGTTGTATTATTCATTGACAGAAGTGAAAGTTGTATCTACCTTAAACAGAAGTGGAAGTTGTATCATTCATAGACAGAAGTAAAAGTTGTATCATTCATTGACGGAATTGAAAGTTGTATTATTCATTGACAGAATTGAAAGTTGTATCTACCTTAAACAGAAGTGGAAGTTGTATCATTCATAGACAGAAGTAAAAGTTGTATCATTCATTGACAAAAGGCAAAGGTGCATCATTCATTGACAGAATTGAAAGTTGTATTATTCATTGACAGAATTAAAAGTTGCATTATTCATTGATGGAAGCGAAAGTTTAATCATTCATTGACAGAATTGAAAGTTGTATTATTCATTGACAGAAGGGAAAGTTGTATCATTCATTGACAGAATTGAAAGTTGTATCATTCATTGACAGAATTAAAAGTTGTATTATTCATTGACAGAAGGTAAAGCTGTATCATAGACCAATCTAAATTGTTTACCAATCCTAGCATTAGTCGAAATGGACCCGGATACGCCGCGCCGCCATTCGCACCCGGGTACCATTAGGCTCAGTGCTATTAGGATGTCATTTGTAGTAGTTTATTTTAGTAAAACTGAAGAATTAACATTTCAAACGTATAGTACATTCAAGTATCTTTCATTTGATACCTCATTTGGTCTTACAAGCCCAGCAGTAATATTTTTCATCGTTTTTTTAATCCCAACCTCTCAATTCTGGTACCCGTGTACATATAGCCACTTCGTATTTGTTACTCTGGCTAAATAGGGAAAAATAGGGGGGGGGGGATTAATTAACTAGTAGTAAAGTATCAACTTCTAAATTCCCATTAACATCGTTTTCTGATTCAGTAATAGACAAAAACAATTCAGCAATTAATAACGCAACCAGTTCTTGTATGGTGTCTTTCAGTTAATAAAATATTTTTACTGAATTAATATTGTCTCGGGATTCAATCTCGGGATTCCGGGATGAGCGTAACCTGTGTCGCATCTTCCCGGGATGGGCGTAACTTGTGTCGCATCTTCCCGGGATGAGCGTAACGTGTGTCACATCTTCCCGGGATGAGCGTAACTTGTGTCACATCCTCTTGAGATGAGCGTAACTTGTGTCACATCCTCTTGAGATGAGCGTAACTTGTGTCGCATCTCACCGGGATGAGCGTAATTTGTGTCACATCTTCCCGGGATGAGCGTAACTTGTGTCACATCCTCTTGAGATGAGCGTAACTTGTGTCGCATCTCCCCGGGATGAGCGTAATTTGTGTCACATCTCCCCGGGATGAGCGTAACTTGTGTCACATCCTCTTGAGATGAGCGTAACTTGTGTCACATCCTCTTGAGATGAGTGTAACTTGTGTCACATCCTCTTGAGATGAGCGTAACTTGTGTCACATCCTCTTGAGATGAGCGTAACTTGTGTCACATCCTCTTGAGATGACGTAACTTGTGTCACATCCTCTTGAGATGAGCGTAACTTGTGTCACATCATCTTGAGATATCCTCTTGAGATGAGCGTAACTTGTGTCACATCCTCTTGAGATGAGCGTAACTTGTGTCACATCCTCTTGAGATGAGCGTAACTTGTATCACATCCTCTTGAGATGAGCGTAACTTGTGTCACATCCTCTTGAGATGAGCGTAACTTGTGTCACATCCTCTTGAGATGAGCGTAACTTGTGTCACATCCTCTTGAGATGACTTAACTTGTGTCACATCCTCTTGAGATGAGCGTAACTTGTGTCACATCTTCCCGGTATAAGCAAAAACCCGTGACATGCCAACACCGACCAATTACTGATACAGCACACTTTGGATCTACACAGAGACTGGGAAGCTATATTGTGATCTTGGAACACTAAAGTGAAAGAGCTACATTTTGATCTGGGAAAACTAAAGTGAGAGAGCCACATTGTGATCTTGGAACACTTTAGTGAGAGAGCCACATTGTGATCTTGGAACACTTTAGTGAGAGAGCTATATTGTGATCTTGGAACACTAAAGGGAAAGAGCTACATTTTGATCTGGGAACACTTTAGTGAGAGAACTACATTTTGATCTTGGAAAACTACAGTGAGAGAGCCACATTGTGATATTGTAACACTTTAGTGAGAGAACTATATTGTGATCTTGGAACACATAAGTGAGAGCTATATTGTGATCTTGGAACACATAAGTGAGAGAGCTATATTGTGATCTTGGAACACTTTAGTGAGAGAGCTATATTGTGATCTTGGAACACATAAGTGAGAGCTATATTATGATCTTGGAACACTTAAGTGAGAGAGATATATTGTGTAAATTACGTTCCTCCATACAAAGAAATAAATGTAGCTCGGCACCGACCATAGACATACAGATATATAGACTGACTATCGGTAGTAATCCTTGAAACTGAGCTGGAGAGAGTAATTTCCCCTTACCAGGTACCCCATCAACGGTCTCGCCAACGGAACGTCCTCCGTAGATTTCCATCATTTTTGTTTAGTGTTAGTCCCCCACACAAAGGTATTCTCACATGACTATGATCAACAGAGCATTATTATCTAGTTTAAGAATATATTTTAAAAAATTAATAATACCGTTATCGCCGGTATAGTATAGTATTTTTTTTTTAATTATTTATTTATATTACTATTTTATAATTATGGGCCAAGTTTTTCAACCTAGGCTATTCACGTTGACTATTGTGACTTATTGAGAATTGTGACAAACTAAGGCCAAGTTTATTAAACCTAGGCTATTCACGTTGACTATTGTGACAAACTAAAAGAACTGTACCGTGTGTTCCAAATTTCGTTTTGATATAACTAAATAAAGAAATAATGTCTATTTTATAATATATTTGACATTTCTTCTGCCATATAATAAACTCATGTCTTGTAGTCAGGCCCACCATTACAAGTAAGAAGTGTTAATATTATTCATGTTATTATCTTTATTTTCTGCTGTCGCGCTAGATACGATTACGGTTTTTATGTTTCCTCAAGTTTACTGCCTTTGAAGGTGTATTATTGTAGTGTATATAAAAGTCCATCATGGAGTTTGTCAAGTTCACTGCCTTTGAATGTGTATGCCTGTAGTGTATATAAAAGTCCATCACGGAGTATGTCAATTGTAGAAGAATGTACTAGTGCGGTGTTGAAGTCTTTTAGAATACGCCATGTCTCAGCAGCTTTTTTTATGTTATTTATGCAGATAGAGAGCATAGCTAGAAATTTCAGTTGTTTCTTATTGTAAAGTAAATAATACTCTAAAATATATCTCTTTCGTTTGTTATTTGTTGAAATGCGCCTTTCCAAGATCTATACAAGCTGCCCTTTCTGTTTTTACATTGCCTACAGTGTAAATCTACCGACCCTACAACAAGTAGGATACCCAAAGTAATAGCAATACATAGTATTCTATTACAACCACAAAGAAAGATATATTCCATTATTACTGGTCTTTACACGTGACATGTTTTTCACTCATGACTCATATTCATATAGTTATTACTATAAAGTTTTGTTGTTTTTTTAAACTTAGCAGAAATTGCAAACTGTTATAGTTTCTTTGTTATAAATGAAAACACGACACAGAATTATTTTTTTTAACCTAACCAACTTATAGCAAGTACTTTACTATGGTCATGTTCAGCTATGAATGGAGATATTTTTTTTCATCTTTTAAAGAAAACAAAATTATATTTATAGTTGCCATGGCAACGGCGGCCATCTTGAAAATAACACATATTTGTAGAGTTCTAAAACTTTACAAACAAACTTACAAATTTCTTATAAAATTGATTCATAAACTTTAATTATATTTAGAGGTACTGAGCTAGTTTAATTTCCTTCAAACTTTTCAAAACTTTTTTTTTTTTAATTTTTAAAATTTGCCTCGGCAGAAAGCGCTTAAAATTTATCATCCTAGAAAAATAAAAAATTATTTCTTTAAAAAGTAATTGAACAAATTGATTTTTAGTATAGCTCATTACCCACTAAATCAGTGGTTCTCAGCTACTTCATAACTGTAGAGTATATATGAAGGGCCGAGTAGAAAAAGTACTTAAGTGTATTTTTGAAGTTTTGAGAAAAATGAGTTTAAAATTTTTAAATTCTTATTTAGATACATTAAAATCTGCTCGAGGTAACTCTGAATCAAACAGTTATGGACATTTTTCATGAATGATATTTACAGGAATGATTCAGGGGAAGTACTCAAATATAATGCCTGTATTAACTCATTTTTGGAAAATTGTAACTTAAGTACTTTTTCTACTCAGCCCTTCATATGTTTTCCGATGTTTTAGACATGCAATAATTGGGCAGATAACACTTGCTCATAAATATTTTATGTTTTCGGCATAGCGCATTTTTTATACTTTATGCTGGTACTGGTAATAAATGTTGCGGTGCAGCTGGGTTTTTAAGTTTATAATGGAAATCATAGATTGCAACTTTCCATAGACCACGCCATTGTCCTTACAGCCTGTGATTGATAATGAATTTGTTATTTAGTTGTGGATGTGAACAGAGGCGTAGGAACGGCTTGGCATCGGGGCAGTTGCCAAGGGCGCCGGCCTACGCCTGTTCAAAAGGGCGCCGCTAAATCTCTAATTTTTAAATTTTTATTATTTAAAAAATAAATTTGCCAAGGGCGCCAAAAACCCAGTTACGCCTCTGGATATGAACAATCTAACCACTCACAATCTAGTAAAATAATTTTTATATTGATAATATTTACCATTTTATTTTGCAATCAGATGTAAGTTATGGCTTCTGCAATTTGTCCACCCCCCCCCCCTTGCAACAGCTCGGTAACCGACCAACAGCTCGGCACCGACCAACAGCTCGGCACCGACCAATAGCTCGGCACCGACCAATAGCTCGGCACCGACCAATAGCTCGGCACCGACCAACAGCTCGGCACCGACCAACAGCTCGGCACCGACCAACAGCTCGGCACCGACCAACAGCTCGGCACCGACCAACAGCTCGGCACCGACCAACAGCTCGGCACCCAACTTCATACGCAATTGAAAGGGTCCCCAAAGTTTCCCGTATCAATTTTGCCTATGTTTCCGATATTTTGGTTGTTATAACTTCTGTTCTTAGAGGATAACATGATATCTGACGATGATAACATGATATCTGACTATGATAACATGATATCTGACGATGATAACATCATATCTGACTATGATAACATGATATCTGACGATCAGTTAGTGGAATGTAAATATGGCTGATAGTTGTGCAAGGAATTGTCTGACTGGACGCGTCTTCGGTGCGGGCGAGGGGTGGCGTTAAGGCGAGGGGTGCAAGGATGGGTTCTATTGGTGCGGGGTGTGGTAATGAAATATGTAAGTGCGAGGTGTGGTAGCGAAGAATGATGTTAGTGCGAGGTGTGGTAGTGACAGTTGTTTTCTGTATGACATATCTATTTAACTACGTCCCACTATGACTGTGCGTTTAATAATAATGAGTAAACGATGCTGCACATGTGTTGGCCGTGTGAAATAGATGTGCGTCTTTTGATGTACATGAATTCGGTGTATATTAAAATGTCGCAATATCTGTATCCATATAATTATTGCTGTAAACAAATTCATACAGTGCACCAGAGCTTTAAGTCTGTAGGTACTTGTTGTATAATCTTTTTAAGGTACCCACAAGTCTGTAGGTATTTCTTGTATAATCTTTGAAAGTTACTCCACAAGTCTGTATGATGTCTTTGCTCCTACACGACTGTATGCTGTCTTTGCTCTTACAAGTCTGTATGCTGTCTTTCCTCCTACAAGTCTGTATGCTGTCTTTGCGCATACAACTCTATCTTTTCTCTTTGCTCCTTCAAGGCTGTAAGTTGTATTTTCTCCTAAAAGGCTGTAATCTGTCTTTGCTCCTACAAGGCTGTATGGTGTTTTTGCTCCTACAAGAAAGTATGCTGTCTTTGCTCCTAAAAGGATGTAATGTAAGCTGTCTTTGCTCCTAAAAGGATGTAAGCTGTCTTTGCTCCTAAAAGGCTGTAAGCTGTCTTTGCTCCTAAAAGGCTGTATGCTGTCTTTGTTACCGGGTTATTGCGAGGACAAACATTATAATGTACCGGTATTTTAAGACACACCTCTCTACTTTATCCGCGTCATTTATTTATTTAATGTAAACCTTTGGTAAAGTCGTTACAATAACAACAACAAAATCATCAAGTAAGTAAACGATATTATATAGTGTTAAACCATAACAATAAGCCTACACGTTGTTAGTGACATCATAAAGTCTTTAATCTAACATTAATTTTTGTATTCTCAATACGTGCAACAT
Organism: Omphiscola glabra; assembly: GCA_964017045.1. Classification (NCBI taxonomy): domain Eukaryota; kingdom Metazoa; phylum Mollusca; class Gastropoda; family Lymnaeidae; genus Omphiscola; species Omphiscola glabra. The sequence continues at coordinate 37,463,905 of OZ024799.1, forward strand.
CTCATCACGCTCTTGACCAACTTCCAATGCAGATTTTAGCTCATTATTTATATACTAGGATTTTATGTTTATTTATAAGCTAATAATATACATTCAAAATACATACCGACTTACACACGAATTTTTTTTAATAGACCTGCAATTTTTTCATGTTACTCTATATATATAAATTATATCTTTTGGTCTTGTATCGAAACAGCAAAATCATGGTCTAAAGATAAAAACAAACCAATTTAAAGACGAGTCATTCTAAACTTATCTAATCTAGGCTAATCGGCTTAAGATCTTTGTGTGTTACAGAGGGAGATGACCAGAGAGGAGATTTTAAAGACGTACCGCCTCCACTTCTTCGTCTGCCTCATCTTCCTGGTGACCCTGATCTCTGTAAGCCTGGCCTGGTACTACAAGAACATGGCCACCGAACACATCTACGCCACGCAGGCCATCTTCTTCAACCCCAGGAGCAGGGAGCTCACTCTTACAGGTTAGTCCCTACGCGAACATGGGTCGGAAACAGTGGAGGGGGCAAGAGTTTGGGACGCCCAGGCCGGTCCTTGATTTGGCCGCCAATAATGAACGAAAATGCCACCCGCGGATTATATAATCTTCAGAAGTAATTGATTACTTCATCCATTCGTACACTGTCCATGTTTCAGCGGTTACTCTAACAACCAGCTTAAGAATGGGATCTTTGTCTGTTTAGAACTTCTAATGTTGGTCTGTCTGCTTATCGTACTTTACAATAATTTGTGTTTGTCTGCCTTTTGGTCGTAGTTGTCTGTTGGTCTGTCTGGTGGTCTGTCTTGTTCGTACTTTACTTTAGTTGTGTTGGTCTGCCTGTTGGTCTGTCTGTTGGTCTGCCTGTTGGTCTGCCTGTTGGTCTACCTGTTGTTCGTACTTTTCTTTAGTTGTGTTGGTCTGCCTGTTGGTCTGCCTGTTGGTCTGTCTGTTGGTCTGTCTGTTGTTAGTCCTTACTTTAGTGTGTTGGTCTGCCGGTTGGTCTGACTTTTTGGTCTGCCTGTAGGTCTGTCTGTTGGTCTGTCTGTTGGTCTGTCTGTTGTTAGTCCTTTACTTGTAGTTGTTTTGGTCTGTCTGTTGGTCATACTTGGACGTTTTTGTTATGGAACGTGAATAAACATGGCTGCTCTGTGTGAAATATTTTCTTATGAGATTGAACTCGCGCTCTGAAAAGGGAGAATAAACGGAATATGTGAACGTTTATGTATTTGTTCTGTCTCATCTGTTTCAGGAGGAGATCTCCTCGTATGAAAATAATATTTAACTACGCAACAAAAAGCCCTTAGAGGCATGTAGTGATTTGCGGAATTACACATTTAAATGGAAATGACGTCATAAATAATTGTAATTAAAGTTTGGTTTTTGTTTTGTTGTTTTTTTTTCATTTATTTTTTTCATATTCATACATTAAAAATTAAATTTATTTAAGGTTGTTGTTTTTTAATACATATATTTCTCTACAGATCCAAACAACGGCCACAAGGTCCACGCCAAACTTGGGAAAGACATGCCCGACTGGCAGCTCCCATTACACTGTCCAATCGTCATGGGTGACAATCCTCATGTCAAGGAGTGTGTTTGGAAGAACCACGCCATCTTGCGAATCGTTCATTTCCGGGACACGCACGTTCAGTGCTACAACGTCTCGTGGGAAAGTTTACACGCCGAGGTAAAGGGCCTTGACAGTGACCGCTGGCGTATCTATGCTTTTACACTGTTCTCTTTTAATATGTTTGTTCTTAAAATCATACAAAACTTTGGGACAAGTGCTCTCTTGTTGAATTATAATAATTGAACGAGACAAAGACAAAAGGTAATTTTCTTATCGGGAGTTGAATAAAAATCATACAACATAGAAATTAAATTTAACAGTGGCGTGAATGGTTCAACACTTAAAACAAAACATGGGATCTTTTTCCTCGAGAGACCATCTAAGGTATTTAACTCTAAGAGGCGTAGCTAAGAAGGGGCGCCAAAATGTGCTTTGATATTATTTTATTGATGAAAATAATGGGTTTGAGAGTTTAAAATAAAGGGGGGCGCTTTAAATTGAATCTTGTCCCTGGGCGCCAAACACTCTAGCTACGCCTCTGTTAACCCTAACTCTTATTATACATCATCTTTGACTTTCTAGTAGAGTTAAAAACCTTTCAAACGTTTTCTTTTTTTAATTTTGCTATTAACAACTTCTTTTTTTTTTAGTTTTTAGAAAAAAATAAATGTTGCTGTAATTATAATACAATTAAAGTACATTTAAAAGACTTTGATTGTGTTTAATTATACTATAGACACTCTGAAATTAGGTTTTACCCTGCGAGTAACTAAAGCCCCACTATTTGCAGCACGTGCCTTACGACTGCTTCAATATCCAAGATGGCATATGGTACGGCCCGTCCAACCAATCACAGAGCACGTATCCCATCCGCGGCGAGTTCCAGCTCGTGCCGAAGGACTACACCGTCCGGAACAACGGCGTCTTCAGCTCGGTGGTCGACTTCTACTGGCTGTCCTCCACTGGAGTCAGTCTTTACCTTCAACCCGACAACCCTTTACAGATTGTGTGGGGCACCTCGGGGCTCTGCGTACTCTCCAACTACACGGGCCCGTTTTACCACCAGGAAAACTCTCAAACCCCACCCTTTCTAAACTACACACTGTGTAATGGGGTTGACCCGGTCAAGACTAATGCTTTCATGCAGAAAATGATGGTGCCTCAAGAAGGAATCAAGCGTCCCGTAGACAAGTATTTTCGAGGCCCGTACTGGTCTCTGAAGAAAGCTGCACAAGATGACACAGGGAGTCAAATAGAAGACCTCGTTGAGAAGCTGGTGGACTTTGGTTTTCAGGACAGCAAGATAATCTTAGACGGATCTTGGGAAAAACATTTCGGAGATCTGGAATTCAACCCTGAAAAATTCCAAAATTTCAGCGACCAGCTGGACAGTGTGAAAAAAAGTGGTTTTGACGTTGTTTTGCCCATCAGTCCTTACTTTGAATTAACCAGCGACAACTTTTATGACGTAAGTTTTGTAATCTCTTATCAATACTCAAAAAAAGCTCATAAGTTTTAAACACCTTCTCTATTCTCCTGTTTCCTATAGTCCATAATTGCTAACCTGATCTTGACAACGTCATCTATAGCTGTAGCTCAGTGGTCAACTAGTCAGCTATATCTCAGTATTATTATCTTTTAATGTAATGTTCATGTCTTAAACTGATTGTGTAGATAACTAGAAACATGATTGTCATTTCGTGTAATGATTATTTTCTCATGTAATGATTGTTGTCTCATGTAATGATTGTTAATTATTTTGCAGGGTGTGGCCAAATCATTGTTTGTGCTTGACGCTGGTGGCGAAGTGCCTGGACTAACTAATTTTGAAGGGGGAATAGCTGCTATCCTTGATGTACTGAATGCTAACGCTGTAACATGGATGGATAATAAGACAAAGGTAATAGAGATAGATCGATATTAGGACAAAGGTAATAGAGATAGATCGATATTAGGACAAAGGTAATAGAGATAGACCGATATTAGGACAAAGGTAATAGAGATAGATCGATATTAGGACAAAGGTAATAGAGATAGATCGATATTAGGACAAAGGTAATAAAAATGGATGGATAATAAGACAAAGGTAATAAGGATGTATGGATAATATAACAAAAGTAATAAAGTTGTATGGTTAATAAAACAAATGTAATAAAGGCTGCAAAACTGTCTTCTTCAAAAATTGTCGTACGTTTGAATGAAGAAGACAGTTTCCCCCTTGACCCACATAGCCCAACATTTTGCCCTTTGACACACATAGCCAAACAGTTTGTCCTTTTACCCACTTAGCCAAACAGTTTGCCCCTTGACCCACATAGCCCAACATTTTGCCATTTTACCCACATAGCCCAACATTTTGCCCTTTTACCCACATAGCCAAACAGTTTGTCCTTTTACCCACTTAGCCCAAAAGTTTGCTGAATGCTTCTGTAGATCACCTAGGAAGTATATTTATAAATTCTAATTCCCACCCTGTGCACACAAACCACCCAGCTGCAAAAAATATTGCTTAGAAAATAGTTGCCTATATTATAGAAGATGTAATGGGCCTTCAAATTTACTTCCATCTTTTTAAAATGTGCGTATCTCTCACTCCAGACACTGAATGATAACCATGAGCTGAAGAACTTTCGGCTCACCTATGGAAGCAAATCCTGGTTGCCATACAAGCCACACTTCTCACAGCCCAATGGAACTCCAAACATGTTTAGGTATTAGTTCATATTTATTCAGATAATTTAAGACCATGTCGTAAGAGATGGTGGTGGAGTAACCTTAACGAGGATCCCAGTTCACGCAGATGTCCGGGCAAGGAAAATGTGGTGTTAGCTGCAACACAAGAACGGAACAGCCCAGTCACAACCACTAATACCCGTCACAACCACTAATGCCCATCACAACCACTAATGCCCATCACAACCACTAATGCCCGTCACAACCATTAATGCCTATCACATACTAATCTCCGTGTTAAGACATTGTGGAATGACCATTTCATGATCAGGTTTTAACCTGTGGGGAGACATCACAAAAGCCATAGCTAACATGCCCAGACCCCAAGCATGGTGGAAACTAAAATGCCACCACTTAATTGACGACTCAGTTTCTAACAACAGCAACTGGACAGTTCAAACCACTGGAAAGTTCAAACCACCAGTAAGTTCAAATCACCAGAAAGTTCAAACTGTCAGGAAGTTCAAACTGCCAGGAAGTTCAAACTGCCAGGAAGTTCAAACTGCCAAGAAGTTCAAACCACCAGAAAGTTCATACCACTGTACTTACCTTAGCCTTAAAGAGGTAAAAGTGCTTAGCTCCACCTCCTCCGCTATAATTATTCAATATGAGTGTATCATTAAGACGATCATGTGACCTGGATTTAGCTGGATTAAATTTAGCTATGAAAGTAGGCACGTGCTTCCGTAATATATTTAACCAAGGGATTTATCCATACATTATCTCCCGTCTTTATAAAGTATCAATTTTATCAAGCCAAGAGAGATTAACTTGTGAACTGCCATGTTTGAGTGTGTAGTGTGTAGGCTGTAACTATAAACTCTTTGTAAGTTCTTTCCTGTCTCTCATCGGCTAAGTTTTGGTTTCAATTTTGTACACATTTCTCGTTCTACTTCCAGGAAGGCGATGACTGAAATGTTTCACGATGCTGAGAGCCCCAACTCCATCCTGATTGTTGAGCATACGTCCAGCTCTCGCCACGTCCCCGCACTCATCCCCGTCAGGACTGACGTTGGCGTCGTAGATGGCCGAAACTGCCTTGTTGGGGCCATAGAAACAGCTCTCACCCTAGGGCTCATGGGATATCCCTTCATCTTGCTGGAGGGCGTTGTGGAGAAGCCTGAGACAAGACTTAGCGAGTGGGTATATTAAATGAAGAGGGTGTTGAAATTAGTCTGCTGCTCCCAGCACAGCAAGAACTAATGATCTGCTTGGAAGCACTTTGTTTTTTTGTAAACATGCCTGACCTAATTTTTGAGAGATGAACAACTTGATCTTGTTCCTGTATTACAGCGGTTCTCAACTGTGGGTCGCGACCCCTTTGGGGGTCGTATGATACTTTACCAGGGGTCGCCTAAAACCATCCGAAAACACATATACACCACAGTTATGAAGTAGCAATGAAAATAATTTTGTGGTTGGGGGTTGCCACAACGTGAGGAACTGTATGAAAGGGTCACGGCATTAGGAAGGTTGAGAACCACTGCTGTATTACATGAAAATGATTTATCACTATTTGACTCTTTTTTGTTTGTTTTTTAAAAACCAAACCACCCTTGACTTATTGTGTTTCATTTAATGCATTCGGTGAGATGGCAAACGTATTATGTATGATTTTCTCAATGACCTTTCATTTAACAGAGAACTGTTTTTGAGATGGTTGCAGCTGGCCACCGTATTCCCAGCCCACCAATACACGGCGGTGCCTTGGAACTATGGGAATGATGTCATCAACATGGCGACAAACGTCACGTCCCTCCACGAACAGCTTGTGATGGCGGAGATGAACAAGAAATACCTCATTGAAGAAGTGGAGAGTGGTCTCCCCATTTTGCGCCCGGTCTGGTGGCTGGACCCCAGTAACGAGACACTGCATAAGCTAGAGGTATGACGTCAGTTACTTCCCACATACATAATCGGCATGATGTCACTGACGCCAGTTTTTGCCCATATTGTCCCTGTACAGATAGCTTGTATATGTCTTTGAGAAGTGTTAACTCCAATGGCATAACTAACCATAAGTATCTGTACTCCACAGATTAAAGACCAGTTCCTGATAGGGAACGAACTCCTGGTCGCACCTGTGTTGTGTGAGGGAGTACAGACAAGGGATGTTTACTTTCCGGCTGGACATTGGGTGGATCCTAATGGGATATTATCAGTGGGCCCAAAAATATTACTCAATCAGACAGTGCCTAGGGATACTCTCCTATTTTACAGAAAAGCAATGGTCACCCAGTGACCAATGGTTATTCAGTTCCCCAAAGGTAGTCCAGTTACCAAGAGTGGCCAATTGTGACCAATGGTGAAACGTCAACCAATGGTGACCCATCTGATCATATAAGACATAACAACCAACACTGACCTAGTGACCTACAGAGACCATGAGTACCCAACAATGACTAACAGTGACCTACAGATACCCAATGACCTATGAGAACAAGACTTTAGCCTCTGTGATGTTATATTTATTTGCATATTGAAATAGAACAAAATATCATAACAAAACATCAGAACAAAATATTAGAACAATATATCAGAACAAAATTTCAGAATATCAGAACAAAATATTATAACAATATATCAGAATAAAATATCATTACAAAATATTAGAACAAAAGGTGATGGAGATTTGTTTAATATATTATTTACACAATAAAGTCTCAAGCCTTGTCCTTTAATGTTTTATTATCATTTGGAAATGTTCGATAAAACTTTGACACAAACCAAAGGTTACTCCAAAGTAATATAACATAACATCAAAATATCATACACAAAATTCTGTTTTATTTAAATAGGTTTTCCTTTGTAAAAATTGAACTAAAACACTAATGTTTAACTTATTATTCTAAATGGAAAGTATTTGATACAATTGATAGGCTTTTAAAACGTATGTACATGGAAATTCCTAAACTAATGTTAAAGAAGAGCTTATATCAAAATGAATGGAATTTTTTTTTTTTAATATTGGGTCAGGTGGTGAACATTTTTTTTTTTCCACATTATTTGTATTTTTTACCTTGGGGCTAGTACTAGTAGTAATGTGTAGTGTTTTAGAATGTGACATCTGCATTGCTAAAAGTGTTGTGTTTAACCTCAGTTTTAATGAAGCATTATCTTTATTGAGCACGAAAGACAAAAAAGTTTAACAATAGTTTAGTTAGTTTTAACTGTTTCAGATAGTCCTCATCATCCCACCAATGTAAATATTTATTTTTTTATAAATTTTGTTAGTCCTCACATCTGTTGCTAATTAAAGGATATATGCAACAGTTGTATTTTGTCATGACATATGTTTTGTATGGCAACATATCATACTTACCACATTTGATTAGAATTACATATCCTTGTATTTTCTACCTGGTTACCTGTTTTAGATCTACCTGCAGTTTTTTTATGTTAAAGTTTTATAATATCCAGGGCAAAATGAATTGTAAATTTTTCAATACGAAAGTTTTAAGGTTTTTTTTTGTTTTTAACGAGGTGAAGAATTAATTTTATTTAAAACTAGCCGATATACCCGGCGTGGCCCGGGATTGCATTAGGACCCCGATCCCGGTGACCCACAGATCCCGTTACTATACTGTTCTCTATGGGATCCCGTTCCATCTTGACCTATATCGATCTATTCACATATAAGCTGTAGTGTTGTCTAAGCCTATTGATATTTATATAGCTCATATAAGGAAAAATGAAATGAGGCCCCCGGCCCCAAACAGAGTGTCATAAAAATTTCATATACCCTTCAGCGTTTTTTCCGAATAATGATGGATATATGTGCCAAATTTGATCAAGATATATCCATCCATGTAGGAGTATTAAGCCTATTGACCTATAGAACTTTCTGGAACATTCTAGATTAAATGTGTTATCCTCCTCGAACTGTGTAAAAACTGTCTTTTCTTAGTAATTATTCTTCGAATACGAAAAATTATACAGCTAAATGCGTTTTTACAACTAAAGTACATTTAAGTTAAAAGATGGGCCCCGGGGGCCCATTCCAGAATTGAACCGAATTAGTTTTTGACTGAGATGGGGCCCTATAAAAATCATTCAGGTAAGTTATGAAGTTAAAATTTTTAATTTGTCCCATTAAAATCTATTGAATAATCCCATAGATATAGCGTTTTAAAGTTATCGAACTTTCTGGAAAATTCTATATTGGATATTATTAGTTTTAAATCCACCGATGTTTCAGTACGGACAGTGAAGTGAATTGCTACCACCCTAGGCCTACAGCCATCAATTCACATAGAACCTATAGTGTTGTCTAAACCTATTAATGTTTACATAGCTTATATAAGGAAAAATGAAATGGGGCCCCCGGCCCCAGAAGAATGGATATTATGAGTTCAGTACCCTTCGGTATTTGAATATGGATAATCAAGTGTACTTGTACTAAATTTGATCAAGATCCATCCATTCATGTAGGAGTATTAACCCTCTCGATATTTATATAGCTCATATAAGAAAAAAACGAATTCGGGGCCCCCGGCCCCACACGAAATGTTATTAAAAGTTCTCAACCCCTTAAGAGTTCCTTCTGGATAATGATGGATGTATGTGCCAAGTTTGGTCAAGATCCATCAATCCGCGTAAAAGCCTTTGTGGAACAGACCCACAAACAAACAAACAAATTTTCACTTTTATATATATATATGATATGATTATTAGATTACTGTGTGACATGGTGAAAACAGATTTAAAAGAAAATATAAATCTCTCTCCTTTATTTCTTATATTTGTATGATGAAGCCAAAAATATTGATTTGTTGTTGAAAAAAGTCACATAGCTATGACTTTATATATAAAATGAAAAGAGTGTTTTATTGATGATGATGTTGTTATTGGGGATGATGTTGTTATTGGGGATGATGTTGTTATTGGGGATGATGTTGTTATTGGGGATGATGTTGTTATTGGGGATGATGGTTTAAAAGTTGTTGTTAATGTTTTCCTTGTTATTATTTCATACATCTTGTTGCCATTGCAAGATGATCTAGGCTTGGGTGGTTTATTGATCTATTTTTGGGTTTGTTATTGATCTATGTTTGGGTGGGCTATTGATCTAGGCATGGGTGGGATATTGCTCTAGGCATGGGTGGGTTATTGATCAATTTTTGCTTTTGTTATAGATCTATGTTTGGGTGGGCTATTGATCTATGTTTGGGTGGGCTATTGATCTAGGCTTGGATGGGCTATTGATCTAGGATTAGGGGAGTAGTTAAATACTAGGTCAGTGGACACTTTGCATGATAACAATTAGGTACTCAATAACTCAGAGCCAGAAAAGTGCGTCTTGCAAAATATTTTACTGCATTTGCGAGGATTGATTAATTAATCTGGATGTCGAGTTGTGTACATGTACATGTTCTGCTGATGTGCCTTTTACCAGCATTTATATTTATTCTTGTGTATTTGTGTACAAGATGATATAATTTTTCATCTAACAAATGTTGTATATTGTCTATGGCAATCAATGAACATTTTGACAGTTATTTGAGATATTTAGTTAATTAAATGTTTTTACTGTTTTATTTGCTATTTTTCAAGAATAGCAGGGGAAATAATGTCATGGAGCAGTCCTCCCATCAAAGTTACAATTTTTCATGTTATCTATAACTGATTCCCATTTTGATGTTTATAAAAATGTGTATGGTTATATTTTAAAGTACACTCTTGTATAGAACAAAAAAAATTAAAGCCTTTTCTGAATGTTCAATCTAATTAGTAAAATCTGCCATAAAGTTTATTTCAAAGTAATGAAATAAGATTTTGAGGTCATTTAAAAAAAAAAAATTCAACAAATTAAAATTTATATTTTATTTAATATCACAAGACATTTTGTTGATATGAAGGCATTTAAGAAATCAGAATATAAAATTTCCTCTACAATAAATAAATGTTTTCCATTTGTATGATAATCTTCCATTGCTGATAATCTTCCAGGATGCCTTGGCCACATTCCAATATCTCAAAGCAACAGCCTGACACTTATGACAATGCTGTCAGCTGTCACTTAACACCTACGAGTTGTCTAATAAATGTGTTGCAATGTGCAGGGAAATAAACATTTGTCAGGTTTTGTTGAATAAAATGTGCTATTTTTTTTAATAAAATGAAATATCCCATAATTTGATTGTTACTTTTAAACATCTATTTTATTAAAATTAAGATACAGAAAATTTACTTTTATTGACCAAAATAAATGGACACTTTTTGTTTGTTTTTTTCCATTCTTCGTGCATATTTTTTTTTTAGTCTTAAAAATCCTAGTTTGAGTTTTTCGTTGTTAATTAAAATCAGTCTGTAACAAACATTTTTTCGAATAATTGTGCAGTACGAAAAACTGTTGAGTTCTTGGGTGTGAGTTGTAATTTTGAACAGAGTCTTGGCTTTTTGTATGAACGGAGTTCTCGGTTTTTTTTCCTCCAAGATCATGGACACTCCTTACGTCTGTAGTCGATTTGTCTGTATGTTTGTCATATGCCAGAAAAGATAATCTGGGATGAGAACAAAAAAATGGATGGTACGACACAAAAAGATACCAGATAAGCGTATCAGTCAACCTGGCAATTCATGCGCTGAGGAATAAGGGTCGCAATCCGGGATCCCGAATTTCGAAAATACCGGACCATAATTGTTGCTCGAAAAAACCGGGATTGGATTTATGAAAACCGATTTTTGATAATCCCGGGATTTCATTTTCAATTTTAAAAGAAATCGTTTTTAGTTTCCACGTCGTAAGTAAAAGCAAGACATGTCAATAATTTTTGAGATGTGCAAATCCATCACACCACGTGTCTCAAGTTCAAAGAGAGCCGACCGACAGGCTAGATCTGTGTACTCTTATTTGTCAGGAATCAAAACGTTGTGATTAGTTGTTTTTTTGTTGTTGTTGTTTTTGTCATTGTGTAGTGTGTAAGTGGAGACGAGTCACGACGTGAAGGTAAAGGACCTACAGGATTGGTAAGTATGTGTTTTCATATTATTGACAAATAAGTGATTGGTATAGCAGACCTGTTTACCCTAAAATTCCTTAAAATCGTACAATATCATCACAAAATTTTTCAATACATTATCTTAATAGTAAAAAAAAAACATATAGTATGTATAATTTAAATAATGTATATACCTGAAATCGTACATTGTACGCCAAAATCGTAAGAGTAAACAGGTCTGGTATAGTGAAATGAAGATCGAATTTTGACTCCCATTAAGAGTTTGTATGGAAATAATAACACGCTGCACTCAAATCACGCGGTCAACGTTTAATTAAAAATGTGATTGCTTGATTTCTTTTGTTTGTGCAAAAAACCCTACTTATTTAAAAATATGAGTAAATCCGTATTTTGATAATCAAATGGTACCTTAAGTTTAAGACACAGAAAAATTATGTTACTTCTATTTTGTGATAACAGTATTAATAATTTACATTTAACTCATATTGATTTTCGAGCTATTTAGTCTCATGGCGAATTTCCCAGTTTGTCTGCATGTACCGTACTTAAATATAGCCAAACATTTACAAGACCATTTAAACATTTAAAAAAGTATTTACTCGACAAACCAATTCGATTGAATTAATAATTTTTTGTTAATGATTTATTTTCCCAGGTTGATAGAAAGAAATGGGAGACCCTCAAAAAAAATAAACCTAAATTTGAAAAGCATATGAAACTATCGGAAACAAAGACATCAGTTTGGTATTATACCTTGAAAGCTATAGACAACCTCTCAGCTAAATGATTTAGATGTAACAAGATACTTAAAACATTGAGAGGAAACAACATTAGGCCTTCACTATTATTTAAAGTCTGCACATTCCAGTGATTACTTGGACGTATTTCTAAGGCCAGATTGCGACCAGATGCGAAAACATATCGTGGATATTCAAAAGCTTGGTCAGACAGCGGATTCCTCGTTGGAAATATCTTTGAATAATGAAATTAAACATCTTGGATCTGATCATGATGAACTTAATGATACACTGCCGCTTAATTAAGAGACAATTAGAAATTGAAATACAAAAGAAACTTCAGGCTCAGGATAATACTTACAGAACAACGACTGGAGACATTGATACATTCGTAAAAATAGAAATGGCTTTATTTGAGAATAGCGGTTTAAGAGGAAAATATCTAGAAATTGCTTATGATAGCCTAAGGTCGATTCCTCCGACCAGTGTGGAGTCAGAGCGGGTGTTCTCTTCATCAGGCTACGTTAAGTGACCAAACATCAGACACGTTGTCATTTTTACGATCTCATTATTGAACTTTGACCAAAGATTCAAACAACACAAATTATTTTAATATTTGAACAATAAAACTACCGGTTTTAAATTAAAATGTTAAGAATAGTATCTTTGTTCGTTTGCTTATAGTCTGAAGATAAACATTTGTGTTAATGTTAAAAAGCTTTTTAAAAATCAAAAGGTGATATTTTTTCTGAATGTTTTTATTTTATTGACAAATCCTCATCTCGAATCTCGACTAAAAATTATCTAAATATCGAAAATACCGGGATTCTGGTATTCGTAAACTTAAATATCGAAAATACCGGTTTTGGCAAAAGGGACCCCGGTTTTGCGACCCCTACTGAGGACCAGGGCCTTGTGAGGGGGGGGGGGTAAAATGCCAGTCGTTGTGTCAGTCAGTCAGTCACTCCGTTCTTGGTGACAACGGTAGAACCGAATTTGTCCAGTACGTAAGATTCCACCGTGACAACCGTTTTATTTTCCAGAATCGTTAGTTCGTCCGTTGAAATCATCGAGACCTTGTTAATTATCCAATTGATGCTGACTGTGACTGTGCAGATGGCTGATGAGACCAAGTATGTCTGTGGCTGCGCAGATGGCTGATGAGACCGACTCGGTCTCTTTCTTTCGCATATGGATGATGAAAATGATTCTGGCACGAAATGGTATTGTGCAATAGGTGCAAGCAGTTTCAGAATAAGTCATGTATTGTTTAATGCAAAAAATGGTACAATCTAAATACAATTTTGGCGCCCCTCCCCTGGTGTTGGCGCCAGGGACAACTTCCACTTCCATTAACTGTCAATATGCTTTTTATTATATCCATCCATGCTGTTACCCAAAAAAAAACGACTGTCTCTCAAAATCTACCCTTTTAATACTTTAACTTGTATGATTATCTTCTCAGAAATAGTTTACGACCTGCGTTGTTTCTCTCACTTTTTCTGTTCGGCCCCTATTTCTATAACTTGTTATACCAGTATATGGAGAGGCTCGATATGCCCAGAAATACTACACATGACGTCATTACACGTATGTTCAAAATCAAGTTCCTCCCACCACACACAAAAAACAATTGAGTCCCTCTCGTGGGACCCTAAAAGGCGGGGGGTCCCCTAAAAGGTGAGGTTCTTCTAAAAGGCGGGGGTCCCCTAAAAGGTGAGGGGCTCCTAGGCACATGATACATTAGCCAGTAGGTTGATCCGGCACTGTAAGGATGGATGGCTCATCTCCAGGTGTAGTGTTTCTAGGATCTAGCATAGAATGGCACCACATATTTAGTCTGTACTTAGTACAAAATAAACTACCCCAATATAAATGTGTATATATTTCAGGAAGCCGTTTCTACGATTCCTGCAGGACTCAAGTTCTGATTGTAAAAACCGGTTTAACATCGGCTTCATAAAACCGAAAACAAGTTTGCAACAACAACAAAAAATCCCTATGTGAACATGGGAGCCTTTGGTTGAGACATGGGAGGATGTGGTTGAGACATGGGAGGATGTGGTTGATACGTGGGAGGATGTGGTTGAGACGTGGGAGGCTGTGGTTGAGACATGGGAGGATGTGGTTGAGACATGGGAGGATGTGGTTGAGACGTGGGAGGATGTGGTTGAGACATGGGATGCTTTGGTTCAGACATGGGAGGATGTGGTTGAGACGTGGGATGATGTGGTTCAGACATGGGAGGATGTGGTTGAGACGTGGGAGGCTGTGGCTGAGACATGGTTTCTACCGATGCTAAATATGTGTTTCTTTGTGAAATTCTAATGGCTAAATTCAGCTGACCAAGACTAAGATAAACATTGTGGATATTTCATATGTCTCACACTACATTAATCCACATTCTTCAGGTAATATCGACTCATCCGGATTTTCGAATCCCTAAATAAACCTGTGTTTTAAGTATTGAGGTCACGGTTAACAGTGAATTTTTTGGGTCATGTCCATCATAGTCTTAGACATTGGCTCTCAACCTTCCTAATGCCGCGACCCTTTAATACAGTTGCTCATGTTGAGGCGACCCCAACTACAAAATTATTTTCGTTGCTACTTCATAACTGTAGAGTATATGTATTTTCCGATGGTCTCACGCGACACGTGGAAAAATGTCATTCGACCCCCAAAGGGGTTGCGACCAACAGGTTGAGAATAAATCAAAAGATTATCAGTATTCCATTTCATAAGTGAAATACGGCAGATATCTCTTTATTAGGTTCCCATATTATGCTTACATTTGGCATAAAACGACAGAGAAACCAGGACTTCGTCGTGACCGATAGTCCTACAGAAATAATGCCAGTATAAATATTGGCCAACTTTACGCAGTGCTGAATAGTGAATGGTTCGAAATGAATCTACGAAATGGACGATAATAACGGGAGAGAAACTAAATAAATTATTTTGACAACCTATGTTTTGCAACGGTGATGTAGACAATGAAACGTAGACTAAAATGATGTGTAGAGTGTAAGTATTTTTAAACATTTTTTTTTTTAAAATTAGAATTGTTCTAAAATATCTTTTTTTTTATTGAAGCAAAGTTTGGAGTAAGATATGTTCACCAAATTTGAGGAATATAGATACTTTAGGAAATACTTTATGTGCTCAATTTCGTGTGTTGAAGAAGATGTAGTTTTTTTTTATAGAGAATAGGTTTGTTATAAAACTACTTTATAGACGACATAAATGGGCGTGGAAAAAAATGGTCATTTGTTAAATTCACTCTGACCACTTTCAAAGATGACCCTTCGGCTTTGTTTATTGTCATGTTGAAGAAGACTTTGACAACAATCTGCTGCGGACTATTAAAATGAAATTTGTGCTCGGAGGCTGTCCAGGGAAGTGGGGGGGGGGGGGGGGGGGAGGGGGGTTGGTTGGAATAAGGGATATAATTAACCCTTAAAAACAAAGTGTTTGTATAAATCCTTTATAAAATGCAATATAGAGCAATGGGGAAAGGGTGGGGTTAAAAATTAGACAAAACATGCATATACGTTATATATAAGTAACGCACTTTATAAGAATCCCAATCAGTGATTTCCCCCCCCCCCCCCTTTTTTTTCTCAGGGCTCGCGACCGCACATTTATTTCACATCCCTGAACTAAATTTATATTGTAATGACCCGCCCGCTTTTATACCGCAGATTTATTTCACCAAAAATTTCAGAAAAACAAACGAAATTACTACGTACCAAACGCACTTGCAATATCTCTTTTTTTATTTAAGAATTTCATTTGGCGCACTAATCGGGAATTTTATTTCGTGAATTCAGCGTCATCATATTTCCTTCATCTTCCCCTTGGAAAACAGGAAAAACTGATCTATGGGGGTTTGGGGGGAGGTGCTGAAAATTTAATGTGTTAAGCAACGAGACTATGTGCCAAGTTTCAGCTTGATAGGTTGTCGGGAAGAGGGATAATTAGCAGTCCAAATATTTTGTCATCCAGCCACGAACAAAGCGAAGTTAATATAAAGGATTTGAAAAATAAAAGGAAGCTTTTAGGAAATTCAGTGAAAACTAATCCGCTTATATTGGTGTTTACTAGTTTTAAGATGTTGCTTTTGTCTTTCCATAATAATTAACATGTTTCTAGGCGAATAAATAAGCGTTCATACAAAAATTTATAGAAGCAAAGCTAGAGTTATGTTCACGTAAAATATAACTCCATGATTGTACTAAAAAATCAAAAAGATTTTTGTTTTTAAAAGCTATTAGTATTAGAAAATCTGGTGCGATTGAAGAACAAATGAGCACGTTTTTTTGGGGTGCAAATTTCTCCGTGCAAAGGTTTTGTTTCATACTGAATATTTCGTAGATGTATGGTGCCAACATTCTACCTCAATGAGGTGCAATGGACAAGTGCACTATCTGTTCAATCCTTAATTACACATCCGGTACTAGTGTAGTCTTGTAATTTTGATCAATAACATAAAGTCTTCAAACACATGGTAAATAATGCAGAAAAGTATGCTTCAAAAGTTAATTTCCAGTTTTCTCCCTTGACTTAAAGAGATGGAAAATGTTGAGGAGGGGGGGCACACATTTTAAAGCTGTTATTAACTTTAAAATTGTATTTATCATCTCCATCCATTAAACCACATTTTAAAAATATAATATAATAAATGTATACTTCGGTATAAATGGGTAGATATATATTTTATATTTATAGATGTGCTATTTCACATTTTTTTAAAGTAGCCTAGTATTCAGTTTTTAAATTTAATTACATGTATTGACCATTTGATTAATAAATAAATTAATAATATAAATTGTAATACTATTCTAATATTAATAGAATTTAGTTAAAGCCTTAAAATTTCATAATTAATAATATATATATCTGAGTATGTTGCGGGTTTATACATTTTGTATATGAACTAACATCTTTTAAATTATTTTTTAAATATTTTTAAGTGATTGGTTTACAGTACAAGCACAAAACAGCCTTGTTTTGTTAATAGGCTATGTAGAAATTTAGTGGTTTCCTGGTTTACAACTTGCCAAATTGGCTATGATTGACTTTGTTTTACAGTAAAGTGCTTATTTAAATTCTTTTTTTTTAATTAATGATCAAAATTATATTTTTAACAAACTAAGTTAGTTTTTTTTTACTAAAATTTATTTTAAAACTTTGTAATTTATTTTTAAATAAATAATGATCTTCATAGAAAACCGAATATCTGGCCATCAATTTTTTTAAGTCGTCGGATCCGACCGACTTTAGACAAGGTTGTGGGCTATTCATAGTTCGTTTATTAACGTTGCGCAGTTCTTCTTTTCACGGTGAATCTACCGCTTGCCTCCTTCTATCATATATCTGAGAATTTGTTTAGTTAGTGAATATTTTTTAACAATGCCCAAGAAAGATCTCCTTGCCATTGATGGAAGTGATCAAGCGCAATTTGCATTTGACTGTAAGTTGTCTAAAAAGTAAATAATGTTGACTTGTACCTCTGTTTATTTCATGAACTTACTAACCACAAACTAACTGGTATATATAAGCATACTATGATACTTTAGCCCAGACTTTTACCAACATTTTTTTTAAAGCGCACAATGTACCTACTTTAGTCGTGTTACAACTATTGATTATTTGGATTAAACTAAATTACTATTTAATTTTTTATCTTTTTTTAAAGTAAGTCTTTTACCATCCATAAAAAAATGCCATAAAAGTCTAAATCAATAGTCTATAGAAACTTAAACACGTTAGGGTGTTATAGCCTAACTTGGGCTTAGGATATTTTTAAGCCTCAATAAATTTAAATAAAGCTATTGACAATAGTCTATATTAATATTATATATTATTATTATTATAGTCACAATAGACTAGAACTAGAATAGTTTGAGTTGGCAATCCTCCAAAATCCATTCCAAAATTATTTTGATTTTGCATGAAAAAATTTGCAAATAGCAGGCGAAAACGTTCTGCTTGTGACTGTTGCGCCACTGAAAGTCCCCTAAGTAGCTGGCTAACAGAATGCCACTATTACCACTCTGATAGCAGAATTGGTACATATTGCTTTCATCCAAAGTCCTTCATTAGTTTCTGTGTGAATGTCCTGGTCAACAATTTCATGCACAATGAGAGGGGGAGAATAAATCCCGTTGTTGAGCAAGGAGACATTTCCAAATCCTCGCCACCCGTCCTTTGCGGTACTTGTCCCTGGTAAAACATGATTAGTGATGATTCGCTCGAGTGTTTGTGCATCGCGGCTGCAAACAATCTCCATCCAACATTGTCCACTACCACGCTCAACCAAGCTGTCGCTGTCCACAGTGATATTTTCTAAGTAAAAGTAACTCTCATTCATCTCAAAGAAAACAGACTGGCTGTTTGCATTGAAGCCTCCCAGCTGTCGATTGGTTGTCAGCATCCATTGACAGCATTCCTGACGAAGATAGTTGGTTGTCGGCCTCCATTTCCGACGAAGATAGTTGTTATAGTTTGCGATAGTGTCCAAGCTAATCAGACTCTCAAACAACATAATGTGTTTACAATTGACTTCGTAAACCCAATAATACATGATCATAATCATTTTTTTCAGTTGTTAGATCGCAGTTTGTAAAGAATGACCCGATTCTAACAGTATTCCGCTCGAGCAACTAACGCCATTGAGGGCCTGCATGTTCCACAATTAACGTTGTTTCTGATAAAACAGTGTCGGGCCAGCCACTCCAACCATTCACGCTTATTTGACATTACAGCATACAACTCACACGGAGTTACTTCAATTCCGCCCAGTTGTGCTGCTGACAAAATAACCGAACTAATGATTATCAGTGCGGCTGGTCTACCTACAATAATTAACTATTTAATTGAAATATACGCAAACATGGATTTTGAACAAAATGATGCCTGAAATAATTTGGGACCAGACTTTGGAGGATTGCCGAATAGTTAAATATTTAAAATATGGCCCATTTTTTTCAATGTGGAAAACTAATATTTGGTACAAATATGTGTGTGTGACTGTGTCCTTAAAAAAATAAAGGATTGGACCGGGCGGGGTGTTTTGCGCCTATGATTAATTACCTCTTCCCAGGGCTCAATTTGTTATTGTGGTGACCAAGACCTTAAAAAAAAAAAACTTTCACTTTTGTGCACCCTCGCTGGGCTTCTCTTATATTATCAGTTTTTAAATTATCTTATTACTTATTTGTCTTCTTTTTAAACATCAAAGAAAGATTGGTAATGTTGCAACTTCAAACGTTCAGTAATAGCTGTCTGAGTAGAATCCATATTAAAATTAAAGCGTAACATCAAGTCTTGGTGGTTCCACAAAATCCCAACTACAATAGTGAGGGAGATGGCAGCACAAATCCCAGTTGAGCTAGAAATGAAGAAAAGGATGGGAATAGATAGGTCATAAGATATAAAAACTGATGCAAATATAAATAGACACACACTGTCATGGAGCCCCCAAAGATCAAGAGGATGGGAAAGAGCCAACAACATTTGGCATATAGAGGTAGAAAGGATGTACTTAAAATTAAATAAAGTTGGAAAGGTTCGCAAAGAATGCAAGTGACAAGGAGTTGACTTGTATTTTTAATTGCCTATGTTCCACTCACTGGGAGTTTAAAATGGCAAAGAGGAAGCATTCTTATTTTTTTTAAACACATCATGTTCTAGAATAGTAGCTCAACTCAGACTGATTTTATCAAAATTTCATTTAAATGGAAAAACCTTCCAGTGAGTTACTGATACTAGTAGTGGCGCTGCACCTAATCAATGAGTCAATGTCTGGCAGTGTGGGGAAAAGTATAAATATGTGTATAGACAGAAATCCTATGAGTGGAAATACTTCATAATAATTGATCTTAGTATAAAAAAAATTGATAACATTTAAACTGATTATGGTATGATTCCTGATAAACTTTCAGGGTACTTAAGAAATATGTACAGAGATGGAGACCACGTAATTTTAGTACATGTTGCTGAATACAATATTGATATCGGTCTGCGTAAGTATATTTTAATATTTTCTTTATAATGGGTACTTTGAAACTTTGGTCATGTGTTTTTCATTTCTTAGTGGTGTATAAGTTTTGAAATACCTGAAAGTGTTTACAATTTGAAAAATGTACCTTATGAAAAGACATATTCACATCTAGGCTTAGATTAATAGAATTTATTTCTATTATCATTAAATTGTTATTTGAAATCAATTTGTTGAACTGAGTTTTCTTTCACTCAGAGCATAATGTTCAATATTTACCAATCTAAATTAAAATGGTTCTCAAAGCAAGAGTCAACAATTTGACCTTTGGACTTTCTAAAAGTAAAATAATGTACTGTTTTTGTGTTTGCTAAATGTGGTGTGACATATTTCTGAAGTTGGTTTATAAACATTAAAATATTTTTTTAGCTGGCCGGGGTGCTGATGTAGATGCAATTTGCTCAGCTATGAAAAAGCGAAATGATGAAATTGGCTTCTTGACAGATACCTTTATGAACACGTTAAGAGCAAGACATGTAAGTTTGGTTTCTTTCTCCTCCTTCCACATTGATAACATTGAAAAAGTGATCTACTGGCTTAGATGTATTGAAGTATGTATTTACAATCCTTAATTTAATATTATTTAGGTACAGCCACTCTAGTACAATCGACTTAGTCTTCTGGTGCCATCAACATAACTATGTGGCAAATCGTATAACAAATTATTTTAATATATACATATTGTGTGTAAAATGTATATTTTTTATTAAAAATACTTGCAACTTTCTGGATCATCAAGATTTGACTGATGAAATAGTACTTACTTGTGATGCTTTGAAAAAACAATACATTTATTTTTTTATAATTTTTCTTGGTGGGGGCTGGATTACCAACTTAACATCAAATCTGCCATAAAATGAGGAGCTCCTGTATGTACTCATAGAGAAAGCACTCACTTAAACCCCTTAACAGTTTTTAAAAAACCTCATATTTCCTGAGTTTATAATGTATACATTTATTTATGACTCCATGAAGTGGTATATGCATAGTTCTTAATGCAGCTGGGGTCGAAGTAAAACTTGCTAACACACCATCCCCTCTCACCGCACCCCAGCTCCTCAACAACAAACATGTGTTTGAAAAACTTTTGCAAGGGTAGTTTGAAAACAAGTTGGTTTCTTTGAAGGACTGTTTAAGAGTGTCTATAAATACAGTTGATGCAAAATGAAAATGTGGTTATAATCCTTCTCCCTCCCTGTAGCATCTGACTTGAACTGTATGTTTAAACTTACAGGTTATGACACTAACTTTTCACACCCTTGTGTGTTTCTCAGGTTCCTGCAAAGCTGCTTACTTTGCAAGGGGATAAACCTGGAGATGCCATTGTCAAGGCTGCAAAGGAAGAAGACGCAACTTCTATTGTTATGGGTACTCGTGGTCTTGGCAAAATACGTCGTACTTTGTTAGGAAGTGTGAGTGAGTATGTGGTCCACCATGCACACTGTCCTGTTACAATTGTTCGTAACCCGCAGGAAAATTAACTCTTTAGAAAGTTTTTGTGGATTTATTTAAATTGTAGTTATTGATATGATCATATGATCATGAAAAAGGTGTTGTTTTTTTTATGAAGAATCAAAAGAAGTGTTACACTATTTAGACAAGTCACATCCTGTTGATAAATTGGAATAACTGATTACCGGACACTTCAGAGTAGTGATATATATTTAGTTGTAGTTTGCCAGTCCTTATTCTAATTAATATTGAACTAGAATCTTGTATTTGTGTATATGTGTGCACTGGAAATCGTAATGTTCTTTTTTTTTAACCTGTAAAAAGTTAAAACTGCTCCTAATGCAACACAACATACAATGGCAAATTTTGGTGAAAGAAGAGCTTGATAACTCTTATTTATTAGATTGAAACAATCTCTAAAAATTATTGAGATTTATATCACAGATTTTCAAGATGTTTTTATGCAATGTAATATAAGTTGAATTAGGGGCTTTCACCAAATAGACTTTTAGGGGCTTTCACCAAATAGACTTTTAGGGGCTTTCACCAAATAGACTTATCGACCATGATTTCAGTTCTGCTAATGTGATATAACTTCATTTAATAACTAAATGTGGATTAAAGCACAAATTTAATTGTATCATTTACATAAACGTATTTTTTGGGGTTTTTTTTTTGAGCAACAGAACTCTTTTAACTACTTTAGAGTTGACGCCTTGTACAATTACGATGACCTTATGATATTGTCCTGTACTGTCAAGTATTAAAATAACTTTTTGAATTTATGTGTCTGAGCTGCTGCATTTAAAATTACTAAATTCGGCTTATGTGACTTGTTTGTAAACCACAGTGCATTTGATAAATTTGTCTTTTTAACCAACCTTTTTAAAACACCATTTTTTTCATGGTGCACTTTTTTACATGCATTTAATATCTGTGTCATTATTCAATATGTAATCAATTCTCTGGCTATTAAGTAAACTCTTATTATATATTATCAAGTATAAAATGTATTTAGTATGCTAGATAGTTTTTAATTAAAACAATAAATTTTACATATATTTAATATAAAAATATTTTTATGTCTCCATTTGAACATTGGTAGTTGGTAGAGTTTAGATAGTCCAATACCTATTTATAGGAAACCAAGTACTATTAAATATAAATTACATATTTATTGACTAAGTGCCCTAAATAAGTTGTGTAAAGTTAACTGATTATTGATCTTAATCTTATATTGAGTAAGACTAATATGAGAATTCAATTTTTACATGGAACTATTTTAAATGGATCTATCCCTTTCTAGTGAGACTGTTATTTAACTCAATTTGCTGTTTCATTTTAATCAGGACCATTCTCATTGATCCATTCCTATTGCTTCTATATTAGACCATCAAAGTCTGTGTTATTAGTTTCCAACTTTATCCAAATAGTTTACTTCCTCAGGCTTACAGTTCCCGATTGTTTTTTTAATCTGGCACAAAGTATGTGTCTGATCATCATTTATAAAAAAAATTTAAAAATTGAGAGTTGTCAAAATTTTAAGAGGAAACCTTTGTTCTATGACTGACATATCTTTTTGTGTATCAGCAGTTTGATTGTTAAGATGCATTTTCTATATATGACATTCCCTAAAAGAGTGATCTTGTGAATATATATTGGTGCTTGTTAATCTGGATTTAAGTTATTATTATAGTTACCGGTACTCATGTTTTCTACCTTTTTGTCTTTTTATAATCTGTGTTATCACATACAACTCCTTACAAATAAAAACATCTCAGTGATAGGGGGACCTTGCTGTATTTCTTAAATTTAATGAACTGACCTTCGATTGCTCTATTCATGTTAATATTTTTTTTACAAAACGGTTCTATTAAAAATTTCCTTACTTATAGAAAAAATAATTTTTAATGGTAGTTTTTGTGAATAAGGAAATGTTTCTACTTACAAAATTTTACCCTAAACTTTTATTTCAACGAATGAATAGAGCCATATATAAGTGGTTTCATATATTAAAAAGCATCGAGCATATCATCAAATTATATATGACTAATGACTTTAGCAATGTACCTGGTACCCAGATCTGAATGTTGTGATAGCCAGTACAGAATATGTTGTTGTTGTTTTTTACAAAGAGAACAAGTTTGTTACATTTTGACATTCTCAATGTCAAGTCTATTTAATTTGAAAGTCTTTCTATATCAATGGTTGTTAATGACCACTGCCTTTTGTATGTATGTCACATTTCATCATGTTAACATATCAGCACTTGGACTTTAGGTCTCCTCATTCTCTTTTCAATAAATAAATCAGATTTTTTTATTAAAGTCATATGGATTGTGTCAATTGTGTTTGTAGAAATGTTTCCTACAAGAAAGATACTTTATTTATTCAAACTGGGACCTTCCGTTTGTTATTTCCTAATTGTGTCCATCTCCTGTACGATGTTCACATGCCTGCTGGACATGATTTTTTTTTTTAATCCTCCGTCACTTGTTACACAGAAAAGCAAACAAGTACTAGCTGGGACTCACAAATTGGTTTCAGGAAAGTCCAATTAAATCTCTACCCCAGACGAACGTGACTGGCAATAAAGGCCTTGTATAAAACATGACAAGAATGGCCGCATCGATTTCCCTCCCCTTGAATAAATTGACGAGTCCTAAGCAACGTCACGTTAGGGATTAGGAAACAACGTTCCCTGGAGTCTGCTTGATGATGTCATTATGGATTAGAACGTAACAACGCTCCTTGGAGTCTGGTTGGTGATGACGTCATCGGTCAACTATCTTCGTATCCACATTTGTTTTGTGTGTTGGGTTTGGACGGTTTTTTTAAGTCCGTTTTTTCGCTAGGTTCTGCACCTCTTCTAACACAGAGAGCCTAAATCTCATACATACTCAGCCTAAATCTCATACTCAGCTTAGTCCCGCGTTGCTTAATAAAAAAAAATATCAGTTCAGATTTAAATAGTTTCATCACAACTTACATTGAAGAGAGACAACATCTGCGGGCGGTGTAGCATTTTTTGAATAACGTTACCTGATATGAAAGGCTTGCTCCACGGTAGCCATAAATTAAGTCAAATTTTTTTTTTAATGTATAGCTTTTCAAAATACGAGCAACAGATTAGCTTCGGGAGAAATGATGATCTTACAGTTCTAATAAACTCTTAAAATCTACATCTGATTGATATATACCATATAATATAGAAGGTGGTAAAAGGTGTCTTCTGATTCTATCAATTTTTCCCTACTTTAACTCCACGTACTTCAATCAACTTCTCAGTGTGGCTATAGGTCTCATCTGCAGAGTTATCACTCAGCACTGCGACTCCGTTGAGATTAGCCATACTGGTGCCACGGTTAACCACAGCCCTTCCGCACCAACGCCGCTCTGACCTACTTTGAATTCTCTAACGTCTCAGCACCCTCATGGTACAAATCCAATGACGTCTGTGTTCAAATCGTTACCTATGTATGGCCCACCTTCCCTCAACCACACATCCTGTTCTGTGACTGTAACGCATTTTTACCATGTCCTCATAAGGTCCGGATGTGTGGCCAACTTTGCTCAATTGATCTACTCAAAGGATAGAGTCGGCTTGTTGAGATTAAGGAAAGTCGCCAACCGTGTATTGACGTCAGTGTCACGGCTGACCGAAAACGAACCTGGAGAATTAAATAGTAAATAGTTTTTTTTAAATTGATAAAATTATCAAGGAAATGTCTAATGACTATTAGTTGTAAAATAGTGTCATATATATATAAAGTCGTTGGACATTTTCCTGATATTTAATTAATCAATTTTAAAAATCTATATACTATATATATACATAGTGTTGTAGTATATAGCTGGAATAAAAATGGGGCAACATAGTGACTCGTAATGTATCAAATATGATTAAATAGAATGGTGTCGGGAAGTTGTTGAAAAGGTGTTTATATTTTTTACAATTACCCCAGCTTTTAACAAGACGATATCTATATAGCTTTTGGCACTCTGAGTAAATCAGTACCACAAATTTAGACACTTTATTATCTTACTTTATTATAAAGGTTAGATAAAAATATCATTTAATTTGTTATTTATAAAACCGTAGCCAATGTTAGAATACTAAGTATGTTCATAGGTTTGTCCCGGAAACATCATACGCGAGTGGGACAAGCTGTATACTTGTCTTCGGGTGTCATCTAGATGAAAATTTGCCTTCATTACATTAAACCTGGTCCACATAAACCACAAGAGGAAGGCTCGTCTATAACCTTCTTGTCTAGAAGGTCGAATGGTAAGCAAAGCCAAGGGTTAGTTGTCCTCGAGTCAGCTTTTTATTTCATGCAGAATAATCGGTGCTAAAAATAGCCCATTGTTCTCATAGCTCGAGAGATTTATTAATGAGGGGACATGGCTGCGAGAACTATCCTGAAATGATCTGGCAGTGTGACAACTGACCGGGAACAGTGTCGCATCCACTCAAAATTTCAGCACTGAGTTTCTGTACCGCAGTGAAGACCTTTTGTGAGCTTAAAATCAAAACGTTGAAATTAAAATGAGCTGTTTCGCAAAGTTGACTAAGTTGTGTACACCCCTTCCTATAACTATAATATTATAATAGGGTTCTTTCAATAAAGAGCTAACTTCCATCTGTCTGTCAATCTATTTCATCTCTCTTTCACTATCCCTCTCTTATTCACCCCCCCCCCCCCCCGGGGCCTCTCTTCCACAGCCGATGACACGCTAACCTAAGTAACACATCTACACCTGACTGACTGGCTTCCTCTAATTCATCTGGCCAGTTGATTTCAAGCAATCAGATACCGCAACTTATATCAATCACACAATCATGACTCCCAAGCCTTGCAACGATTGAGTGACTTTGTGAAATATAGTGCCCCAGTCTTATACCTGTTTATACAACGATTGAGTGACTTTGTGAAATACAGTGCTTCAGTCTTATACCTGTTTATACAACAATAGAGTAAAACATTCCCCCTCCCCATTTTCCAGGCCTGCTGTGTTAAACTTTATGGCACTAGAAAATGGGGGATGTGATTAATCATGATTACAAGTACAAGGGGGAATAGTTGGCTTAAATGAAGTGTCATATTAATCTTGTCGGAACGTTTGCTTTAACAGCATCAGCACGTCCTGTTTGTGACTACGTGATGACATATACAATTAAAAATGATCACAGTGACTGTAATGCAAGAAGAAGAATGTCATATGCCAGCAAAATAGTTCGTAGAAGAGTGGAGAATATATCTGGAATAAGAATGGGGCAACATGGCTGATAGAAGAGTGGAGCACCATAGTTGGAAGAAGAGTGGGGGCAACATTCCTGTTAGTAGGGTGAGGGCATGGGCGCCTGCAAGTAGTGGCAAAGTGGATTGATTGATTAAAAAAAATGTTTAGACAAATATAGACAAAAAATTTATTAAAGTAAAGAGAAAATAAAGAGAAAGTATTTAGCCCCCCCCCTAGAAAATTTTCTGCGGGTGCCCATGGGTGAGGGCAACATACCTGATAGAAGAGAGGGGCATCACTTTTACTTTTAAATTAAAATTGAAAAATGTAAGTAAAAATTATAATTTTTTTTTACTTTTTAAAATTAATTTATTAAAAATGTTTGTAGCTCGACGCAGAAATAAATGTTACTAGCTCCAGGTAGAAAAAAAGACCCTGCTGCAGCTCCCAATTTGGATCCATATCCCTGTTCCTCAACGTCCTTGAGTGTCAAGTCAAGTTTTTGCTCTAGGAAAAAATCTTCATGCCGATCCGCTGCTGAGGTATGGAATTCTACTTCAAGCAATCAGTTTGGCAGGAAACGTAGTAAAAACTGGCACCATCCATTGACTGATACGAATGCCAGTTTGGGCTTTTAATTTTATTGCGCTGCAGTTTTAGGGTGGGGGGGGGTATCTAACAGAAATAATTTAAAAAAATAATCTAAGATAGTGGTTCTCAACCTTCCTAATGCCACAACCCTTTAATACAGTTCCTCATGTTGTGGCGACCCCCAACCATAAAATTATTTTCGTTGCTACTTCATGTAACTGTAGAGTATATGTGTTTTCCGATGGTCTTGGGCGACCTTTGGAAAAGGTCGTTCGACCCCCAAAGGGGTCGCGTCCCACAGGTTGAGAACCGCTGATCTAAGAACAGAGACTGGACTTTAGAGGGGTCAGTAGTGATATAGAGAGGGAGAAGGCCAGACTCGTCCACACGAATTTCATGACCCATTTTGCGACTGGGTGTAACTTTAACAAGGAAAAACATACTCTAAGAAAAAGGGGGGGGGGGGATATACCATGTCATCGATATAACTGCGTGGTCCTTATTTTGTACACCGGGGTATGCTAAGAGCATCAAACACAAATATATTTGCCCTGAAAAATCTCGTAATTTAGCAATCAAAATAATTTAACGGTAGCCTTTGTTATCGTGAATTATATCAATTTTAAAAATATTTCATTTACCCACAAAACTACATGCAAATGCAGCGCCGTCTTAACAGTGACGGGAGTTTTGGTAAAAGTAATGCAATGAGGCTCCTTATTTCTATCTATCTGTTAAATAAATTAACAATTAATTAATATCTGGCACTTTTTTGTAAAAAAAATAATAATTCTACATAATAAAAGAATTAAAATTAAGAATTCATTTTCTTCTAAAACTAGTTCCAAAAAGTGTTATGATGATCTAAAAACGAGTTCATAAACACTTGGGAAACTGTTTTCCCACTGCCTTTAAAAATTGCACCAAATTAAATTGCCTAATTCTCTTTCAATATTCATTAACATTCACAATATGTTTATACTGACAACCTGATGCACCTAGATGCGTGAGGCTCATAAATTTGTGAGGCCCCTACTAGCGTGAAGTTCCAGAAGCCTGAGGCCCTGGGTCCTTGGAAACTGTCCAGTGTGCCTGCGCCTCAAGACGCCACTGCAGGCCAATTGAGGTCACCCTATTATAACCCACTGACTGGTATGCTGAGTCCCGATTTAATGACAACAACCGAATTCAGTAGCACGTCCACAAATAACTTTACCCTAACTAAGAATGTGGGGTGTAACATCTGCCCTTGGACTGGCGGTACTGAGAAGGAAATTGGACTTAATGAACTTAATGTAAATACTTCTTGGTAGTAGAGCCGTCGCGTGAACCTTGCAACCCACGAGGCTGCAGGGAGCCTCATATATTTAAGGGATCAAAAGTTGTTAAGTGGAAAAAAAAATTAACTAGCAGCCTTCAAGGGTGGTTTGGGGGGGGGGGGGGCACAAAGCCGAAAAGTGGCAGGGGCCTTCAAGCGTCACACTACGGCCCTGTTTGGTAGCCTGGGTTCTCTAGGTTTATTTTCAAGTCTTATGTTCGTTAAAAGTATGACATATTCTTGTCATACCAGTGTGCTCGGTATATTTCCATAAAATTTTAATACAAATCAATTTCATAACACGAGCAAAGTTTAACACTTAAAATACTTTGAGACATCGAGACTTGGTGGGAAGTTATTCCCCCCCCCCCCCAACTGTTAATTAGTCGCTTGGTTAGCAATCGAGCTGTTGATGGAGTTGGGATTAAACATTTTCCATTTACGGTACCTAGCTATTCTTATGTATGAAAATGCATTAAAGTAACTTTGCGCCCGGCCCGGCCTCCCTTTTTCAAACAAAACAACAAATAAACTCCCGCCCCTTTTTTTTCCTCTAACTTATCAATAGGGTTTGTGGTCCGCCCTATTTTCATGAACATACAACTTTCATTTGGAACAGTAAAAATTGTAGATTTATGCTCCCGACTGAATTTTAAATCGAAACAATCCAGAGACAGCAAATTAAATGCACCTCAGATAAAGAACGCGTATTTTTCTTACACGATCAGAATACCATCATCAGCCCAACAATAGTTAGAGATACGCTATGGCTATAGAGAGACATTTCCTGTGTCTAATAAAAGAATTCTCCTCGCTTTTGGTGGTCTACTTTCTGTGTCCTCTGGCTGACCGAAAATGTCAAGTCCCAAGGGGTGACGTTGGAGGAGGGGGGCGGCGCTCTCTGTTGCGTCATCGTATCAGTGACAGCCCTTGGTAATAAAAAAATTACGGTAAAACGTCTCAAATGAGTTAAGGAATATTATCAATCCCCAAAAAAATGGTATGGGTTGTTTGTGTTTATAACTAAATAGAGAGGAAAATATATCAGAAAAGTTTGGTCTTTTTTATGTTATTTTGTGTTGTCCTGGCAACCATTGTTCCATAATAAATAGTTTACTATTTTTACTTGTCTTGTTTTTATAACGTTCATAGACCCAACCTCGGGAACATTCCGATAAAATGACAGTATATCTAACCCGGCTCAACAAATTTGGTGCAAATAGATACACTGCATAGTGGAGTATCTAATGTTATTGCCGCTTTGGGCCAGCCAGGATTTTAGCCACGCTCCCTTTCATGGTACAAACTCTGCAGTATTCCGAAAATGCCACTCCTACATATAAAGTTTAAAAAATGACACTGGGCAGACCACCCCATCCACACCTCTACATACAAGGGCAGGGGCGTAGCTAGTGTTTGGCGCTATGGGGCATAAGTTTCCTTTTACGCCCCCTTCCCAACTCTGAACACTAAATTTTCATCCATTAAATACAATCAAAACCCATTTTGGCGTCCCCTACTAGTCTGGCGCCCGGATACATCTGCCCCCCCCCCCCCACTCGCTGCACCCTTAGGTACGCTTCTGCTGACACTGCCCAAAAATGTGAAATCTCCCCTCCCCCTCTCGACAAAATTGTCTAAAATATAAATTATGATAGAGGCGATCTCATACGTGCTACTGTTTAAGAGTTTGAATTAATAAGCGCTGAGAATTATGTTCATCCTGAAATAATTTTTATATATATTATTTTTTTAAATAGCGAATCAGTTTATTTGTGACAAATTTCCTGGTTAAGTGTATACTCGCTCATATTCTATGATGTTTCAAAATGATGACGAGGCGTACCTGGCATCATCTCTTGGCACACCGGTATTGGAGCTCTGGTCTAGACTCTGAACATGGGCAATTGATTATAGTATAGTAGTGCATCAACAGGCCGTAACAGGAGCTAAAGTGGGGGGGGGGGGGGCGCGTAGACCCTTGAACATAAAATTAAGGGGTGTCACAGCTGCATTAGGGCTTATTTATACAGAAATATAAATACTTATAACTTATTTGAGGATGGTGCCAAATGTCAGGCGCTGCCACGTGCGCTGCCTTTTCGTGCATCGACCACGGTCGTCTCTGCTTCATAGTGGCCTAGTTACTTATCCCATCACTGCATGTGTCAGACACAATAAATAGGTGGCGTTATATCTGAATAAAAAATTGCTTTATTATTTCTTCCACGTCATATGTACAATACCCATACATATTTTAACCCTTTCTTGTACGTGTGATAATTTACTTACTTTACTAGAACATTTAAAGGGTTAAACATGTTTTTTTTAAACTCTAAATGATATATATGTTTTAATTTTTTTAGTATTAATTAATGGATAATTTCCTCGATGGCTTTCATTTAAGAGGCACATATACAAGTAAAATGGTATGTCCTCACTGAAATGAAACAAGTCTTCGAGGTGGTTTACTGCAGGGGAAGAAATATATAATTGTATTCTAAGAGAGAGTATTCATCTTTAAAGCTGGATAATTTATATTATGCGTTGACTCCCTTGATTATTTTTTAAAAAAGATTTAAGGCTGCGACTATTCGCACCCGGGTACCAGAAGTGAGAGGTTGGGATAAAAAAAACTATTTAAAATATTATTGTTGGGTTTGTAAGACAAGATTTGGTATAAAATGAAAGATAATTAAATGGACTATACGTTTGTAAACTTACTTCTTCTGTTTAACTAAATTAAACTACCACAAATGACATCCGAATGCATTGAGTCTAATTTGATCCGGGTGCGAATGGCGGCGCAGCGTGTCCGGGGCCATTTTGACAAAATGCTATTGGGATGTCATTTGTGGTAGTTTTTATTGTTATATCACACCCAACTTTGGCTACGCATTTGATACAATTTTATCTTTTTTTTTTTAAATTTACATTTTAAATACAGTATGCGCCAAAAGTAATAGTAGTGAGTCTCTCACATCTGAACATGTAAGTTTACGGGTCAACGTTGCATATATATAGATCTCGCTGCCACGTGCTCCAAGAAGTGAAAATGATTATTTGTTGGGCAGATTTCGTTGCATAATATGAGTCACTTGATGGAGGAAAAAATGTTCATAGTTGACCAGCATTTTCACTCGTACAGCGTAGGTGATTACTTGCTTGTGAAGAGGGATCATGTTTGAATAAAGGTTGCAGAACAATTCCTAGAGAAGTTTAATAAGACGCCATCAAATAACACAGTTATGACGTCTACTGAGACGGAATTTCGCCGTTATGGAAATGTATTTTGTCAATTAATGGAGGAGGAAGTCTGATCGACCAGAACATTTTTCAATAATGAGAATCGCGGCCGTTATCTCCAGAAGGTAATGCCATCACAATCTCCAGAAGGTAATGCCATCACAATCTCCAGAAGGTAATGCCATCACAATCTCCAGAAGGTAATGCCATCGCCACAATCTCCAGAAGGTAATGCCATCACAATCTCCAGAAGGTAATGCCATCACAATCTCCAGAAGGTAATGCCATCACAATCTCCAGAAGGTAATGCCATCGCCTTATAAAGTCTACGAGGAACATCTTCAAACCGAATATCAGCCGGTACGTGTGTTTGACGATTGTTTAAGGACATACGTGCATTTTTTTTACATGAAACAGGTTGGTTGGTGGATCCATATATACGAGACATGATGGTGTATTGTGAACATTTCTGGCTATAATGGTGCTGTACGATGTTTATAGATTTGTATAGGAATGAGTGGCTCTCCGGCCCATGAAATCCCATTACTAAGCAGGTCGATCAAACTTTCCATTCCGTTGACAAGAGTATCAGAACCGTGTGACTTGCAGTGGCGTAGCGAGCTTAACTCGCGCCCGGGGCACAATACCTTTTTAGCGCCCCCAATACCATTTTAGCGCCCCCCCTATTCGAAAACCATACAATATTATAGTAAAATATACCATTTGGCACCCGTTTGTGAGTAGCGCCCGGGGCATGATGCCCCCCTTGCCCCCCCTCACTACGCCACTGGTGACTTGATGCTTTTTAAAAAAATAATCTCTTTTGGATTTGTTCTTCTAGATCAGCGTTTCTCAACCAGTGGGTCGCGACCCCTTTGGGGGTCGAATGACCCTTTACCGGGGGGTCGCCTAAGGCCATCCGAAAACACATATAGACCACAGTTTTAAGTAGCTACGAAAATAATTGTGTGATTGGGGGTCGCCACAACATGAGGAACTGTATTAAAGGGTCGCGGCATTAGGAAGGTTGAGAACCACTGTTCTAGATCTACCTTATTGATAACACGGCCACCCTTGTATCGTGTGAGCGAAAATATAGCTTAACTATGAATACCATGTTCCTTGTTGGAGAGACCCATTTCCAAGAGCAACTACCCAACATATGCTTTTCACTTGCATTGTCGCGTGGTATATGGACCTATGCACAAGATGCGGGAGTTTCAGTTTACTGTTAGTTTTGGCGCATGCTGTATAGTTCTTTTACAATCGAATAATTATCGTGGAAGCCCAAGACTTTAGTAGATACATGCAATTAATTTTGCTGGTCAAATTTATTATAAAAGTACTTGCCAGCTGTAGAATTAGAACCTGACTCTTATGTAGCCATCACTTTCGGAGTTAGATGTCGAAGCAACTCTCAGCTTCGTCTCGGGAGTCAGGCGTAACGTGTGATAGCTTCACCGGGTGCACGTGTGCGCACTAGGGGTCGACTTTCAAAAATACCGGAATACCGGACCATAAATGGTGCTCGAAAAAACCGGGATTGGATTTATGAAAACCGGGATTTTCGATAATCCCGGGATTTCATTTTCAATTTTTTTTTAAATTGGTTTTCTTAGTTTCCACGTCGTAGTTAAAGCAAGACATATCAATAATTTATGAGATGTGCAAATCCATCACACCACGTGTCTCAAGTTCAAAGAGAGCCGACCGACGGGCTAGATCTGTGTACTCTTATTTGTCAAAAATCATGACGTGATTGGTTGTTTTTTTTTCGTCCTGTGTGTGTAGTGTGTAAGTGGAGACAAGTCACGACGTGATGGTACAGGATTGGTGAGTAAATGTTTTCATATTATTGAAAAATAAGTGATTTGTATAGTCGAATGAAGATCGAATTTTGACTTCCATTAAGAGTTTGTATGAAAAATAATATCACGTTGCACTCAAATCACGGGGTCAACTTTTTATAACAAAAAATTTTTGATTGCTTGATGTCTTTTAATTATGCCAAAAATTCATACTTATTTAAAAATATTAGTAAATCCGTATTTTGATAATCAAATGGTACCTTAAGTTTAAGACACAGAAAAACTATATTACTTCTATTTTGTGATAACAATATTAATCATTTACATTCACCTCATAATTGATTTTCGAGCTATTTTGTCTCAGGGTGAATTTCCCAGTTTGTCTGCATGTACCGTACTTAAATATAGCCAAACATTTACATGACAATGTAAACATAAAAACAAGTTTTACGCGTCAAACCAATTCGATTGAATTAATATTTTTTGTTAATGATTTATTTTCCCTTCAGGATGATAGAAAGAAATGGGGGACCATGAAAAAAAATAAACCTAAATTTGAAAAGCATATGAAACTATCGGAAACAAAGACATCAGTTTGGCATGATTTCTTGAAAGCTACGGACGGTCTCTCAGCTAAAGTATTAGATGTAATTAACAAGATACTTAAAACATTTGGGAGGAACAACTTCAGGCCTTCACTCTCATTTAAAGTCTGCACATCAGAAGAAGAAGGTCCCTGGTGTAGAAGAACATTTCGGAAATGTGGAGCGATTATTTTTTTATGCGCATAATGTTATAGGTCCCATGAGAATGGAAGGTCCTTTGAAATACTAATAGGCTTAAGTTGTAAAATAGAGGCCTGGCTACGGAAGGCAGTGCTGTGAACTCTAGCTCACCCCAAGCTCGGAAACGCATTTGGGGTGTGGCTAGCTATAAATAGTATCTCTTGACCTTGTTTACAACTAAATAAAATTAATAGTCTGTTTCCTTAAAATTGTGTAGAATTATCTGGAGAACTCTGGAAAGGAAACCATTGTGTAAGGTCTCTCTAGACGTATCAGTAGAAATGATTATAAATAAAAGGGGACAAGAGTTATTTGTAGATGACTTTTGTCTGTCATTTATTACGAGATTGTTTGAGCGTGTCTTATTTTTTACTACGAGACGAGGTTTGTTTACGGTGTGTGTGTAGATTCCTTATTTCATCATTGTACCTTTTTACAAGATTGTGTGGTCTTCAACATTGTACCGGTACAAGCCAATCATTATTCTGTAGGTCGATAGCCTTATTAATTAAATTTCATTTGATTTTGTAATTTATCATTATTCTGTACGTCGATAGCCTTAATTAAATTTCTTTTGATTTTGTAATTTATCATTAACATATTAAAATTTATTAATTGTAATTAGCCCTGGTTGAGTATCGTTTTCTTTGTTATAGTATTTAACTTATGGTGATCGTTGTTTTTGTTGTGTACTGTTTTAGAACGAGCCATAAACTGAAATAAGAGATTAATTTATCCATACAGATAACAGTGCTAACAAAATGAAGTGATCGGTATCAAGATTTAGTGGCTCACAATGATCTCTTAAAATGTGGGGGTGTGGGAAGAGGTCGAGCTCCATACGACAAGCAGGGAGCTGTAGAAGTCCCCTTATGATCGAAGAAAGGGAACATGAGTTAGCTCCCTCCCCCCTAAGCCAAACTGACAAGTTCTTTTCGGAAATCCTGGTGAAGTGATAACAAGCTATAGTTGATCCAGTTCGGCTTCAGAAAAGGAAAAAGTTCCACGAATGCTATTTTTTTTAGCCTCCACCCCCCCCCCCTCACACACATTA
The DNA here is from genome assembly GCA_964017045.1 of Omphiscola glabra. Classification (NCBI taxonomy): domain Eukaryota; kingdom Metazoa; phylum Mollusca; class Gastropoda; family Lymnaeidae; genus Omphiscola; species Omphiscola glabra. Next base: position 37,499,470 of record OZ024799.1, read on the forward strand.
AATTATATATATAGCCAAAAACCACGTGGATATCTACAGATTCATTTAGTTTTTGTCGACCCGGAAAACGTTTTCGTCATGGTGGACATGGGTCTCTGCATGGGACGTAGCGTACTGAGTTCAAGGGTAGATCCTCGATAATATCAGGGCGCTCTATAAAGGTATAGATAGTGTAAGTGCTGTGCGTAGCCCCAATGGACTCTCCCAGTGGTTAGAAGTAAACCGACGAGTCATGCTGCTTTGTTTCGCCGTTACTGTTCATCATTTATATTGAATACATCCCGAATGGTAAACATCTTAATCCCGATGCAAGCAACGAATAGCAGCTACTTGCGGACAACCAATGACAACAAGGAACAGCTGCAGAGCCATTTTGATAGTCTGAACAGGCCTACCTGCAAGAACTATGGGATGAAAATCAGTACAGTTTAGACTAGGGCGCGTTTGTAGGTTTTACCCTACAAAACCTGGATACCGGGTATATCTATCAGTGATCGGCCGCTCCGACAACGCCAGGAAGTTAAATATCTGGGAAGCATTTTCGATGAAAACGGCAAAAATTGACAGAGAAATGTAGACGAAAGTGCTGAGGGCAAAACCCTTTCCCCACCATATGCCTACGTTTCATAACTTAATGCACTATTTAATGAGTGATATTCTTAATCGGAAAAGAAGCTAATACATTTTAATTGAGTTCAAGTATTTCCACTAAAAATAAAAATAAATAAAAAACTGGGACGTTTTAAAACAAAACAATAAATTTTAATACCGGTACACTACTATGTAGGCATGTGTGTATACAACTAGTCGGCCTTATGCTAATGTGTATACAACTAGTAGGCCTAATGACTAATGCTAATGTGTATACAACTAGTAGGCCTAATGACTAATGCTAATGTGTATACAACTAGTAGGCCTAATGACTAATGCTAATGTGTATACAACTAGTAGGCCTAATGACTAATGCTAATGTGTATACAACTAGTAGGCCTAATGACTAATGCTAATGTGTATACAACTAGTAGGCCTAATACTAATTAATGTTTTTTTCCCCCGGTGTTACGGAAATATTCCCATTTACCTAAGTATGTGCCTATTATTATAAAGCAAGTTTTTTTTAAAAAGAATTCCTGTTTTGGATTTGAGTCTGGAAATTAAAGTAAAATAATAATCCCGCCCCTGATTAACGACCTTCGTGATTGGTCTTGGCCAATGGCGTGGCAAGGTGGTGTGAAGGGTGCGGTCTGTCTCGGGTAGAAATGTTTTCTTTAAAAGGGGGGGGGGCGACATTTTGGGCCAATTACATAATTTTTCGTGGAGGAGGGGCGGCAAAATCGTAGGCACGCCCCGGGCGGCAGTAGCCTAACTACCACTGGTCATGGTTCCCCCCACCCAAACTCCCTAATCTCGGCCCAAGGATCTAAGACAGACTTTGCATGTGTCCAGTTGTGTTGCTACATTCAGACGTCCAAGACCCACCCTCCACATAGGGCGCCCCACATTATTAGATTTTAATCCTTTGGGGCGGCCGAGGCCAAAGCCTCACAAAACTTTGAGCATCTAAAATCCTACATCTACGTACATCAGACATCTAAATTCTAGACCACTTGAAACGTAAGCACCCATCAGATTACTTATAAACAAAAATAAAGTTCTTAGTTGTTATCATTACTAACAGTCTCGATATCACTACCTTCGGCATTTTTCATTGTAGACAACAGATTTGTCTCTGTTACTTGAAAATTAAAATACATTGGTTTTAGTTTTATTCTCTGTATTACTAAGCCCAACTTTTTAATCGCCTGAGAGGAAAAAAAAACGTCCACGTCAACGTTCTGGGTGGTGTCACGTGATCATATCTTTACACGATCGTAGTCTTTCCGGCTTCTCCAACCAGGCTATTGTGTTGGAGAATTAGATTCATTTTTATTTTAAATAAATCTGTGTGATTTTGAAGCACTACACTCCATAAAATGGCTAGTAAGTCTAAGCACAAAACCTGTTTTAATAAATTTTATTATTTAGAAAATTAAGATACTCTTGTTAATCGTACGTTTCAAATTATCTCAAACAACGGCATCTAGTTAATATGAAAAAAAACACGACACACACACCTCGGTCTTAGTTTTGTTACTCCATCTGTTATGTTTACGTGGCCATCTTATATTACCATACAATTAAAAACACTACGAATTTAATAACTTTAATTAAACCTCTATTATTCTTGTAATGTTTTATTACTTATAAAATTTCTTATTCAACTATTTTAGTTCGATTCCTTGAGTTTGTGAAACCTTTTTGTGTTGTTCTTCCTGAGATTGCCAAGCCAGACAGGAAGGTAAAAATTATTATGTTTCTTAGGAGCCTAAATGCCTAAATTATACATTAATTGACTCACAAGCTATTGGCCAAGATCTATATATTGTCCAATACAAATCAAATGTGTTGACAGCCTGCATTTGCAGCAATGCAGTGCTGGGCCCATATTTTTAAATTGAACCACATTACAATTTAAATTTACATTATTGATTATTTTTCTCCAAAGTTATAAATAGGCCTTACTGTTAGCCCCTCTATTAACTTAAAATGTTACAACTTAGTTTTACTTAACCTAGGACTAGGTCTAAAATTTGAGATATTTTTAGGCATAGGTCAGGTTTAATATACACCTACACCCAAGCAATTAGGTTGGGCTAGGCCTATTAATTAGAATTCAGCTTGTGAAGTAAAATACTACTAAATTATAAACTAGTTTGGGATGGGTATGAGATGTGGAAAATGACAAATTATGTAGAATAGAATTATAGCCTGCCTACTTTTTCTAAACCAGGTTTATTCAAACTTGGCTTGCCTGGAATAATATTCAACAAAAGTGATCATTGGGGCATACCATCATACCTTTTCATTATCCAGAATCACAACATTGTCAATTACACTAGATTCTATATATGTAATTTGTCTGATTAAATTTTGTGTAAATTATAATATATTACAATATAAGAAGTAAAAAGAAGTTTGCACCGAAAGCATGATAATTTATTAAAAATGTAGGCCTCGCCAGGAAGTTATCTATTTTAATTACTTAAAAATTAAAAGTGTGAATCGTGAATAACTGATTAAACTTTTCTTTTTTGTTGTTGAAGAACCTATTATTTTCAATATGATAATTTAAGTATATTTTTCCTCCTTTATCAGATTCAATTCAGGGAGAAAGTACTATGGACAGCCATCACACTTTTTGTGTTTTTGATCTGCTGTCAGGTATTGAAAACTGTCTAATTACTATCACAAATTATTGGTAAAGAAATGAATATATAAGTTTGTTTAAACGGAAACAGTTTTGTTCTCCTTTAAGTTTGCTCAACATGTACGAGCTGTTGTAAATAATTATATTCTCATTTTCAGATTCCCTTGTTTGGTATTGTATCATCAGACTCTGCTGACCCTTTCTATTGGATTCGTGTTATCCTTGCCTCCAACAGAGGTGTGCTTTAACTATTATTTTGAAGTATCTATGTGTCTGGAAGCTACATATTTATATGATTTTTATACTATAAATCATTTCATTTTTTATTCATAAAAAATACTAATTGAATATTTTAAAAATACATTTATGATGTTTATTTACCTACCGTACATAAATAGTTATAATTTTTGTAACATCTCCAGTGTATTGGGGCGGGGGTGCGGGAAATAATCAATATAGTTAAATGTAACTGTTGCCTTGTTGTAAATTCTTATCTACTTTTTGACAGGTTTATTATTAATGCTAAATCATTTTCTCTTTCCTGACATTTAACACTGTTTTTATTTCAGGTACATTGATGGAGCTTGGCATTTCACCAATTGTTACCTCTTCTCTAATTATGCAGCTCTTAGCTGGTGCTAAGATTATTGAAGTTGGTGACACTCCAAAGGATAGGGCCTTATTCAATGGAGCTCAGAAATGTATGCCTTTTTTAATACATATTCTTTCCAAATAGATTTTCCCATTACATTTTAAAATTGCTTATGTCAATATAAAGTATTTGGCAGCAGGGTTTGGTCTGTCATTAAAAAGATTTTTATACTATATACTTAAAACAAATGCATGTACTATACTATTATGAGAAAAACTTGGTAGCATCACATCAAACTTTGACTGCATCAAGTTCTGAGTTTACATAGGAGAATAACTGCAAGCTCATTTTTATTTTATTCTTTGTCAGTGTTTGGTATGGTGATTACGGTGGGGCAGGCAATAGTCTATGTAATGACTGGTATGTATGGTGACCCTGCTGACATTGGCGCTGGTGTCTGTCTGCTTATCATCATACAGGTAAAATTTCATGATAAATAAAATCTTATTTTCACTATGCTGTAATTTGATGCTTCATTTATTATCAGTATGTGAATTGATAAATCAACTATGTTTTTTAAATAATTTTGAATACATGCATAGCTTTAATTAAATTGTAAGGACAAAATTTTGTGTTTAAAAATACATCTAAATGTTGTTCTTACTGTATATTTAGAACAAACAAAATTAAATTGTGTTCAAATTCTATGGTTTGATAGATCTGGTTCTCTATTTTTGTTAATTTTGTTATAAAAACTGTGAAAATATAGAGATAATAATTTTATTAGTTGTTAATAAATAAGTTGTTTGTTCTTTTATAATTTTTAAAAAAATTACTAAACAATTGTTTCAATTCAGCTTTTCGTTGCTGGTATTGTGGTTTTGCTCCTTGATGAACTCCTACAAAAAGGTTATGGTCTTGGATCTGGTATCTCCTTGTTCATTGCCACAAACATTTGTGAGACAATTGTCTGGAAGGCCTTTAGTCCTGCTACTGTAAATACAGGCAGAGGTAAGTTCTCTTAAAAATACTACATTTTAGCTTTATTATTCACCCCTCCGACAGCTTCGCTCCTCCGCAGACGGGCGTATTCTTTCTGTCCCCAAGACTCGCACAAAAACATACGGTGAAAGATCTTTCTCTAACTGTGCCCCCAAACAATGGAATTCTCTTCCACTACACATCCGCAATATATCAACTATCACAGCCTTCAAAACTGCACTCAAAACACATCTCTTTAAACTCTACTGCCCCGACTGATTCCCCACATCTGACCGATAAACGCTGCTGCTGGCCGCCGTCCATGGCTTGTCATGTAAAAGTTCTGGTGGGGATGAGGTGAATATGCATTAGTCTTTGTTTTGTCTCTATACATCTGTTCTTTATTACATATATGTATTTTATGTAATTGTCCCGATTATGTCTCTTTTTCTAATATTTTTATGTACATCGCGGTGAGCCTAGTCCTGGCTGGGGTACCGCGCTATATAAGACAACAAATAATAATAATAATAAGTGAATAAAACAAAACTTTATGAATATTGTATTTAAATTTCTTTAAAATTACATACCGGTATATATTTTCAGGTACTGAGTTTGAAGGAGCTGTTATCGCTCTTTTCCATCTTTTGGCAACTAGACAAGATAAAGTTAGGGGTCTTCGTGAGGCATTTTACAGACAAAATTTGCCTAACTTGATGAATCTTTTGGCCACTGTCCTTGTCTTTGGCATTGTCATATACTTCCAAGTAAATAAAACCTTCCTTGAAATTATATTATACTTATACTGATGCTTATATACAGTTAGATTTATTGGATTTCTACAAATAAAAAACATTTCTCATGCTACTTCTAACAAAGTGGCATGTTATATGACATTATTTATTTTTTGACTGTTTCGGTTTGAAAAAAGCATTTTTCTCTAAATCGTCTTGTTCTCCTACCCAGGGATTCCGTGTAGATCTCCCGATAAAATCTGCAAGATACAGGGGCCAACAGACATCTTATCCAATCAAGCTCTTCTATACATCTAATATACCAATTATTCTTCAGAGCGCCTTAGTTTCTAACCTCTACATGATTTCGCAGGTATGACCATTTTTCTTTATCACCTGCATTTCTAACTCTTCAACTATTATGTTTCTATTATAAAATTTAGGCAACAGATCTCAGAAAGCTAATTAAGAAACTCTGATATCTCTGAAATTTATTTTTAACTTCCTATAGTATATCATCAGCAATTTTTAATTTGCTTTATTTATTAATAATTATGTAATCTTTTTTTTCTCCAGATGTTGGCAAATAAATTCAGTGGCAATTTCTTTGTCAATCTTTTGGGAGTTTGGGCTGTGAGTATATTTTGTTTCGCTTCATACCATTTTGGAAGTAGCATAAAGGTCTAGAACTTTTATTTGATATATATATTTTTATATGGTTTTAGTAATGTACACTGATTAAATGGAAACTTAAGCTTTTAACAAATGTTGGTGTTTGTAGTAAATCTTAGAATCACTTTCACAGAGAAAATTTAACTTTTTAGGTTAAACATCTTTTAAAACCATTTTGTCTAAGGCATTTACATAATTTTTCAAGCCAATATATATATTTTTTAGGATGTTGGAGGTGGTGGTCCTGCAAGATCTTATCCTATTGGAGGCCTTTGCTATTACTTTTCACCACCTGAGACATTAGGGCATATTCTAGAAGACCCTATTCATGCCGTCTTATACATAGTCTTCATGTTGGGATCCTGTGCATTTTTCTCCAAGACTTGGATTGATGTCTCTGGCTCAAGTGCCAAAGATGTGAGCTATGTTTATTATACAAACAAATATTTGGTTACAACTTAAAATTTTAAGAAAATGTTTCATGTCATGCAGGAAAGAAGGGATATTGGGTTAACATCTATCTTTTATATTGAAAATTTTCACAGGTGGCCAAGCAACTGAAAGATCAACAGATGGTCATGAGAGGTCATCGTGAAAAATCTATGATCAAGGAGTTGAACCGTTACATCCCAACAGCTGCTGCGTTTGGAGGCTTATGTATTGGAGCACTTTCTGTTTTGGCTGATTTCTTGGGTATGCTTTTTAAATCATGTTCTTACATAATAGGTATGCTAGCTATTTCAGAGAAAGCTTAAAACTTTTAGTTTTTATTGTAAACTATTGTGTGGGGATACTTGTCATTATAAAAATTAATCGTTAGAGAACGTACATGCAGGTTATTTTGAGCCTTTGCCATTAAAAATTGTATGCAAGACTATTCAATGACTTACAAGAATATTAATTTTTTGAATTTTATTAGTTGCATTTTATATTAATTAATGCCTAAAAGTTTACTATAACCCTTTGATTAAATGCCTCAATAATTTATTTATAGGTGCCATCGGAAGCGGAACTGGAATCCTTTTGGCTGTGACCATTATTTACCAATACTTTGAATACTTTGTAAAGGAGCAGAGTGAAATGGGTGGAATGAGCACGCTACTCTTTTAAACTTCTGAACTACACCTCATTTGTTTTGACTTATTCTGTGTCAGTGCTAATCGTACAATAAAAGTAAGATATGATTAAGGAAAAACCCACAAAAAGAAAACCAACTAAAGTTGATCTTCTGTTGATTGGACTGTATCAGGTTGCAACATTATTCCAATGAAAGGGTCAAGACATTGTTGTTCTGATATGATTTTCTTTGCATTGATAAAAGGAGTGTGTGTGAAATTAAGCTAATGTACCTATTTATGAAAGTCCTCAAATGTGTATAGTTTTGGGTTAAGAAAAAAAAAGATTGGTTTAAAAAGTTGTTACTTTTTATCTGCAGGAAATTTTATTTGAGATGCACGTTTGTTTTATTTGTGTGAACTGTCTTGTTTGTAGGATGGTATCTAGCATATGCTATCTTATTAGAGACTATGTCTTGTGATTATTAATAGTTTGTCAAACTATTTTAACACATTCAATCCAAAACCAGTCTAATGTACAATCCATATGAATGAAAGAGCTGTGAGTAATGGCTATTAGTGGCACCTGAGAGAAAGCTACTGAATCTCACATTGGTAGAGGTCACAATAGAAGGTGAATGGTTTACCTGCTATACATATTTCCCCCTGATCTTTCAGGTCTATAGAATCATTTATAAATGCTGTGTGAAAAAAAGAGTGTGTGCCAGTTTTAAAACAAAAACAAGCTTTTGGTTATGGGTGTAGAGCAGTTCTAAATCCATCTGTTTGTGTTATTTCATTATTTCCCTTGGTTTAGGTAGAACTTACCCTTCACAATGACTGACCACTATTTTGTCACAAATATTTCCATGTTCATTTTACTAGTTTATTTAATCATTATTGCATGTAAGGGATAAGTTATTTTATTGAGTCTTCAACTGCTGTTCAGAAATAGTTTCCTTTTTATATATTGATTTCTTTGGCTGGCAGATATGGGACAAATGGCCTGCAAGGAGAGTGAGTCAAGAATGTGAATGAGGTGTGTTGTTTGCGAGGATATAAAACAGAGCGGCTCATTTTCAATAAAAGTCAAAATTTGAGAATGTATTTAAATAAAATATTAATGTTACCTTATATATTTGGCTTTGGATTTTTTTTTTTACAATAGGAAAATGTAAGGCTCAGATCATGTAGGCTTCTGATATTTATTTGCAGTACAGTTACAAGTTAGTGAAAAATTGTGTATATTTCTAAATAAAACAAAGCTGTTTTAGGGAAAAGAAACAGACTTTTTAAAACTCAGATCTCTGTAAATTGTAAATAAAAATACATTTTTTAAAAAATCACATTTTAGCAATGTATTTAACAACAAAAAAGTCTTGAACTAGAAATTGGAATAATCTAGACAAATATTTAAAAATTATAATATGTCTACTCTTGTTAAATGACAAAAGAAACTAACAAAGGAAAATGTTTCCTGAAATAAGAGGCAAGGCAAGATTTTCATTGCATTGTGGTAAAAAAAAAATCATTATTTCGATACATTTAAGGTAGAGTACATACTGTTTACTATTCCAAAGAAAGATACAATACAAGTGATGTAAACTGCTTTTGAGTATTTCATTGTGGTTGGAAAGTGATTCAAATTTACTTCATAGTATGCTAAAATTAATAAAAATGAAAAAAGTACATCACAATTACAATTTTAAACTTTGTTCCCTATGTTTAACTTGTTAAAATAAAGTGCATCCATTTCTTACAACAAAAGGGTTTAAAAAAAAAAAGAAGCTTTTGTTAATATCTCCACATCACCAGCAAAAATATATTTTGTTTGGGGCTAATTCATTTTTTTCTGCCTAGCCCTAAAAAAATTTCTGAAAAGAGAAACATGATAGATAGTTTACTGTAAAACATGATAGATAGTTTACTGTAAAACATGATAGATAGTTTACTGTATAAAGCTAACAGGACGAAACTTTGGCACAACTTAAATCTGGATGTTGCTCTTTTCTAATTTTGTGTCAACTGTGATTAGGGGTAGATTTTTTAATCATATAAATCACATTTTGAAGCTTCTCAATTAAGTTCAACCATTTTTATATGAAAACGTTAAGCAAGGCAGGTTTTCAAATACAAAGTAAGCAATGCCAAATTTAACAACAACAAAAAAAAGACACTAGACACTATGAAAGGAAAAGTAATATCAAAAGCAATGATTTTTTTTTTTAAATGACCATTAACAGAAACTTGGTTAATATTAACTCATTGCATTTGTCAACTTTTATAATAAGGGTTCACTTAAATATAACATTAAAAAAGCAAATATTGTATAAGTTTACATGTATATCTGAGATTCCATTAACCAACATAGACTAGAATTGTGATCTTTTTTTTTAAACATACAAGAGACAACTAATATATGTAAATTGTTAATTCAAATATAACAATTTGTTCACATGACCAATCAAGTATGGCTGGCGAGCTCCCTTTTCAGAAATTATATTTAAAATATCCTTTTTAGAAAGGATATGTTGATTTCTTTCTGGGCATCTCTTGTGGATTCAGCCATGTCTTGTCTAAGCAGCAAGTGCTGCCTCAAACTGTGGACATTTTTGTCCCTCTTTCACAACTGTGATTGATCTCCAAGGACGGCCACTTCCTCTTAAGTAGTTCTACACATCACCAAAAAAATCCAATTAAATCATAAGCATGTAATAATGCAGATAAAATGAGTAAAAACTATCTAATAAGTGTATGATTAAAAAGCAATTTCTTATGTCAGAACAACTCCCAGTGATTATTAAATAAAAAAGTTGCCCAAAAATGTCAGTGAAGTATTTTACCATACTCTTGAGGTGGATGCTTGTAAAATAAAGCAAACAATTCAGTTTTTGTTGCACACTGTCTCATAATTCTGTCAGTTGAAATTGGTACAAACTCCCCAAAATGACACCACATAAACAGTACAATGCTATGTCAACTTGATTACTGGAAATGTTAACAACTTACATGAGCATAAGGCAGACCATTTCTCTTTTCAGCACCAGAAGCACTGCCACCAACCCAAACAAACACTGTACTGCCGCTGTCACAAATAAACACATCCTGGAAGATTGGTCAATTTTTAGTTACTAAGAGCTTGATATCTTTTCTCAATACATAAGTTTAATTACTATACTCATATAAGGAGTATACTAATGGTTTCACTATACTTCCAAGAAGTACTTCTTTTCTCAATACATAAGTTAAATTACTATACTCAGAAGGAGTATACTAATGGTTTTAATATACTTCCAAGAAGTGCTTCTTTTCTCAATACATAAGTTAAATTACTATACTCATATAAGGAGTATACTAATGGTTTCACTATACTTCCAAGAAGTACTTCTTTTCTCAATACATAAGTTAAATTACTATACTCAGAAGGAGTATACTAATGGTTTTAATATACTTCCAAGAAGTGCTTCTTTTCTCAATACATAAGTTAAATTACTATACTCATATAAGGAGTATAGTAATGGTTTCAATATACTTCCAAGAAATGTTTCTTTTCTCAATAATTGATTTGAAAAAAATTGTTTGTTAACAAGTAAATGTTTGTAAGCAGATTCAACTAAGAATCGCTCTAGAAATGATAATTTTTTTTACAGCTCTTAGTGTTTGAACAATATGAATAACCTTAAAAATGTGTCCTTTAAACAAATAAATTGAAATGATACTTACAGTACCTAATTATGAGTATCAGTAAAAAATAAATAAGTTCCAAACTTTTAAGTAAAAGTAGATGACTAAAGTTTTATAAATATTATTACATCTGATTTCAAATCACTGCGGCTGAAACTTCCATCTTTGACAAGTTCAGACTGAGCTGTGTCTGTGTTGACCCTAAAAAATAAAACATCAAGCTCATCAGCTGAATGTCCATTGAGAAAATAATCACCAAGAGGCTAAATCTAATTTACCATTATAATGATTCAAATAAGAATTAGATAAAAACAAGCTTCAAAATACCTGAGTAGTTTTTTGTCATCATCATCATCAAGATCATCATCATCATCAGGATCTTGGTCCAATTTCACCCAAAATTCATGCTGTTTTTAAATTAAGACAAATTAATCAATTTAGTACAATTCAGCTGCATAGTACCTACCAAGTGCAGTTGAAAATAACATCAGAAACAGGTCGGGATATGATTACATGTTGCCGTTAATGTATACGAGGCAGGACGGGGTTGTCATGGTAGCCTTTGCCAATGATTTTTATCAAGCAGCCTATGGGGGAACTGCTCCTAGGCAACAGTTTCATCCCTAATGTGACCTAATCCCAAAGTAGAAACCATGTGTAGAAACACTATTAGAGGGTGTCTGATGCTACCCTGGGATGGGAAGGGTTTTTTTGGGGGACGTTAAAATATATCCATCTCAGCCCATAGAAAATTCAACTGCTGGTGCTGCGAGAGCCGACCAGTTGCTCCTTGGTTGGTGCCGCCCCACCTGCATGGTCAATCGAGTGGAAGGCGGGTGGTACTGTCTCAGCAAAGTAGGGCTAGAGTACAAGTGCTAGTTGGGTTGTGCGGAAGAGAAGTACGTTGGGGAAGACATAATGAGCGCTCTGGCTCGACAGTCTGCTGTTTTTCTTAAGAGAATTAGTTTAAAAAATATCAAAATATTGAATATTAAAAGCCTACAACACAGAGATTTGAAGTTCTTGGAAAGATGAATATTAAAAGCCTACAACACAGAGATTTGAAGTTCTTGGAAAGATGAATATTAAAAGCCTACCACACAGAGATTTGAAGTTCTTGGAAAGATGAATATTAAAAGCCTACAACACAGAGATTTGAAGTTCTTGGAAAGATGAATATTAAAAGCCTACAACACAGAGATTTGAAGTTCTTGGAAAGATGAATATTAAAAGCCTACCACACAGAGATTTGAAGTTCTTGGAAAGATGAATATTAAAAGCCTACAACACAGAGATTTGAAGTTCTTGGAAAGATGAATATTAAAAGCCTACCACACAGAGATTTGAAGTTCTTGGAAAGATGAATATTAAAAGCCTACAACACAGAGATTTGAAGTTCTTGGAAAGAACTAAATGTTGCTAGAAATGTGTTGACTATTGGTAATTCTAGCAAAGTTGGCCCACTTATTATGCAACAAACAGGATACTGAAGATAAGGTAGAATAAGCTTTAGGCAAGATTATCCTACTGTGTAGCACCTACTCTTTTCATTTGTTTGGGTAGCCTATTATTACATCACTTCTTTTCAATACATTTGATACTTTTCAATACATTTGATAACTTTCAGTGTTACACTAATCTATTCTAAACTGAATTTTTTTATTCAGGGGCTGCGACCTATTAAGTACAAAGTCTTAAAAGTGTTAAATCCCAGAGTGAAGCTTTCCTAGAGTAGAAATAAACACCTCTAAATTTGAAATATTTGATTTCAATGAGCTTGATAACTTAAATTTAGACCAAAACTTACTGATTTGGGAACACTTCCACCATCAAGCACAATGGATGTAGCTTCACCACGCTGACTTTTCAGGTTACCAATATATTGCATGGCCTACAGATGAGATACAGGCTACATTCATCTAAATTAATTAATCTATTTTAATGAGATATATCTAGGCATCATGACAGCTCATTTCTTATTGTTTGTTTAATATATTTTTTATTGAATTAAATTATACTTTATAATTTGTTTACATGAATTAATAAAAGAGTTATGAGACTTAAAGCAAATGAAAAACTAAAATTAGAATTTTTTTCACAATCCCAATCTTATTGACTAGTCACTTAAATTTTAATTTGATAAAGATTGTTTTGGAGTAGGACATTATGAAATTTAAAAAAAAAACCTTGGCTCTCTCTGATGGGCTTGATTCCTCTCCATTATATTGATAAATTGTGAGTCCAAGATCAAGTATAAACACATCCCCAGGCACAACCAGGGAGGCAGCTCGTGGAATCTAATCATAAACAAAACTTGGCTTAGTTCTATTACTTTAACATCAACATATTGGTTTTAAAAACACAGTAATAATTTCAATACATTTGTCAAGTCATATCAGGTCTTCTACACAGTCCTTATTTACAATTCCCAGGGTGGATGAACACAGAAAAAAGTCTTACGGAGGGCGCTCTTTTGAAGCGATAGCGCCAAATTTATGGAATAGTTTGCATCAATCTTTAAGGGGTATTGAAAAGGATAAAACATCATTTAAGAAACATTTAAAAACTTTTTTGTTTAAATAGATTTATGAAAAACAGAGCGCAGTGAGCATAATAAAGTAGCATGGATACCAGCACTATATCAATATCCAATCAATCAATATAGGTCCAATGAAAATAATAATAGTTTATTTCGACTACTGAAGAAATAAATGCCTAAAATAGCTTTGCATATGAGCAGTACGATTTACACCTGGTAGAAGTTTCATGAGACTTATGCAATTCAGTATCTACAGTCTGCATAAAAAGAACATTATATTTACTTTTTTTAAGGATTTAGATACCAAAAAAAAGTTCAAACATTTTTCAATTTATCTTGCACATAGTCATGGCAGAATTTTTAAAAGAATTAAATAGAAAGAGGGAACATACAGTGATAAATTTAAGTAAAATAAATAAATTTCACTTGAACATTATAGTAGCAAGCAGTGATTTATAGTGCCACTGTTAGCAGCTCCATGCCCTGAGTTTTTTTAGTTAAAGAACAAAGTCATAATGCACTCCAGATTAAATGTTCTATTTTATTAGTAAACTTCACAATTGTAGAAACAATTGAAAGAGGCATGCTTAGACCCCCCCCCCCCAGGCATGCTTAGCCCCCCAACCCCCCGGCATGCTTAGCCCCCCACCCCCGGCATGCTTAGCCCCCCCACCCCCCAGGCATGCTTAGCCCACCCCCCAGGCATGCTTAGCCCACCCCCCAGGCATGCTTAGCCCAACCCCCAGGCATGCTTAGCCCACCCCCCAGGCATGCTTAGCGCCCCATCCAGGCATGCTTAGCGCCCCATCCCACAGGCATGCTTAGCGCCCCACCCCACAGGCATGCTTAGCCCTCCACCCCCAGGCATGCTTAGCGCCCCTGACACTTTAGGCCACCACTTTAGTAGTCACCAGCTGTAACCATAATTACAATGGATACTGTTAAGATGATTAGGAATAATTGTAGTCATAATTTTTTTTTTTATGTAAATGGGTCATATTTAATTTTGATCTATGTACTCATACATTTGCTTCATCTTTCCATAAACTAAATGCTGAAATGTTTATTTAAAAAAAAGTGATTTTGTAACTAACATCCTTGCCACCATTTACACCCACCCACCTGTCTCCTGGCTATAGTGAACTGATGTCAGTAAACCAAGTGCTAGGTGGCTATAGTGAACTGATGTCAGTAAACCAAGTGCTAGGTGGCTATAGTGAACTGATGTCAGTAAACCAAGTGCTAGGTGGCTATAGTGAACTGATGTCAGTAAACCAAGTGCTAGGTGGCTATAGTGAACTGATGTCAGTAAACCAAGTGCTAGGTGGCTATAGTGAACTGATGTCAGTAAACCAAGTGCTAGGTGGCTATAGTGAACTGGTGTCAGTAAACCAAGTGCTAGATGGCTATAGTGAACTGATGTCAGTAAACCAAGTGCTAGATGGCTATAGTGAACTGTTATCAGGAAATCAAGTGCTCGATGGCTATATTTGCTTCTAGTTTTAAAAAACTTAATAAATTTCATTTTTGAACAGCAAAGGGACAAAAAAAAAGTTATTTCAAATATTTTAATCTAAAGAAATGAATCATTTGAAAAAAATAAGATATTCAAGTTTGAATTTTCTTAATCTATTTCTCCTCAACAAATATACCCAATTTTCATACCTGTCTGACAGCTATTCTGCCATCCTTATCTCTAGAAAATATGAAAAGTCTGGGTTCATATTCTTCTGGGGTGACATGCCTGAAGCCACTTGCTGCACCACCTTCCATAGTGCTGTGGTGATGATGAAATCATATTTGCAATACATCATTTTACCTATCTTATTTCTAATGCTCTGGAGATTTTGAATTAAGTAAGCATGTGAGAAAGTCTAAATGTTATTAACTTTAAAAAAAATATTTTTTAAGAGAGGTTCATTTTGCTACTAGGGCAAATCACAGGGATTATTTAATGAAGTCTCCCTAGCCCTTCGGTTTAAAGTACTTCATAGCAGTGATTTAAATTACAAATATAGGGATAAAAGATTTCACATTGTGTTAAATAAATACTTTTTGCATTGTTCAATACAAAATGATTAATTTTTTCAGAAGGTAAGGACTTGGTATAAAAAATGTATTTCCAATAGCCTACCAGACGGACTTTGAAAGACCAAATATAATGTGATTAACTTTTTAAAAACACATTTTTTAAATAGCCTACGTGATTCCTTGGGGAAAGTAAGACTTGAAGAGACTACTTTCATGTCCTTGACATTCCCTGTGCTGAACAGGCACATCATCTAGATAGGTATCAAGTTCTACAGTCTTGTAAGCTGCAGTACCATACTCATCCTTTGAGAGGAGAGATAGAGAGAGAGTAACATAAATTAAGTAATAAGTAATGCCTACCTTCCCTGCAATGTGCACAAATAATGGCTGCATTTTAAAACTAGGCAGTAACATCAAACTTGTCTGACTTTAAAACTAAGCAGTAACATCAAACTTGTCTGACTTTAAAACTAGGCAGTAACATCAAACTTGTCTGACTTTAAAACTAGGCAGTAACATCAAACTTGTCTGACTTTAAAACTAGGCAGTAACATCAAACTTGTCTGACTTTAAAACTAGGCAGTAACATCAAACTTGTCTGACTTTAAAACTAGGCAGTAACATCAAACTTGTCTGACTTTAAAACTAGGCAGTAACATCAAACTTGCCTGACTGCTGTTCTTGCCAATCCAGAAATGAACATCATGGAGAAGGTTATCACCATCATCGTCTTTGTAGGTCTAAATTGAATAATGTGGCATATCAATTATATTTTTTTTGGAGGTATCACCTTAATATCATTAGTACATATACAAGTAGCAGAATATTAGAAGTAGCAATAATTTGTACATTATTTTGATGAAAATGCTTAACGTGATGGCCTGATTGTAAATTAAACATTAAGGAATGGGCAGCCAAAAGATTTTGTACAAATTGGATTTTTTTTAATAACAAGTCATTTTAAAAGACAAAATACAGTTTCTCATGACAAATACAAACAAAAATATTTATTAACTGGCTCTTAATGTCGACAGATAGATTACGAAGAATTGTTATGTACTTTAATTTGTATGTCCCTTTTTTTTTAAAAGCTGTATCACGGCAGTTACATATGTACATCCACTACTCATGAAAAATGAGGTTAAACATTCACAGACTGCAACGGTAGCTGTCAATATTTATTATGAGTAATCATTTAAATTGTCTGTTAGAAAAGAAGCCAGCAACGAATTGGGTGGTTGGTTGGGGGGGGGATCTGGGAATGCAAGGCCAACCTATCCCTGGTCTAGAATATCACAAAATAAGATGACTTATATTAGCAAAGAAGAATTTTCCTTGCAATAAATTTAAAAAAATATAATACCTGGTCACATTTCTGCCCTTATTAAAATAATCTCAACTTGTTTAGAGCAAGGGTAAAGCATCAGATGACACAAGGTATCTGGGCTAAACAAAATTTATTTTTAAAGCAGTTTCAGTTTTTAAGTTGTTTCAGTTTTGATAATATTTTCTCTTACATTTAGAACAATGTAGGAATCTCCATTGTAAAATTCACCATAGTCCTGTTTTGGCCAATCTTTAACCTGGAATTGCTGTTTAAAGGAATATTTTCCATTATATAATCTGGAACAGGAAGTTATCTGCACTACATATTGAAGATAAATTTAATTACATCATTGAAAGATCTGTTGAAATCACTAGTTGATGAGTTCAGTGAAATGCAGAATAATAAATAAAATTATGAGACCAACTTCTAATTTTTTGTCTTATTTGTAACATATTACAAAATCAATTAAATTATTTTGTGCAACTAAGAATTACATTTTGTTGCTTAACAATGTAATGGACTAAGGAGATTAGCATACTTAATTAACATATTGAATTACCTCAATACGCCAGATTCTCAGACCTGGAGCTTTACCAGCACCTTGCCAGGCAGGCTCAGTTGCAGCAGATTCCTCTGTTTTTGTGAAGGGTGAAGGAGTAAAATTAGCTGAACTTAGTTTTAAATCCGACAAAACTTTGTGGAAAACGTTTTGTGGGGTAATAATATCTAAAAAAGAGAAGCTGTGGTTTAATAATAATTTACTTATATTCTTACTCTTGACTTGTTTTTCTGTGTCTGAGCCAAACAGCGCCATGTTGCTATCAGTCCAGTCATATTTCTTGGCTTTCACTAGTCCTGAGATTGGAACATATTGTGTACAGCACAAAAATAAATTTCATCAAGTACACATCTCAGTCAAATAGAAACATACATCCCAGTCAAATATATATACAAAAGCCAAATACCCCTCACTGACTAACTGATATCGAGGCCTCTATTACAAGGATTAAGAATTTAAAATTTTCCATGGTGATTCCTCTTATACTTTAGGCATGCAGAGACTTTTTTTAAAATTCAGCTTTTAAGTGGCCTAAATTGTACAGTCCAAAACATATGAAAGCAATGGTTTGTGTTGTTATGACCTTTTTTTTGTTTTATGTTTTTGATATCATGTTTTATGTATCTTGCACTGCATTTAAAGATTGCCTATTTTATTTTTGCAAATGTTTGCATCCAAATAAGAATAGTTTATATTTAAGTTCTTAAACCATACATCTAACCATATCACTAAAAGACGTAGATAAATTTTAAAATAGTGTAATACAGCTCAGGTACTTCATGGGAGCAACATGATTGTTTGGTGTGTTTGGCTTACAAGGGGAGGGAGGGGGGATAGAAGCATTGACAGAACTGTTCAGAACTTCCAGAGAAGTAAATGCCTTATGGATGGGATTAATATGCTAATGGCAGGTGACTTCAGGCATATACTACCCGTATATTTACGAATGCATGTTTCTGAGCTCAAAATGCTGTCTTAAGTCATCCCACCTATGGCCAAACAGGGATTTCACCACATAATCTGTCTGAAAGTTCATACTCCGATCATGCTGCTGCGCAATCTGATACCTCCACCCCCTAAATTTTTTAATGGCACCAGGCTTCAGGTAAAGCCTTACATAGAAATATCATTGAAGTAACCATCTTCACAGTCAGTGGAGTAGTAGAAACAGTTTTAATACTAGCTGAACACCCAGGATTCACTACGATGCTAGAGGGAATTATAAATATAGTAGTTCCATGATTGGGTAAGAAATCTGAATAAGAACTTTTCTTAATAATGGTTTAGGTATTTGGATCAGGCTGGTGAATGCTGACACAGTTGGAAATTAGTCACTTGTAGATAAATATATCCCAGTCAAATAGAATAATGTTAACGTTCCCTGATGCCATTTTCTTTAAATAATCTAAACACATATTTCCTATTCTCCTTGAAACACTGGTTTTATACTTACCAGTCATGGTGGCAGCTCACAAAGTGTATTTGCACTGAAGAGAAGAGGGAATTATTCTGAGGAAAAAACAACAACAATAAAATGAACTTAACAGTGCTTAAAGACAGTATTATTTTATATTAGAATTTTAAATGTACCAGCAAGAGCAAGCAAACTACAAAATCCTTTCATAACACTTCTGCTTCTCAGCAAAAGATTTGAGAAATAGACACCACAAGTTTACTAAAGTAATTAAACAATGAAATCAAACCGCACTGCTGCAGTGACTTTTGAGTGATCAAGAAAAGGCCCCTCCCAATCCTCCCACTCTCTCTGCTTAATCAACAAGTTTTTGTGCATAGAACGTGGGGTGGCTACCTGTAAGCCGTCATGCACTGGTGACACATCAACAACTTTCCCTCCAACACATTTTACAGGGGTATGTGCAAGCATGTACTCTAGCTAATGTAGAGACTGACCTATAAAACTATGTGACAGTGACAAAGTGTGACATATGTTTGTCTGATTAATCTCCCTACACCTCCACACCAAAAAATCCAACGCTTTTTAGCAGCTGTTGAAGATAGAGCATGAAGATTAAACTGCAATTTTATTTTTAAAACTTTTCAATAAATGATGTAACGGTATGGGTTTACTAAACAATTTTTAAATTCTGAATAAATTTGATAAAAGCTCAGGTGCAATCCTAGCAATTTTACTCTGTCATATAAAATCTGCAGTTGTCATCCTCATAATTACTAATAGATGGTGATATATTTTTTATTTTGGCAGTTTGCATCATATTAAAGACTTTTAGATGGCACTGGGTTTTGTTGCACCACTGAATTTTATGTCTAGAGCAGTGATTCCCAATCTTCTTGAATCAGGAAGCCCTTTTTAGAATCAATTTCTAAGGAGAAGCGTCTTAGGCATACCCTCCTCTTCTTTAACAAGTTAATGTTTAAAAGCAGTGTTAATGAAGTTGGGGGGAGAGCGGCCATGTAGCCGGGAAGCACATGTTGGGAACCACTGCTCCAGAGGTATAATATTTAAGAAAATCATGAAGTATTTGGAGCCCCTTTCTTAAATTTTCATTAGGAATATAAGAACTGACCTATACAGCTCCTAGAAAATATATTATTATCACGTCAACCTTTTGTGTACACTTAGAGCAATTCATATATATGCAAGTTAAAACTAAAACCCTGAAAAGAGGGGGGGGGGGGGGGGGAAAGAGAGAGAGACTGGGCAAGAAAAATACACCTGCCTAAAACCAGGAAAGGAATGTCTCAGTCAGGAGGGAGATTTAAAAAACAGAAATCTGGGAGTTGGCAAGCAACCATGATTCATTGATGATGTTGCCAAGGACAACCCTGAGAGTCTAATATAAGAGTAGGTCAAACTAAACATGAATATAAAGTCATAGCCGGATAAAGATTAAAGATGTTACATTGAAAAAGCATTAAAATAGCTCAAGTTCTAAATAAGCAAACGTTTGAGTTTGGTTTTACATTAGGTAAGGGAATACTGTACTGCAATGATAAAAACTATTCTTCAACAGACAATGGGTCATCGTTAACATGCAACAACCAAGAATGACTACTATCTGACTGTTTGCCTAAAGTTAATCTTTCTTCAAGACAATTTAAGAGAAAGTAAACACTTTAAAAAATGTCAGAATAAAACATAAAAACCAACATACATAAACCCTCTTTAGCTTACTCTTTAGGATTTTTTTATTTTTTTTAAAGTATTGGGATAATTAAAGAATATTATAAAAGAAATTTGAACACCCAAAGCTGTTGTCAGCCTTACATAAAATGAAATAAAGAAAATTTCAAATGTTTGTTATAATTCATGAGGATCCCATCAACTAGATTTAAAAACTGCCCTTGAATTCAATAGACAGGGGTGAACTGAAGCATAGCCTAACTCATCAATGTTTGCAGTTGAACTACTTAGACATACCTGACATTCAAACATTTTCTTCTTCTTCTCATGAACAGGTAAACATTTTAGTGAATTTTAAAGAAGAATCACAAAACCTGGCTTAAAACTGGAAGAAGTCACATCCCAGGTCAGGGAAATCACAAGATGAACTAGGTCTCTTTACAATTTTTTTCTCATGACTCAGTAACTTAGAAGTGTACACTTAGGCAAGCAATTAGTCAAAGCAAATATTATTTGTGTTAGCTCTCAAACCCCAAACAGGGTTAGTTGAAATAGGAATTTTTGAAATAATTGAAAAATACATTGTCATCATAACTAGGTGTAAAGGAGGTAAAATACCTGTATATAAAAGAGGAAATTTCACAATATAAAAAAAATAAAGACTCAACAAAAGTTTTATACTTAAACTCTATTGGATATACAAAAGAGTTAAGTAAATGAAGCTAACCATATCAATACCAATGGGGTTTTTTCTCTTAAATATAGAATTATATTAGTTTTTGAAAAACACCCCCTATATGGACTAACCTATTTTCAACTTTCCTGAAATTTCTTAAAATTAATTTTCTATTTAAATATTTTAATTCTTTAAGATCCTTCTCGATACAAATCAATCTGACAGCTGAAAGGTAACAACCACTTGAGGAGAAGTAAATTTTGTGATTACAGCAGTTATGAGCTCTGACTCCATAATAGAGCCTACATCTAAAAGATAAGATTCACCATGAGCACACAAGTTTAAACAACAGATCTCTCCATTTATTATCTAATCCATTTCTACCTGTGTAATATATAATTATTTAGTTTAAGGTGCAAACCCATTATTGGATGGATGTTAAAAGATAATTGAATGCCTTTTGAGGTCTGTTTATCATGGAAATCAGCCCACCCCCTCACAGAGCACAAAATGTGATTTTGTTATAGAAATGTAACACATTTTTAAATATTTAATCTCTAGTGTACATCTTCAGCAAAGAAATAATTGTTCTGGTCCTCGTATAGGCCTAAACTTACACTCAATTATTATTATGATAAATATTATACTACTATAATATAAAGCGAGGGGGGGTTGTAAGAGAGGGGTGTAGAGAAATATATAGAGAGAAAAGAGAGCACATTGATTTTATAGTTCAAGGCGTGGCCATGACCGCGGTCTGCGGAATCTTGAGTTGTGAAATCCTACCTGTCAATAAATCGCATGCATGGGTGATGATTCATCTACGGTCCGTAGGCAACTTCAGGAAAATCAGTGCGTCTCAAATTTTTACTGTGGTGGACTGGCCGGAATGATCCTGACATCAGGAGGAACCAATGCCCAAATTACTGATAAGGCTTATTGTTATTTTATTATATATTCTTTCACTTTTACGCAACGGCGTTGGGGGTCTCACCGAAGCCGAAGGGTACACCAGTAAAGTAAGCCTCATAACTCAGATTGTCAATAAATATAGCACTAGCAGTAGGTAGGGTCTAATTAGCAGCACTTTTAAATATGTTTACAAATAAATAAGGGAAAAAACAAATTCAATTAAATACTTTTTGTCAACAAGCTGGTACTCGTAAACCCGGAGTACACCGGTAGCCGGTAGGGCTACGCCCTTACTTATAATATAGGAAAAATAAAAACATTTAAAAACTTTAACACAAAATATAACCAACAGAATTATCCAAATGTAGAAGCTACACTAAATTAAACTAATAGGCTATATTCAAACTATATTGAATTATCTTGTGATATTTAATTTATGTACTCACTATCGCTGTTGGAGTGATGTGTTAATAATGTCTGCGGTCTGCGATGTTACGAGTTCACTTACTCACGGGCCGAACGATACACAAAGCTCCGTCAAGCCTTCCGGGTCTTGCCTTGCGCGACGGAATTTAGGCCAAAGGTAAAATAAAAGTCAAGTATTTTTTTTTTTAAGATGAGACAGGGGCGTCTACACAGGGGTGGGGGTATAAATGTAGACCAGTGGTCGGCAAATCGCGGCTCCTTAACGACCTGAGTGCCGCGTGCTGCTCGGCCAGTCGGACACAACTCGGGTTCGACTCCGAAAAACATGGTTCTTGACAGGTTCTTGAAAAGAAATGTGGCTCTCAAAAAAATGTTTAATCGACCTGCAGCTGATTTTTTTTATCTTTTGACTAATGAGTTTGCTGACCACTGTCATAGACCTACAAAATTCTTTTTTTGAAAAATCACATGATTTGAGAATTTTTTTATTAAAAGTTTGAATTAGTTTGTTATCGATTTTTTATTGGATGGTCAACAATTTTTTAAATGTCAATATTTATAGTGAACTCCAAAATTAAACACCAATAATATTCACATGAATTACATTGCCCTCACAGAATTTACCACGGCCATGGCCCACGGGCTTCCACTACGCAATTCGGGGGGAAAAAAAAAGGGGGGGGGGGGTAGATGCAGCTGAATAATCCCTTATTTTTTATTAATTTTTTTACATGAACTCTTGTGACTTTAACACAACATCCCCACCCCCCGAAAACAAACATACACATAATATAACACTTTTTAAAAGGGTTTTGCTAGGGGAATACTGAAACTAGTTAGCGCTCTAACTCTGAGTCTGAGTATTGTTATTGAATTGTTCATTGTTAGTGCCTATTATATTAATTATGACAATTATCCTAATTATGATAGAACTAACGAAAAAGATATTGCTAATTAATAAAATTTTGCATAAATTATTTGCTATATTCTGTAAGAAAATAATATTTATTTTATACTTTTTATTGCGTCTAAACTTGTCTTCGAAAAGTTATTATTATAATTGATATGGACTAGGACTAGGAGTAAGGTACTATGTAAAAAGACGAATTTTATATTTTAAAAAAAAACGATTCTAACACTTTAGACGGCCTTAGCGACGCTTATATCACGTGACACAATTCAATGGCCTTTATCACTGCTAGGGACACTTCAAAACACTGGAAGTCGGAAGTGTAAAAGATTTCAATTATTCACTGTAATGGCGTAAGGTAGATTGAATTCTCTAAGAAAGTGACATAAAAGATTATCTCATTCCGCCATTTGGTCTTGTAAGTTTTAAACTATTATTAAATAAATAATGTAGGCAACAGCAAAATTCAACAATGTCAAAATAATTTAAAATATCAATAAATTATTTTATAATACATAATATGATAATAAAATGTTAAAGTATAACTCAATATGATAATTAATAAGGCAATGGATTTCGTTCTTATTAAATGATTGTAGCTGTACTGTAGTGATGAGGTTAAAGTGTACAGTTACGTCTGTCTGTTGAAATATAACTTACCATAGACTATACTATATATAGTCATCCCATAGCTTATACTATAGTTATAGGCTAATAGAACTAATAAGTTAATAAGTAATTAGTAATAAGTTATTGATATGCATTTAATGCAATGATTTCTAATTCATTAATGGGTTGGCTGAATATACATTTGTTTTTAATTTGTTTTTATACAGCAGTTTAAAAAAAATTATATAAATTTAAATGTATTTTATTTTTTGTCATGATATAAAATATATATTTTTTATTTCTACTTTTTTTAGTATGAACATTTTAATCAGTAAGATACCACAAAAGAATATTTTGTTTGCTTAAACAATGAATGCTTACAAAATTCTAGAATCTTAGCTCTCTGCCCAGGCATAAAACTAAAAAGTAGAATTTAATGATTTCTTGCAGACCATTGACTAGAGTTTAATTTCTGAAATGCCCTTCCACAATCCCCTATCCCTTCCCAAAATCCTACAGTTAGCGAAATGGTATGTTGTTTTTTTTTAAAACACATTTTATTATTTCCTTATCACTTAATTAAGCACCTTTTAATACATTAGTTATGTTTATTTTCATTGCTTTGGACAGAAAATGCAGACCCTTACATGTATATATAATGGAATGTTGTACCTCCCTTTCTTACACTAGTTGATAAATGACCCCTGATTTCAGTCCCAGGGTAGTTTTCCCCCCTTAGCCACACCCCCTTTTATTCGCAAAACCCAGGTAAAAAGTGTCAAATATAAGCAGGGCCGGCTCAATGTACTGGCAACTCTAGCAGTTGCCCAGGGCACCATGTGTTTAGGAGGCCATCAACAATCTTCTGAAATTGTAAAAAAGCATTGCATTTTGGTGCCATGGAATAACAATAATTTTTATTGCAAATGTTTGTATCCCATTATACATAAATTTTATGTTCGTGCACATGATGTGGCAGCAAAAGTTGCTGCTGACAAAGGCAGATGCTTCCTTTGTAGGGGAATCGATTTCTTCAATAACACAGACATAAGAATTTTTTAATGACCTAAAAAATCTGCCACAGATAAGCTAAAAGTACCATGTCAAGGTTTGGGGAATAAGTTAAGATATCAAGAAAATAGTGATAAAATAGGATGTAAATTATTGACTTAACTACCATAACCATCTGAAGTAGCAGAGGTTTTTCCCCTTGTTCATCTTTTTCGCTTAGAAACAGTATCTCAACAAGTACAAACAAATAGACTTGGTCAGCTTTTTTTTAACCGAAAGTAGTATCAATCACTTCTGTTTTCTCTTTATTGTTCATAAACTGAATGCATCTTGCCAGTCATGTGTGTATTAAATAAAAGTGTTTGTCTCAGGTATAATATTTGTGTGTGGAAATAACATTGAACAATAATGCTGCATAAAAGATTACAACTCGAGTTTGAAGACCGATTCAAAGAATTAATTTGATTAATAAACTATATGAATGAAGTGCATCAAGACGACTGAAAATTGACAACTCAAAATTTAACGATAAATGTAATCAGTTCATAATGTACATTTTGTCAGAATCAAAGCGATAAAGAAACTTAATTCTATTGTCATTGTTGATTCTGGTATTTTAGTTTCATTGCAACAATATCAATATGCTTTTAAATTCTAATTTTCTACAGTTACCCGTACTCAAACTCAAAATTTCAAATACATCTAACATGCACAAAAAGCCTACCATTGGAAAGGGCTGGCATTTACCTTACAATGACACCAAGAATATCTTTCTATCTAAAGTTTTTTTTTTTTTATCGGCCTTATTTAAGCCATTTTCAGGCCTAACACTAACTATTCTATAAATATAAATACTATAATCATTTTTTAAATGTTAGTTTTTAACATTCTTGTTTTCAAAGGTGTAGCAATTAAATTATAAGGAGACCCCAACAAAACTATTTTCAACAAAATAAAAGACATAAATTGTAAAAAAAAAATTCCTTTAATTAACATGATCAGATAAAGATAGGGTGTGGTAAGTATTGACATTTTTCAAAACCAATACTTTTTAAAATAAAAATAGCATTACTATTCAATTAATGAAGTTATTGAAATACAATTTTCCACAGTAACAGATAGTGTCAAGCTGCAATTAAAGACATTTACTGGGAAGGACATTATTAAGGTTTTATGGTAGGCATTATTATCATTATAATAATGGGGTCTATGTCTAGTAATTTATTAATTATTTCCCATTAAAATAATTAACATCCTTATTTTAAAAAAATATGGACAAAAAGCTACTGTGGCCGACATATTGGTAGACCTACATTTAAATACTTAATTTTTAAACTAATAAAGTTATTGTAATAATATTGGCAGGCTAAAATCAACGTAATTTTAATATTATTCGACTTGGTAGGTCTCAAATGCTTGTAAAGCTGTGTTTTTGCCATGTTCAAAGCCAAATTTGTTATTCTTTGCACTCCCCATAAAGAACGATAACTCTGGGTGACAAGGGAAGTAATAAAACCAGTTGCAGTCGCTAAATTAATAAACTCTTATATTATAAGTTATTGGATGTCATGCAAAATCTGTGGGTAGCATTAAGAAAAATGCTAATACAATACTACCTATTACAGTAGCCGCTGGTGAGAAAATTTTTTTGGTAAACTAAGCATATAAAAATATATTTACTATCATCTATGTCTCAAGACGGAATAAATTCTTTGTCAAATTTGTCTATAGAAAACGATATTGCAAAGAATTTAAATATAGAGAGTGTTAAAAAAAGATTTGCTGTTATAAAGGCCAGAACAAAAATGTCATCGGTAGGCTAATTTTTCATACTCTCCAAATACAAGTTTAAAAAAAAAAATTATTATTGTTCATTGTTTGTTTTGAAAAAACAACCTGGGTAATAAACTTGTTACCTAACCACCTAGTTTTTTCCTTGCAAAAATGTTTATGATAAACTTAAAAGGGTCTCCAAAGTTAAGCTTGCCTGGGGCACAAGCAACCATTGGGCCGACCCTGGCTATAAGTCATAAAATGATAAATGAATTAATTTTATGAAAATTTAGACATGTCGAATGTGAAACACTTAAACTAATCAGTGGGCTACATTTCACATTAAACAGAAAATATAAAAGAAAATTGAACTGACATTAATTGTCATAGAATGTATCCCTTAGCTTACTGATCTGAGCTCCAGTTGAATTTTAAAAAATAATCAATTCTTTCTGATTTTATAAGATTAGAAATATATACCGATATGAATATAACATCTTAATTTGAAACTTTTAAAATGCACTTTAAATTTAAAAAGGTTATAAAAAACATACATTTAAGCACATGTAATTTTTTATAGCAGATAAGTGCATTAATAAATTTATTATTAGATTCTGCTATTAATCTCTACAACCCCAACCCTATTTCCACACACACACACGCTCACAAATTATCCCCATTCCAAATTTCCTTAAAAGCCTGCTTAAAACTGTGTCATTATCTTAAAATCATTTTTATAGTCAATTATCAAGTCCACACCATTAACAACTGGTGTTCAAGAACTGTTTTGTTAAGATATTTTTTTTAAAACAACACAGTCTTTGACATCAGGTGCCTACATTTCTTAATAATAGCACATTATAAATCTCTTCCAGTCTGGGGGGTTGTGAGTATCAAAAGTATTTTATAAGATAGCTTTTCCTTTTCACTGTACTAAAGAAAATGATACTGATAAAACAAATAACTTTGCCTTTCAGTAGTGTTGACTGGTCCTTTCTTTGATTACAATGTTTATCTCTAGATAAAGATATTGATTATATTTGCCTAAGCTTTTATATTGATTTATAGATATTTTTTTTAAATATTGAAAAGGAAAATTTCTCTGGCAGGTAATGTTATGTTTTATTAATGGTGGTACATTGAGAAATAAATTTACTCTTTTGTTTGACAGCTGAATGGGGTAGAAGAAACAGACTTATTGATTTGTTTAGACTTATCAGGAGAAGAATTCCAAAGGTGCTTTAGTGTGTTATTTGGTTCTTGCCACCTGTAAGGCTATGACAAATATTTGGACCTTTTTCATAAGATCTGCTTTCCATGCTTCAAAAGCAATTTTACAAAGAAATATATGGTAGCTCTTTGGGCAGCACTTGGCTTGTGTTATTTCCATACTCACCATAGCATTATCTGTAGATTAAAAGGTCAATTGAAATTGGAAGATTTAGTGTTAAAAATTGGAAATAATTTATCATTGCAAAAACTAAATAAATGTAATAAAAAAAATTCTTATTAAATATAATGTTAGTGGTGTGATATTTTGAGAGTATTGCCACATTAAAAAGTCTTTCATCATTCTCTATATTAAAACTTTATACTGAGTTATTTGTCATTTCAATGGAATGTGTTATTTTTTATTTTTTTTTCTTTGTTTACTTGTTTACTTGCTCATTGGCCATACTGATAAAATTATTTTTCAAAAATAAAAATATGCCCTTTTTTACTTGTATTTGATGTAAGGCCAATCAATAATTGTTTTCATTTAAATGATATCCAGTTAATCACCATGACAACCAGCTTACCAAGATTGACCCCTAGTTGCACACCAAGATCGGTCTCTGCTGCAGCCAGCTATGGACCCTACCCCCCTCCAGAACTAACGTCCACCTGGAATCAGATGAAATTCCCAAATAAGATTAATGTTTTAGCACCACCACCACCCAGGAAAAGAATAAATACAAGCTGGGAGACAACACCTCAACACTGGCACAATGACAGACGTAGGTTACTGATGCAACAGAAAGAACATGAGAGATACCATTCTGCATGGTCTAAACCTTTTTATGGTCCACCTGCAGATAAAGAAGCCTACAGGTAATTTGATTTTAAATAAATAAACAATGTTGGGTTTCACAGAGGGTTAGGAAAACTGGTTGTGCACCTCTGTTTAGTTTGTGCAGTTTAAGTTTTTAAAAGGAACATTTCCATTATGGTTCAGGTCACATTTGTCAAAATTCAACTCTGCATATGGGACATTAATTCTTTTAAAATTATGTAAATTGTCTTGTTTTTTTAAGTTAACTGGTAAACAAAGAGCTTATGAAGACCAAATATATCAACTTGGTTAATATTTGAAAATTGAAATAGCAGTTACTTATAAAGAAAACTAAATTTAAAATGAAAAACTAAAAACCTTAATACAATTTTGCATTGATGCACACAATCTCAAATTTGGCTGCTCATGTTTATATCTTATCATTCTTCAGGCGGCATTTTCGGGAAGTTCTAAAGAAACAAATGGAAGACTCTGATACCAAGAAACGAGTTGAATTTGAATCTAAGCTTCATGAAAGTGAAGCTGTCGTTGAATATGATAAACAATGCAAGATAAAAGACTTTCAAGATGTGGTGAAAAAATATAATTATCTCAAACATTTCAGAGATGAAAACAAAAGTGTGAGTATTAATGTTTCCAATCAAGCATGTCAGTTGTGCCTTGTTGTGTTTATGTGGAGAGGCTGTCCTATTTACATCAAGAACAAGGACTCATTAATTTCCAAAATTAAGTAAATCTCTTAAACAGCTTTTCAAATTTAAGCAATTTTTTAATAAGTATTTTAACATAGATAGGAGAAATATTAAATGCATTTGCGACATCTAAATCCCTATGAGAACAGTTATTAGATTTTTTTTGGTATTAAATGCAAAACTAATCCTCTTCATTTGCCTGGATTGGATGTTTAACATAATGTCTCAAATCTATTGCCGAAGTGTTATTTTATGCATAATCTCAACTACAAACTACACAGACAATTTTATTGTGTTAACTCTGCTGAAATATTATGAGCCCTCAAAAACTTATTTCTAATTTTCTTGATATTTTTTTTTCATACAGTTTATGGAAGAATCATGGGAAAAGTCTCGTTTCAACAAGGTGATGACCGACAGATACGACAGAGAGATTTTGAGGTACAATCCAATAAATTGGAGTGGAACATTGTCATAACGGCTGGATCAATTAGTAAAAGATTTTTTTATCTCTAATAAATGGATCGTATTGTGAATAAGACTGAATTTTGAGAATATTATACTATGATAACACATGAGTTGATGTAAATTTTTTCCCTGCATTACACTGAATATACTTAAATTATTAAATGGGTTTTTAATTTAAAGTGATTTAGGGTTTGTCATAATTATGATTATGAGGAAGCTAAGAATTACAAGGTGGTAGATTATCCCATAAAAAATATAATTTATATTGGTGTTAATTAACTTATCTTTTACTTTGACTTAATTGTTTTTCCAGCTTTGTTCAGAGGGAAATCAAATAAATTTGGAACATTTTGTTAAAAGTTACAGTTTATAAAAAAAAATTAGATAATAAAATATTTAAAAATACTTTTAAAATTTCATGTAGATTAGTTGAGTTAAAATAACAGAAAAAACACAATGCTGAAAAAAGTGTTCTTTTGTCCAGAGGTGTGAATGGGCATTTTACTTGAGATTGTTAAGCTGGACCTTGTGCACTTTGTATATAATGGCTAGATATCCCTAGTCCTTATCCTATATTAAACTTATTCTCGCACTTTGTGAAGCACTAACACTTGGAAGCCAGCATGGTCCTCATAATAAACCATATAGTATTTGCACTTTCAACCTCAAAGTATTTTATTACCAATGTACAAATCTATTCCTTGTTATTTTATGCTATTGTATCTTTATTTTCTGTAGCGAAACACAAACCTTTGGAGGATTAATGTTATGCACTGATTTTTAAAATTAATGCTTTTAATCACAGTAGCTTTTTTTGTGCACTAAATCATAATTAGATCTATCAATTAAAACTTTTATGATTTTTTAACCATATTATAAAATATTAATATAATTCATGATTTGTACTACATTTCTTTTCAAAGCATAAACATAATATTGACTATTGTAATTAGGACATGCATGAATATTTATTTGACATTTAATGACAAATAATATTATTTAGCTGGTGCTGCTATAATTATTATTCCACAAGTTTGTTTTATTTGTGTCTGTACAGTATTATTTTTCCATCTATACACACCAATTATTTCTAAATGTTATGTTTACACAGCATTTCAGTTACACTTATTATAATGAAATAACTAATTACACCATCGCAAAAAGCATATGACTAATTTGATATTGATTTGAATTAATCAAAAATACATTTCAAACTTTGATTTTTTATGAGTAAAAAATGCTACTTATTTTGAGTGGAAATTAAAAATAATAAGATTTCTGATTTGTATCAACTTCAAACATACTTTGTATTTATAATCAAATTCCAGATGTCTCTTGTTACTTGATTGTATCATTTGTGTTAACTCCAAGTATTTTTTTTTATTTAGGATCCTAAATGTGATCAAATGTCCCAAAAAGCAAAAAATATATTTTCTGCAATTACTAAGGACACAATGAATTTTTTTTAGTTGGTGAATTTTGTTGTGATTTGTGTACACCAAGAGTTACTTAATTCTTAGTCTTTTATTGTCTGCCTTACAACCAAGTGCATTGCTCACTCAATTTCCTTTTTTATCTCTTATCTGGTTCCTTGTATTTATAGTAATGTATAATCATAAATGTGTGCTGCATTAAGCTTTAATTATATTTATAGTGAACAGATTTAGGGGTTTACTAAAGATTGTGATGACACAATGTGTCATCTGAGAATTTAAAGTGTGTGTCTCTGTTGTTTGTAACACTAGGCATGTGACCATCATTAAACTTTATTAAATTCAACAGAAATTGTGATATGTATTAATTACTCATCTTAATTCAGCACAGCACGAATAGAGGCTTGTTGACCTTGGCATAAATGAGAATTTATTAAAAAAATTGTTGACTCTTCATTGAAAACTGTGATGCAATACTGTCTGAGAAAGAATGACTTGTTAACCTGAAACTATTTGTGTACTGGTAACACAGAAATATTAAATAACTGAAGCTTTTAATCTTTATATACAGTTCAGTATGTTTTGATTTGTTCAAAGGGTCATGCTCAGTTTCTGAAAACATTTTTTTTTTAAACGTAATTGTTTCATGTAAATACTTTAATTCCACATTTTGTTTTCTCAGTGAGACATTTGCTCTTTAATTTGTGCTTTCATTTGGTCTGTGATATCATTGGTGTGCTTCAAGCGATATTAAAGCAAGATAAAAAACTTTTCTGTTTTGTTTTTCATTACCGATCACATTTGTTTGGGTACAGAAGACAAGTTTGGGCTGTGATGTAAATTGTTGTGCATCCTAATAATCTTTGCAAATAATCACCCATATAGTTTGTCAGTCAACATTGGCTGTGAACATCGTAATCATATGATTATACATTAATTCGTATATGTTAATTGTGAGCTTGACTGTGGGTGCGCAGGAGGCTGATGAGACCAACTCTGGCACAAAATGTTCTTGAGTAGTAAGGGCAGGGGATTGATGGGACATGTCCAGGTGCAGAGCTAACCCAGGCTTGTTAGCATGTCTTTTGTTCTCTGCAGCTGCTTTTCTGTTTGCTTCATGTTGTATCCTTGAGTACAGAGGAATGCTATGATGATCGATCCTTTGCCGATTCTTTCCATGTGCCTGTGCTAGTACCTCAATGTCTGGGACCCCGTCTTACCATGATGTTTAGGATTTTCCTGAGACTTTCATATAAAAATGCTTCAACATTTTTGCATCACGTTGATGGACTGTTCACGTTTCACTGGCATAGAGAAGCGTAGAGAGCAAAGCCACCTTGTAAATTTTATCTTGAGTCCTGATACCTTGCCTGGTCCATTCTTAGACAATCTGCCATAAGTTGCACTGGCTCTTGTAATATGAAGGTTAACCTCGTCATGGATGGTAATACTTTGGGACAGTGTGCTGCTATGGTATGAGAAGCTATTTACTACTCCTTTGACCATATATTTGAACGTTGGACATAAGGACTTCAAGGACCTGTCTAATTTGTGCAGCAATTGGCAAAATTAGTAACACTGCATTGTATATCCAATTCTGTTCCAGCATTTAGGGCACAATTGTCTGCATATAGGAAGTACCTAATGATGTCTGTCAGTACCTTGGATTTGGCTTTTTGAGGTTGAATATATAGCTTACCAGGAGTTTGGTATCTGAGACAAATTCCAACATTCCCCTCTCTAAAGGCATCAGTCAGCATTGTGGAAAATATTAGGCTGAAAAGTGGACCTGGACACAACCTTGTTTGAAGCCATTTGTCACAGTCAAGGGCTTTAGATTGTCTTTCCAAAACCTATTCTGCATACCATCATGGAACTGCTGTACCAATGAAATGAACTTTCTGGGGCATCCATAATAACTAAGTACCTATTTCATACATGAATGTTCTTTGGTTCACCCAAGATAAAACCATGCTTTGGCTTGCATGTCATCAAAGATATTAGGGCACATTAAAGGTGGGGCAGTTCTAAGGAGGTGGAAGGCAGGCCATCTGCCATGGGCACTCCTTTAGAAAAGTTAAAATAATACACATAATTATTTTAACCCCAACCATCCAGTCCAAATATTACGTAAATGTGAAAGTGGAGGTTGTCAATAGTTCAGAAAAGGATGCTAAATTATTTGTATTTTAGTTAAGTCCATCAAGAGGACATGTTCTCTAGGGTAATGAGTTTGTTAAGCAAGCCATCTTCAAATTTGACTAAGGTGACGGGGAGCACAAAAATGTTTTTTTTAGAAAAGCATTCACCATTCACAAATCAAGTACAATCATCAAATGAATAAGTCAATGGGAAAATGTTATAAAGCAGCAAAAATCTTTAATAAGTTATAAAAGCATGTTATGTTTTCAGAATGTCTTGTAGTAGATTGAACTGTTCCATTGATAAACCAGTAATACAATAAGCTGATTGGGATGAGCAGCTGATTGGGATGAGCAGCTTAATGGGATGAGCAGCTGAATGGGATGAGCAGCTTAATGGGATGAGCAGCTGAATGGGATGAGCAGCTTAATGGGATGAGCAGCTGAATGGGATGAGCAGCTGAATGGGATGAGCAGCTGATTGGGATGAGCAGTAGTAGATTGAACTGTTCCATTGATAAACCAGTAATACAATAAGCTGATTGGGATGAGCAGCTTAATGGGATGAGCAGCTGAATGGGATGAGCAGCTTAATGGGATGAGCAGCTGAATGGGATGAGCAGCTGAATGGGATGAGCAGCTGATTGGGATGAGCAGTGGAAATATCTGCTCCTAATTAACTGCATTGAAAGAGATAGAATGGAAATCAACACACACATACACAAAAAGAAAAAAACAAATGTTTGTCTTTATTAAATGCATAGAAACAAACTTCATGGCTTTTTAATTTTAAAACTATTAAATAAAAATTGGGGGGGGGGGGGGTGTTTTGCGGGAGCTGGTGTGCGTGTGTGGGGGGGGAGGTTTATACTGTTATATCCAATTCTGTCAAGGATGTTACATTTCAAAGGAAGACTAAATATGAGCTTAAACATATTACTTCCTAGTCAAAGATTTCAACTAATGTTCTATAATGGTAATTAAGCCTGGGTTAAACTAAGCAAAATAAAAATTTAATGTAAATAAATTTAAAAAACTTCTTATTTTAAAAAAATTTGCAAAAATTATTTACTGTAGCATGACCTTCCGGCTGCCACAAGATTGGGAAATAACAACAAGACCACAAAAGGAAGAAAATTTGAATTTCAACAAAAATTAATTGTAAGAAATAGTCAATTCTGAACCACTCAATTATAGTTTGCCATTTCAAATCATTCAAATTGATCACAACATATTGCCAGCATATTTTTGTGAGAAATGTAAACTTTTTTTTTAGTTTAGTAAGTCGCTGATTTGCCTATTTCAAAAGATATGGATCAAATAATAATTAGAATGACTACCATCAGAGATCCTATTATGACCTACTGTACTGTACATGTACACTATTTGTCAAGATTATTATTCTCATCAAAGGTAGAGCCAGTGTGCCAAGTACGTAGAGGCAGTGTGCCAAGTATGTAGAGGCAGTGTGCCAAGTACATAGAGCCAGTGTGCCAAGTACGTAGAGGCAGTGTGCAAAGTACGTAGAGGCAGTGTGCCAAGTACATAGAGCCAGTGTGCCAAGTACGTAGAGGCAGTGTGCCAAGTACGTAGAGGCAGTGTGCCAAGTTCGCAGAGGCAGTGTGCCAAGTACGTAGAGGAAGTGTGCCAATTCTGAAGTGTCAGATAGAACAAGTATTACGTTTCCCAATAAAATCTGTTATTGTCTACGTAAAAGTGATAAAAGTGACAAAATGATGATCATTACACATGACGTCATAACTTGCTTGGTCTCACAAATATATCCTTTAAAAAATCTTGTAACCTGAATTGCTTGACCAATCAAACCCAAAAGGAATATATCAGGAATGGAAATTTGGTACTGGGTAACAGTTCTTTGACTGTGGTACAGTTAGATGGTGGCAAAATGAAGCCAGGCTTTTTTTAAACAGGAGCGGTTCAGTATTAAGTCCCCTTTAGAATATCCCCAAAAAGGCATTAATATACTGTACACTAAAATAAAATGGGGATATCTCAATAAATAAAGAATACAAAAAAAGTTACAACAAAACAAAGAGCTATAATGTTGATAATTTTAAAGACCAACATGTTCAGAAACAAAAGATGGAGAGATATAAATATAATTTTAATATCCCAGAATGAAAGAACTAATCATGGAGCTAATTTCTCTCTTTTTTAGGAAAAGAATCATTAAAAATATTTTTTCAAAGCGTATACTTATGGATATTGTCTTCTACTCCAGAACTTGGTAAAAATGTCCATTTGTTATAATTTGTAAATTTATTTTTTTCACAAGGGAACTTATTTAACATGAAATCAGATTGCAAATAAAAAGAAATGTGACTTGTATTCCTAAATCAAAAATGAAAATATATCAATTGAAGTTTCTATCTTTTAATAAAAGAATGTTTAAAAATATGAATTCAAAATATAACCCAGTAATGAAAAGAAATATAAACAGTAGAAATTTATTAAATGGTTCATTTGGAACAAAAAGGAATCGACATAAATAATGTATCACAAAAGGTAAAAAGGACGGCAGACATTGATAATTATAAATTATAAAGTGCATGGTATTTTCTTTATTGGAGAGAACAAAATTAATTTAAAACAATTTTTCTGCAACAGTGTTAGAAGTGGATGACGAGACTTTAGACATCTTAACAAATTCTGTCTATCAAAGAAGTGTCTGATGTAGGAATATCTGCAAACTAAATCATTCACAAAAGATAAAAACTTTACAAATTTTAATACTTTGCATGTGTTCATTCCCTGTAACATTGTTCAAAGAAAACAGAAATCAACATTTTTTCCAATTAATTACACTCATTTCCAAAAAGTATTTATGACTGGGAATAAATATCAATATAATACATATTAATATAAATATTAAACAAACAAGTTTTAACAAAAAGTCTTATTCAAAAAATTTTAACAGAAATAATATTTTAAAATTGAATAAACTTAAATGTATTGAAAGCCAATCCTAAAAGATAATGTGTTCATAAATCTGTGAATATTTAATCAAGACTAACAACTGAAACTGTAAATCCATCATTTTCTGGTTTATAATTTAAATGTTTTTACATCAAATACAATCTTTAATATTATCTTATAATTTAAAAAAATTAAATTCCCATTAACCCTTTAATTGCCGCTAGGTTTTGGCATCGATTTTTGCTGACTCAGCAATAAAAAACTTTACTATCCAATTTGCTTTTTAACTTCTCTATAGATTAACAAATAAATAAATATATAGCATTGAAATATGATGTCAACGTAACGTCCTTGGTATTTCAAAAAAGTTCTTTGCCTCATTGTTATGACGACAATGTGACGTCCTTGGTAATTGAAAGTGCGTGATCGTGACGTCGCGTAGACGTCATCGGTACCGAAAGGGTTAAGAAATAACTTGTACATTCCAGATTTGTAAGAAAGACCATGTTTTAAAATGTGGCTTCAGCGATTTATGAAAGACTAAAGCAGTAAAAGATAATATTTTTTATCTGAAACATCTTACACAATTTAGGCTTTACTTACATAAAATATGTCCCTTGTTTTCTTTGCCTACATAAAACAAGAGTTAAATATTAATACAAGTCTTAGTTAAACATGTAAAATTTTAATTTCGATCTCCGGCTAAAAGTAAAATTACATCTCACAAAACTTTGTACAAAGCTCAGTTACAAAACAGACACATTGGTAGTTGTTCGACAGCAGCATTGGTAGTTATTCAGTACCAGCTATTTCTTTCAATTATCAAAATCTTAGATGAAAATTGAACAGTATCTTCCTCCAAGATGAAATGATTGAAAACACATTTACTTGATAAAAGTAGATTAAAAGAGCTTTCAACGTTGAATTGTTTAGAATAAAATATTTTATGAATCAGAATGAGTTATTTAACTACCTTTCATGATCATTTTCCATCGAATTAGTCACAGAAATATATTAGTTTTTAGATTATTATTTATATGCATAGTTGTTCATTTTATAATGCAGCAGCTAACAGTATAAGGCATGGTCACCATGGTAACAGGGATCTAGAGAAGAAGTATGTTGAGAACATCCTTCCCGTTACTGATCTAATTACTTATACTCCATAATAATAATAGTGGGAGATACAAAAAGGATTTGCAAGTTTCCTACAGTTGGAACTAATAATACCTGGCATGAATTTTTTGAAAAAGCTGGCCAAAGAAATTAAGGATTAGGACATACCAGAAATGGAGAAACATAACTTCCTTATTGGATTAAAAAACAACCATAGTTGCATTACATCCTATATTTTTATTTATTTTATAGATACAACTTGTCATACAATCTTTTATTGAGAAAACTTTTAGTCATTCAAAAGAATTTTATTTTTCAAACTTTGCAATTTGTATATAATAATTTTGAACAGCCTAGACCTGAGTTACAATGATCATAGCATCAGCTTTAGGAAGATATTACAATAGGTCCAATTATTATAACATCAGCTTTAGGAATATATTACAATAGGTCCAATTATCATATCAGCTTTAGGAAGATATTACAATAGGTCCAATTATCATAACATCAGCTTTAGGAAGATATTACAATAGGTCCAATTATCATAACATCAGCTTTAGGAAGATATTACAATAGGTCCAATTATCATAACATCCGCTTTAGGAAGATATTACAATAGGTCCAATTATCATAGCTTTAGGAAGATATTACAATAGGCCTAATTACCATAGCATCAGCTTTAGGAAGATATTACAATAGGCCTAATTACCATAACATCAGCTTTAGGAAGATATTACAATAGGCCTAATTACCATAGCATCAGCTTTAGGAAGATATTACAATAGGCCTAATTACCATAGCATCAGCTTTAATTACAATAGGGTCATTACAGAGCTTTGACATTGGATTTAAAAATCTCAAAGAAATAGAAAGACATCCACAAGAAATGCTGTATTATAAATGCTTAAGTGAACACAAGAATTAACAATTTTGACTTTTTAGACTTATGCTACTTTGCTACTTCAAGTCATTATAACTGAATATCTTTGAGACTTGATAATAATCTCCTGAATAATGTCAGGATTGTTTGTGGATTTCCATAAAAATGAACCTGCCCATCTAGATTTAACAAGAGTTAATTTAGGTAAGAATTAAAGGTAAGCTGTTTCCAGTTTTAAAATAATTTAAAAGTAGAGTCTTAAGTGTCTCAAGTCTCTTGTTATGCTATAACTGGAGTGGAAACTGAGCTGGGATTCTTAAGTGTCTTAAGTCTCTTGTTATGCTATAACTGGAGTGGAAACTGAGCTGGGATTCAGAATCAAAGAAATTTGGGAATGTTGTTTCACATTTTTACAGTAATATTTTTAAAAAAGGATTTGGCAATGATCCATGTCTTGTTAACGATCATGTAGGCTGACCACCAACAATCATTTAGGATGACCACCAAAAATCGTGTAGGCTGACCACCAACAATTATTTAGGCTGATCACCACGATCATGTAGGCTGAACACCAACTATCGTGTAGGCTGACCACCAACAATTATTTAGGATGACCACCTGTCAGGTTTGGTGGAACATTCTCCTAGATTACACAACTGATCACTAAAATAATGTATAATACAGTAAGCAAATTTTGGATAGTGCACAAACTTTCTGCAAGAAAACTGAAAAAATGTGTTGAAAACTAATGTTAATTTTGATACTAGAAATAGTTCCCCAAGCATGTCAGATCTGTGCATTGGGGAATGAGTTGATATTATATTTATATCAGATTCTATAGCACTCATAGGCCTTACACTGAAAGTATCTACTAGAGAGAGCGACAACAAGTGCCTAGAATGTGTTAATCAGCTTTATGCATTAATATATAAATGGAACAAAGTTTTTTGGGTTAACATAAAACTGAGATGTAAGTTCCAAAAAAGATAAGACCATGACCTTTGTGGACCTAGATTAGCATATGCTAATGGTCAAGTTTGTTAGTCATGCATTGACTAGTTTATGCATAAGAGCATCCAAGCCATCATAAAATCCTACAAATCACAGTTTTCCTGCAGGCATACACCCCAACCACCGGGAGTGGAAAAATCTGCACAAAGACAAATGAAGAGCCAAAATAGTTACTCCTCATTGTTTTTAAACAATATTTAAATCAGTTACAATTTCTGTCTACAAACAATGTTTCCCCCTTTTTTAAACTGTCCGGATGAATTATGAATCCACTTCCCCCACCACTTATGGGAGGAAATAACTTCTATTTTTAATTCAGCCATTTTTTTAAATTGAAAGCTTCCAGGTGAATAGCATAATGAAAACATCATCAAACATAAGTTATGAATCCTTACAGTTGAGAGATGTAAGCATAGCAAGAGGATTAAACCAGCTATAAAATGTGGGGAAATCATAAATTTTGGGATGTATGCCTGCAGCCATTCCAATTCATCAAAACAGAAATTCAAACCAAAAAAAATATTTGTTAAATTAAGGGATTAAAAAAAGAAAATCTGAAGCGTGTGTGTAAATCTGAATTATGAAGCGTGTGTGTAAATCTGAATTATGAAGTGTGTGTGTAAATCTGATTTATGAAGCGTGTGTGTAAATCTGAATTATGAAGCGTGTGTGTAAATCTGAATTATGAAGCGTGTGTGTAAATCATTTATCGCTTCTCTGCCTTTTGGCTTTGCGTCTGGCCGGGGTCGGGACGATCCCTGTCACAGGTATAGAGGCGCAATGCCAAGCGGCCCGAAAGGTTTAAGAGACCCGCAAGGGTATATTTGGGAGTGACTACCTCAGTATTGCAGTATTTCTGAGGGAACACTCCCAAAAAAAAAAAAAAAGAATTACACTCATTTATTAATCAAAGCAGGGAATTTTAAAAAATAAAACAAGAGGTTAAGCCAGTAACTTAGGTACCGGTATTCAGTAAAAAAAAAAAAATACACTCAGAAGTCTCTGATTCTGAAGCAGTTGTGCAAAATAAAAGTTAGAATGTCATGTCAATCAACAGATATATTACATGCTCACAGCTGGTTCTGCAAATACTCAAGTATCAACAGAAATATTGTAGTAGTCACTGTTTATGGATTGACCTCCCCGGAAAGACGAGTTTGTATCTGAGCCCCCGCTATCCCTTCGAGAATTCCTGCCATTGAACTGCACATCAAAGTGAGTGCTGTCGTAGGAGTAGATCGGGGAGTGGTCCTCGTGTTTGGCCGCTCCGTTGCTGTAAGGCAGGTTCAGATGCTCATCGTCTATCACATCATCATGGTGTTTGTAAGAAAACTGCAATCCTGTTTGTGATGTCCTGGAAACAAAACAATTCTTTAATTTAACAGATCTCAGAAATATTTGTTGTTATTTTGCTTCAAGTGAAAATTTCATAATACTTTATTTATAGAAGATAAAAAGAATCAGCTACATAGTGTTAAGGTTTTATATTGAACAAAAAAAAATATTTTTATTTTATTTGCAAGGTGAACATAAATTTACAATAATTACAGGTATGTACATACGAAAAATAATACATATGCACTTGTGCTAAAACACAAATTTTGAATAAAATTATTTTAAAACTTTTTAGACATTTGTTGAGGAATACTTACTTGAAAAACCTCCAAAGAAAGACACAATAAACCAGAGGGTTATAAAAGGAAAAATACATGTATGTTGTACCATCAATCACACTGAAATGGATGAAGAAACAAACATATAAAAGCATATATACCAAATTTTACACATGAAAAAAAATACAGGGTTGGTAAATTTAAAAAAATGATTTATTGATGGAAAAATGACAGAATAAATAATTTTATTTTTACATAAGGGGGAGGGGGCGACTGGTGTTGATTATTCACTTCCTTTTGCTAGACTGCATTTGTTGGATTATTATTGTCGTTAGAAATAACTTGCCAAACAATGGCAGCGGAAGTGCGTGAACTTCCCATCTACTAAAATTACTTGACACAACATACATTCAAGGTAACGAACTTTATAAGAATCCCAATTAGAGCTAACTTCTGGAAATTTTGCGCACCTGTTGAACACAGCCATATATTCATGCCTAAAGAATTATTTGCTATTTAAACATTATGTACTATCCCCTTGATATTACATATGACATACATATCTCATTGGGTGAAGAGAGCAGTCCGTCAACTTGATCAGTAGTTTGTTTTGTCATAATCAACCGTAACCCTATTTGTTAGCACCTATAATGTCTAAAATAAGACAATTTAATTAACTGTTAACATTAATGAAGCTCACCAAAGGCTGTAAATAAAATGAAAATAGTGAAGTAAACTGGATACAGCTTGCACTAAGTTGAGAACTGCTAGTGTTGAACAGTAATAGTAGAAGAGGCGCTTGGCTGAAACAGAAGGAAAATCACTGTCAGAATAAACACTGTCGGAATAAACACTGTCAGAATAAACACTATCACTTGGATATTAAGAGTTTTATTGCTTAACAACAAAATGCCCTTTACACCTATACCTCGCTATACGGCTGCTCTTTATACGGCATTTCGCTTTACGGACAACTTTAAATTATGGAACTTTTTCGGTTTAGGGCCCACGATGTTTCATTATACGGCCAATAGATATCCTCTCTTTAGTTTCAGCTTCTCCCCTTAGTAGTCTGCCTTATTTCATGTGCTATCCCACCTTATTCATATCCTGTGACTCAGTAAGTTGACGTGTATGTTTCTGTTTTGTTTGTTTGGATTAATTGGTGAATTTTATTTTATGTATAAATATGTGCATATGATTTCTTTTGTTTTTTAATTTATATGTTTATTTTTTTAAATTTCTGTTTACTATTACAATGTTTTGTACTTTTATTTTTATAGGAAATGAAAAGAATAAAATGATTTATGAACTAACAACTATATTATTTTAAACAAAAATTGGAACAGATCAAATTAAATTTGTATGGGTTTATATCAAAATTATTGATTCATTATACGGCTTTTCGCTTTACGGCCAACTTTTTCGGAACGTATCTAGTCCGTAAAGCGAGGTATGGGTGTATTTAGTTTTATACAAATGCATTTCTCCTCTTCTCTAACATTCCTTTCTTCAATTAATTATGAATATATAGCAACACATTCAGTGGAGAAAACATACTTAAACACTTGAATTATACTACATCAACTTCAGATATTGAACAATTCTTACTTGGTAAAAGAAAGCGATCTTTGAGTCTGGTAAATGGAAGCAGCACAATTACTGTGT
Organism: Omphiscola glabra; assembly: GCA_964017045.1. NCBI lineage: Eukaryota > Metazoa > Mollusca > Gastropoda > Lymnaeidae > Omphiscola > Omphiscola glabra. The sequence continues at coordinate 37,542,323 of OZ024799.1, forward strand.
ATACCTGAAACCAGTATTAAATTTAATCTAAATGTGGATTCAAAGATAACTGTAAAATATTGCATTGATTTCTAGAGAGTAGCTATGCGTTTTAAGATAGTTAAAAAAAAACACATTTATATCTTTTTGACAGAACCGCTTGGATTCAAATTTTAGTTGAGATGAGTTTGTAATTTCACATCATCATCCATTGTCAGGACAAGGAAATGATTTATGTTAAGAAAAAAATGATTAGTAAATTTCTAATAGTATCTAAATATAGATAATTAAATTAAATAACATATAAATACATCTACAATTATTTGAAGTAAATATATTTTTTTTAAATTAAACTATCACAACAATAACAACACAAAATTAGATGACCCCAGGGGTAAAGAGCCCCCCTTTCAGGTCCAAAACTTAATTAAAATAATGAACAGATTTCAGATTGCATACCAATGCAAAGAAAATTGATGATGTAAATAAAAAGATCATTCCTCCCTGGGCAAACAGATCGTAGCTGATCGTGGCATTGCTGCTGTCTCCACCTGGATTGTGAATGACAGTCAGATGATCATACTCAAATTCAAGAGTGCCCTGCACAAGAAAAATGTGGCATACTTAACTTCTTTCTAGAGCTAGATTTTAAATAGCCAGACTAAAAAAAATCAAAACTCATAATTTTTTTTTTGCATGACAAGCTAGTTGATGACACAAAGTTTTAAACTATTAACAGTTTATTAGCTAGCAATATTTCAATACATTTTCACCTTAATATAATAGTAAATATATTTTAAAATATTAACCCGTTACCTATTATTATTATTAAGGTGGTTATTATATAGTCTAGTGCAGTACCCAAGCCTAGGGCTAGGCTCACCGCACTTCACATAAAAATCAGCAATTACAGAAAATTATACATTTAAAAACAATTGGTAAAAAGCTTGACCTCACCCACCCAAGTACTATCTACTCCTGTCTAGCCATGGACAGCACCCAGCAGCATTGAGCGTTGTTTATCAGTTTTTTTTAATTAGGTTTATGTTTTGTACTTCAGTTCTGCTTTTATGTCTGTTATTATTGTCTCAAAATTCAAGCCCAAATGGCAAAAGAAAAAAAAAATTATTATTGGCAAAGATTTAATATAAGTATTACTAATCAAAGATGAATGAACGTTAGAAAACAAATTTTAGCTATATGTGGGATTGGTGAAAGGACCAATTCACAAAGGAGCAATTGAGTCTTAATTACAAACCTGAATTACAGAATATGCAAGAGCAACAGTGAATGTGACCATCAAAACTCTCTGAATGCTGGTACGACTGTCAAGATGTCCTGAAAATACAAATAAATTAAAAATGCAACACTAGAGATCATTAATAAGGTATGCAACAATAGAGATAATTAATGAGGGATGCAACAAATATTAAAACTTATTAGTTGTGGTGGTGTCCTATAATTCCAATTATTGGACGATTCGTTGGTTTATAAGAACAGACACAGAAACATAAAGTATCTTGCGACTCTTTAGAAAGTAAGTTCATATAAATGTTGAAATGGTTCTAACAAAGCAGTTTAAGGCATATGACATTACATCTTTTTTTACAGAAACAAAAACAGCATTATTTGGCACATTATTGCTGTGAGGATCTCTTTACATACGTACCGAAAGCCAGGCCAAAAATCACAACAGATAGCTCTGTAGCTAGCAAGAAAAATCTCAGGACTAGCCACAGCACCTGAAAATAAAAAGTACAGGTTTTAAAATTTTGTTTAAATAAAAATAAGTCATTATATTTTAAGTAGATGCAAAGTACAGTTTGCGTTTCTTGCTGATAATATCACTTAGGATGCTATGCAAAAAATTTAACACAATTAGATTAACAGCAATCTATTTGTGGGCCTGTTTATTTCTAACTATAAAGAAATACATTTCTATTTAAAATGCTTATTATTTAAGCCTTGCATTAAACTTTAAGCATTAAATACAAGTAAACTGATTGGATTACTTAAGGATATCTCCACCGATAATTGAAAATTGGGAGCCCGTCTTTTGTACCTTATCAGTAACAGAACCAGCAGTCATTGATGCATTCACCGTCATTGAAACGACACATCTCAGCAAACTGATAACAGACACAGCAAAGATCTGAGATGACATGAGAAACAATTATTTTAAAGTAATCAAACTCAATATATATTTAAATCTCTCTCTCCAAGTGTATTTATAAGATATTTGCCAGTGTTTAGGATGCAAAGGCATATAAGATGCACCCCCTACGATATAGACCAGCACATTGTTGAAATGTGATCATGCATGTGCACATTGGAGGAATCGTAACTTTATATGTCATTGGACTTGAACTGTATTTTACAGAAACAAAATTTGGAAATTATTCTTTTGCAAAATGACAAAGTGCCTTAAATACTTACATATGTAAATTAGTATCAACCATATAAGTTTTAGACTGAGATTTCAACTCATTGTTTTGATTAACAGTGCATGCATGAGATGCACAGGATATTTAAGGCATATTATGAGGGGGTCAATGTGTCAAATATGCTGGCTCATACAATGTAAACATATAAAGAAATCACTGAATCAGAGATCTTCACTGAGCACCGTTCCAGTTGGTGAACAGCAGTCTATGAAGGAGTCATACAGGTGGAAGATTTGTGAAACAAAGCCCTTTCAACAAAAAGAGCATTATGGAAGGCCAAATTTAACCAGGAGTCAAGGTTCTCCTGCGAGAAGTGCAGCCAAGACTGCTATCCCAAGATAGGCCTCATAAGTGTCAATAGCTACTCCACTGGACTCTACTGTCTCACAAAGATGGAATAATGCCACACAAATAAATAAATATCTATATATGGTATGTTAAGTTAAATGCACAGATGACAACAGAATTGAATTGTTGCTAAATAAAATAGAAATTAAAAAATATGACTTCACATAGACACTTACTAATCCATAAAAAGCTGCAAATATTGGACTGCTAGAGGTACGCAGTTTTGCGATGGCTACTTTCAAGCGGAAGAACAAAAACACCATGAAGAGAAAGTTGGGAACTAAAATCATTACATCCCACCATTTTACCCTGAAAAAGATTTTTTAAACAGATTAAATCAATTATTTTACATTCACTTAAGTTTACTAGTATGAAATTCTTTTAAAATACTTATTTGTATGTCTTGTACTGATGAAGGCAAGTGCCGAAATGTAAAATTATTATTAAAGCTCAATATATATTGTTATATAGACACAGATTGTTCGTGTCTATTTAATTTAAACAATGAAGAGTGAACAAACCCGGAGTCACTAATATCAGCAAATAAAATCCATTGACAGGGAGGAATAGTTATAACTTGGAAAGGTATAGGAGAACCAGTTGTTGCAAGATGATCCTTCCATGTTCCATTTATTGCTGAGCTTTGTTCTATGGTAATAGAACTTGAGAAATTTCCACTCATTTTGTTCAAACCATAGCCAGTATGACAGTCAGGAATGTTTAATTGTTTACTAAAAATGTGTTCTCCTTTTTAATGTAGATGCATATTTCAGATGTTTTAAGTGCATGAGAAATTCAAGTGGTTTTTGGGTAGAATCTTCATTTCATCTGTAAACAAAATAAAATACAAAAATGGTTAGGAGTGATCACTAAAAAAATCTGGAAAGTGTCTATTGGTAGCTATAAAAAAAAAACGTTCAGTGACGCTGGCAAAGTATTGCCCCGTTCATTTATTACTAGTTCATGCTAGTGACAACACCTCGGCACTGATTATAAATCTACAGTACTGTTTTAACACTGTCTGCTTTAGCCTTCCTCATGCTCAGATTTATTGCTATATAATTATAATATATAATGTAGACCTAATATAGATAGATGTGTGATAAGGGGGGGGGGGGGGTGTCATCTGTCACCAAAAAATGGTAGCCAGCTTCTTTTTTGCAAAGGCCAAAGTAATATGTGCTGTACAATAAAATCTGGCTGTAAAAATTTTGTGTGTGCTAATTATTATGATTAAAATAAAGACATAAATATGTCTATAATTACCATAAGAATAGTTTTACTGCATACAAAGTGTGCATATTAAAAAAAAAATTGTGTTATGTTAGCTAAATGAAACTGTATAATAACGTGATTAGGCTTTAAGAAGATAACATAAGTTTACGCCAATTTTGTTTTATTTGCAAACAAACAATTAGTCATGTAAAGGGAACCACCCAAACCTGTTATTGATTTTCTTTTGGGAGATTGGTCTACTGAGTATTATTTACACAAATTAACTTATAAATTTAATGCATCAATATTTTTATGTACAATTAAACAATTTCATTGTATACATTGTGCATCTATAACACAAATTAATTTAATGTCTAGGAATCACTATTTACTTAATAATGCTATACAGAATCAATCTTTTAAACTGCACAGAATCCGATGAAAACATAAGGTGCGATACATAAAATAAAATATATACAAAGAAAGAAAAACAAGTGTATTATGTCTTGAAAATCCAATTGAAGTGAATTTATGAGGCTAGACACAATAAATACATGTCGGCACACGCTTTTTTTGGCAACAAGAGTGATTTCAGTGATGTGAAAAAAAAATAGTGACTACCAATACTTTGACAATACTGCTCTTTCTTGAAGCTATTGGTAGTTTACTAAAAATAACTTCCCAGCCAAATCTGATATCAATATTACAAACAACTTTTTAAATACATTTTGAATGATATCAAATATTATGTTACGATCAAAATACAAATTACGACATTTTTAGTGTTGGAATTATGTCTAGATTTGGCTATCTCCCAGGTTTGTCCTTTTAATTTATGCCATTTAACCCTTTTGGTACTGACCTACTTTTTGCTATGTATAGCCTCAGTACCAGCTAATATTTTGCTAATTATTCCCTGTGGCCCAGACATTATTTTGGAATGAGCCAAAATTTGATATGTTTGCAAATTATTTTGTAACTTTTTTGTTTCAAACAATTGGAAATAAAATGTAGAGAATTATCTGTTCAGAAATGGATACGGGTGTTAAAAATACTAATGTATTTTGTTCAAACTTTTCATTAGCAATGTCACACTAGGGGATTGTGTCACTAGTCTAAAACCAGTCAAACCTAAAGGCTCCAGTAAACGTAAATTTTTGAGCTATAGCAGGCCTATTTCCTTCAACAATTTCACCCCCCTCTTCCTCATCAGCATCAGAATCATATAATTCCAATTAAAGCTAAATAATAGTTTCAGAACAAAAGGATTCATCAAGTGGGCGTAAGTCATCATCAACAATAGCGCTAGGTAGCGCCATGGAAACAACAAATACAGATCAGAACAAAAAACTCAGTAATAAGTTGATTTTCATAATTTAAAAGGCCAAATGTTACAACTTCATATCTGTTACTGTTTCTGTTTAATCCGTTGCTGTCTAGGGTTAACGAATATACTCAAAGGTTCACAATAAAGAACAATACAACAGCATCCAATGAAGATAAAATGATAGTACTTTTATTATATGATTTAATCGCAGCCAATGTCAATTTATCAATGTAGATAATAATAACTCTATTCTCTCTAACTACTCTCGACTAGACTAACTCTACTACTCCTGGCTCTACTACTGGCTCTGGCTCTACTCTTGTCAACTACCTCCTGGGTCTACCTCTTGTTAACTAACCCCACTACCCAGCTCACAGCTCTTATCCCCTCCGTCTGTTCACCCCCCCACCCAGCTACACTAATTGCTCAACACGAACCAATTTCACCTCTGACCCCACAATCTTGCCCTAACACAACATCTCACAGTCTCCATCCGCCAGACCAGAATTAATTACCGATCCAGGTCGTAACATTCCTCCCCCCTTTCGTTGACATCACTTACAATAGTGATGTCACACAAAATTGACATCAGAAACACAACTCACAACATTAGTCTTACCACTACAATCTAAGATCAAGTATCATATGTACATCCCGTTCCTAACATTCCCTGGTCAAATCATATTACAGTAAATGAACAAAGTCATATCAATATCAATCAAATGGCATGACAAAATTGCAATACACAATTATAAACATCAGCCTCACTCCTCAAATCTAAGTTCAAATGCCAAATGTAAACAATCCAGTTCACAACATTACAATACTATTATTAGTTAATGTAGAACTATAACCCTAACAAAACATCTCACTAAATGTACATAATCACCATCTATATTACCAACAAGTCCAGGTGATTTTAATAATATTCAAAACAGGACACATTCAAAAATTAATAAATGAAACAGGGAGGAAAAAAAAACTCTTGACTGCTAGAGAGAAAAAAAATGTCATCATCCATGGAGTCATATCGACAGCCATCAACTGTCCAGTCCGTTGATATGATTTTAAGATGGCTGGATATTTCTCCCGTCAGTCGCTTTCCAAAAAGCGTGCAAATCTTTCATCCATCTAAACATGTCCTGCTCAAACAACAATACTTTTCCAAGGCTTAACACCAAAACAACTCCTAAAAGTACTTTGTCATATGCATACCATAATAATACATTACAAAACAAATCATTACACATCATAAACAAACCAAAACTGCTCTCACCTAACCCCACTGCAGGGAAAAAGCTCACCTCCTCCACGGAAACTCCATAAAAAATAACCCCTCTATTCTGACCTAACTGCACGTCAGGGAAAAAAATCACCTCCTCCACAGAGACTCCATAAAAGCCAGCCCCTCTGTTCTCACCTAAACCGACTGAGTCCAAACCAGACCCAACACAAACACGGTTCTCAAGCCTTGAGCAACCCGTGACTTCTAAACCACTACTCCTTTCAGCGCGTGGACTACTACCCTCGTAGCTCCACGTGAAGTCGTCTCCATTGACTTCCACTTTGTTGACATTACGTCCCAGTCGTGGGACTGCACCTGACAAGTTTACGACCTCTACATCGTGACAACCGTGGCTTGCCAAGGTTCTAACACCTTCAAAATCAAAACACACACCTTCTTCCTCCACAAAACTCAAATCCTCATGCCTCACAAAATCAAAATGTGACTCTTGCACATAATCAAAATTGTTCTCCAGTAAAAAATTCACATATCCCCGTACACTTTCATAAGCAACAACTTGTGACCCATCAACATGAATGCCCAGCTCAAGATTACAAAACCCATTTTTATCACCAAAGGCCACACAGGAAGCATTATCCTGTTCATCAACATTACATTCTGGTACACCATGAAGATTAACATGTACATTAAAAAAATCCGTATGTACTATATGTTCCAGTACATTTACCTCCGCACAACTAGCCAAACAAAACTCATTGTCCATATGTTCAGTAACAATAGCCTGACATTCCTCGGGATACTTCATCTCTTCCACGTGCTCGCTAACATCCCCCTTAACCTCATTTTCCCGTGCTGAAAAAATAACTTTACGCTTCTCAACTTCTATTACTACACTCCCAGGTTCATTAACCAATTCCCCAGTTTCTAATTGATCCAACTGAACAAAATCATGCTTATCTGCCCCTGTGTCTTTAAAATAATACTCACTTATACCTAACTGAAAAGATTTACATTCATCATTTCTCCTCCTAGTTTTGTCCCCTTTTTCAGTTTGATTTTTGTTCTCTGACAGCTTTACCCATGACTTGCTATTTCGGCACCATTTAAGTCTATTCCCCTTTACTTCCACTAATGGTCTCCCCTTTTCCTTAACAACGTTATACCCCCTTTCCCGAACCTCCTGACTCTTACTTCTTTGTTCCTCCATTCTCAATCTCGCAACATCATCCTCTTGTTTTTTTATTAGATCCCTTTTCCACTTATCTAGCATTTCCCGTTCTTCCATCTCTCTAACGCGTTCCCGTTCTTCCCTCGCTCTCATTACCTGTTCTAGTTCTTGGGCTCGCTGTCTATCACGTTCCCGTTCCCGTTCTTCTCTCTCCTCTTTCTCTCTCTCGCGTTCCCGTTCTTCTCTCTCTCTTAGTCTTTTTACTACCCACTGACCGATAGCTTCATCTTTTAAACCTATCGCCACTGCCTCCTCCCTGAACTCTAGAACTGATAGATTTTTTCCACTCCTTGTTTCCATTATTGATGAAATAATGTAATTATATGAATATAAAATTGGATGAATACTGTTCCATAATAGAGCTATAAATATAAATTATTACTCGTACATATAAAAGAATTCTAACCAATTCAAAAGAACTAATAGGTACCATACAACATTATATATAATTCGTACTAATTACCCGGTCTTGTTCTTGGTCTCTGGCACCAGCTTGCAATGGACAGCAAGAAAGTAGTGGTTGTGTCCAGCAGCAGCGGGCACAGCAATAAGAGGACACATCAGCAGTGAGGTACACTTATCACGGGTACAGCAGCAGTGGAACACATCAGCAGCGGGGTACAGCAACAGCGAGACACGGGTACAGTAGCAGTGGAACACATCAGCAGCGGGGTACACCAACAGCGAGACATCCGCAGCCGGGTACAGCAACCAGCAGGGTACGGCAACAACGGGATACAACACAGGATTCGGGTACAAGAACAGCAGTGGAACACGTCACAGGACTCGGGTACAGGAACATCAGTATGTAAAAGGTCACAGCACGACAATTTGAATAATGTCTACTTCGAGGACTTCACGACAAAGCAACGGGGTACAGCAGCAGAGAAACATGTCACAGGAATCGAATACGTGAAAAGTAGTGAATTACATCGCAGCGGAGTACATCAACAGCGAGACGTCAGCAGCAGGGTACAGCACTCAATAGGGTACGGTGACATATCAGCAACAACGTACAGGAACGTACACAGTCCTATCGGAATACTACGTAGCATTGACACATGTTCTGGCGTACTTGAATGCAGGCTTGAAACTTCGGTTCAACACAGCACTGTATAATTAATCCAACAGGTTTTTACATCAAACACATCAGTTTTAGACGAGCCCCCAAATGTTACAACTCCACATCTGTTACAGTAGACTAACTCTAACGATCTGCTCTGGCTCTACTACTCCTGGCTCTACTACTGGCTCTGGCTCTACTCTTGTCAACTACCTCCTGGGTCTACCTCTTGTTAACTAACCCCACTACCCAGCTCACAGCTCTTATCCCCTCCGTCTGTTCACCCCCCACCCAGCTACACTAATTGCTCAACACGAACCAATTTCACCTCTGACCCCACAATCTTGCCCTAACACAACATCTCACAGTCTCCATCCGCCAGACCAGAATTAATTACCGATCCAGGTCGTAACATTCCTCCCCCCTTTCGTTGACATCACTTACAATAGTGATGTCACACAAAATTGACATCAGAAACACAACTCACAACATTAGTCTTACCACTACAATCTAAGATCAAGTATCATATGTACATCCAGTCCCTAACACTCCCTGGCTAAATCATCTTACAGTAAATTAACAAAATCACTATCAATATCAATCAAACGGCATGACAAATTGCAATACACAATTATAAACATCAGCATCACTCCTAAAATCTAAGTTCAAATACCAAATGTAAACAATCCAGTTCACAACATTAAAATACTATAATTGGGTAATGTAAAACCATAACCTTGGCAAAACATCATACAGTAAATTTACTTATTTACCATGAATATAATCAACAAGTCCAAACGATTTTAATAATAATACATGACAAAAAAAAATCATTACACATAATAAACAAACCAAAACTGCTTTAACTAACCCCACGTCAGGGAAAAAGCTCACCTCCTCCACAGAGAGTCGATCATCAAGGCTGAACTTCCATCCACACCCAGACCGCTTGAGTCCAAACCAGACCCAACATAAACATGGTTCTCAGGCCTTGAGCAACCATTGACCCCTACACCACTACTAAATCCAGCGCGTGGACTACGACCCTGTGAAGTCGTCCCCAGTGACTTCCACTTTGTTGACTTTACGTCCCGGTCGTGGGACTGCCCGTGACACCAAAACTGTTTTCCAAACCTAGTGTTAGGTAGATCGTCATAGACAAGGCATTAATGTCCAACACATTTATGTCTTGGGGTACCTATATTACCTGAAATGGCACATCAATATCTCAAGCGAGACAGTATAGTGTCTAGACACACTACTACCGACAGGCTATGTAATCTGAATATCTTGTATATCATTCATTCCAGTTAATGACATAGGTATTGTCATGCATATTTTAAGTAATCTTTCCATTTTGGTTCGAATAAGATACAATTGTAACCTTGACGTACAATCGAATCATGAATAATAAATCATAAATCTTCATTGAATAATACTTTCAATAGTCATGAAGTAATAATTTACTGGTTATGAGACATTATATTTAATAATCATGAAATAATACATCTAATAGTCATGAAAACAAATGTACATGAAATAGTCATGAAATAATATATTTAATAGCAATGTAGTGGTATCTCAACCGCGACCCACCCCTTTCCATCTACCATGACATTGTCAGTGGAGTACATGAGTTAAAAAAAATGTATGTGAAGTGGAACAATTAAACCAATCGAGACAGTATGTCGGCCGCAAAATTGTCAGTTCCCTTAATATGTCGTACTGTAAAACTATACTCTTGCAGTGTCAGGGCCCATCTACATATACGGGAGTTACCATAGTTGGCGCTTTGAAGAAATGATAGTGGTTTGTGGTCACAGAGCAGTTCGAAGACTTGCCCGTACAAATATTTAGAGAGACGTTGCACTGACCATACTATTGCCAGACACTCCCTTTCAATAACTGAGTATCTCTGCTCCCTTGGGAGGAGCTTCCGGCTCATAAATCGGACAGGGTGTAACATCCCGTCAACTTTTTGCATCAAGCAGCAAGAAATGCCAATATTGGAAGCATCGGTTTGGAGAGTGAATGGTTTTGAAGAATCAGGCAGTTTTAGAATAGGTTCACTCGCCAAATATCTCTGAATGCATTTAAGAGCATTCTCGCACTCAATTGTCCAGTCTAATTTTGCAGGTGCTCCCCCTCGCAAGAGATTGGTTAAAGGATGTACAATGTCAGAGAATTTTGGGATAAATGTATTATAGTAGTTTACAAGTCCCAACAAGCTTCTCACTTCCTTCTTAGTTCTAGGGGTTCTAAGTTGGAGAATTTTGTCAATATTGTTCAGGTCGGGACCTTGTTCCCCCTTTCCGACGCTATGTCCCAGAAACGTAATTTTTTCGAACCCCAGTTCCAGTTTACTGGGCTTCGCCGTAAACCCTGTTTCCCTCAATTTATTAAACACTTTAGTTAATGTTTCTATATGCTCCTCCCAAGAATGAGTGTAGACACAGATGTCGTCAAAATAAGACACCACATTGTCAATATTATTCAACAGTGTTCTGATGACTCTGGTGAAGATAGAGGGGCTGTTTTTTAGACCAAATGGTAAATAACAGAATTGAAAATGACCTGATGGTACTCTAAACGCTGTAAAAGGTTTGCTATTTTCAGATATAGGAATCTGCCAGAACCCTTTAGTGAGGTCTATTTTAGAAAAATATGTGGCAGCATGTAACACGGAGAAGATATCGTCTGGGTCAGGGATGACTTCAGCATCGAACTCTGTGATAGAATTAAGTTTGCGATAGTCCACGCAGGTACGAATTGAACCGTCTTTTTTCTTAACTAATACCACAGGGGCGGCGTACGGTGAAGTACTTTCTTCAATGATCCCTAATTCTAACATATTTTTTACTTCTTCGTCAAGTTTGTCTCTTAAATGTAATGGGACTGTGTATTGTTTTACAACTATCGGCTTGTTGGACGTGAGTCTTATGTTAAACTTTTCAACTTTTGCTTTCCCTGGAATGTCAGATATGACGTCATCAAATTCAGTCACTAACCTTGTGATGTCGTTGGTTTGGAGTGGTGACAAATTTTGATTAATGCTAACCTGTTTAAGTTTTTCCTCATCTGTGTAGCTGGGTGTCGGTAGAGTCAACAAATTTCCTGTAGTGTTTAGATTTTTTTTTTCATCGAAATCCTCATCGGTAACGATGGAAGTATTACAACCGTGTAGTATGTGTTCTTCTTCCACGGGACTCACTGGTTGCACATCTTTGTGACGGTCGTGGTATTTCATTACTCTGTTAATGTAATATGTTTTTGTAGACGTCCCCTTCTTAATGGTAACATTAAATTTTGAAGTACGTCGAATCACTTTATATGGTCCATCCCAGAATAGATCCAGTTTGTTTCTTCTTTTGGGTTTCAGTAATAGAACATAGTCCCCCACTTCAATGTTCTTAGAAGTGGTCCTTCTGTCATAATTGTTTTTCATTTTAACTTTAGAGGTTTCATTATTGGAGAGCGCTAGTTCTGTTGTCATTTGAAGTCTGTGTCTTATATCTAGTAGGTACTGATAAACGGTCTTTGTTTCTCCATTTATTAAATCATCAGTAAATAAATGCTTTATTATAGACATTGGGCCTCGTACTTTACGCCCATAGACCATTTCATAAGGTGAAATCTTGGTGGACTCGTTTGGCACTTCCCTGAGAGCAAATAGTGCTGCACTTATATATCTATCCCAATTTTCGGGTTCCTCGGCGGCCAGTTTTCGCAACATTGATTTCAGTGAGCCATTGAACCTCTCAACCAACCCATTCGAACTTGGGTGATATGGGGACGATTTGACTCTTTTAATGCCAAAGAAATTGGTGACCTGGGCGTATATTTCAGACTTAAATTGGGGTCCATTATCGGATAATATTTCCTCTGGAAAACCTATTCTAGAAAAGATGACGCCCAGCGCCTCTATTATTGTCTCGGCAGTGGTCTCTTTTAAGGCCACGGCCTCGGGCCATCTTGTTGTAGTATCAATTAAGGTTAAGATAAATCTATTTTTTCTGGCGGTCATCTGTATGGGGCCTATTATGTCAATGGCAACTTTAGCAAATGGGGTTGTTACCTCATTCATTTTCCCTAATTCTACCGCCCTATTATGTCCTGGGTATCTGGCTTTTTGACAAATATCACATGTCTTTATGTACTGTTTAATATCCTTGTCTATCCCAGGCCAGTAAAACTGAGAATATATTCTTTCCCTAGTCTTGTTTATGGACAGGTGTCCAGCCAGTAGTCCCGAATGCCCATTTGAGAGAATGAAGTCCCTTCTATTTTCAGGTATTACAAGTTGTTCTTCTATTTGCCCTGTCTCTTTCTCATAGTGTTTATATAGGAGACCATTTTTAACAACAAAAGAAGTTACCCCACTTTTCTTTTCGTGCATTTCCCTTGTCCTGGCCTTTTCCCAGAATTTATTTAATGACGGATCGTTTTTTTGGTCTAATGAAAAACTGGCGGGGTTAAGTACACCGGGGTCATTAGCGTTAAACATATCGTCTGGTACTTTTTCATCCACTGCGCCTTTAGTTGTCATGGCTCTAGTAACTGCGTTGGCATCTAATGTATGGGCGTCGTCTACGTTTCCTATTATTAAGTCAGCAACTGGATCATCAAAGAGTGCTGTCACAAATGTGCCCTTAATATACGGTGTAACTATATCAACGTAAGCTGTCGGATATTGCCGTACCTGTCCGTCAATCAGTTTTAACGTGTAATAACTTGGCAAGACCCTATGTTTATCAACCAAGTTTGCTCTGCATCCTATTATGCTGCAGCCCGTGTCTCTAAGGACTGTTACCTGTCTACTGTTTAGCAAGCCTTCTTCCAAACGTAATTCACCCACTGATCTATCTTTGATTTTGTTTTGTACTATGCTATCTAAAAATTCAGGTCTGCAAGGAACAACGGGGCTTTTATTGATGTACACGTTTTTACAAGCTCCACAGTGTTGTTTGTGTTTATTGACTGGTTGAAGTCATATTCTATCCCCAGGATGATGGGATCTACTATCACGATAGTTCTGTCTCCTGCTATTTTTATCCTGCCTTTTTGGGACAGTGGGACACACGTTAGAAATATGCCCCATTCCCCCACACCTGTAGCATTGTATAATACTGCTGTCTTGTCTAACTGAAGCGTGTGTATCCCTCTTATGGGATGGTGGTGAACGGTCAAACTTTACATTTTTCCCGGGCAAAGTTGAGCCCGCTGCGATGTACGGGAACCCTCTGTCATGTTTCATAGTAACTCTAATGCCAGGTTGGATATTCTTAAAATTATCAATAATCTGTAAATTGTCTTCTAGGTCAAGTTTTTTTCCTTCATTCAGCTTGCCTAGCACTTCCTTCGATACAACACTTTTAATTCTATCAACCACCAATAGGTTCAATAGATCATCAAATGTTTCAGGGATCCCTGCGTAATTTACCCAGGACTTTAAGCATGCTTTAGTCCTTACAGCAAAACTACGGATATCGTCGTCTATCGGTTCTAAATCGTGATACTTCAGTCGGTAACTCTCCTCATTTAAACCTGCATGGGTCAACAACTTTCTCTTGACACTGTCAAAGTCGGGTTCGTCATTCAGTCTGGAATCCGTCATAAAGGTTTTAAAGCGACTGGTTAATTTTTCAGTCAAAAGTAAAGCCCACTCTGTCTTATTTATCCCCTGCCTCTTAGCTTGCAGCTCAAACTGAATGATGAATGATTCTAGGTCTTCATCGTCCCTCATATTATTTGCATCTCTTAACCTTGGGGCTAAGATACCCCTGGGTGTCGATACTACCTCACTACTCCTGGATGCCATTGCTAATTCGTGGGCGCGTTTTTTATCGCGTTCCCGTTCCCGTTCTTCTCTCTCCTCTTTCTCTCTCTCGCGTTCCCGTTCTTCTCTCTCTCTTAGTCTTTTTTCTACCCACTGACCGATAGCTTCATCTTTTAAACCTATCGCCACTGCCTCCTCCCTGAACTCTAGAACTGATAGATTTTTCCCACTCCTTGTTTCCATTATTAATGAAATAATGTAATTATATGAATATAAAATTGGATGAATACTGTTCAATAATAGAGCTATAAATATAAATTATTACTCGTACCTATAAAAGAATTCTAACAAATTCAAAAGAACTAATAGGTACCATACAACATTATATATAATTCGTACTAATTACCCGGTCTTGTTCTTGGTCTCTGGCACCAGCTTGCAATGGACAGCAAGACAGTAGTGGTTGTATCCAGCAACAGCGGGCACAGCAATAGGAGGGCACATCAGCAGTGAGGTACACTTATTACGGGTACAGCAGCAGTGGAACACAGCAGCAGCGGGGTACAGCAAAAGCGAGACACGGGTACAGTAGCAGTGGAACACATCAGAAGCGGGGTACACCAACAGCGAGACATCCACAGCCGGGTACAGCAACCAGCAGGGTACGGCAACAACGGGATACAACACAGGATTCGGGTACAAGAACAGCAGTGGAACACGTCACAGCACTCGGGTACAGGAACATCAGTATGTAAAAGGTCACAGCACGACAATTTGAATAATGTCTACTACGAGGACTTCACGACAAAGCAACGGGGTACAGCAGCAGAGAAACATGTCACAGGAATCGAATACCTGAAAAGTAGTGAATTACATCGCAGTGGAGTACATCAACAGCGAGACGTCAGCAGCAGGGTACAGCACTCAATAGGGTACGGTGACATATCAGCAACAACGTACAGGCACGTACACAGTCCTATCTGGATACCACACAGCAATGACATAAGTTCTGGCGTACTTGAATGCAGGCTGCAAATTCCGGTGCAAAAACAGAACTGTATACTGACTCCAACAGGTTTTTACATGAAACACATCAGTTTTAGACGAGCCCCCAAATGTTACAACTTCATATCTGTTACAGTGTTACAACTTCACTTCTGTCACTGTCTAATCCGTTGCTGTCTAGGGTTAACGAATATACTCAAAGGTTCACAATAAAGAACAATACAACAGCATCCAATGAAGATAAAATGATAGTACTTTTATTATATGATTTAATCGCAGCCAATGTCAATTTATCAATGTAGATAATAATAACTCTATTCTCTCTAACTACTCTCGACTAGACTAACTCTAACGATCTGCTCTGGCTCTACTACTCCTGGCTCTACTACTGGCTCTGGCTCTACTCTTGTCAACTACCTCCTGGGTCTACCTCTTGTTAACTAACCCCACTACCCAGCTCACAGCTCTTATCCCCTCCGTCTGTTCACCCCCCACCCAGCTACACTAATTGCTCAACACGAACCAATTTCACCTCTGACCCCACAATCTTGCCCTAACACAACATCTCACAGTCTCCATCCGCCAGACCAGAATTAATTACCGATCCAACAAATAAACATTCTTCCCAAGACTGTGGTGAAAGGTTATATCCTCATTTTTGTGTTTATATTAGATACCCCTCTATGTGGCAAATATACCTTGGGCCACATGAAAAACAATAGACTGGTGAAAACAGAAGCACTTGGGTCACAGGGAAAAAGTAGGTCACTGCAAAAAGATGCGCCGGGTACTGTAAGGGTTAAGATATCTTTCTTAACTTGCCCTTTTGTCTGTTTGGGTGACTAACATTAGGTTACTAACATAGTAGTACCAGACAGAAGTAAACATGTCCTGAAACAACGTCACCCATGAAAGTAACACATTGGTTTGGAGTACTATCACTAGACCCATTAGTGTACCATACAGTGATATCTAGTCAGTCTAGCAGAGTGTGTTTTTTAGGCTAACAGTGTATACTGTAGTAGTAAATAGTTAAGTATGTACTGCGTTTTAGTATGTTTGAATAATTAGTTCAATTAGGCTTTAATGCAGCAGTTAAATTACCAATCACACAGCCCACAATTAGTTTATCGGAGTGGTTATCCGCACGGTTTTGGTCATGATAATAACGCCGAGCATTATCCGCAAGGCTCCTCGACGCATGCGCTTTAAAGCGGCTGGTTACGTGCCATTGAAAAAAAGCATGCCCGTTAACATTGTTCTTAATGATTTCAAGCATGAATGCACAATTGACAATAAGCTGTGTTTTATTTTCAACTCTTACATGCAATTAATGAAAAATAAAACACACTATTGACATTTCAATAAAAAAAAAAATTCTTTAGACTCCTTTGATCTACATATTAATTGCATATCAATATTTCATTCTACTGCAGCTCAGCATCAGAAGTGGTAAAGGAGATAAACTCCGCTAGACCTAAAAGACAGAAAAACAGCAACCCTGCATTCATTGTAATTAAAGGGAAATAAGAGACTAAATTATTGCATTTTTAGTGTTGAAATTACACAAAATGCACACATTTACTTGAATTTTTAGTTTTAAACATAATGTATGGCTCTCACAGAATTACTTTTCAAAATATGTGGTGTCCATGGCTCTCTCAGACAAAAAGGTTCCCGACCCCTGCTCTAGCCCATAGGTCCTAAATAAAACGCATCTTAATGCTACTAGTCTACAAGATTATAATTATAGGCCTATGCCTATACCTACATTATAGATCTAGGCCTAGGCTTAGACCTAAGACAGGCTGGCTTTCACACATTTATGATTCATTCCACACTGTAATTTGCGTTCAATAAGCCTACGAAAAATGTTGCCTTAAACTAAGTTAAAATTACGCTACGTTTAATTAATTATCATATTTTAATTCATGAAATAAGGGCTAAATTTTAAAAATGCATAATTTTAGTTAATATAAGTGTACATCACACATTTTTGGTTGTGGGAATAACGCTAGAAATTATCCGCACTGCCACGGCCAAAATCGTGCAGATAATGCCAATGCTTGGCATTATTCTCACGTCCACAACTGTGCGGATGACACTCACTGACACTCTAATTACTACTATTGAACTTGACTATTCAGGACTACTTACTATTACTATGCCACTAAGAATTATTTACTGGTACAGTTTATAATTTTATTTGGTAAATTTTACCATTGCCGCCATCTTGGTTGCCTGAACCCTAAATTTATCCCTATACCTAACCTGAACCCTAAATCTATCCCTCACCCTAACCTGAACCCTAAATCTATCCCTGGTAATTGCACGCTACTGGTACCTCTTTCGCTCACCCTAACCTGAACCCTAAATCTATCCCAAACAAAGGGCAGTGACTCCCAATGAGGGACCACAGATAGCAATTAGGACTAATGTGTAGCTGTAGGGCGTCATTAGCGTGGATTCACTCCCCTTATTTTTTAAATATTTTTTTAAATAGAGTTACATTTTCATTCATATGACGGTGGCAAATTTTTATTGGTTGATTAATTATACTTTTTTTAATTTCATTGGTTGGCCTATTAAATATGTTAAAAAGCCATTTTTTAAGATAAACTTAGAGGTTGACCACGGTGTGTTTCATTAATTTTTGGATATTCTTTTCGTTGGAACCTGAAATAAAGTGTGTAAAAGTGTATTCCATGAAAATGTAAGTTGGGTTTTCATTACTTCTTTATTTTATAATTAATTTTGGCCACTTTTCTTTGTTTTTTTTTAATTTTCCTACTTTTCAGGGTCAAAACCCAGCACCACGTTAGGCTAAGGAGAGTGTCAAAACGCTGGTTCCGATAGGGTCAAAACCCTGGTTAGGGAGAGGGTCAAAACCCTGTTAGGGAGAGGGTCAAAACCCTGTTAGGGAGAGGGTCAAAACCCTGTTAGGGAGAGGGTCAAAACCGGGTTAGGGAGGAATTTAGGGTTCAGGTTAGGGTGAGGGATAGATTTAGATCATTTTTTCATTTTTAAAAATTTTTTATTCGTCATTATATCAAAAACATGAGTTATTTTATTTTTCCTCGGCCGCCATCTTGGTTGTCCCAACCCGTGAACACGTAAAAGTGCGCGGGTCGGGGCAACCAAGATGGCGGCCATGGTAAAAAAGAGTGGCCCTACAGCTACACATTTACCGCAATTAGCCCTATCCCTCACCCTAACCTGAACCCTAAATCTATCCCTCACCCTAACCTAATACTAATGATGAGGTACTGTATATCTGAATTAGCCAAATGTTTTTTTAAAAAACAGACTTTATCAGGTAAAGAGATATATAACTCAGATATTCAGATTACCAATTATTTCAAGAAATTTCACAATAATCTTCTGCTTACAACACTTTACACTGTTTACCAACAATGAGAGAAGTCACACATTAACCGGAAGTAAAATTATTCTTGGAAAAGTTTCTAGGGTGGCCAATGTAAAGCTATAATTTCTTTTAAGCTCGTATACAAAACAAAACAGCTAACTTTTTTTAAATTAAACAAATTTAAATTGCCCATTTATTAAAGTTGAATTAAATCTGATAATAATTAATCCTGAGAAAAAATGGAGCCTGATGGTTTTCTTCAATGTAAAAAATAATTACGAATCAATTAAATTTATGAAAATATCCTAATCACATTTTTAAACCCTTAAAGCCTTAAAATATCCGAGGCACCCAGCATCGAAAGTCGTGAAACAAAATAGCTCTTGAAACAAAATAGGGCTCTCAACAATTTTTTAAACGTCCAGCTGCTGATTTTTTGGCTCTTTTGACTAATGAGTTTCCCAACCGCTGTAATAGGCGATATTAAGCTAGGGCAAAAGCTTACCTTCAAGGGTGACACAACTAGAATGAGTATAGTTTACATCACACTGGTGTGGAATTTAAGATGTCTTTAATCATTATTATGGCTAATTTTGGTACTCCCCAACCCAAAGTTTGAAATGCAACCTCAAAATTTTCTGAAAGAAACAACAAATTCAAGCATGCGCCAAAATGAACCCTTGCATTTTGAATTTGCCCGACTGCATTTAGCACCAACAATTTCTCCACCCCTTCACTAACGTTGGTCAATGTTACAGTATGGGGTAGATTATAAGCTTGGGGCACGCCACAAATGCAATGAATTCAGTTTATGTATGGCACTAGACGCCATAATGCTTCCCAAAAAGCCTTAAAAATGTATAATAAAAAACATTGAATTCAAGTATACTCAAAAATACACCTCTTTATTTTGAAATACCGGTAATCAAAATTTTTCTGGGGAGCAAACTCCCCAGACCCCTCCATCTATCAAGATTCATCAGCGCACCTCAATTTCCTCCACCTTCCCGATGAAAATGATCGCCGATTTTGGTATCGATAGATACACTGCCTAGAGGCGCAGCTTTTATTAGTGCCGCCACATATTTTTTCCGCCCTCCCTTTCAATATACACGTTCTGCACTTGTCCGAAAATGCCACACCTGCTCAAAAAGAAAAAGTGGCACCTGGGTGGACCACCCCATTCGCCCTATTTTGTCGCCACTAGCAGGAGCTTATCTACAGTGTTTGACGTGTAGGGGCAACATTTATTTTTACGCCCCCCGCCCCTCAACTCTGAAACTGATTATTTTCAACCATTAAATACCATCAAAGCCCATTTATCACCACCCCCCGCTTATCTAACGTCCGGGACATATGCCCCATCTGCCACTCCTTAGCTACGCCTCTGTCCACTGGAAAATGACACAGCCCCCTCCTCCCCGAAAATTTGAAACCCCCCCCCCACCTCCGGTGAAAAATTTCTAAAAGAAACACTGGCTACAAGGTTGGCAGGTCAGACGCACCACTGAAGGCTTTGGAGCACACTTCTGAGAGTAAACTGTAAAGTAGGCTTACTGCTTACGCCCAAAGAAAACGTACAGCAAAGAAAAGCAGAATAACAAATAATCACCCATTTTCTTCCTATCTTCTACTTCTTGGAGATGAAATCAATATTAAAATATGTATAGCTGTATCACTTTTATTTAACTTGACTTCAGTAGCGTTTGTTCGTCTTGGTTGAACTTCTATGAGCCCACAAATTCCAGACTGTTACTGTTGTTCATCCTTTGCATGAGAAAATGATATATTCGATGGTGAATACACAGGTGGCTTGTGAGTCCTTTTATTGCCTGGACAGCTTGCCCACATGAAATGCCATATTAACAACCAAGGGCAGATCCCCTAGGCTTCGAGCTTCTTTGGACTCCTCGAAAATGTGTAGTTTTCGATTAAGCAGGATTGCCATGGCACGGATAAAGGTTGCATCGGCCCCCAGGTTTCAGCATAGTCAGTCTTATGGATAATACGGTCTTGCACGTTATAATTATAATATAACTAAAGCTATCGACTTATAGAATAATGATTGGCTTGTACCGGTACAATGTTTGAAGAAAATAAAACGTTAATAAGGTGCAATTATGAAAAGAAATCTACAAACACACAGCAAAAGCTAGTAAACAAATCTCTGTGTCGTGATAAAAATAACACACGCTCAAAATATATCGTAATAATTGATCTTCCGTCCCTGTCGCTCAATATATTTAGCCTGTTTCAAAGATATTTCTCGAAAGGAATTACACCTTGTTTTCCTTTCCAGGTTTCTCCAGAATTTTCTACAGAATTCTAAGGATACAGACTATTAATTTTATTTAGTTGTAAACAAGGTCAAGCGTGACTATTTTTAGCTAGCCAAACCCTAAATGTGGTTCCAAGCTTGGTGTCAGCTAGAGTTCATTCTCGGGGAAAGATGGCGTAAACACGTCTTCTACATAGCACTATAAAGATTTAATAGGCCAGTGGTTGGCAAACCGTGGATCACGAGCCGCATGCGGCTCTTTAGTGACCTCAGGGCGGCTCGGCCAGTCGGCCACAAATCGATTGGTTTTGACTTCGAAAAACAAGATTCTTGACAATTTTTTGGAAAGAAATTTGGCTCTCAAAAATTTTTTAATCGTCCAGCTGCTGATTTTTGGCTCTTTTGACTAATGAGTTTGCCGACCACTGTAATAGGCGATATTAAGCTAGGGCAAAAGCTTACCCTCAAGGGTGACATAGCTAGAATGAATATATAGTTTACAATGGTATTCTCACTTGAGTTCCAGATGTTTCGCAGGGCAGTGAATATTCCTCTGACTTTTTGGACCCTAGACTTTAAGTCCTCATCTATCCCACCATTTTATTTATGATGCTTACCAGGTATGTAAAAGTTTCAACTTCTTCAAGAGAGGCTCCTCCCAGGTTAATCCCAATGACTCCATCATCCACTGCATTTATTATTAAGGTCTAGTTTTTTCTTCATTTATGCCAAGTCCAACTTGCTGGGATACAGAGTCGAGTTTTTTTGTTTTCTCCTGCATTTGTTTATGGCTATGTAATAAAAGTACAATGTTGTCTGCAAAATGAATATCCGCCAACTGTTTGAAAGGTGTCCACTTAATTTAATTTTCCCCATCCTGTGTTGTTTCTCTCAATATCCACGGTCAGGCATCCCTGTCGGACTCCAACTTCTATCATAAATGGGTTTGTGAGTTCACCTCAATGTATATCCTTGTATGTGTTCTTAATTAAGCCAGTTAGCTTTTGGGGAATACCATAATGCCTTAGTAGTTTCCAGAGGGTATCTCTGTCCAAGCTGTCAAATGCTTTTTTGATGTCAACAAAATGATGCATTCCACTCCAAGCACTGTTCCATGATTATGCACAGGGTTGCAATTTGGTCAGCTCTCATACATTAGCTTTAGTAAATATTTGTATCCAGATGTAACCAATTTTCTTTTCTTCTTTGCGCACTTTAAAATCTTTACACAGGCTGCAAAATCTAGATGTCAGCATAAACAAGATAAATAAAACAAAAAACAAGGAATCAACGATACCCTATGCTTTCCCAATTTGTTGTGAGTGTGCCCAATATATTTTAATGAAGATCAGTTAAAAAAAATAATAAAGATAGACCTACACCAATGACCCCAGCTTTTAAAAATCACAGAATATTGTTACCATCGTTAGGGGCAAACCTAGATTATTTTTGTCTTGCAACAGGATGTGTTTATATGATTTATTAATTAAGTTGACACACAAGGCATTTCAATATGCTCATTTCAATTTAACTCTGGTTCATTCTATCGCGGGGTCATTGGCAAGTCAAAGACCACACCAATGATCCCGCCAACGACCACGCCAATGACCATGCCAATGATCTCGCCAACGACCACGCCAAAGACCCCGCCAATGACCATGCCAATGATCCCGCCAACGACCACGCCAAAGACCCCGCCAACGACCACGCCAAAGACCACGCCAATGCCCCGCAACATAAAGAAAACATATGAACCAGAGTTAAATTGAAATGAGCAAAATAAAATTTAATGCGTTAGCCCTCAGTGAATAAATCATATAACACATCTTAA
The DNA here is from genome assembly GCA_964017045.1 of Omphiscola glabra. Lineage (NCBI taxonomy): Eukaryota > Metazoa > Mollusca > Gastropoda > Lymnaeidae > Omphiscola > Omphiscola glabra. The sequence continues at coordinate 37,565,430 of OZ024799.1, forward strand.
TGTTTCTAGAAAAAAAACAATATAGGTTTACTGCTTATGATGCTAATGACATTCTGTAATATATAAAAGTTAAAAGCTATGTAATTTTTGATGGGATGTATTACTTTTTGGGATGATGTCGAGGGGAGGGGGCAAAAAAATGGCAAAATTTGCGTGACATCATTTAGTTAGACTCATTTATGGATGGCTCCTTAAAACATCCAAGGGTCAGTGCGCAGTTAAAATTATTAAAATTCTCTTATGGTCATATTATGTATCATCTGTATGCGGTGCTAGATCACATGAGTCAAATATGGTTAACTTAAAAATCTGAATGTACTTAAACATCCTTAGTCTGATACATATCTGTTAACTTGAGGTCAATTACGATTAGTTCCTCAATATCATCATAGAATACAATATGTTATTTTTTTAAAAACTGAAGTTCTTTCTGAAATGCTGTGCTCAAACCCACTTTACTCTGTAGCAGGACAACTTATAATAAAGCTGCTGTTAAAATTATGAAAAGAACCATGGTATTGAAAAAATAAAACAAGCCATTGGAAGTGAAATGTATTTATTAGTAAATAACAGTTGTCTCAGACGTAGCCTAGATCAATATAGGCCTACATATCATGGTACATTCTAAGATTAAAGTTTGCAGATAAATCACAGTAATGCTTATCATTATAAATTTACTTGACATAAAAATAAAACTCAATTGAGGGGGAACTTAAGAAAATAGTTTTAAGTGCAGTACAATTGATAATACATTTCTATAAATACTTCTTAGTGCATATACAAAAATGTATGTCTATATCTAATTAGTATTTATCAGTTGAAGTTAATTAGCTCATTTAAGGGCACTCACTTTTTCAAACAAATGCCGCCAGGACGAGGCTAATATAAAAGTATCACAGATGATAACATTGATGACGTGTAAAAAAGATTAGGGAAATATCACATATAGTTTTAGTGCCTTACATACATTGAAACATGATATTGCGCAAAAATGAAGAAGGAAAACTATTTGTTTACTTAGTTATGATGTTTTGTTAATTTATGGTTCAATAAATATACTCTAGACAAGTGCCCACAATGACTTACAATAACTCACAAGTCTCCCCTATGAAATGCATGGCAATACTCAATAACTTTTGTGTTTTTGTCCATGGCACATTTATCTCACGGAGCAATACTTCTTATATCGGTGGTGGATTTATGCAAATACCTATGACATGATGATATGGTATTCTCCAGGACATTCAACAAGACAACTATATAAAGAAAAAATGCTTCAAAGTAGTGGTAGGCTAAATAATAGTAAATATCTAGAATTTACCAAAAAACAAGAATTTTTTGTTTAAAAATTAGAAAAACAATATTAGTGTAGGCATAATAAATGAGGACTTAAACATTGAAAAAAAAATTATAAAAAAATCATAATCCACCATTTAATATCATTGCAACAAAATATGGCAAAAGTAAAACTATTATTTAGGAGTTTCAGTAACATAAATACATATCCTCAAATGAAGTGCCAGCTACTTCAAGGTTAATCTTATGCAAATTAAAGGTGTGGTGGAATAGAAGTTGGCAATATTGACATATCAGATGTTTTTATGGTCGAAAATGATTTTTTAAAAATTATTGCATTATAAAACAGCTCGCAGTATCTGTTTTTTTAAAGAGTTTTTTAAAAAATGATTATAATAAAAATTAATTTTTTTTTATATTTATAATAAATGCTGCATGGTTAATAATCCATAGGTAGATAATATGCACACTTGATTTCAAATGGTTGTAGTTTGTATACATAGGTAAATATTATAAATGCATGAAATGAAGTGGTTTAGTTTGTATGCATTCATGATTAAATCATTTAAATTATAGGAATACATTTTAGAAAATTTACATTTTATCAGATTAATAAATAATCTACACAGGCCATTAACAATAAATATTTAAATGACAAATACAATGCATTGTAAGGCCATGGCCATGGATTTTCATAATATAGAATTTAAATAATCAAGGTAAAATTCAACAAATAGAGAGTCAAAGAGTTAAAAGTAGAATATATGTCCTAGTCTGGTTTAAAATACAAATTCAATCTTTTATGTCCACGTGTCTGGTAAAAAAATTGAAGCTCAATATTTTATATCTTTTTTTATCAAACAGCACTAATAAAAAATAATGTGGTATTATCACATAGGTAGGCTATGAAAGAAACCAGCTGAACTTGTGAGGGGCCAAAATAATTTGTCTTTTACCAGAGTAACATGAACTACATTTATTAAATTTAAGAAAAACTTGTCTTATCAGATTAAACAAATTATGAAAATGTTTCACATTTTACAAAGATGCATGTCTCACTGAATGCTGGGAACGCTGTTGTTGGTTTGCCCAATGATATTTAAGAGTGAGACTTAGAAAGTTAAGTTAATCATTATGTCAAAAGGGTTTATGTAAAGTTTATTCAAAGTCCAGACATTTTACGTGCTTTGGAAATGGGTGAGCATTTTTTTGTACACTTAATGAAGAGGTGAAAGGGCATAAGGTTGCCAGGGTGAAATGATCTGCCACAGAAAAGATTGAGACTCACTTAAAAAACATTGGGACACACTGTTCTTAATATATACCTGTAACATGAGTTGGGTCCTCTTTAACACAAACAACTGAGAAAATTTTGAAAGAAGATTCTCTTTAAATACTGATTCTAATTTTAGTCATCTAACTGGCATAACATGGCCACGCCCCTATTAATCCAATGGCTTTCTGGCTTATTACTTGGTAGTGTCATGGTGAGGACATAGTTAGTGGAGTGACCAGTGGTGGACAACACACCACGTCTTGCACTTGTTTTGTACACTGTAGGTGTGTAAAAAAACAACAAAAAAACAATCAAGCCCAGTGCTATTAATAGAATCCCTTAACTCCTAAAATACAAATTGCTTTTAAATACATGCATGATACATTTCATTGATTCAGTACAGCAGTTGATTTTTTTTTGTTTTATGATTTTTTAAAAATGTTTAATCCACATCTTATTTATTTAATAGATTTGTTAATTTAAACAAAATGTGGAATTTTAAATAAGTTTAAGATATGTAAGAATTTTTTTTTATCCCATGTGCAGTCAAGTTATTTTAAATTTTAAATATTTCCCAGTAAAATGCCATAGGGCCTATTGTTAAAAGATGCTTCACAAATAATTAAATTATTGATACTTATCAGTTAAGAATTACAAACCTGGACAGCTGTAGTAACTTTTCTCCTCAAATTTATTACGTTCCCCAGGTTTTAGCCAAATCTAAAATAACTGTTAAGATTCTTAATGATAGGTCAAAGTGTATTTTGCTACATTGATACTGAATTACACCCTGGACAGATTTACACATTAATGCACCCTAGGCCACAGCCCATAATGCTGGGCGCACCACCACCAATGTTCCCTGGACAGATTTACACATTAATGCACCCTAGGCCACAGCCCATAATGCTGGGCGCACCACCACCAATGTTCCCTGGACAGATTTACACATTAATGCACCCTAGGCCACAGCCCATAATGCTGGGCGCACCACCACCAATGTTCCCTGGACAGATTTACACATTAATGCACCCTAGGCCACAGCCCATAATGCTGGGCGCACCACCACCAATGTTCCCTTTAAGCTGCGCGGCTACCTCACAGATTCCGCGCAGCAGTTTTGAGCATCCGCACAGCACATTTTTATAAAAATACATTCGAACAGATGAGTTGCAATCTGCAAAGTAAAACTTTGCACACAACTTTATGATTTTGCACATGAACCAGCAAACCTTAGAGGTAACATTGACCACCACCTCACCCCCTCCCCCCAAAAAAGTTTATTTATAAATTCCAATCTAACATATAATGGTACTGGTATTTAAAATTAAAACACAATCTTTATAACCTTTGAACAACATTTTATTCTTAAATAAAATCTTCACTATTATAGCATTTTAAAGGATAATAAGAAGGACTGCATTCAAATTGTGTGAAGGAAATAGAAAAACAAGGAATGAGGAAGCTTGAAATAGAACGACAGGACAATAAAAGAAGAACGTTTCGGCTAAGAGCCTTCCTTAGCAGACAGGACAAATGAAGAAATAACAAGAAATATAAAGTGTTTTTTTTATAATCTATTTCAAGCATCCACATAACTTGTTCTTCTATTTTCTATAACATTTATGCCTTTTAAAATAATACTGAAAAATATGTGAAAATATGGTTATTTCTTCTGTCTATATGCCCCATAACTGTTGGCCCTGGCCTAGGTTGGCCTTAATGGAAGCCTTCTGACTGCTGTGCCCTGGGCCATGGCCTAGGTTAGACTTATAGGAAATCTGGCCCTGACTGCACCATATCCTCAGAATTGATTTTAAAATAAAGGTTAGCTAAATAAATCGGGTTTGATACTTTTTATCATGTGACTTCTATGAATTATTAATATAAGAGTAAGACAAATAAACTTAAAACCTCCCTCAACTCACTTAACTATCAATTTTATTACACATTTCATAACTTATATATAAGGTAGATCTAAAAACTTAGTAGTTTTCATACACAAAATAAATTTTGTTTAATATTTAGCTATTTACAGTTGCACTGTAATTTAAATATAGATACATTGCCCTACTTAACCACATGAATCAAAAGGATACAATTGGCACTTGATCATAGAGAATTTTGGGTAAACTTTCCGTGATTACACAGTCTGTGCGGCACCACCTTGCACCTTCCATAAAAAGACCTCGTATATAAGCACCAGTTGCCTTATAGAAAAAACAGTTTACACTTTTATAAATGCTGTCAGTTTACGACTCTGTGAAAGTTGGAGTGTTGAATCTGGAAAAATACTTGTACTTTTGGGGAGTTAGAAAATAGCACTAATTTAGCCCCATATGAAAATGATAAATTTGAAGCTGCTAAGTTTAGAATTGCAACAAATATAAAAATCAAAGATATAAGTATAAGAAATGTGTTTTTTTTTAAATGACAATGGAATTAAAATACCAAAAGTTAGTTATATTTTGGGAATTATAATATCATTGATATTGTATACTGCAAAAAAGTTTCAGTTGCAGAACACAATCCTAATACTAAATATTCATCTTTCTAATAATGCTTTCTGCCCTTTGAAATATAGAAAGATTATTTTCAGACTTACTGGTTTTTGCAGCACACCATTTTCATGTTTTGTCACCTCAAACTCAAACCCCAAATGGTCAATCGGAATTTTGAACCTTCTTGCATAATTCTGTAAGACTCCAGTTAGGAAAGACTGCGTGAAGTAGAAGCCTGAGATCCAGAAGATCGTAGGAGTGCCTCCATTTATCCACTCCTAGAAAAATAAAAGTATTAATAGATGTTAAAAGGACACTCAACAGCTTGGCTGTATTACTGAGCCCATTATAGAGTTTTTTTTAAAAATTATACTTAAAACAACTATTGGTACCCTTACCTTGAAGAATGCCAGTCTAGTCAGCAAGTCCGTAACATAGCTGCCTAGAGGCTTCAAAGAAGGGTAAGACTTTGCCGCCCACATAGCTGGTACCTGTATGAATGTGATTGGATATGTTCAATAAGTACAAAACAGCACACAATATTTCACACAATAGTTGAAGTGAAAAATAACCTGAAGTAAATAAATAACATATATAACCTGTTGTCATTTAAAATTTGCTCTAAATGATATCAATTCCCTGGTACAATGTCAATGCAAATGGTTTAAATTGAATGGAAAAACCAACCTTTCCAACCATCATGCTATCAAATACATCCTCCAGCTCACTTGACATAACTACTAATCCTTTGATTGCTTTGCGGATGTCAACGAGGCTGCTGCGCACCACTCGGATCAAGCGGTTGAACCGAATGAGCTCTTGAATCAGGACAGTGTTCATAGACTCCATGTACTTCACTTTAAACTTAGTCTAATCAAACAAATATATGGTTTTGTTATTTTATTAACATCTTTGTAGGAAAAAATAATTGCCTGGAAGAAAGGAAGATACTTTAATTGAAGGCAAGACTAACACTGTAATACATTGCATTCTATTTTGAAAAGCATAAATGTCAACAAACACTGTCACCTGAATTTCTTCAAGATTAAAGTTTTGAGGAATTTTCTGTAAAATGTCTGTGGCAAGATCCTCAATGATATCTTGGGATGACTTTCCACCACCTGATGTCTGAAATGGTAACATAGAAATCAAATTAACCCATACAAGTTTATCCAAAGTGGGATTGCCTAAGCATTTTTATTCTTGAGTTTCCTGAATCCATTTAACTATAGGTACCGGTAGTTGAATATTATGCTTCATTTCAGGTAATGTACCAGACATTATTTCTTAAACTTTGCAATTATTATCACATGGACTCAAGCCAATGATAAATGTAAGATAATGGACCATGTTATAAAATGTAAGATCAAAGTACCGGGTACCATGATATAAAATGTTAAATAAGATTCAACTAGAACAAACCTGTCTGGGTAGGGTAAGAAGAATTCCTTCAAACAACATTTGGGTTTCTTGTTGATCTTTGGAGATGTCTGCATTTTCATGAAGACCAAATACCTTTAAATACCGTATAAGAAATGCAAGTCAGATGTGTTATAGAAACATAAAAACAAATTCACGGTACCAGCACAGTGGAGACATTACTGAGGTAAGTATAGTATAAAATGGCATGTACACCAACCACTACATCCATCACACTGGAGAGAAATATTGAATTAGAGAAACTAATCCAAACTATTCCTGTAGTAGGCAACGCTAATTTTGTGGTTCCAATTTCTATTAGAGAAATTAACCCAAGCAATGCCAATAGTTGGCAACAGTATTTTTGTGGGTTCATTGTCTTCAAACAACAACACCATCGATAGAGATTACACACATCTTTTACTCATACATTAACGTTAAACCTTTGCCTGAACAACACCTCAACCCATAAAACACTTAACTTGCTTGTTGACTTAGAATAAAAAAAATGGACAAACCTCTGGGTGAGGAACAAGAGGTAGACTCCTGATGTACTCCACACAATCTTCATATTTTCCTCTTGGAGGGGCGTAGTAGAGCCCACTGTCAGAGAACTTGTAATGGTCTTCTTCAATGGTTCTGGTGCTGTAAAATATCTTCAGGAGGGAGAGGATCAGTCTGCGGTCAAGGTCGTCTGTGACACGACCGCCGTAGTTGCACTCACCAGTTAAATAGATCAATGCTTCTAGGGGTGTCTTGTTATACTTGTTGATGAACATCTAAAGCAGGAATGGGGTGAGCATTAAGCAAATTTAACAACATTTTTACAGTTTAGCTGTACCGGTTCTTTACAACAGTGTTTCCTAAACTCTAAGCCTGGCGGAAAATTTTTGTTATTTAACCAGGAACCGGCGCCAGGTTTACAACTTTTTTCTTTTTATTAGACCATAAATATTCATGTTGTAAGGCTGAGGATATGTGCTGGTCTGAGGACGTGTGCTGGTCTGAGGATATGTGCTGGTCTGAGGACGTGTGCTGGGCTGAGGACATGTGCTGGTCTGAGGACATGTGCTGGTCTGAGGATGTGTGCTGGTCTGATGCGTGCTGGTCTGAGGACGTGTGCTGGTCCGCAGACACCACTTTGGGAAACACTGCTTTTCAAAACAAAACTTTAATCAAAATGAACTCACCTGCAATTGTTGAACTGATACCCTGAGGTCAGACTCGTTGAACTCACCTGCAATAGTTTAGCTGATACCCTGAGGTCAGACTCGTTGAACTCACCTGTAATTGTTGAACTGATACCCTGAGGTCAACTCGTTGAACTCACCTGCAATTGTTGAACTGATACCCTGAGGTCAGACTCGTTGAACTCATACGGTATATTCCAGCCAAGTGGACCAAATTTTCTTCTCTCTTGAACCAAAGCGTGAAAGAAACAAAGTCCAAACAGAAGCTTTTCAAAGACCTGTTGAAAGTCAGATTAATGTGTAGTTGTAGCTTAGAATAACACAAATAATAATATGAATTTATCTGAACTGACAACATTGACAGGCACAAAAGTCTTTCAGGTAAAATATTGGCAAAATGTGTTTCTGTTCATTGCTTTATAACCAGGAACGTTAAGTGAGTCATGAAGCATTGAAACAAGATTAATTTGAAATGGTCAGCTGCTTCAGAATGAGATGTGTTACCTGAAGACTTAACTCCTTTCAGCTGTTTAAATTGCGACGCTAATGTCAAACCAAAAAAATCTTTTCCGGCCTAACACCTACCGCTGGTTTATTACAGCTGTTGAAAAACTCTGGGTTGGAGATTGGATCATTCAAGTAGGAGCGCAGCAGGTTGGCTCTCAGCCCTTTTGGTGGCTCATTAGTCATTTTGACTCCATTCTGTAGAACTGAGACAGGGAAGACTGGTGAAGGGTAGCTGGTCAGCCAAAGACGGAATGTGTCTCTTGTAGTAGTAGGATCTGAGATCACCTGGTGTTACAATAAAATACATCAATCCCATATCTATAGTTATATGTAAAGCAGTCATCAAATATATTTTAATAATCTTTTAATAAACAGAAGCTATGTGACAGGCACCATAAAAAAGTATTTATCATTGAAGACAATAGACATTACATTAGTTGCTAATTTTATTTTGAAGATTCAATATATGGTTAACAGAGATTATTAAATTATTGATTCCATACAGCTTTATGACTAGTTATGAAAATATACTTACACTTTCACATATTCTTTCAAGGTCTGGCAGCCATGATGCAGCAAGATGACAATTCTGTAACACAACCCAGGTGCCATTTTGGACTGCCTGTAATTTAAAACACATTTTTAAAAAAGCTTTTTTTAAGCTCAAACATAGAACTGAATCCAAACTAAAAACATTTTGTTGTACATCAACGCCACTTTAAAACTTAACTATGTTTTCCCAATGTTAAAAATTAGGGAAAATCAATCACAACATAAAAACTTATAAGTTTTTAATGAGAAAAGTTACTTGAAATGCATGAGCCTATTGGATAGTGTTTCTGAAATCATATTTATGAAATCTTCAAACTGTCATAAAGAAATTGATGGATTATAATAATTGATCATTATTTTAAAATGAGCTGAGAAAACTTTTAGCTAATCATCTTACATCCATGATCAAACGTTCTGCAATGGGACCTTGACCTTGACCTAAAGATATGGTTTGTAGCTTACTTTTGCTTGTACCTGCATAAAAGAAGGGATGACAAAATTTTAAAGTCAAAGTCTGCTTTAGAGCAACATGAACTGTCAAAGTCTGCTTTAGAGCAACATGAACTGTCAAAGTCTGCTTTAGAGCAACGTGAACTGTCAAAGTCTGCTTTAGAGCAACATGAACTGTCAAAGTCTGCTTTAGAGCAACATGAACTGTCAAAGTCTGCTTTAGAGCAACATGAACTGTCAAAGTCTGCTTTAGAGCAACATGAACTGGCTAGTGCAGACACATTTATATTGAGCCTTAGGTAAAATGTCAATTGTATTAAACACCATTTAGAATGGCTCTAACCAAATGCAAACGTTCATTTTTTTAAACTGATCATCTAACAACTAAAGCCTTTGTTTTAACAAGAAAATACAAAAAAACTTTCCTAATAAGATATTTTATTCCACATTTTTCAAATTGCTGATTTGGTAACTTATTATATGAAATGTGACAATACCAATGGCTATCGATTTATTTACGTGACATTATTATGATAAGAACTTTTTTTTTTAAAATAACAGACATTACAAAATTTTCCAAGTGATATTTCAAAAAGTCTTTTTATTTGAAGATGTTTGTAAATTTTTATATTTATATAGCCATAAATATCTACATAACAGTCAATAACATCTTTAACAAATGAATCTCAAATAAAATTGCATCAAACAAAAAATGGCATCACCGATAACCATCTCTTTTTGAAAAGGTATTTAATAAAATAATGTTGCAAAACTAACGTTTTTAAATTCTTAATGAGGGACAACATCTCTCTACAATATATATTTATATACAGACTGAGTTACAAGTAGAGAAAAGTAGGATTAACAGCAGCTGAAAGGTTAAAATACATTTGTTGTGTAAGCAGACAACAATAGCAGAGAGGTTAAATGGCATATCTTGTATGTCACGGTTTGTAATTTTATGTAGATAATAACATCAATTTTTGCTGGTTCAGCTTCTCCATTCTATGACATAATTTTATTTTCAACCTGTCACCGCTGTAGGAAAGTCATACAGAAAGAAGTGATAGAGCCTTTTTTAAAATTATCTCACAAGAAGATTAAAATGTATACACAAAAGCAGTTAGTGATACAAATGAAAATTAAAATATATAGGAAAAGAATAATAAGATTTTGAAAAATTGTGAAACTAAAGCTGTAGTCTGTGATGTATCTGTGGTCTGTGATGTATGTGTGGCTGGTCTGCAGAGTTGTTAAAATACTAATTTATCTCTGTTAATCATGGATCCTTGGAGTTAAACAATTAAACTGGTAGATGGCACAAATAAAAATTCTTAATGAGACCTTGGTGTAATATGATGGAATAAATATGCAGGTGCATTAAATTATGCAAAATATGAAATAGGAGATGGATTATGTGTCTGTATATGAATCAGTATTATCTGGTTATGAGGTGCTGAGAGCATATGATGTTATTACAACACATTCAACTGTTTAAACATGATAAGATATACCATTATAATGCTGATGGGTATTCTTTAAGCATATCGTTTGTAAACAATTGTTTGGCCTAATTATATTTTTACTAGTAGTAAATATAAAATAACCACTTAGTCCAATGAAATATTGTGAAGTTTAAAAAATTTAAGTTAGGCCTATCATCTCGTTACAATTGACATGAAATGGCTGATCATGGATTTAAAGTATGCCTGATAATAAACCATTAAAATGATCAAGTTAAATCAATCTGTTGTAATATTGAACAAAGAATCCCCATTAAATTTTTAATTACTTTTATTACAAAATATTAGAAAAGATATTCTAATTTGCATATAAATATTTTGTACATGACTAAGATTCTATGATACAGTAAAATGCTGCACATTGTTACACGATTATGTTGTATATCTTGCATATTGTTTTATAAATAGTCAAGTACAGTATAGATATGATGCATGCACATACGATCAAGCATATCAGCTGCATTAACCTCCCCTATAATGCTGAGTTGTTGGTTGGAGGGTACTTTCTCTTGTGTCACTGACTGAGCACCAGACGGCATTAGCATACCTATGTTTAAACAAGTCAGTCATTAAACGTCCTTTGCCAACATTTCCCTTAAATAAACACTCATCTAAGTGTTTCCGTAGAGCAAACGGGGGATTCAAAATTATATTTTTTTTTTTTTTACAGATTATCATACTTGTTAAAATAAATCATACAAAGTAATATAATATTTTACATCAATGTATCAAAACTTTCCCTTGACCAAATTTTAAAAAAGGTGACTCTAACAAATTAAATTGGATCAGAAGAAAGGTAAAATTGAAAAAAGTAGCAGAACTTTCAGTTTCTCTCATACATTTTAAAAATTCTTTCATGTTCTTTCATATACGGTGCATTAAATTAATAAACTTTCAAAAAAAAAGGTAGTCTATTGGTCATTGCATTAAATAAGTGAATTATATTTTAATTTAAAAAATTATAAATACAAAATACAAAGTTATTTAAAAAACAACTTATTTCCTTCCCTTTAAGCTCCAAAGTCAAAAGGATAAGTATTCAAAATATTTTTTTTAAATGTAGAAAATATTCAAAACTTGGCACTGCAAGTTTACATTCTACAAAAACACAAAAAATTACTGAGCTCTACTTTAAGGGAGCTAAACTTAATTCAAATTTTTAAAAAATCAATTGAAGAATTTAACAAGGTAGGACAGTGTCCCACATTGAACTATACTGAACATTGACTAGAATAAGGTTGGGAAATATAGGGCTTGAATGTCATGTATGGCACACCAACGTACCAGCCAGGCACCTATTTACCTTCAAATACAAATAAATAAATAAATATCAATACTTCTTAGCTAAGTTGTGTTTTTACTTATGAATAAACTTTTACACATTAAATAGAGCAAAATCAACACTGACAGTTAGTAAAAAAAAAATCATGATTTGATTACTGTAACGTTTGTTGAGAAAACTTGTCAAAATTATGGCAACATTTTAAAAACAAAATCAAAATCATTAATTTTTAAATTGCAACGCAGTTAAGATTACACTCACATTTAAAAATCTTCACACTCTTTAACACAGTGCATGCAACAACCATTCATTAGGAGTACTGTCATTACATTCATTCATGCATGATTAACTATATTATTAGACTTTCACCCTTGCGTAGGATTATTTGAAAAGGCTCCCAATAGTTAAAAGACAAAAAATAATATGTTCCTCTAAATTTCTCTTGGCTCTGAGAAAATATTGCATTAAAAGATTTTAAAATTCCGTAGCCAAATTTCCAAAAGTTGCCAAACCATTTACAAAGGGAAAGAATCGTTGTCATTTGTCCATGTACAATTTATGCAAGGTGAATTTAATGCTTTTTGTTTTAAGATCACACTAATGAATTTGAATTTTACTAAAAATGGAATCTAAAAAAATTAAGAATTCATTTTTACAAATTCCATTTTAAAATTACTAAATTGAAAAAAATCAATCCTAAATGATTAAGAATTCGTTAACCAAAAGTATTGTTTTAATTTGAAATAGATCTTTTCATATTACATACTGTTATATAAATAAAGGAGTGTTAATTGGAAATTTGAATATTATCCTACCTTTCTCTTCTGCGAATCTGTACAAACCAGCCATGGGATCAGCCCCAGGTGAGAGGACAAAAATCAAAGGTGAGAAAAAGTTTGAGTCCTCATAACAAAGGGAAAGGTCAAAGGTTGGGGGCTCAATGTATTTTTGACCCATTCTGTTAACAATGAAGCTCTGCACTGCAGGAATCATCTGCAATAATTACATAAGCATGTTTTGTTTTTGTTTTAATTTTCAAAGTTGATGGATTTTTAAGAAGTGTGGGCATATTCAATGGCCAGGAAGTAAAATGCCTAAAGATTCAGCCAGACAAACATACCGATTGAAGCCTGTAATTTAATCAATTTCAAAATAACTCAAATATAACAATGGCAAAGTACCCCACATGAATTAATTCCTCACCTTATCTGGTCTTAAACACCTCAGCACTATCAACTCTTGCATGCTGGTCAGCTTGGAGCCCAGAGGCTCAGGACATTTCTCTGTGTGTGGAGTTGCTGAGTCGTACAACTCTTTCCATGTGTTTGGCTGTATGAGAGGTTGATTTGTAAAATTAATTGTTCTTGGTGCTTTATAAATAATTATAGATACCCAGCTTACATAATATAAAAGGCAGTACAATTAGCCTTGGGTTCCATTGACACTAATCTAACAGTTTCCTTACAGAATTTTGCACCATCTCCATGAAGCCTTTGAATGCAGGAAGCTGTGATGCCCTCACTATCTCTGACCATGATTTCTCAGACAGCCACAACGAGGCAGGATTAGCAAAAGGATTTTCTAAGGCCACACCCCCTGTGAGCAGAAATCTCCATTCTTGATCATCCACTTCTCCTCTTTACAAATAAAATAAAAGAGATCAGTTAATATTGTTTGTTTATTGATTCATACATTTGTTTTGATTACCTTGTGCAGATTCAGTAGCAGCACATTAAATAAAATCACAGTAAAAATAAAAACATTATGATTAAATATCTGAGATCACCACATACAAAAAAATTCTGAACTGATGGGGTAAAAACAATGGCAATTTTGAAATCTGCACTGATTATGATATAGTTTTAAGTTGAAAGAGGATTTTAAATTCTTGAACCATACCCGACATGGTTTAAGATTTATTTTGATTTATTTAAAAAGATATAACAGATTTATTTATTTTTCAGTAATTTGTGCCTGAATCTCCAAATATTTTATTCAGCACTAAATTTTACTTACATTTTTATAATTTTCTGAATTAATATTTTAATTTCTAAAAACTCATAGAAACAGAACACACAATCTACTGACATTACCACTTAGCTACCTACCTGCCCTTTGCTAAGCCAATGCACAAGAGAAATGAAAAGAGCAGCTTGTCCTTCTCAAACAGTGATCTGCAAACATTCTTGTAGATGCTGTAGGTGAAGTGGCTGTTCAGGTTCTCAATTCTTTCCTCAAGCACAGTTGATCGAGAACTATTCACAATAGACTGTCAAAAAATAAAAATCAACTTATTAAAAAAAATCATTTAAAAGTAGTGAAGTGGTTACTAAAATAATAACACAAAAATTAATAGAAATATTTTTTGCAGGAGTTATTGGGTCACTGTGTTGATGACTATGAAATAAATATTTTTTGCAGGAGTTATTGGGTCACTGTGTTGATGACTATGAAATAAACATTTTCATCACAGTATTAAAACATTATCTGTGTAGCTCTGTAAATAAATTAACTGCCAGCTCTTTAAAGAAATGTTCCAAATATCTTCATTTAAAAGATAAAGAAGACTTGTTAAAACTCTGCTAGCTTTTTAATAACTTTTGTTTATCTTATGTACCATTTCCAGTACTACCTACGCACCATTTCCAGTACTACCTATGCACCATTTCCAGTACTACCTATGCACCATTTCCAGTAATACCTATGCACCATTTCCAGTATTATTAATCTTTAAGCACAAGCAAACAATAGCAGTATATAGGCAACCAACACTAACCTGCAGGTACAAATTAATGAACCAGGTCAACGAGTACTGGTACATGGGGTCAATATTTGCCAGGTCAGATATTGTGAAGAAAAGCATACTGCCATGCTTGGCAACCTGGATAAAGATTACACAAAAATTAGCTCAATAATTTTTTCTAAAGTTGTATAAAATAATTATATTGTATTGGATTTTTCGTTCCAAGCTGTATTGAAAAGTTCTTAATCTTGGTCATCTTCATTGCCATTCTTTTAGCCACTGGATCTCTTAAATCTTTTACAAACATTTTACGTAACAAACTGAATGTACTTCAAATGTATAGAGATGCAGCGTGTTCTATTTACTCAGATAATTACTCCTCAAGATTTTTTTTTAAAATAGACAGAATGGTGAACAATATCAGAACCACTACTATTGAATGCAAAACAATGAACATTTTTAGAGAGCCCTGAGGTTGCATTACTTTCCTGATTTACAATTTATGCATAATTTTATCCCATATTTCAACAACCCAAACATGAATCTCTTACCGGCTTATAACCATTCCTTGTTACATCTATTTCCTCTTCAGTTTTAGTGGCTATTTGTTGCTTCTCTGATATTTCTAGGGATAGAATTTTGCTGGAAGACAAGATCTCAATGGCAGTTTCATCTTCAAGAATGTTGCCCTGGGAAAAATTGATAAGATATTTTTTTAAAAAGATGATACTTAAAGATGGTGGGACATAAAAACTTTGTAGTTGAGCCTTGTGTCATAAATCTATGAAAATAAAAAGGTTGATAAAATTGACATATAAAAATAAAACTGAGGTAAAGAGAGTTCTACAAAACTAGGAAGAGAAGCTACGGTAAATTTTTAGAAAGATATCAGCGATTTTTACCATGGCCGCCATCTTGGTTGTTGTTTTTGATATAATGACAAATAAAAAGTTTTTAAAAATGAAAAAATGATCTAAATCTATCCCTCACCCTAACCTGAACCCTAAATTCCTCCCTAACCCGGTTTTGACCCTCTCCCTAACAGGGTTTTGACCCTCTCCCTAACAGGGTTTTGACATCGCAAATGACGTCACGGATACGCACGTAAAAATCAGCCGAAGCTACCTGTGATGTTGATAAAACTTCTAAAATTTTATCTTCAATATCTTTGAGTTGATGTCTGTTGTGAGCACTTTCGATGATGAGCTTGTGCTTCTTCTCCTCCAGGTCAGGTTTTTCCTTAGCGGCAACAAGACCCAAAAGCTGGTCCTCCAGACCCAAGGGAGTAATCATGAAGTTAAGCAGGGTCACCTGAGAATGTCATGAAAATTAAAATGCGGGCATAGGAAAATGCAGACTGGTGTAATAAGATTTCTGATATGAAAAAAAACGTATTTTTGGTAAACATAAGTTTATTATTATTTTTAAATATTATGAACCTCCAACTCAAAATCATGTGATGAAACAAATAATAAATAATATGGTTAATTATAATAAAGACAGTGTAAAAAAATTGTTGGTAGCAATGGTACGGTATCTAATAAAAGATGTAAAAACGGGTCCATTTAATCTAATCAGACAAACAGGGAATTCCCAGTCACTGAACGCGGACGAGAAGAAAAAACTATAAATAATTACACTGTTACTGACCTTAACAGACACCTCTGGTAGGTAGTGTGGATTCCTCATGCATGTCGTTATATAAAACTTGAAGTCTCTGCTGTACTCAATGACAGAGTCTCCTAATCTAATGTATTCTAAATTGTTCTGGTGAGAAAATTGGTTTCACATTATTTAACCTTCCATCGGGCGAAAATTGATCAGATTGATACAAGCCAACAGTTTTTTGTGGTGCACACATTAATGAGAGATGACAGCAAGCTCTGCTATTCAGTAGCCTAATGTTTTCCTTTCCTTCATAGGCCAAGGCTGTTTAGTGTGTAGAAAACACTTTCAGAGTGTAGATTTAGACTGTTTTGTTTAAATTGATACACAGCGCCTTTTGCACGTTAATTTTTTTGAAGTCTGACAATTCTATTACTTTCTTTTTCTGGGAAGTTACTTTTTTCATATTACTGATACATTTTTTTATTTTTAAATAGTAAAAGCATATTGATACATTATTCCAAAACGATATATTTGTACTGATCCTTATATATTTCATGTTACATCTGCTGTCTTAAATGGCGGGTGGTAAGAAAATGTTTTGTTTTATGAATCTCAAGGATATAGAGGAAATTAAAAAAAATAATTAATGGGGATGAATTTTATATACTATGTTGATTAAATAATTTAAAAAATTAATTATTTGACAAAATTTTAATAAAATAAACTGATTTAACCAGTCACTCATTGGCCATATCAAATTGATACACCGCACCTGGTCTCATTGCGAAAAGAGCGTTTCTGTCGGAAGGTTAAATATAAAATCATTTAATACTAAGAAAAGGATTCTCCCCCTAGCAAAACAATGTTGTTTCAAGGAAAGTTGTTTCGTTACTTTATTTCTATCAAATATTGGTTTTAAAAAAATGTGTTAAAATTACAAGGAAATCAGAGATTAAAATAATGATTTTACCACAGCTTAAAAATAATTCTATGCTAGATTTAGAAATGGGGATGATTGAGATGCTATTTCTAAAGGAGTAGCTTTATAAATGTAGACTACAAAAAAATGTTGAACCAACTTGTTTAAAAGTCTGTCTTAGTAGAATTGATTCTAATATGGGATCAAGCTCTTCCCCAATGTTTTCCAATAGACATGGGTTGCCAAACTGGAAGAAAGGAAACATGAAATAGTTTTAAAATATTTATGCAATAAAATCACTGAAAATAACTTTTTAATAAGTAAATGAGAAATACATTAAAAAAGTAATTAATAACAGAGACCCTTGCAAAAAGAAATTCAATTCAATTTTTATTGTACTTGCACAGGCAATCAACTTTGTTCGTCAGGATTAGGAAAGAAAACATAGCTCAGCAATTATATATATATATATGGCATCTTTCCGTCTTTGCGAGATGATGGAGTAGCTATATTGTAGTCCTACACGTCGACGAGTGGCTCACTAGGCCAATCCTGGAGTGACAATCTCGACTGCATTTCATGCAGGAGAATATTGATTACTGGTAAATTTTGGCCTTCCATGTTGTTATTTTTGTTGCAAGGGCTTCGTTTTGCATATCTTCTGCCTTTTTCACTCCTTTGTATACGGCCGTTCGCCAGTTGGAACGTTGTTCGGCAATGATCTCCCATTTGTTGACTTCAATGTTCGCTTCCTTCATGCTCTTTTTGCAAACGTCCATAAATCTCAGGGTTGCCGCACAATAAATCTTGTCCCTTCTGCCAACTCTCCAAACAACAGCATCTTTGGTATACGGCCTTCTTCCATTCTCTTTACATAGCCTAACCAGCGAAGGCGCTTCTTGCTAAGAGCGGAGAATATGCTACACATTTTGGCACGTTCCAAGACCTCTGTGTTAGTCACCTTGTCCTGCCATCGGATGCATAAAATGCGACGCAGACATCTTTGATGGAAGCTGTTGAGTTTCCTCTCGTGACTGGTGTATGTGGTCCACACTTCACAGCCATATAGGAGCGTACTAAGCCCGCATGCCTGATAGACACTTAGTTTTGTTTTTTCAGTTAGATTGAGATTACTCCATACCCGCTTATTCAGTTTAGCCATAGTTGCTCAGCAATTACATTAACAATAATTTGTGAGCTTGAATAGACTATGGCCTAATACAATTTTGGATCTTCTTTGAGATGGTTGCTTTATTAATAAAGATTATAATAAAGGACATATTTCTACTGAAAGTATCACCAATATTTCATCTGAAAGTATTACCAATAATATCTACTAAAAGTATCACCAATATTTCTACTCCAATTATCACAAATATTTATTCTGAAAGTATCACCAATATTTCCACTCCAAATATCACAAATATTTCTACTCCAAATATCACCAATATTTCTACTGAAAGTATCACCAATATTTCTACTGAAAGTATCACTAATATTTCATCTGAAAGTATTACCAATAATATCTACTAAAAGTATCACTAATATTTCTACTCCAATTATCACAAATATTTCTTCTGAAAGTATCACCAATATTTCCACTCCAAATATCACAAATATTTCTACTCCAATTATCACAAATATTTCTACTGAAAGTATCACCAATATTTCCACTCCAAATATCACAAATATTTCTACTCCAAATATCACAAATATTTCTACTCCAAATATCACAAATATTTCTACTGAAAGTATCACCAATATTTCATCTGAAAGTATTACCAATATTTCTACTGAAAGTATCACCAATATTTCTACTGAAAGTATCACCAATATTTCTACTCAAATATCACAAATATTTCAACTAAAGTATCACAAATATTTCTATCTCCACATCCAATGAGATCACTAATACTATTTTATTGAAGAGTGTTTACCTGTATACAATTCTCCAATGACCTCAAAAAGTTTGGGTTGCTGAGCTTAATTATCTCCAGCTTGTTGGCCTTTTCCATATTTTTGATCCACTTGTTGGCCTGACCTTGGGGATCAATCATCAGAGGCCAGCGATTGGCAAAAGTCACAATGATGGCGTTGTCTACGGAGTATCTTTGAAGAAATATGTTTAGATTTTTTCATCCCTACCAAATGCATTAAAAAATAGAGCAATCTAAAAATATGTGTTTTAAGTTATACTGTGTTATGCAGCTTTCAGGGATTAATGGTAAGGTCAAATTGATTTCTTGGAGGAAATGAAAGATAATCTAATCAAAATTATTAAATAATAAGCAGTCAGTTTCTGTCAATCATTTAAAACAAGAAATTAACATTCTTGATCCTTACTGATCAGCTGGTAGACCTGCAATCTGCCAATCTCTGATTTTAACTGGGTCACCCAAAGTGACAGAGAGAGAGAAAGTATCCGACACTGGAATGTTCTTCTGTCTGCACAAATGGAACCAGGCTTGAATGCAGCTCTTTAAAATAAACATTTTAAAAAAAAACATGTTTGGTCACTAGATTGAGGAAATAAATCCATTTAGCAATTTTAACCAGCATTTCCCGCACAAAATCTTTTTTTTTTTAAAATCTCAACAAATAAATTTAGTGCTAACTTGAGGTGAGTTTATTTTCATAAGGATATACAAGGATAATGTTTCATACCTGTCTGAAATCCAGTATAAAAGTACCTAGATAAGCTACAACACCAGCAGACAGAAGAACATCCCCAACAATGTTATCATATGTTGCATTTAGTTCTTCCACGTTCTATAGAAACAAATCAACATTGAAACACATTGATAGGCAGAGTAAATGTAGATAGGTTGAACACATTGATAAGCAGAGTTCATGTAGATAGGTTGAACACAATGATAGGCGGAGTTAATATAATAGGTTGGTCAGTTGAATGGTATTGGCTGGAAACCAGTTTTGACAGGAATTAAGTTCAATGCTTCACACACATTGTGTCACTCCACCACCTTTCTCTTCATGTCTTTAAACTGTAGTGGATAGACCTAGAGTCCAAAACATTCATTAAATTATGTCTGAATCAAAGATTTACAAAATAAACTAAATGTAGCCTGGTTGTGTTTGGAAGAAGCCTTCCTAAGTGATATAAAAATTCTGGGGTTAAAGAAATAAGATGAAGCTGTGTTACCTGTGTCCACCTATCCTTTTCCCCACCAAGTCCACTAATGAGTTTATTGGCTCTGTCTATTTTAATCTTGGTCAGCTCAATGTTATCTTCCAAGTTCTGTCAGTAAAATGATGAAATATAAATGATGAGCAATGGCTCAAGACAAAATACAAGTTTATAGTGGCTCAAGACAAAATACAAGTTTATAGTGGCTCAAGACAAAATACAAGTTCATATTAACTGATTTCATTTAATGTCTTCTCATTTATTTTTTTTAAACATATAAATATATATATAAAAAAAACCTTAGCTCTCTGAATCCCATTGCAATATTAATAAATCAGAGAGGTACTAGATGAAAAAGACAATATATAAAGCTGGCGCACCTTAAAGAATATTTCAGAAACTACTTAAAAAAATTCTACTATCTTTGCTAACTCTCTTTTACCTTCTTCTCAGTCTGCTTCTGTGCAAGGTTATCATTAAGTGCCTGCAGTTTGTCTGCTACTAGCTTCAGTTCAGCTTGTTTGATTTTCAGTTTCTCCATTTGTACAGACAGTACAGCTTCAGCTGCCAAGAGGCTCTCTTTCTTTGGGGCAACAACCTGTGGGATGAAGTTTACCAGTGTATATTGTGGACCTCTCATTCAGAAAACCAGCTTCAATTATAAGTTGACATAAAATTATAGCATTAAGAATGATGAGAAGAGTTCATTATGTATTCTTTGTCTGTGTGGACCTCTCATTCAGAGAACCAGCTTCAATTACAAGTTGACATAAAACTATAGCATTAAGAATGATGAGAAGAGTTCATTATGTATTCTTTGTCTGTGTGGACCTCTCATTCAGAGAACCAGCTTCAATTACAAGTTGACATAAAATTATAGCATTAAGAATGATGAGAAGAGTTCATTATGTATTCTTTGTCTGTGTGGACCTCTCATTCAGAAAACCAGCTTCAATTACAAGTTGAGATAAAATTATAGCTTTAAGAATGATGAGAAGAGTTCATTATGTATTCTTTGTCTGTATACTTTTAATAAGGCTTTATTTTAATTTTTGTGACAATCCGAATTAAAAAACTGAAGATGAAAAATGAGTCATCAAATTATATCAAATCTCTTGCACAGAGTCAAACAAAATGATCAGAAAATCTGGGAGTCATATTATGTTAACATTTGAAATACTAAGATTACACAAATATAAGTGAACTATTGTAAAAGTACTGTGATTGAAATCAATAATTTTCTTAAAAGAAATAAATGCCCTAGTTCAAACTACTCACTTTGACATCACTGTCATAGACATCAATAGCTTTGACCCATTTACATAAGTTCAAACTACTCACTTTGACAACACTGTCATAGACATCTATAGCTTTGACCCATTTACATAAGCCTTCACAAGCAGATGAGACATTTTTAATGATGGCCGGATCAAACTCTTTGTTTGTGATGTACTTGTCACGGATCTTCTTAATGATAGGGGAAGGGATATGGTCTTTGTCATATTCTTTCAGGGACTCCAGGAACTTCAAGTCACCAAGCATCTGTAATTGCCAATTGGGTCTCTTACATTTAATTCACAATTAAATTACTTTAATTCTTAAGAAGATACTAAAAATAATACTTCTCCTTAGCATTTGCACTTAGCCAGCTGAATGTAACAATTTCTTAATAGAGCAGACTTGAATAGCAGGACTAAGAAAATATTTCAGTAGGAAGTTAAATTCTTTATAAGCAATGTTGTGAACACATATTTATGAAGTAGCAACGAAAATA
Organism: Omphiscola glabra; assembly: GCA_964017045.1. Lineage (NCBI taxonomy): Eukaryota > Metazoa > Mollusca > Gastropoda > Lymnaeidae > Omphiscola > Omphiscola glabra. Next base: position 37,587,615 of record OZ024799.1, read on the forward strand.
AATGTCTGGTTGGGGGTCACCACAACATGAGGAACTGTATTAAAGGGTCACTGCATTAGGAAGGTTGAGAACCAATGCTCTACTGAAATGAACATATTGGTAATGCAGCACCAATTCCATAGAAGTGATCACACACAAACTGTAAAGAGATATTCAACATAAATAAGGATGACCCAAACGCTTAAATAAAACAAAGTCTAACCTTCCTGGCAGCTGGCCAGTAGTCTTCAATCTGTCGGCCACTTGGATCGTTTTTCTTATCTGGTTTTATACCCTGCAATAAAATGTGATCTTTACAAGCTTAATTTTGTTCATAAGGAATGATACAAAACTGAACCTTTGGCTTGAAATAAATAAACAAATAATGCTTTTACCATAAAGTACCATCAATTATAAACAATAAATTTTCCCCTTTATTTTAGACTAGGATATTCTGGACTTTATTTATATTTTATCCCCATTATTTTGGACTAGGATATTATGAATTTTTAATATATTTTATCCCCATTATTTTGGACTAGGATATTATGAATTTTTACTATATTTTATCCCCATTATTTTGGACTAGGATATTATGAATTTTTACTATATTTTATCCCCATTATTTTGGAATAGGATATTCTGGATTTTTACTATATTTCATCCTCATTATTTTGGACTAGGATATTCTGGATTTTTACTATATTTTACCATCAGTTTGTTGTAAATCTTTCTTAAATTTTCCAAACATAGCTAACTTTTAACATCTTTAGTTTTCATTGACCAGAATAAAATTCCCCCACAATTCCTATGATTTTTGGCATTGTCAAATGACAGACCTTCATGATACAGATGGACTCCATGACCAGTTTGACACCAGAGGGCGGGTTGGTCATTGTCTTGACTATTGTGATGTCATTCTGCTTTAACGTGTCTAGAGCTGCTACTGCTGCATTCATGGCAGGCATGGCAATGGACAGCTTTTCTTCACAGTCAATCTATAGTGGTGGTGAACAAGAAAATGAGATGTCAATGGGGTGGTCATGTGTATCAAAGAATGAAATCTATTCATCCATTAGTATAGTTGGCAGGCTTTTGCTATAATTCAATACAAAGGATAAGGAGTATGAAATCCATTTTTTTCTCTCTTTTCAAAAACATTCAGTTGAGAAATTACAACTGAATTCATTTATTATCTATGGTCAGTTTTATAAATTTATCAAAGGATAAATAGGCTTTGTGTAGCTTTTAACGCTAGTATATTAAAGTTTTAAAAACTATATGGCAATGGGATGCATAAGAGTTAATTTCCATGTTTGAAAGGGTCAGTTTGATCATCTTGCTTATATTCCAGTACAATCCGCTACCTTGATGGTTTGGGCTTCTTGGGCAGCTTTGTTAGCCACCGCCTCATCCACTTCTACTATTCTCTTGATGTCCTCTACTTCTATGGTCTCTCTCTCGATGATGCCAATGAGCTCCTCTGTCTCCTGACTAGTTTCAATAAGTTTAGGCTGTAAGTCCAACAGTTCCACTTGCATCACATTGATCTGTTCAATCACAGGAAATATCACAAGTATTAGGGGAGTGCTTAAATACATGTGGACAAAAAGTTCACATTAAAACATTATTAGTACTGTGAATGTGGCAATATTAATAGACATTAATTACTTGAAAAAGTCAATATGTACAGACACCATACTTATAAACATAAGTACTCATGGTTGCTATGTGATATTCTGTTTCTCTAAACAAGACACTTTTACCTGATTCTCTGAGAACCTGAGCTTCTCCAGGCCGACATTGTACCTATTTTTCAATGTCAGAATCTGTAGACGTTTCTTGCCCAGCAAAGCTTTGAAAGTCTTGATCAGCTCCAGATAGGATGTCGGGGTGACATAATTGACACGCCTCAGAACGTCGTAGTATCTAATGCAGGTATGGACAGAGGTTAGCAAAATGACAATCCATTTTATTCTCATCCCAAAATCATGCTACAAAAAAATTTAACCTAAAAAAATTGGCACAGTGGATTAGGAGTAGATCACAATTCGAGTTTTTAATAAGGCTTAAGAGAATTTGAAATTTTTAACTATTTGACTATTTATGAATGTCATGATTAAAACAATTGTGAGCACAAAAAATTTAATGTTTTTAGAAGCATCAGAGCTTGGAAATAAAATTAAAATTTCACTAACAGTAACTGGTTTACATTTTTAAACATCCACAGTTGTTTAACTGCATTAGACTTGGAGATAAATACTGATGTTGTCAGGGTTTGTTCATTGAAGTATCTTTTATAGCAACTTTAACATGCATTATTAACATGAGCCAACTTTATGTATGTTTTCTAGTCAGAAATTAATTAGAATTTTTTTTTTACAAGTTTGTGATTTTGTTTTCTTGTCTTACAAAATTGTATTTATATCCCACTCACCAAATATTAAGTATAAAATTTAAGGCCATAAATACTGGTCTTACTTCTGAGACAAAGCCCTGACACTTTCATGGAAATGTTTACACATGCTGACTGTCTGGTCTCTGATCTCAGTGGACATTTCAACCTCATCCAGAAATTTGTTTGCCACCAGCTCAAGAGCATCTTCAGGCCAGGCCTAAACAATCCAAAAAAACCAGCACAGTTATTCAATGTGAGGAAATTATTATTTTTATACATTTCTAACCTTGAACCAATCAATGTCTTATAAATAAATTAATTGTTGTCACATCTCACCTTGAACCAATCAATGGTACAGCAGTTAATAAGGGAAGGAAACATGCGCAGTCTGTTCCTGAAGGCTTCACCAATAGGGCTAAATGCCAGCACAACATGAAGGTGTCTCCTGATTCTCTCTATGAACTTGTTGTACATATTAAGTGGGGTAAATTCTATCTGTGCATTTTCCTTCTGGCACAGGGTTTGCATCTGATTCAGAGGGAAGAATTACAATTATCAAATTTAGAAAATAACTTTTTTTCAAATACAGAACAAAAAGGAATAAAGCTATCTCCATATTTACTTGTAAAGTTAAATAAGCAGCAATTCATAATGGCCAACTTTATTTTTATTTCTCACCCATATTTCTCTGTTTACATAATTATTTTTCAGCTTTTTGAGGATACATTTTTAAACCTCTGTATGTGATTCAGCGTCAACAGTATATAACAAAAGTTTTTTTTTTTTATACCTTCTCAATGATTTCAAGACGCTCTTCATTTTCATACAGGTTGGGAATATCTCCAGTGTTTAACATCATATTGACATCTTCAAGGAAAGACTCATCCTTAACAAAAATACAATCAGATATTTGTTCTAATTAATTCTGATGGCTTGGGACGAAAAGTAGAAATATTTCTTATTTTGCATAAGTAGTTCAGAAACAGTAATTATACTAATAAAAAATATTGATTTATAAAGAAAGTGAAACAAAAGCTACAAGACAATGAACAGATTCAACAGTATAAAATTTAAATGTATTTAGAAACACTAATATTTCTGATACTGAAATGCACCAATACTTCTGATACTGAAATGAACCAATGATGGCCAAAAGATATGCTACCTTTATCTGATGGTCACCAAAGAGAAAAACTGTTGAAACTCCAAGGTCGCCTGCCCTTCTCATCATTTTCCTCAGATCATCCCTCCACTCGTTAGTCGAGTAGTTTTTAGTAATTTCAATTTGAAAGAGTTCAAAGTCCGACATGAATGCAGCCAGTCGCGTTACACTCTGGCGTCCACTCCCACCAATGCCTGAAACAATTATATTGCATTAAATTGTATATTTTAACATTTAGCAATAAAATCTGAAACTTTCAATACATACCATTTCTGATATTATATAAAAATATATTTATTAAATGTGCTGTCAGTAAACTGTCATTTAATCAAACTCATCTCACATATCAATTGTTTTTGTCAACTGTTAATTATGGTTACCCGGAAATTTGATTGAAAGAAATTTCGTCGACAGAAAATTGATCGACGGAAATTTGATAGAACAGAAATTTGGAAGAATCTTTTTTTCAGTTCACACGTTAAAATTTTCGTCAAATTTCTTTTTTGAACGCACTATACTATATAGTAAAACAAAATATTGCGTTCAAAAAAGAAATTTGATGACAATTTTAACGTGTAAACTAAAAAAAAGATTCGACCAAATTTCCGTTCGATCAAATTTCCGTCGATCAATTTTCCGTCTACGAAATTTCTTTCGAATCTAATGTCTGGATACGGTTAATTATTAGGCCCACTTATATAAAATGTGAAAAGTAGAATTTATTTTGCATGCACTAAAGTAGAATTTGTTATTTTTTATGATTAAAGTAGAATTTGTGCAATTTAATTTCAACATTATCATGAACAAAACAAGCTATTCTTTATTGGTGTAGTAAAATATGCTTTTTATAGAAATGTTTAACTTATAATAATTTTCTTCAAGATTATTCCTATGTGAAAATGACCTACCAACTAGAAGGCAGTGGCCATTGGGTTGTTTCAGCACACGACTAATTCGAGAAATGTGTTCTATAGCAAAGCGGAACATAACCAAATCCATTGGTGCTTTGCTGCTGAGGTTATAGTCTTCAAGGTAATGCTCCACATTCTGAGGGTTATGTCATAAACAGTAGAGTCAACACTAATGGTTAGGTCATAAATAGTAGAGTCAACACGTTAGGTCATAAATAGTAGATTCAGCACTAATGGTTAGGTCATAAATAGTAGATTCAGCACTAATGGTTAGGTCATAAATAGTAGATTCAGCGCTAATGGTTAGGTCATAAATAGTAGAGTCAGCAACAAATGTAAACTTGTTCATCAAAGTGTTAAGTAAAAGTGACCGAGCATTGCTACATCAACTTATCAATAGTTTAGATCCTATTAGTTTAAACCAGTTTACAGCCAATAATACCAACAAAACCATGGGACAAGAACAACTGACCTCCCTAAGCTCATCCAGATTCTGGATCTCATCATAGTGACGTTCATCTCCCTTGGATTTGGCAATGAAGTCACCAAAGATAAGGGTTCGAATGTCCTCATCAGCAATTAATTTTCCAGGCTCAACAATGTGACTAAAGAGTGTGTTAAGCTTTTCCTTAAAGTGCACTTCAATTCCTAGCTATACGTGTAGAAGAAATATGGCAGAAATAATATTTAAACAAATATCCAAATCAATTCTATTCAAATGGTTTTTCATAGAGCCAGAGGACCAATAAACATGTTTTTAAAAGTCTGATAATATAACAAGTATAATCTTTTAAATGGGGTGCCACAAGGAGAATCTTACTTTGACCATTCTGAAGAAATGCTCACGATCCTCATCATCAACTAGTCTGTCGTAGAAGACACGGTAAACTTCATGAATCCAAAGTCTACCGATTTTTTGGTTGCCATCCACACCAGTTGAGACAAGTGATGGTTTGAGCAGAAGGATGCCCTATAACAGAATGAAAGAATGATTTTTGGCCGCATATTATTATTATTTATTATTATTAGTGGTCTTATATAGCGCAGTATCCCAGCCTGGGGATGGGCTCACCACGCTGTACATAAAAATATTATCAAACATAATCATGGCATTAAAAAATAACATACATTTATTTAATTTAAAACAGTTATATAACAACAAAACAAAAACAAATGTATATTCACACCACCCACCCCAGAACTTTTACACGTCAAGCCATGGACAGCAACAAGCAGCACCGTTTATCGGTCAGAGGGGAGAATCAGTCGGGATAGTAGAGTTTAAAGAGATGTGTTTTGAGTGCAGTTTTGAAGGCCTGTATGGTCAATATTGCGGATGTGTAGTGGGAGAGAATTCCATTGTTTGGGGGCGCAGAAAGAGAAATATCGCTCACCATATGTTTTAGTGCGTGTTCTGGGAACAGAAAGAATATGCGTGTCCACGGAGGCGCTTTACAAGATAATGATAAGGCATTCTTACCTGAACGACTCTAGCAAAATCTCTCAAGTTGAACAGATAATGGGACTTTGAGGGTGTTGGTAGGAACTTAATAATGGCAGTCAAGTATACATCCATTGTAGCAGCAATAATTATCTGAAATCAGCATGGATACCCAAAAATTAGACTAAAGTGGGCAGATAAACTATTTATTATTTTTTAAGAAGATAAAATATTGGATTAACACACTAACGTAAAACTACATTTTTTAAAGTTAATACAAAAATAGTAATAGAAGTTTGACACAATTTATGGTTCTGAGTAATCTGTTTTCACTTGTTGACAGAACTGATAATCTTTTGAGAAAAATATACTTCAATAAATTTGGCATTTATCGTATCATCATGACCAGGAAATTCACCTTTATTTCAAGTGTATAGTATTCATTGTTACAGTCTTTATCTGATTAATTTTACCCTAGAGTATTTGCGTTGTGTTGTCTCATAGGCTTTAAAATGCCAGTCAATGATCGGAGAGAATATATTTCTCATGGTTTCATCACTGAAACTTTCAATGCCGATGACGTTAAAGTGCCGTAGAAATCGTGGTGTCACAGTGTTCCTTCCACCACCTGGGGGACCCATGGCAGACAGCATGACAATGTCAACCAGGTGAAGCTTGCTGGTATCTTTCCTGAATAGTAGGTGAGTAATGTGTTAGGGATTTGCAAGAAATCATAGTTCAATGCTGATCAAACAAAATATTCAACCACATGACATTAGTTAACAATTATTTATCTTTAAATAGGATTAATTCTACAATATATTTTTGACTGTTGAAAATTCTTTAAAAATGCTTGAGGGTGAAGTTGTTGCTAATTTGCTATTTATAATATTATTATGTATTTATTGATGTTTTTATTTAGTGAGATTCTCAGAGTCTTCAAACCGATTTATCAACCATAGTCTTTTTTTTTATCTGTAACTGTGTACATAAGGTATGAAAAAGGCAAGAAACCTTTGCATTAATTTATAACGCAGAAATGAAGTAGGAAACTGTTCACCTGTCAAACCAAAATCTGTGATCAATCCACTGGCGCAATATTTCAATTGGTGGCTGTGCACCATATTTTTCTTTAGCTGGCATGTTCAGGTCATCAACAAAGACACACAATTTCTTTCCCACAGGGGGGCCGTACGTCCCTTTCTTTCTCCTATCAAGTAGCAAAGCAAATTTGAAAATAAGACTTAATATTCACAATGAAACAAATAGAGTTACTTGACGTGTGAGCAAAAAAAAAACAACAATCTAGTAAACATACATTATTATTTATGCATGTTAGTTTATTTATTTTAAATTTTTAACTTAAAAAGAATGAAATGATAGTAGTATCTTTTATGGCGTGTGCTAGCAGAATAAACCTGCATATAAACAAGAGGCTGCTATAGATTAGCCAAACTGAATGTCCCATATATTGACCAGCAGTCGGTGATGAGTGACACCACATGGTCAAATTCTTACCTTTCCAACTTAGCAAATATAATGTCCTGTGTTTGATTGGCTGACGTCTGTGCTGAGAAATTGATATTGTTGATGACATATTTGTCCCTGGGAAGCTGTAACAAATCAAGACAACAATGTATCAGGACATAACATCAGAGACTTCATTTATTGGCTGCACCTACAGCAAGTTTGTATATGTATATTAACTAGGATTATTTCTATTGGATTATCTTCTGATCAAATATTCAGTACATTAGAGATTGAAACTGGCCTACCTCAAGAAGGTAACTGTTCGTGATGGCACTTTTTCCCGTGCCCGTGGGACCTACAAACAACAATGGTAATTCCTTTTGGAGGAAATGCTTCAGGAAGTAGCGTTGCCTCTCTGTTTCTACTGTGTTGATAATCAAGGCATTGATCTGGACAAAAGATAGGAATATATTTAGTGAGATATGCAGAAAATAATATTTTTGAAAGCCTTGGATTTTCAAACTTATTTGCAATGCCAATAATCAAAGAAGATAGATTAAGTGAAAAAAATAAATAATCACATCTAGTTAAAGTAGTTTCATATAAATTAAATAGCTTAATTACAAACCCTTTTAGAGATATAAACATTTCTTACTGATTGATTTAAAAAAAATTCATTTATTCAGCTTCAAAACCAAATACATATCTTTAATTAACCTATAATAAATTATTGACACAAGTTTTGCAATAAATAGATGTCTTATTTCATTTATAATTTTTTTTAAATTATAAAATTCAAGTCAATTATATGCTTTGAGTTATAAAGCTGTTAATTATATTTTCCCAAAAAAGGTGTAAGCATTTTGGTAGCATAAATAATTTATGGAATAATACAATCACATTGTTAATTATAGTAATATAGCTTCAAATTAATATTAGTTCTCAAAATATTTTAAATCTGAAAAATATCTTCAAGAGTTTTTATTGCACAGACACTTAAAACCTCAAGAAAAATTGTTTGATGAATATAGTAAAAAAGAACAAGTCTAGCATTTTCAATGTAACAAGAAATACCACAACTTTAACAGGAAATAGGATAATTTTGTAACTAGTTTTTTTCATTTCAAAATGCAAGAAAAGAATGACTTTAATATAATGTTGTTTTTTTGTTCTGGCATACATTCTTTATATACGTTAAATAGCAAAATAAATAATAGTTTAATAATGTGTAAAAAAAAAAAGATGTACATAAATTGACAATATGTAGAGCAATGCATCCTGTTTTTCGACATATGGATACAAAAAAATCACAACGAATAACTATAATGAATTTGGATCAGCGGGAAGATAATTTATTATTAATTTCAATCAGTAATTTTGCATTAAGTTAATAAAGTGATGAAATAGTAATTATTCCCTGAGCACTTAGTTTGTAATGGTAGTTAAATTTAGGATGCAGTAATTATCTTATTCCCCTGAAAAGACAATTGAATAAATCAATGCACAAAATGCAGATATAAAGTTTCAAGAATTCAACTAATTTAGTATTAAAGTATTAAAGTTGTTGGTAAAAATATTTCAATAAAGTGTTCAATCATATTGACTGCATGTACTACATCACTGTGGCTCCGTAGCTATGGAAATTACAATATCTAGCACAAACTAGAGATTGGGGGCAGTTTGTGTAGGTAAAATAACATTTGACATTCTTGAAGAACAGTGCAGTAGGGTTCATCTCTTCGAGTCACTACCTTGTTAAATACTTGATGAATAATTCAGATTGTTGAGTAAATTTGGGAGACGTTACCAACATACAGCACAAAAGGTTGGCTTAAATCTCTTTAAATATTTAATTTGACCATTTGGTAATGCATGTTTAAAAAATAAAGCTCTCATTATTTCCAGCATTAAAGCATTATTGTGTACATTATTGTGTACTGAGCAAAACTAAAAAGCCAATGAATTAAGATGAGGAATTAAATATATCTGTATTGCTTGTATGATTATCAATATCATCAAATTTTCTAGCTTTAAACATCTGGAATATAATTTTAGTTTTAATTGCATGAGATACAATAGCAATGAAGAGACAGGACATTACCATCACCAAGGATGCACAAACAAAACATGTGTTCCTTAAATCTGGATTAAACAACCCATTTACAAAACTAATTGATTTCTATTTTAAACAGATGCTTGTGTTGGGGTGAACATGGCTTTAATTTGTAAAGGGATATTACAAAAAAATATCTTTAGAAAAACAGCTGAATTTAAATTAATGTAAGTGATTTCCAAACTTTAACCATGGTTTTTAAAAGTGCATTTTAAGGCAGGTAACCCAGATTAGAGGAAATTTTCTTTAGATAAATCCTTTTTTATTACAAGTAGGATTGCTGTCAGCATATAGACAATCTTCACAAGGCAGCTGCATATTATGTTAGTCTTACCATAATCCTTAGATCCTTGTCTCTCTGTGATGGAAATGTAGGCAATCATTTTCCGCATAAGCATTGCTTCTTATTTAGCAACATATTTTGGACCAGTTATGGTATTCATTAGATCTCTATTTTTCTTACAACTTATAAGAAAGAAGCCTTACACTACATAGCAAATCATTCAAAAAAGTTAAGAAAGTATACTCTGTTAAATTAAATTTAAAAGATTCGTTGCTTCTACTAGAGTGAGATATATTCAAATTTAAATTTTTTTTTTTTTAAATGATCCTTCTAATTGTTTTCTTCTGAAATTAATTACAAATGGTAAAGAGAATTCACTTCTAAAATTAAAAGAAAAAGAACATTATTTAACTATTATGAATATATGAAATGAAAATGAAATTAGTATATTGTAAAAGATATTTATATTATTATATACATATGGTAAAAAATTCAGGACACAAGAGTGGAAAGCAGGAATTGGTAGAGTGGTAGTTGCATACTAATAGTAAGTATGTTCAGAAATGTTAACCTTAAAATAAAGACATGAAATGCTAGATTAACCAAAGAAGTTAATTTAGTACGACTCAACTGATCTTCAAGTAGGAATAATTGTCACCCACTTTCAAACCCTGATATTTCAATACTGGGTATCTATATACTTAAATTTCATGCTATTTCAAAGTGATCTACTTCATAAAATAAAGTTCTTATTTAAGTCTCCAAAATCTATGTAAATATTTTTTTTAAAAATTTGTTTTCAATCCTACATTATCGGTTACACTGAGCCAGTATTCAATATTTTACATTACCATGTCTCCAGTTGTGAAGGAACTCTGTGGCTTGGTCTAGTTAAGAGGAAAAATATATTTAAAATAAAACTAGAATATTGCCAATAACATCCACACAAAAACTGGTCAATTAAATTAGCAGATAACCAACAAAAGAGATATGCATTCATACCCCATTACCAGCCTATAAACAGAGCATTGGCTTCTGATTGATATACTGAAAGTTGCTGAGCATGTTGAGGTCCTTAAAGGATTACACTTAAAAATAATTATGTAACTTAAAAAGATGTTTGATTTCTAATTCCAGATTTCATGGTTGGATCAAGGGTATCAAAATCTGAATAGGCAGACAAGGTAAAACTGTGTCAGTGGACTGCTTGGTTACCTGAATAGACTGAAAAGAAACATAAAATCCACCATTAATATAATGACTTTTTGTCTCAGAATGCATTTTCAAAGAAGTTTTATCTATTTTACAAGCAAAGTGTAAAAAATATGCATATTTCACAATTTGCCTTAACCTTTTGAACTCGCGTACCCGCTTTATCGGTCTGCACCTTAAAAATCCACAACCCGCCAAACCGATATTTCCGTCTCCCATACCTTATAATAGATTGACAGTCCGTACGTAAAATGTGTTGTAAATACAGAGTTCATGGTTTATCACATGACTTGCAAAAGGTCACATTAATGGCCACGCCCATGGTTGCACTGTTTTTGTTATGTTTTAGTTATGTTTTTCGATGTGTAGAGGTGAAAAAAATGCAAAAATTGCTTTTCTGAAGGACACAAGCTAGAGTAGTTTTATAATAATGTAAATAATTCAGACGATTATTACTTTGTTTTGAAAAAGGGTTCAAATAGACAATGATAGTGACGTTTGATTGACTTCAACTTCTAGTGCTATCGATGTGTTCTTTGGGAATAAAATAAACAAGGTCTACCCGCTAGTTATAGCCTTGGCTGTTATGAAAAATCAGGGTCATATAAATGACCTATTACTATGCCATTTTACAACATTTCAAAGACAATTTTATTTCTGTGATACATTTATAATACTTATGGACTACTAATAGACACATTTAGATTGAAATAAATAAAATGTATTTAATGTTATAATCATTTGATTTTGTTTGCTTGTGTGTCAGTGTGTGGACATTTTTCCCAGGAGCCCAGGGGCATGGGTATTTTAGGCCCAGGAACCAAGGGTTCAAAAGGTTAAGGTATATTAGAAAAAAATACTTATATGAAATCTTACAATACAAAGTATCCAACTTTAGAACAGCTACTGCAAGTATACATTTTAAAAACATGTCATCCACTAATATTTATTTAGTCAAAGCAGTAAGTGTCACAAAAGATAAAGTGTACCTGGGCTTTTTCATCAATGTTGACTGTCTTCACAAGATTAGACCATGGACTCCAAGATCCAAACTGTCTACGGATGAACACATGATCATAAACTAAACCTTTCTTTGGAATGAGAACTGCTCTAGGAAACTTGAGGTCCTTTGGTCTAAAAGTTTAGTTAATGGAAATTGTTTATTTCACAAACTAATTTTGCCTCATAAATAAACAAAACATAAATTATGGCCTAAACATTGGAGTCTTGCTCTCTTCCAAGCCAGTAAAAAATATCAACAGAACAGAGATGGGCAGAGAAAAATCAACAATACAAAAAATATCTATAAAATCTGGGTAGAAGTGTTTTAATCTAGATACAATGGCTTAATAAAAAAAATAACCTAGATCTTATTACGATTTCAAATTTCTTTTAAAGGAAAATTACATCCATTATAAAATTAAATACTAATTACTATTGATAGAGCCAATGTATGTACCAAACGATTCCACTATTTACAAAAATTTTCACAGCATTTAAAAATATAAACTAACTTGAATTATTTAGAAAAATATATATAACTTACTTAGGATATTTATCTTTGCTTCCTTCCATATTGCATAAATCTCTGAAAAACTCATCAAACTTGATACGAGAGTCATAATCTAAAGTTGAACCAACTGACCACACCACTGAGAACAAGAAGTAGGCTACTATCATATTGGTGCGCTCCTCTTCTAGCTTTTTCTCATTCATTCCCATAGTAGGTTGCTCTTCCACTGCAGATTCTTCTCCCTCTTTTACATCTTCTTCAACAAAATTATCCTCATCTTCATCATCCTTACCGAGTTTTCTTTAAAAAAGTAATGAAACAGAAAAAAATAAACTGCTGAAACCTGACAAGCCATGTCCATATAAAAAATATTAGCAATCAAATAAACAACACTATAACTGTGATTAATGTCACTAACAAGGCTAGATTAATGGCAACATAACTGAGTTTAATGTCAGTAACAAGGCTAGATTAATAACAACATAAACTGATGGTGACATACTTGACTTCCTCCATAAGACAAGAATAAAGTTTGAGTAAACTGGCTGTGTAGTGCATTGGGTGCAGCTGTAGTAGGTGTTTGCATGATCTGGCCACAAATGTCAGACATGGAGGCAAGATCCACTCAAACAAGAGCTGTAAAAAATAGTAGTTACATCATCACGTTCAGGAACATATAATGTTTCAGTTTTGTCAGCTGGCCTTAACTAAGAACTATGGCACAGCATATAAAAGCAAGTTAAAACAAATATCTCCATAATCAAAAAAACAAATAATGTTAAATCTTAGCTCAAGTAGGATGAATTTTCTTAAATATTATTGGAAAAACTAAATTTTACTGAAGTGAATTCAATTTTTATACATAAAAGAGTTCATTAAGCAATTCTTAATTCATTTTGAAAATCAAAAATCTTTCTAGAAAGAATAATACAAATTTAAAATTTCTATCGTGTACAACCACTGAGTAAAAAAATATTTATATTTGGAGCCAAAAGAGCAAAATGTGTTAGTTCATGTCATATGCACTTTTAAATCATTTGTGGTTTTCATGGTTTGGCTAAGTAAACATGGCTTGGATGACGATACCATGAATTGAAGGAAAGACATTATTCAGATTAAAAGAATACATTTAATTATTTTTACATAAAATATTATTGGGTCAGCTTTTATTAGCCTTACTCAGCTAAGTGGAATCAAGTTTAAACATAAAAAAAATTATTTTGGAACCAACCCAAATTGAAAAAAGTAGGTGGCATCCATGGGCAAGCTACTGTTCTACAAAAATGTTGACTTAACTCTTAGACAAGTACATTTTATGGATAAAGAAGTAAAAATTATTTTATCTCTGCTGTTGACTTTCATGAAGGGATTTATAAACAAACCATGAAATAATATATATATTTTTATGGGATTTTTGCTTATCGTGAATAATAAAAAGTCATTGACAGGTATTAAAAAGAAATATAATTAAAATGAAGATAAAAAAGCTCTTGGAAGAGTAGGCATGTTTTGGTGTTTGGCAGACCTTTATCATTTCTCTTTGGTCTTTCTTTAAAGAATCTGGCAGTTCTGTTGCCATCCATGATGTGACCAGTGGTTCCCAACCAAGCTGTAAGGGGTCCATGTAAATCATCCCACATCTGTTAAGACAAACCGTTCAGTCTTATTATTTCTTCATTATTTCTAAATTTCACAGGAAGTGGTTAAGACAAGATTTGAAAAGATGTAATCCATTCATTAATTTGAAATGTTTCCATGAGACATGTCAGAAGCTATTTTTAATATAACTCACCTGCTCACAGTTGCAGGAGATGCTTGTTCTAAATCTTGTGGCTCGAAGATCATATTCTGTGTGTTGTTCATTTGAATGATTTCACCACTCATAAGGCACAGCTGCAAATAGACCAATAGAATTAATTAAGACAACGATACTACAGTTTTCTTCTTCCAATGAAAAACATTATAAAACGGTAGATCAAATCATTGTATTTGATGTTTAGTTGACACAGAACAAACGTCTTTGAGTCTATAAATGTAGAGCATTTCCAAGTAAGGAAGTAGTTTTGTTACCTTTTTGTTGTCATCAAGCACTGTGTTCATGTTTTCAATCCACACAGCATCCACGGGCCCATCAAAGATTATCCACTTACGGCTAAGATTTGTGTTTGATGCATGGTCACGAAAAGTATTTGCAAGCACACCTGAACAGTACAAACATAATTGTAAAAATAATAATTTTTTTGTAGGAAATTTATGTTAAAATTGCAAGCTTTCTGGCTTATATCTTTAAAAGAAGTACAGAAACGCTACTGAATAGAGAGCTTACTTATAGCCAGAGCAAGTACCGCATGAGCTAAAACTAGCAAAATTGAAACTCATGCATCTTGAATTCGTACTTGCGTTTGTCAACTGTGCATAGGTGTATATGCCACCTGACCATAGATGTGAAAAGCCTTATATGTTGGGTAGTTTTTGTTGGAAATGGCTCTCTCCACAAAGGAAGAAGTATTCACTGTTGAGCAATATTTTCACTCATGTTAGTGAATGTAGAGGGTGACCGTGTTTTAAAAAAGGTGGAAGAACAATGCCAAAGAGTTTTTTTTTAAAAAGGCACCAAGGAACACACTTCTGGAAAAGTACTCTGTCAATGGAAGTAATCTACCTGTTAACAAATGCGACTTTGAGAACCTCTCATTCCTATTATAATCTGGAACCTCGTACACCATATCCAGAAATTTCCACAATACATCTTCTAGGCTTGCATATCTGGCTCGGCCAAGAATTGTCCAACATGTATCGGGTACATAAATGCACCTATGACCTTAACAAATAATGGACGGACATGTTGCTGATGTTCATTTTGTAGGATGTACCTCATAGACTCCATAGCGGTGAAAGCAGCAGCTTCTAGAGATCAATAGATAACTGTGTTTCCTGGTGCAGTCTTTTGGAAATAGTTCTTCCACCTTTATTCAAACATGATCCCCCTTCACAATCTCATAATTACTTACATATGAGCAAAAATGATGGTCAACTATGAAAATTGTTTTCTCCATCGTGAGACCCATTTGCAACCAAAACTGCTCAACATATCATCCTTTTCACTTCTTGGAACACAATGGGGGCACTAGCTATGCACCTTTGACTGATCCACGTACACATTCAAGATGAGGGAGTTTTGTTACTGTTACTTTTGGCTCATACTGAAATAACGCTTAGACTTGAATCATTCTTAAGAAAAATTTGTATTGAAATTATTTTAACCACATAACCAAGTTGTCTACACAAGTGGACAGCGATACAGGGAATGCATTTTGTTATTTTCTATTAATACTTTAATACATTTACAATTGTCATAAATGTCTTTCATCCAAGATTTACAACGTCTTTGATTCTACTTGGTTTATGCATCACATAATTTGTTTCAATTCAAATTATATTAGATTTATTTTAGCAAACTTCAATTATTTGTGCTTACCATCAGTCCATTCATGAGACACTGGATCAAACCTTCCATATAACTGACCCATTGTGATAGCTTTAGGATTGATGATGCTGTATATAACCTGGACAAAGACACATGACTCAAATATTGCTATTTCTTTTTTTAAAGATATTTTTTTAAAAAAGCAAAGGAAATATGCAGGCAACAAAATATTTTTTTTTAATTGTAAAAACATTTAATGTATGTGTGGTAGGGTAGGCCCCGTTTTTTAAATCGCGCCCAACACCAAGGCTGTAGTGTAATTTGACCTCGCCCAACACAGGATCGGAATGTTGACCCGAGCTCTGGTCAAGTTCACCCCATTCAGACTGACCGACCGGCTCTCCCTCATGGCATAGAATACTTAAATAGTGGGAACCAAAATTTGTGCTTTAGTGCTAAGTTAAATAATTTGTATCTCGGGAACCATAGTGAATTAAATTATAAATTATATCTAGTTGGGAAGGGGAGTTTATTCGCTATACTTTAGTATATTTACAAGTCCCCAACGTCATAGGGTATTGTAATTGTTAGTAATTAAGAGAGTTTTCACATTCATTTATGGGGGGGTCCCAACCTGTTTTATTTAAATATCTCAAAAAGTATATAACTCATAGAAATATAAAAATGTATCTTAGATAGCGGAGACAAAACTAAGAAGGACACATTTAATTAATTAGGGATGGGGTCAAGGATATCAACTTTAATTTGGGTTGTAGTCTCCAGGGTTTGTCAGTTTACCACAGAAAATCTGTCAGAAGACAAGTTTTGGACAGTCCAAGTCGGGGCGTGACGTCAGGTTTTCGGGTACGTCCGCGCACGGCTATTTAAGGCGGGCACATTTGGGAGATTTTTATTCGAGGTTGGAACCGCATCCCTGCAGTGTGTCAGTGTTCATAGCGGCCCATTTGGACGCTCTGTATTGTCCCTTTCCTTTTTATTTCCTGCACTTTTCCTTTTATTTTATTTTCGGGACATTTCCCTTCCTTCTCTTTGTTAGTTTTCCAAATAAAAGCTATAGTCCTCAGACCTGCATTTTCTTAGTTTGTTTTAGTAAAACTGTCAGTCATCACATCACCACCACAGGGCTACAGTTTTTGGCGCTGCAAGCAGGGTTTTAAAAAGTGTGTCACACACACCACCCTCCAGTAGCCATATATAAGCTGTCACCATATCACTCCACCACTCTACTACATATGTAACAAAGACAAAAGTTAAAATTGAGCAGATGTACATGTATTAATTAAAAGTTTTTTTTTTTTTTTCTAGCATTAGCTATATTTGCACATTCTTTTGCCTCTAAACTTTTAAATGAACCAACCATCAGTGCAGTTAAGGCATTTGTTGCCTTGTTAGATTCTCTAAATTGGATGAATTCTGTTACCATATTAAATAATCTTTCTGCAACAAAGAATTTATAAGAATTCTCACTGAGTTTTCTTCCATCAAGCCTTTGCTGTGTAATGTGGCCAAGGCCCCTGCTAAAGTTTTTAATGCTGATGTCTTCCCTCCAAGCGGGTCTCCTACAACCATCAGGCCATGTCTCACCAGTATCATCTCATAGATCTACAAGCAATGGAAAAGTAGCATTTCAAAACAAATGTATTTAATTGTCATCGTCTTTGTTGATGAGCACATAGCATTTCTGACCACAACTTCATTTGCTAAAATAAAAGTCAAGCATCTTTCATTTATAAGTAAAAATATCAAAAGATTTCATACAGCTTTAAAGGCATCTTAAATTTTAAAGTTGCCTTTTAAAATGGCCACAATTTTCGGGTGACTATAAACAAATCTCAATGCTTTCTTATCTTATTTTTAAAAAGATGAAACATATAATTTTAAAATTTTTATCAACATACTTAAAACTTTCTTTGTGTAAAAAGTTTATCAAATCAATGTAAATTTCTTTTTAAAAAGATTTGAAATGAACAAATTTACTTGTATAATTTTAGTAATGAACCAAGGAACTGTTTGCAAGTTTGTTTGTTTAATCTTCTCAATCAGGGCTTCTTCAAGACTTGCATAGTCTGGATTGGGCAATGTAACACCAGGGAAGAGGTCAGATGTGATTCCCTTGAACAACTCAATGTCATCTGATAGAAACTGGAAATACAAACAGATATAGACGGTTAATACTTATAGAAACAGATATATATATATAGACAGTTAATACTTATAGAAACAGATATATAGACAGTTATTACTTATAGAAACAGATATATAGACAGTTAATACTTATAGAAACAGATATATAGACATTTAATGCTTATAGAAAGAGATGTATAGACATTTAAAGCCTATAGAAACATATATATATATAGACAGTTAATGCCTATAGTAAAAGATGTATAGACAGTTAATGCCTATAGTAAAAGATGTATAGACAGTTAATGCCTATAGTAAAAGATGTATAGACAGTGAAAACTTCTTTGAGTTTGATTGGAACCTCAAATATAAAATGTAAAGAATAACTGTAACATTATTCTGTACAAAATTTCATAATTTGGTAACTTATTAGTTTCATGAGATTTTAATTAAATTATAAAGACAGTGTTATGACAAATGTCATAGAGGAGCATCAGCTGCTGTTACCTTAGGTAAGTTTACATCATTAATAGACCTGAGAACCAGAACATCTTCCTCATAGTCGGGATATTTGAGCTTCAAATTGCCAGCAGCTGTCAGTACCGACTTCACTGCCCTCATACCATAATCATAGTGATGCTGGGATGATAGCTGAAAGTATAATCTTCAAATACTACATTTGAGAATAGTACAATTCAAGAACCATTAACTTAATGAAATGCGATGTTCAATGAAATGCGATGTTCAATGAAATGCGATGTTCAATGAAATGTGATGTTCAATGAAATGTGATGCTCAATGGAATGTGATGTTCAATGGAATGTGATGTTTAATGAAATGTGATGTTCAATGAAATGTGATGTTCAATGTAGTTTATGAGGACAGATTTTTATTTCAATCCACCAGAAATAATGTGTATTTTGTCCTAATTTTATTGTGTAGACCAAAAAATAAAATGTGCAGCCGAAAAAAACATTTTTTAAACAATGTTTGTTGGGCCAGCAGTTATGAGTCATCATATGCAAATACTTCCTCCTGGCAGCTTAATCATCTGTCAACATGAATACAATCTAGAGAATTAGATCACTGGTTGGGATAAGACACTAAAATGTACATTACTATAAAGATGTTCATAATTAACACAGATATATATATATATGTATTTGTGAGACAACCCTTATACAACATCTCACCTGTTCTGAACACAGTCTGTATGTAGCCACAATCTTAGTGGCCAGACTTCTTGAACTGACAAAACCATTTGAGTAGAGAGATATCTCAGCAATCATGGCGTAGTCAGGCACCATCATGGCCACAGTGCGAAACAACACCTGAGCAGAAGGGAGGCAAACAGATGTGCAAACATGTCACGCAATACCATTAAGTCGAAAGTCTAGACTATAAAATGAGTTTAAAAATTTTAGACTTAAAGCAAGTTTAGCCTTACTTTTACTTTTGGTGCACAGCAATAGACAAAAAATTGATTTTTAAACATTAATCATTATCTGACACTGTTAAGCATCAATTATAACCATATGAATGCCATATTTTACGGACTATAAGACGCACTTTTTTCTTTGAAAAATTGCCTCCAAATATAAAAATGGTAAAAATTTTATGTTCTAAAAAAATTGCTGAAAAATTAAGGTGCGTCTTATAGTCCAAAGCATCTTATAGTCCGGTAAATCAATTTATTTTATTTTTTAAACTTCATAGGACAGCCTCTTGAGCTATTTCAGTGAGGTGATTTATAAACTAATGTGGAGATAATAGCAATTAAGAAGCTGAGTCACAAGGCTTTGAAATTTATGAAAAATAATGACAAAATTAAAAAATAAAATAAATTGTTATTGTCGTTGTGGAGACAATTTACCTTGAGATTATCTGGCAACTCAGCCCTTCCAGCATAACCTGGGTTCATGGTAATAAAAATAGTACAAGTGGGATCTAGTGAGATTTCAGTTCCTTCAAAGACAAATGTGACAGCCTTATCAATGATGGCCCGCTGGATAGTTTGCACTTGTTGAGCTATAACAGAGAGGACCTGAAATGGCATTTTTAGCAATCTCTTTCAGCAATACTTTAATGTTGCTAGGCTAAATAACTTAACCTGTAAAATTATTGTTCAATTTATATAAAATATTTAATGCATTTTCGGGCCAATATATCAAAATATGTTGACTATTGCATTTTCTTAAAGTACCAAATTGTTTATTTGAGATAAAGGAGAAAATAATTTTCTATCATTGTGATGAGGGAATGAATTATGAAGAGGTTTCAAATCAATGAACAATTGTTCCAAGCTTATGAATAGACACAAACATCTGCAAATAAATGTTGGATTTGTTCTTATTTAAATTAGCACTTAAATACTCCCCACCTCCAGCTCAATCCTGTTGAACTCATCAAAACATGCCCAGGCACCAGACTGAGCAAGGCCTTTGAAAAACTTCCCCATGGCTTTGTAGTCCAGGCCATCAGAGCAGTTGAACACAACACACTGGAGGAGAGAACCGTTATCAGTGGTAGGCATGGTCAACATTATGTTCATTCATGAGATAAAAATGTAGTGACTAAAATATATGATGGTTAATTGTATACAACTTTCAAAATGATGAGATCTAATTTATTTTATGACTCTAAACTGCAATTGATAAAACATAAAGATACATTTTCTTGCTAAAGTTAGTAAACATATATTATAAGGCCTACTAGGTATCATGGATTCAATTTGTTTAAAATGTACATGATATCTTTTGACTTAATATCACCTGTTTTGCTACAGCTTTAGCCAGATCTTTGGATGTTTCTGTTTTTCCTGTACCTGCTGGTCCTTCAGGTGCACCTCCCAGGTTGAGGAGCAGAGCTCCCATTAAGGTTCTAGGAAGTGATAGGAAAGGACAAATAAATAAATATAAGCATATATCTTCATTTACTTCAAAATGATTGTTAGAATTAGTGGTACAAATTCAGAGAAAAATTGAATTAATAGAGGTACTTAGAAAATAACAAATTGCATGCCTGAATTGAATGTAAGTCATACACAGCACCTTCAGATATCTTTCAGTATATTTTATGTCAGACATTACTTACCTATAACACCTGTCTGTCAGTGGGGTGATGACCAGGCGACCCGAGTTTCCAAGATACTCATAAGCATAAGCAACCAAGGTTGTGATCATCCGTACGTTACATGATGAAGCTTCATAATAATAGCGTAGTTGGGAAATCCAGGAGAAATCATCGGGACTTGAGGTACCAATGCTAAACAGGTTGCTGATCACATCTCTGGCTGTTTTGGTGTTTGAGACATAATTTGTGAACATTTAAATAGGAAAATAAATCATTGACAACTAATAAATACAAAATATTGTACACTGTAAAAATATTGAAAATAATTTTATTTAAGAATACAAATGTCAGAAATTATCACCAAAAAGTAATTCTTGGACTCAGGGCCGACCCTAACTATTGCGGGGCCCTATGCAAAACGGACTGCGCGGGGCCCATTCTGGGTAGAGGATAATAAGTGAAAATTAAGATTTAAATTTGGGGCGGGGCCTATGAAAGTGCGGGGCCCGTTGCGGCCGCATAGGTTGCAATGGCCTAAGGCCGGCCCCGCTTGGACTTAACTATCAAAGACATTAATAGAATACTTTTTGACTGTAATTGGTGATCTCACCATGCACATCAATGACAATGAGAGCACCAAGTGTGATCCTGGCCATCTTTGACAGTTTCCCTCTGACCATCTCAACAATCTCCTCTACCTGCTTATTGCTGCGAGCCAGATAAGCCTTGAGACCTCCAAATCTGATGGCCTGACAGTCAATTATGAGAAATGTTAAATTAAAACCTTTGCTTATCATTATAGTGTCCATGAACCAGATTATCTATCAAAATTAATGTAATTGTATTTTTCCCTAGTAAAAGCATTAACATTTGTAACATATTTCATTGCAATGCAAAACATCTAAAAACAAAAACATAAAAGAAACACTCTCAGATCTCAACTTCTATTTTTTACACCTGGAGACATTCCGGTTAAATTCACCTGAGTAACCTCAGCGGTCCAATGAATTTGACTGGCAGCAAGCACAATTTGTCCTGGCCACTGTAGCACCCATACACCACGTTTTGTCTTAGGATACGCTTGCACAGCTTTGCCCATCACTTCCCGCAAGCTGAGCTTCATCACTTCTTCAACCTGTGGAGGTCAAATCAGCATAAAATTGTAATTATAAAAATGACATTAAAAAATCATAGAATCAAAACCAGATTTTATACTGATAACTTTCATCAGGACCAAGAACCATGGTGCCACTTCTAGGGAAGTGGGGCTAGAGGGAGCTTCTGCTGTCCCACTAACTTAATGGCTGCAGTAATACTAACATAATAAATACAGTTTACAACATAAAGTAACTCATACTTGTTGCAACCATCTTTCCACCAATCCCTGAGCATCTGCTGGTATTATGGTCTTGGCAAACTCCACCCTTTCTTTTTCAGCTGATTCCATGGCAGTGATGATCTTTTCGGTAGTAAAGGTCAAACAGGCGATACCTTCGAAGCATTTTTTCAAATGGGGCTGCACTCGCAGAGGATCTTTGGTCTCAGAGAGAATTTCTAGAAGCTCATCATTGGACAGGAAAAAAAATCTACAAAAGTGAAAACATGAGACAGAATTATAAATAAACAACTCCAATAGTTTCAAATGGATATTTTTAAAATCAGAATTGCAAAACTGAAATAAAATAGAGCTTCAACTTCTTTCTGAAAAACTGCTGTATTTTTTAGACGATCTTTTGGTACTTTAAATATCTACTTTCCTGTACAACTTGTTCTGAACGTTGATAACTTAAGACTTTGTAATTCAACAGTACAAATATTTAAAACTTTAGTAGCATACCAAAAGAATAATAAATATTTTTACTGACAAAAAAATAATAACATATTGGATAATAATAATTTACTGTGATGTTGTGTCCATTTGTATGTACTCACCTAGGGAAAAACAACCTCTTCTTTTCAAGATAATCATTGAGGCCTTTTTGTATATCATCAAGCATAGACTGGAATATAGTTCAATAAATATGTTATGTATGTCATCATGCATGGACTGGAATATAGTTCAATTAATGTTATGTATATCATCAAGCATAGACTGGACTACGGTTAAATAAATATTTTATTTATATCATCAAGCATAGACTGGAATATAGTTCAATAATATGTTATGTATGTCATCAAGCATAGATTGGAATATTGTTCAATAAATATGAAACCTGATATAGTTTTAAACGCCATTATTCAAGTTATCACCAGTAAATGTGAAACAATTAGCTAGGAATTCAATTTTGCGAACTCTGTAAATTACCTTGTGTTGTTTGATTACTGACTAGGGCCTAAAGTTGTTAAATCAATTTTATGGTTTTGACAATATCTTTATTTATCTTACTCTTACCCATAAACAAAATTAACATTCTTGCAAAGTTTCATAAAAGTCCATGCAATTGTAGTAAATGATACTTCTTTTTATGAGACTGCGAAAAGATAAGGAAGGCTAATTACATACCTCAGAGTGCTGAAGTTTTTCTAGCATTGCATCCTGGGATACTACAACTAAGGCTTTTGTGTTTTCCACAGACTTCAACATTATGTCTCTCCTGAGTAGGAATAAAAGATTAAAAATAATTCTTTTTAAATAATTTACACCACATATCATTCATAGTAAATTACGTTAATATTTAAGTTTTCAGATAACAGCGGAAACCTAAACTTATGTTTAATTGGACTAACAAGATAGAGAATGTTGTTGTAAAAACTAACCAATGGCCATCAACTTCCTCAAACATTTTACCCTCCACAGGAATCTGGTTACGAATATCCTGAGAGCTAAAGATAGGTTCCAAGTAAAGCCACGCTGACTGAACCCTAAGCCAGGAGTCAAGAATGCTCTTCATCCGATGCTGAAAAGGTCAACCTCAGTTAAAGCAAATAGAGACAGGTAATAATATTAGGTGATTAAGCAATATATAAGCTTAAAATCCACATCCAATGTTCACAAAATGTATCAATTAAGTATGAAATATTTATACCAGTAAATTGTCCCATTTATTGATTTCATCTTCAAAAGGCTTGATAAACGGGGAACCTTTCATTGTCATGGTTTTGACTATATGATCTTCTAGTAGCACCTAAAAGGAAAGTCACACCATTAGAAATATTACTTAAATTTTAATAATGATTTAGAAAAGAGACAGGTATTTTGCTAATATTGTGCAAGTTCTTGTAAAGAAGAACATTGGAAACAAAAATGTAAATAAAGGAAACCAGAAGCAGATTATCTCTAAATGACAGTTATGGTCGTTAACTAAACATTTTGGATAATTATTATTTTTTTTTTGGGGGGGGGGGGAGTATCTTTAAAAACTGAGTAGTAATAGTAGTAAGGTTGATATAAAAGGATCAATATCATCAAATGTTTACCATCAAAGGCCCACATGTATGTTGTGAGACCCACCTGAATGTTATAAAATATTTACAATCCTCAACCCATCTGTATGTAACCAAATGTTAAATATCACAGACCCACCTGAATGTCATCAAAAGAAGCCAAGATTGATACACCAGAGTCCTTGTATTGCACAAATTGAAACTGCATTCCGCCCCAGTCATCTTTCATCCTTTTTAAGGCCTGATGCATATGTAGATATAGGCATGATGACAAGATAAGAATGAACTGCCTAATGTAATACTTAAATATTTTTACATTAAGATAAGTAAGTTTCCTTTAACAACAAATACATAATGATAAAGCAATGCAAATTTTCAGTTATTTTTAAAACCCAAAAAACAATAGTAATGAAAACAATGCTTTCCCTGATAATCAATTAAAAACAAAGTTACCTTCTCCAGTGCATATTCCTTGCTTGCTTGTGAGCTTATGCCCATCAGATCCTCTACATATTTTTCTAAACCCATCTGCAAGACTTCTTGCAGGGGAGTGTCAACCTTGGGGGTCACATTGAAGCCAACCTGAACATTATAAGACCATGCAATGCATTTGAGTTCAGGTCTTTCTTATTCTGATAACAACTTTGAAGTTGTACATTTCAAATGGTTGGGAAGATGGACATTTTTTCTACAGGGCATCACACAAATACAGACATCTTATCTTTAACTCAGGTCAGTTCTACAAGCAAAGACAGATACAACAAGCAAAAAAAACTCTAATGCTCTAGCTCCAACAAAAACCAAAATTGACTTTATGATTATGAATTTTTTCTCCAAATCATTCTTTTGCCATCATGCTTTAGTATTTAAATTTGGGGGTTTGAGAAGGAGGTGGTATGGTGAAGTAATTTATAATTAAAATACAAAACAAAACAAAATAATTTAATAGGTAATTTTTTCAAATAAAATCGTATATTTAACATGAAGATTTTTAAAATGTCCAATATTTTAAAGGCTATTTAAACAGGCTGTATTCACCTTCTCACTCATGAGATCCCAGTGCCTCTGCTTGATGCCTGGATTACATAGAGCAGTGATAAGTGGCATATTGATCTTGAACTTTTCTAATTTAGATTTAATGGTTGCTGAAGCTCTCATTGGACCTTTAAACTCTGAGTGGGCAAACACTTTTGTAAGCTTATAAGCAATACGCCACAAATTTTGTACCTGTCAAGTAAAAAAAAAACCTATTTCAGGTTAATAATTTTTAGCTCAGAACATGTGAATATATTGTAGCCGGGTGGAGGTGTGATGATACTGATGGCTGACAGTGCATAGTTGGCTACTGGAGGGTGTTGTGTGTGTGACACACTTTTAAAACCCTGCTCGCAGCGCCAAAATACTGTAGCCGAGTGGTAATGTGATGTGTGATGATACTTGGTATTGATGGCTGACAGTTTTATTAAAATAAACTAAGAAAATGCAGGTCTGAGGACTATAGCTTTTATTTGGAAACTAACAAAGAGAAGTAAAGGAAAGGTCCCGAAAAGGAAATAAAAGGAAAGGTCCCGAAAATGAAATAAAAGGAAAGGTCCCGAAAAGGAAATAAAAGGAAAGGGACAATACAGAGCGTCCAAATGGGCCGCTATGAACACTGACACACTTCAGGGGTGCGGTTCCAACCTCGAATAAAAATCTCCCAAATGTGCCCGCCTTAAATAGTCGTGCGCGGACTTACCCGAAAACCTGACGTCACGCCCTGACTTCAAGTGTCCAAAACTTGTCTTCTGACAGATTTTCTGTGGTAAACTGACAAACCCTGGAGACTACAACCCAAATTAAAGTGGATATCCCGGATCCAATCCCTAATTAATTAAATGTGTCCTTCTTAGTTTTGTCTCCGCTATCTAAGATACATTTTTATATTTCTATGAGTTATATACTTTTTGAGATATTTAAATAAAACAGGTTGGGACCCCCCCATAAATGAATGTGAAAACTCTCTTAATTACTAACAATTACAATACCCTATGACGTTGGGGACTTGTAAATATACTAAAGTATAGCGAATAAACTCCCCTTCCCAACTAGATATAATTTATAATTTAATTCACTATGGTTCCCGAGATACAAATTATTTAACTTAGCACTAAAGCACAAATACTGGTTCCCACTATTTAAGTATTCTACGCCATGAGGGAGAGCCGGTCGGTCAGTCTGAATGGGGTGAACTTGACCAGAGGTCGGGTCAACATTCCGATCCTGTGTTGGGCGAGGTCAAATTACACTACAGTGTTGGTGTTGGGCGCGATTTAAAAAACGGGGCCTACCCTACCACAATATTATAAAAGTTGATAAATTCTGCATTTATTACTATATAATTATTATTGAAGATATTGCCAATTTTGTATTTCCTTTTTTGGTGTAGGGAGTTATCTCCCATGTCATTTATAAAAAAAATGATGAAAGGATAATTGTTATTTTTAAACAAACTCTACTTTAAAAGAAATCATTCTCATGCAATTTTACCTTAGGCATAAAAAAAATTACGACCAATAAATAATTTATCCAACTCACCCCTTCCTCTACATCTTCAGCATTGACCTCCAGTAAAGGACCATTCATCCACTTATCATGGACTTGATGGAACAAAACAGCAGTTGACCATAGTTTGTCGTAAGGTTCTTTGCGAGCAACAATCTCATCAATTTGTCTATACTCTGTTTGAATGTCAAGTCCCAGCATCTGCTCTTCTTGGTTGATCACTGATTTCTGTTCAATTCATTCAAATATAAAAACTATTGAAACATTACATTACCCTTTCAAAGATAGTGATATTACAGTTTTGGGAGAGTGATCCTAGGACTGAAACATAATAAATAATTTATAAATGAGGTTTCATTAAAAGTAAAGCAGCAGCATTTTATGTGTTACATTGATCTGAAACCTGAATGAAGTGTCATAGGTCAACACTTTCTCTTTGAAATTTTACCATTTAAAAAAGTGTATCTCTAAGAAATATTTATGGAATGGCTAACAACTTAACACAAGCTCCAAATATGATGAATTCAAAAAATCTCCCAGGGAAATTCTTGTACTTGTTTTGCCTAAACCTTTCTGTGAACATTGACTAGATGATAGATAAAGTAACATTTGCCAAATTAACCTTTTCTTTGAAGTCTTCGATTTTCTGGGTGATGTCTTCTAATTCAGCAAGGTACTTGTCTGCTTCCGACATTCGATCTTTGGTGCCAAAGTCTTTGATCTTTTTCAAATACTCTTCCAGCAATCGGTCAAACTGTTTCTTTTTCTCCTTCAGCTTACTGCAGGCCAGGTCATGCTCTCTCTGTAGTTTATTTTCCCTGAAAAGTTGTAAAAAACATGCATTCAAGAAACGAACTTTATAAGAATCCCAATTAGTCCCCCCCCCCTTCCCCCCGGCTCGAAATTGCACATTTTTTTTCAAGTCAGTGAACTATACTTATATTCTAATGACCCGTAGACTTTTAAACCGCAGATTTATTTCACCAAATATTTCAGAAAAACAAAAGAAAATATTACGCACTAAGCGCACTGGCAATATTTTTAGAGCAGTTAGTAGGAATTTCATTTCTTGCAATCAGCGTCATCATATTTCCTTTATCATCCCCTTGAAAAACTGATTTTTGGGGTTTTGGGTTGGAGGTGGGGCTGAAAATTTTATAGAATGTGTTGTCATCGGCAACAAGGCTGTACAAAAGTCTGTTAAGTTCTGTACATAAGCTCGATAGGTTGGCAGGAAGTGGGTCAATTAACCATCCAAAGATTTTGCCAGCATGAACAAAAGTGAAATTAATATTAAGGATTTAAAATGGAGGCATGCCTTACAGAGATGATCATTTAACCCACCAAGAGGCTGATCATTTCATCATTTATTACTGCATCAATGTTGTTCATTTGTACACAACAATAAACAAAGGCAGGAATTTTTTATAGGTGAATTAAAATATAGTTCACAGTAATTAAAATTTTGCACTTGTTCACTTCTTGATGTTTTTAACAGATGTGTTATAGAGCACTCTTTAAATGATGGTGTTGCCTTGTTTTAAACTTTTTACATGAACTGACAAGGGAGAAAAAAATGGTTTTAATTCACTTGTCAAATTAAGCAAGTTGTTCATGAACATAAATCAACCATACGCATTTCTGACGATGGGAACAATTCTCTCTGGCCAAGTAAAAGTTGTATTGTGAACTGTGATGTCCTCTTTAGGCAGGTAAGCATACTCCATAAGAAAAATCATGTTAGATGCTGCTATCTCAAGCTTGTCCTAAGAGAGATAATGTGTGATTTGTTAACAAATGCTGCATTGTAATGATGATCACACTTGAATCAAGATCAAAGTAATACCAAATATATACAATAATTTTTACATGGTGAAACAATTGAAGAATTTACCAGTTGATGAGGGAATATGGTTCACTTCTAATTATGGCTACTGTCATGAGCGGTCAATTAAAACAACTCTAAAGTGTCTAACAGAGCTTTTTACAAAACAAATGAAATAGTATAACAAGGTATGTTAAAGTATGAATAAAAAAACAGGACAATAAGATGTGAAAGTTTCGGCTTATAGCCTTCTTCAGCGAACAAGACAAATGAAAATATAACAAGAAACAGAGCACAGTAAAAAACTTTTGAGAAACATTCTCATCTACTATTTCATTCACACAGCTTGAATGCAGTCCTCCAATTATTATCTTTTACAAAACAAAGTTTGATCTTTCATGGAGAAAGGGAAAAGGATTTTACTCTACACACCTTAAGTTGTAGAAGTTCTCCAACTTTCAAGTTCTCCACATAGTCCTGCAGCTGTACAAGTTCTCTTGTGTTCTCTGCCTGGTAGGAACTTTTTTTTACAATAGTATCATACTGTGAGCAAATTTGGCGGTTGAATTTACTGTTTGTGTCAGTAATCTTTTTCACCATAGTGTCAATGTGTTTTCTTGCTGTGTCGATCAACCACTGGGGGGAAGCAATATTTGTAAACAAAATATTTAAGTAAAGCTTTATATCATTTGTTTTCAAATTTAAACCATTATCAACTCATTAAATATGTTTCAAAGACAATGATACACAAATTAATAGACCTTACAAGACTTTCTCACACATTTGGGTAAATTGTCTAACAAGACTTCCTCACAAAAATTGGTGTATATTGTATAACAAGACTTCCTCATATAACAATAATTAATAGAAACAAAGAAATAAATACCTGATTTAAATGGGAACAGTCCAGGAGGAAAAAATGCATAGGTACATATACAGGCAGAGACCCAACATCGGAAGCCATTTTCTTCAATCTTTCAATGGCGGCCACATACTCCTTCAGAGAATGGTCACGGTTCACAAACTTTTGCACCTGTCCTTCCGTTTCTTTAGTGTATAAATATTTGAATGGGTCATACACAGATCTGTACCTACAATGTGATGAAAATTTTGTTAATAGCTTGATGATATGCTATAAAAATGTCACTACTTAAGTTAATGCACATATATTTAAACATTTTCATTATCACATCTTCAGCATTCATGGAGTTTCTTTTTAAAAATTCAATTACCAATTAAGCAAGGCAGGGTAAAATATTCTGATAGTTCATTGTCTATTGCTGCAACATACAAGGGTGAAACCTATGCTGATAGTTGATTGTCTACTGCCACCGGATGCTGGGGTAAAAATATGCTGATAGCTGATTGTCTACTCCTACCAGATAGAGGGATCAAAGAGACAGATGAAGCAATGTCTACTTTATAAACAGCACAAAACAAGTGTGACACAAACTAGGAGAATTTCTCGATATTTTCTAATGTGGCAAAGCACTGTACTTGAAAAACTTACTTCTTAGGTCCATTCCCATTGGCTAGCACAACAGTTCTAATTTTATCTTTGGCCACTTCTACAAGTTCTTCATCAATTTCTATTGACAAAATGACACGTTGTTCCAGATCTTCAACCTTTAAGAGAAAATGAGAACTTCTTATTTCATATGCAGGGCCAAGTTAATGTGATGTAAGTTTAGAAAAAAATACTGGATGAAAACAACTTATTCTGATAAAAAAAATAATTAGCTAAAAGCCTTCAGTTTTTCTTAGTTATCCATAATATTTGCTTTGAAGTGAATGTCTAACAAAAAATAAAATCCATTCTACAATGGCTTTTACATTATGCCACAAATAACATGTTGTTCACTGGTTTTTAACTCCAACATCACTTTTGTAAACAAATTTTGATTAAATACTTAATTTGATTTGAGAAATTGAAGAGTAAGTCTTCATACAGTTACATAAAAAAAAGCATTAAAATTTAGGTTTATAATAAAGAAAATGACTTTTTTCTAATTTGGAAGAAAATTAAAAACGTACACTCTGGAAGAGTCTATGCTCCAGCCGAGTAAGGTTCCGCACACTGAGTACCATTGTATCGATAAGGAGTGCAAAGAAGTCACAGATGTCAAGAATACTGGGCCGGAAGTGGAGATTAGAGTTTTCAATGTCTTCTTCCTGTAACAAGTTTCCTCAAGTTTAATTGTAGTTTTTGTTCAACAGATTGTTCTACATACAAGGATTATTTTAATACATCAGTAAATCATTAAACAAAACAGTTTCATGCCTGCTAAATCCAGATAAATTAATGCAGTGCATTTAATAATGAATCCCTAGTGAATTACCAAGAAGAAAGTGACAGGATGTAGCATTGTGGGTAATCCAAGTCCAGCCATGATATTGTAGTCACCCTCATACATATTTCCTTGGTAGTAGATCTCAACAATTTCAACCAGATCGTTGATAGAGTTCTCCACACATTGACGTAGCAACAATGACATGAGAGAAGCAACGCTATTGAAGAAATGGTCCATCATAATTATTCTAGCTTGCTGTCAGGTAGGAAGGGGGGAAAAAGATAAATGTGTGAATTTTCTTTTTTGTAATTTTTAAATAAAAACTCTGAACTTACATCATGTTAATCAAAGTTAGATACTGTCAAAAGATTACCTTCTTTTAATGCAGAATGAATCATTACTAAATTCTAACCCTTAAACCTTAAGAATCTCAAAACCTTAGTTGTACTTATTAAATCTTTCATAACATCAACTATACACTTAATTAATTATGCTGTTAAACTAATTTTAATTGGTGGATAATTTTAGGCTTTTAAAAAAATTCATTCACTAATAGTGAAATCCAAAAAGAAAACTAATAACCTACAGTATCAGGTGGCATCCATGCCTCAACTTCATCTCTCAGCTGATCAATCAGGTTACAGCAGTCAGCCAACCAAACATTCTCTAGCACACCTGCTCCTGCCTTGCTTGAATCTTGAACATGTTTCAGGAACGTCTCCATGGTGATTGGCATCAATGCCTTTAGTCCAGGTATATCAATAAGTCTGAAGTCTTTGTACCTGGAGACAATTAAATTTATCTCAATTTGACGAAGTTCACATTTTCAAATTTCATAAAATTATATCACAGTTATGTCAAAGCTATGTTACAGTGATGTCACAGTTATGTCACAGTTATGTTGAAGAAAGTTTTTGTACCATTGGAGTAAAACTAGACTGAGGTTTAAAACTCTTAGTCCAAGGAAATGCTATTCAATCAACAAGTGGTGGCTAAAACCACAGGATCTTAGGGACAAGAACTCTAGGTGAAAAGCGGCCTTAATCCCGCCAATGATGAAAGATTTTTATGAGTGTCTCTACTACTATTTTGCCTAACCACTTAGGCTTTGGTCATTCGTGATATCACTCTCTACCAATTATTTTTTTTGGTTGGCTTCTCATTCTTTCTAACTGCATAATTTTATATAAAGGAGTTATTATGTCTGTGGAGATATTTTTTTTTCTTCTAAAAATTTAAAACAGAGAAAAAGTAATAAAATTTACATTTGGGAAATACTGAACTAAAGCATGTTTTAAACTTTTTTTAAATGTATCATAATTTATATGATCATAACATAAAATTGTAAAAAAAAAAGAGCCTAGCTTGTTATACTGGAAAGGGCATTTGCATCTCATGGTACATAATCCATTCACAAATTCTTTACATTTAATTCTATTATGGAGCATTCTTTCCAGCTCATTACACTTCTTAAACACTGCCTATCTTAATAAATTTATTTAATTGTAATAACTGCCATCAAAAGTCGGAGTGTATTGCAAACATTCATTAATATAATGTACAATCTGATGTGACGGTTAAGACACTTGATCACATTTCAATAAATACCTACTTGTATTGGAAGTCATAGAGGATTTTTCTCATAACTGGATGCGTAACAAAAAGTTCCCTGGTCATGAATTCTCTCACTGTGCAAATAGTGTCATGCCAGGGAAATCCATCACGCCCTGCAAGGTGAGACGGCTTTGAACAAGGAAAGAAATAATGATGTGGTTATTAAACAAACAGTGATGGGGGGATTTGAGCTTCAACAAAAAGGTTTTACAAAACTATTCAAAAAGATATATTGTATGCTATTACATTACATTGATCATTATTAAAAAGTTATAAAAATTCAAACTTGTGTCTGTTTGCATGAGATGAAATTCGAATTGCTGGAAGTCTCTGAGTTTCTTTATTCTTATGTTTTGAAAGTAAACCCGACTTCTTTATTACAGCTGTTCTTTATTACATAAATGTATTTTATTTTAATGTCATGATTATGTCTCTTTTTTATGTACAGGGTGGTGAGCCTAGCCCTAGGTACCATGCTATATAAATCCACTAATAATAATAATAATAAAAATGACTGCAAACAAACTTTTCTTTATATTCTTAAGAAATAAAAACCCGCTAAACCACTTTAAATTAATGCTTTAAATTTTTTTTAAAGGAAATTAGAAACTTGTTATTTTTAATATAAATTTCCACGTTAATTTGAAACCTTGTGTGACATTGGTAATCCTAATCTGTCTTGTTCTGTAGAGTCAAGAAGTACATAGTCCAGAATTGCCCTTCTTATAGATGTCCTGTAATCAGTGTCCATTTCCTGTTTTTATAATGAGAATATGGAAACAAAACTCTTTAGGGTTTAAACTTGGAATGAATATTTAGATTATGTGTTTACAATTGATGGGCAATAAAAAATCATTTTGAACCAATGGACCCAGTGGATATTTAAATTTACAATAACTTGCAAATTCAACAACATTATTATGCTTTGCAGGAAATATCCTTAAAGCAAAAATAATACAAAAGATAATAAGTGAAATTCTCGAACAAAAGTTACATTGAAGAAATTGAAACTTATTGTAAAAACAAATGCAGGATAAATAGTTTTAAAAGTAATTAAGCATGCAAAGAGCCTTTAACCTTTAAAAATGCTTGACTTGCTTGATGGAAACCTGATCTCAATTTCCGTGGAACAAATCTGTAAACTCCATCCAAAGTTTCCTTCGTTATTGGTCCAACCATTGCAGAATCTATGGCTTTCTCTGCAAGCTGGAAATATCTGTATGATAAATGAAAAGTTTTAATATAACTTTGTATTTGGTTAGCTATGCAAAAGGGATTAAATTATGAAGAAAAAAATCTGAAACTTTTTTTTTATCATTTATTATTTAAATTACACAACAAAACAAAAATAGCTAGATGTCAATAGACCCTTAAATTGCATGTACCCTAACTATGAAATTTCTAAAATCCCTAAAACTTCATGTACCCAAACTATGAAATTCCTAGAACCCATAGAACTGCATGTACCCAAACTATGATATTTCTAGAACCCATAGAACAGCATGTACCCAAACTATGAAATTTCTAGAACCCATAGAACAGCATGTACCCAAACTATGAAATTTCTGGAACCCATAAAACTCCATGTATTTAAACTGTGAGATTGCTAGAAACCATAAATTTAAAAGTCAATGTATTTAATGTCAAAATTTATTTCTATTTTTCCATGAACAAGTCTACTAATCCTACCTCTCTTTGTCTACAGGGTCTGGAGTTGCTGGACGAGAAAGACCATGGGTTGAGAAATACCAAGGAGGAAATTCTATACTAAGACATTCTACAGTAAGTTTGTCATGGCAGGGTGTGGAATGATCATGAAGACCAGCTTGCTCACTATCATTCTCCCTTTCATCATCAGTTGTAATATCTGTCAGAGTGAAAACATTGTACATAGTATAAATTATTAAAGTATCAGAAATTTGTAATATTATGTTTTTATATTTAATTTGGAACTGTAACTTTGAATAGCACTTGGAATAGTATCTATTTAACCCAAATTTAATTATTACTCTTAATATATTTATACTTCTTTTAGGACTTTAAAAATGTTAACAATGAAAAAAAAAAAATTCCTGTTGCTACACAACATTCTGCCTCAAGTCTGATTTAAATTTAGTTTTTTTAAAACAAGTTAATAATTTTTTTAAGCAAATTAGTTTAATAGTAACAAACCAATCAAGTCATTCTCTGGAACAGTCTCCATCTCAGGCATGAAACTGTTCCAACTCTGTGTTAAGTGGAGACTGCTCTCATCACCATTCCCAAAATCTGACATCTGAGTTGAGCTTTCTCCATCTCCACTCTCGAACAATTCTGAGATCTCATCCTCTTCTTCTTTCTTTTCATTTTTATGCTCAACTTCTGTTTCAACTCCTTACATTTGAAGAATATTTGAAATTTTTTTTATAATATATAAAGAAGTGCTTTGTATAAAATAAATAATGTTAATATATCATTCACAAGAACTATATCAAGGAACTGGCTGTAGTTTAAATAGATTAAAGTTAGTGAAAACTATAATTTTTGTCTAAGTTTTTCCCAAAATAAATTAAAACAGGAATGAAAGTATGTTAATCCCATAACTAGATAGAAAACTGACAAATATGCATGCCACATAAAAAAAAGATATATTGATGCATCAGCTGAAGCTGTGGTTCCAATATACTTAATGCTGGAAATCACATTTAATTCTTGTTTTTTTTTTTTTTCTTGTTTGAGGCCAGTTTAAAAGGTAGAGATATAAAATAGAAAAAAATCAAAATTATTACTCTTTTTTCATAATGTACCTGAAGTGGTTTTAAATTAATGGAATATAAATCAAAGTTGCATTACAAAATTCAGATTACTTCAGCTGATTATAGTAAATTGAGTCTTTGAGGAAGTTATGATTTGCTGCTACTCTGTCATTAATGAATTATAAATTTTCTTTTCATTGCAGAAGGCTTCTTGTGGACTTGTAGCTCCTTATTAAATTGTTCTCTTTTAAGCCCTCACTTACAAGAGGATAATTATTAAAGGGAGACTACTCACCAATTCTAAGATTTTCCTTATTGTTTGTGGCTTGTCCATTGATGGGAGGGAGGTGAAGGGGCGGAGTCTGTGATTTGATATTTGATGATGAGAACTGCCCATTGTCACTGATGACTTTGTAGCTTGAGGCATCAACAAGTATTGTGGTACTTCCTAAACTACTGTTTAATTGAAATAAATTTGAAGTTTCAAAAAATACTATCTGTGGTTTTAATTCTTTCTGATGATTTTATTAATTATGTTAAGCAAATAAAAACATGACCTATAGTAAAATTCATATAAAAAAATTATAATTTAACCAGGTATAGCAGTTAAATTATTATTTTTACAATGAACTGAAAAAATGGTCTTACAATCTCCTTTTCTTGTCAGGGGGAGGTAGACTGTGATTTGTGTTTGGTGGGCTTATTGAACCTTTTGACTTTCTAGGTGATAGAAAATAGGCCTCTTCCACTGTATAGGCTGTAAATAGATAAAGATGTACAAATTGATTAAATATAGAGAACTATAAAACGTTTCAGCAATCCAATAAAATTTTATTGAACAAATAAATTTTTATGCCAGCATTTGAACTCCCACACAGCTTAATTTGTTCCAGAACTCAGTTTGTAACCCGAAACGTTTATACCCAAAACATTGAAATTAAGGAAATGGAAACAATCCGTTTCAAGATGAAAGAATCATTCTTTTTTAAAATTAAAATCTGGTAGTTTAACAGACAACATGCAAAGAATACGTGTTCTTTATGAAATAAATAAAGAGAAACAACCAAATAAATAAAATGTAAAATGAAACCACTGCCCACTTTAGAAATTTGACCTTGATGAAGTCATACTCCATGTCTAAGTCCACCTCTAGACTCAGTGGGTGGCCAGAGCATTGTCCATAAGCAGCAGACTTCGAAGGATCTTCTTCACACTTGGGGAAAACACTTAAGTCAGCCATTCCATAAAGTTGGCTCTCATCATCCATACCTTAGCATTGGACTTCCACATGACAGGCAGTTTGCTTTTTTAGACATTGTTGCATTTAAAGATGCGACGATTTTCTTAGTGGTAGACAAACATTGGCATAATCTTGCACTGGCATTGGCCTGTCCATTGGTTTTTGCCCTGGCAGTGCTTTCTCCTCCTGGGTAATAAAGGTCCTCTTTGGCATGGCCTTTGTTTTTACTGTACGTGATCGTTTGTATCCAATGTTAAACCTTGCTCAGTCACTTGCCTTTGTTTGTAACCCGAGGCAATATTCGTTATCTGAGACAAATTTTTTTCGAAGATGTTGTTCGTAACCCGAATTTTTCATAACCGGAGGCATTCGTAACCTGACGTACTGCTGTAATTCTAACATTTTTCATATTTATTATTAACTTGCCTACAGCTCTTTTAGGCTTGTGTTTTATCTCCACAATTTTAATTATGTGGTAAATCTTTCATGTTCGGTTTCAATTCTATTCACACCAACCTCTTGGGCTTTCATCCTGATGTTTGACATTTTTAATGATTTTTAAATTTTAATAATGTATACTATTGGTTTTTCAAAAAACTCACAATCAGTGTTAAGAAAGTATTCAAACAAAAATTAATTCTAGTACTTCAAATTGAAAAAAATTGATGGAATTATTAGGGCAAAAATTAAGCTAGTAAAATTTTTAGGGCAATCTCCCTACATACAAACCTACCTAGTTTGGTAGCTTCATATATCTGTGAGGTAGTAAAGTTTCTGGCCTTTGGACTGTAGTTGTTGCCAATGGAATCACTGACTCCACGAACAAATTTCTTATCTTTGATTGGAACTGACTTGGTGAATGAGCCATGTTCAACTATTTTAGGAGCATCACTGAAAGCTGGCTGAATTATAAATAAAGAAATTAAAAGGATGTGAGTAATCAACTTTCACCACAAGAATATAAATATTTTTTTAGATTCTGAAATAACTCAAAAAGTGTGCATTGCATAGCCTCCTCCACTACTACAACCATTTAACTGCACACTTGATCATTTTATGTACCAACTTCAAATACTAAAAAATACATTTTAAAAATAAATTTTTTCTATTTTTGTTTAGCTTCACTTTTGAATTTAATCCAATGAAATGAGACTTCATACTAATATGAAATATACAAGATTAGACTCTTAATATGTTAATAATGTTATTTTTAATCAACATATGATCATATCAACCCACCCCTGCTAAGGATACATATACAACAGTGACAACAGATAATCATATATGAATATGATATATTAATAATATATAGTCTTATAGTCTATTTTCAATCTCATTATAGCTATAGACCAATAGACCTAAGCAAGTTTAAGCTGGTATAAATGTACTAACAGTATGTTGCAGCTGTTTGTTCAATTTTCAATAATATTTAATTTTAGTACCAAAAATCATGTGAGAATCAAAAAACTTGTACTGTACAGTCTTTCAGCTTTCATTTTGAAAGCAAACTAAATTGCCAAAAATATTTCAATATTCACTAATAATATTGGCAGCATAATGACCCTATAGGCGTGATGTCTCCTAGAGGCTTGAGAGGCATGAGCCCCCCTCGAACATGAGGCCACCTAGAGTTAGAGGCATAGAGTAGAGTCGCGAGAACCTTGGCAAGTGTGCCCATGCCTTAAGAGAGCACTGCTTTCTTCCACTAATTTCACTACTGTGTACAGGGCAGTGGCGTGGCTATTACCGGTTATTAAGGTAATCCCTTAAGGGTTATACCCATCCGGGACTAATATCTTTATTCTTTGTCTAACATGACTGTCAAACAAATTATTAAATTTTTTTTATTCATGTCTGCGAGAAATAAAACTTGTTGACGAGAGTTATTCCCCTTAAGAACTATCAAACTTATGATTCGCATTTATAATATATTTATAATATTAATTTCGAAATGTGCCGATAATATCGTAAGTTAATATTGTGAAACGTGCTGTCCACTGACTTTCAAATCAAATTAAATTGCCAAAATCTTTCAAAATTCATAAACAATATGTAAAGCCCGATGTCTCTAAAAGAGTGAGTCTTTTATAAGCGTTATGTGAAATATGTGTTAAAGAATGTTACATTTTGTTATTTAAAAAAAAAGGGTCATATTTTATCCCCCATTATGGCACATAAAGAGAAACGTCTAATTGTCAGGAATCATGTTGGTGTGGAAGTAAAGAAAGAAATCATTTTGAATTTGGATAAAAATGCGATGTCGCACTTCTGGAAAATTCTGTGGCAGAGAAAATGACATTTGACTTTAAAAGGTTTTCTTGTGTTCACAGGAAATGAACCAACTATCAGTAAACAGAGAAGGGGAACAAACTGAATTATAGTTCCACAGTGTTTTTATGGAAGGGGATTCCCCTTCAAATCAATAACTTTCTCCTCCTCCTCCACCACCCAACTGTGTCAGTAAATATCAACAATATTCTCTTCCTAAG
This sequence comes from Omphiscola glabra, assembly GCA_964017045.1. Taxonomy (NCBI): domain Eukaryota; kingdom Metazoa; phylum Mollusca; class Gastropoda; family Lymnaeidae; genus Omphiscola; species Omphiscola glabra. Next base: position 37,626,863 of record OZ024799.1, read on the forward strand.
TTACAAGGTCCTACATCAGAGGGGGTGTAGGGGGATACATATGTCCCCGGGTGCAGGAACAGGGAGCCAAAATGAGGCTTACAACGTTACATTATAATAAGTAAACATGGGTAATAAATGGTTACCGGAAATTTGTTTTAAAAAAATTTTGTCGACGGAAAATTGATCGACGGAAGTTTGATCGAACGGAATTTTGGTCGAATTTTTTTTTTTCAGAACACACGATGAAATTTTTGTCAAAATTCTTTTTGAACGCACTATACTATATGGTAAAACAAAATAACTGGGAGTGGGGGGCACAATTTTATAGTTCGTCTCCTGGCGCAAAATATCATAGCTACGCCTTTGCTCTACAATAAAATAACACTGCATAAATTAATAGATTTTAGCTCCATAGATTTAAAAAAATATGATGTATTAAATTTGTGTCTGTAAACAAATAGGATAATCCGTAATTATTTTATGATATTCAGTATTTGTCAGCACATTTTGTTTAATATTTTTTTGGTGACCCTGGTTCAAGGTCAAATCAAGTTCACCCTTTCCACCCAACAACGTATTATTTTTTAGGAGTCCCCAAAACGCGATTTTGGGTGGGGGGTGGGCAAAGGCCATAATATCATTTTGGTTTGATTCGGCACTGCTTGAATCTTTCCAAAACCGCATTCCTAAATTTAAATTTTCATTTCATTCTGAATGGATAACTGTCATGAGGGTTTTTTTTTTGTTCTTCCAAGTCAGCGGTTCTGAACCTGTGGGTCGCGACCCCTTTGTGGGTCGAACGACCCCTTTGTGGGTCGAACGACCCTTTCACATGGGTCGCGTACGACAATCGGGAAACACATATATCTTACAGTTATTAAGTGGCAAAAAATATTTTTGTGGTTGGGGGTCGCCAAAACGTGAGGCACTGTATTAAAAGGTTGCGGCAGTAGGAAGGTTGAGAACCACTTCCCTAAGTCATAATGATATGACAACGTTTATTTCTTTCTTTCAATCCTTTGCTCCCATGGGAATGTAGCCTCTATATTTTAGATTGCCAATTATAAGTAGCATTGGATAGTGACCACTTATTTTTAACGTACATCCTATGTTCTTTCGGAAAAGTCATTTTTTGTCAAGTTTTTTTTTACAGACTCTCCGTAAATTTACGGAAGTTTTTAATTTAGATCACTGCCTTGGACATGCATGTACTTTGCATGGCTTTTTAATGAATAGTACCGACATGTCAGACATCTCCATACAAAATGAGTTATAGAATCAGGGGAGACAAGAAAAGGTAAAGGAAACAACACAAGTCAGTAGTAAATGTTTCCTGTAATCTTAAAGATATTTAGAGAATGTTGTCTTTTGATGACGTCAGAGATCGATAAAACAGACGTGGAATGTCAGTTCATTAATTGGGTCAGTGAATATGCGATGAAAAAAAAATGTGAAACCAACTTTTTACATTTCCCAGTCACAGTACGCAACAAGAGATTGACCAGAACTCAAAGTGAAGGATATGGAGGGGGGAGTGTCGTTGAGTTCCTGAACTAATTGATCCCCGGGGCGAATTCACAAATATGTGCCCCCACCCAAACTCATTCATTAATTTATATTATGTTGGGTCTGTGTATAAGGGGGCCACCTGGGACTGTGGGGGTGCTTTTTTCGGACCCCCTTAGGCACGCCATTGGGAAAGGCAAATTTCGACTGCTTAGATATCTCCAAAGGTCTTAATCCGGCACTGAAAGATTGTCATGTCAATTATCGGAATAAAGTTGTGTAGGTCATGTCTCGTAGGAATGGGGTGCGAGGGGGGTGGTCTCATAGGAAGGGGTGCGAGGGGCGGTCCGATCCTCCTTCTTTATACCGAAGGGTGGCATATTCGGCCAATGGCAGTGTTGTCTTCTTGGGAGGGGGCGGCTAAAAGCTACGCTACTGCGTAGGTCTACATATTTTGAGACATCAATATTATACACAGCTGTGTTTGTCAACGTAGCTGGCGTGATAAACTGCATGAAATTTTAATGCAGCCGTAAGCCGGCATGTAAAGGGTTAAAGATCACCGATGGTCAGCAGAATATTTAACGATTTTGTGGGTGACAAAATCCCACTTGGCCAGAAATCAGGGAAACAATCGATTTTCCAAACCTACTCAGATTAAGAATGTCTAAGTCTGAGGCTCGTTTATTCGTTTTATTTATATTGTTTTGAAAAAAAAAAGATTTGTATGTGTGTCTTTTTGTAACTTTCGGGAATTTAATTAAAAACAGCGAACATATTTTTTAACTTCACACATTTTATGGCGTTCCACGATCGATATATTTATATACATGTATATACATTTTATTTTTGGGGGATCCTTATCTACATTCAAATTTTTGAAAGTCAAATTTTGGAAATAAAACAGTCTGTTCGGAAACAGCAGACGCACCAGATTATAGTAGGCCTAATGGTAAATTTTCACATAAGTCACAGAATGGGCACCATTACAATGACATTGCATGTGTGATTGGCACATACCAAAGAGTTTTCCGGTGGATCAATGCAGGTGTTGGATAGCAAGACATACCCGGGGGAGCACTGATTGGAGGCAGGTGTTAGACTTACCTGTGGAGCACTGAGTGGAGGCAGGTGTTAGACTTACCTGTGGAGCACTGATTGGAGGCAGGTGTTAGACTTACCTGTGGAGCACTGAGTGGATGCAGATGTTAGACTTACCTGTGGAGCACTGAGTGGAGGCAGGTGTTAGACTTACCTGTGGAGCACTGAGTGGAGGCAGGTGTTTGATGACACTTGGCCTGTACCTCAGCTCGAAGTCGTTGGGCTGAGCAACCGTCGCTCCGTGAAACTGAAATGTCAACATCACATACATTTTAATGACATTTATTACCATGAAAAATCTACAAATTTCATTTGAATAAATTCACTTAAGCAACTACAGAATAAAGTTACTTAAGTAGCAAACGAAGAAATGTTCGGGGCATCATTGCATGTCACCAAGTCAAAGATGTGACAGAGAGAAATTAACGATGCCTGTTGGTTCTGTGTAATTTGTTTTAAAATGTGTTAATAGCGTCAAGAAATCTCTTAGGTGATGAAGAGGGGCTAATGGAAGGGAAGTAACACCAAAAAAATTTTCAGTTTTATCCTATTGATGTACTAAACATGTCCGTTTATTGTTTTCCCCAGTTTTAAACATAATCAGATGATTTTAAAATGTAAATACTTTGTCTTTGAAAGGGTTGAACAATTTTATCGAATTTTTGAACGTATTTTAGATTGTTGCTGTTGTTGTAGAGTATGTAGAGTATAAAGTATTGCTGTAGTTGTACAGTATAAAGTATTGCTGTAGTTGTAGTTTATAACGTATTGCTGTAGTTGTAAAGTATAAAGCATTGCTGTAGTTGTGACGAGGTTATGGAATTATCTACATGTTGATTCACTCTTAATTTACTTTTATCAACAGCTTTCTATTTTGATTACATGCCATCCAAACGACACGATGTGAAAACCATTTCCTCTATGAATAAGATCATGTATTTTGTAGGACACAATTTCCTCTATGAATAAGATCATGTATTTTGTAGGACACAATTTCCTCTATGAATAAGATCATGTATTTTGTAGGACACAATTTCCTCTATGAATCAGATCATGTATTTTGTAGGACACAATTTCCTCTATGAATAAGATCATGTATTTTGTAGGACACAATTTCCTCTATGAATAAGATCATGTATTTTGTAGGACACAATTTCCTCTATGAATAAGATCATGTATTTTGTAGGACATAATTTCCTCTATGAATAAGATCATGTATTTTGTAGGACACTATTTTTTCTATGAATAAGATCATGTATTTTGTAGGACACAATTTCCTCTATGAATAAGATCATGTATTTTGTAGGACACTATTTCCTCTATGAATAAGATCATGTATTTTGTAGGACACAATTTCCTCTATGAATAAGATCATGTATTTTGTAGGACACTATTTTTTCTATGAATAAGATCCTGTATTTTGTAGGACACTATTTCTTCTATGAATAAGATCATGTATTTTGTAGGACACAATTTCCTCTATGAATAAGATCATGTATTTTGTAGGACGTAACACACAGTTGGATTATATGAAAAAGCAGCGCATGAAGAATTGAACAATTTATTTATTGAACTAACAACCAAATTGTTCCTAATTAACTTAATATATTGTAGTATTTGCCATTCAATCCACTTAATTAGTTATATCATACAGTAAGGGACAACCCCTCGTATCTATATGCTATAATAAACAATAAGGTACAACCCATCATTCTACAAGCTATACTATATATAGAATTAAAGGACAACCCCTCGTATGACAAGGTATAATGGACAATAAGGGACAACCCCTCGTATCTATATACCGTTTAAGTAAACACATTCCTTAATCTCTTTCTAAACTACTCGGCAATATTTTTAATGTCATTTTTATTCTCCCTTTTATACCTGAGTATCATTCATTCTGTCTCTCTTCATTCCTTTTATTCCCCCCCCCCTCTCTCTCTCTTTCTTTCTTTCTCTATTTTCTTGACTTTCCTTCTTTCTTTCTTTCCTTCTTTCTTTCCTTCTTTCTTTCCTTGTTTCTTTCCTTGTTTCTTTCTTTCTTTCTCTCTCTCTCTCCCTCTTTCTCTCTCCCTCTCTCTCTCTCTTCACTAGTAATCCAGGGGTTAACTTGTATTGTCCTACCCAAATCAATCAATTAACAGCCAATAACACCCAGTGAGGTGACGGTACTAGCTTTCTTGACTCCTACTCAAAGGTTTTCTCCCGTTAATCGATATGTGTCAATAGATTTAGAACTATGCCAATCACTATCGATTTTTTTCAGTTTTCTTTCGCAGTCGTTTTTGATAAGCTTTTGTTCAGAGGAATTCGAAAGTAACTTTAGTTCTATATTTAGACTGACAACACAACCAACAGACTTGAGTGTGATATTTAGACTGACAACACAACCAACAGACTTGAGTGTGATATTGAGACTGACAACACAACCAACATAATTGAGTGTGATATTTTGACCAACATGACATCACGGACAACAGACTTCAGTACGATATTTGGACTCACAAAAACAACAACACAACCAGTCGAAAATAAACAATGTGAAAAGCAGTTAGTTGTTTTAGTTCAGTTAAGAAAAGTGGATAAAATGAGCGTCTAAATCTGACAGATAGGCTACTAAAAACAAGCCTAAATCTGACAGATAGGCTACTAAAAAAAAGCCTAAATCTGACAGATAGGCTACTAAAAACAAGCCTAAATCTGACAGATAGGCTACTAAAAACAAGCCTAAATCTGACAGATAGGCTACTAAAAACAAGCCTAAATCTGACAGATAGGCTACTAAAAACAGGCCTAAATCTGACAGATGGGCTGCTTAACAAGTCAAGATATGACAGATAGGCTACTCAACAAGACTAAATCTGACAGATAGGCTACTCAACGAGACTAAATCTGACATAGGCTACATAACAAGCCTAAATTGACAGATAGGCTTCAACAAGTCAAGATCTGACAGATAGGCTACTCAACGCGCAGTGTTTCTTTCAGACAATTCCTCCGGGAGGGCATTTAATATTTTCGGGTAAGCAGTGCCAGTAACCAGATGCGTAGCTAAAGGGGGGGAGGAGAAGATGGGAAAGATTAGCGGGGCGCCAAAATGGACTTTGGTGGTATTTAACGGAGAAAAAAATGGGGTTTAGAGTTGGAGGGGGGAGTAAAAATAAATCTTGTACCCTGGCGCCAAACACTCTGTTTACGCCTCTGCCAACAATTTCGATACACCTCTGCTAGTGTGGTAGAATGGAGGCGGGTATACTAGTTTATTCTCACCCTTTTAATGTTATAGTCCCCAGATATTTTGTGTGTTGATAATACCTGATTTTATTTTTGCAATACCCTACACTTAATTGGAGAGCAACGGAAGAGATGCTGTAGTTAAACATGTAGGTGTCACTTCATCTCAGAGCCATCGGGTGGCCCGCAACCCCTATGCCTGCAAGGGGTCTCGGATATTTTTTTTAAGATTATCAAATTTTGATGCATGGTGGGGGAGTACAAAACCGAAAAATGGCAGGGCCCTCGAAAAGACAAGCGGCGGCTCTGCTGGACTTGTCTTCTTATTCTTCTTTTACCATGGCATCTAAGTCTTCTTTTACCCTCGCATCTTAGTCTTCTTTTACCCTCGCATCTTAGTCTTCTTTTACCATGGCACCGTTTCAAAATGAGCTATAATCAACAAACCAGGATATTTTAACAAGGCCCTGACAGACTTTTTCTAATGTAGTATGGATCAGGCATTTGACGGTGTGCCAATTTAACCATTGTACCCTGTGAGTCATCTCAGCCGTTCTCACCATAGTCTTCTTTTACCCTGGCATCTAAATCTTCTTTTACCCTGGCTTCTTATTCTTCTTTTACCAAGGCATCTTAGTCTTCTTTTACCATGACATCTTAATCTTCTACATTGAAAATCTTGTCTTGTTTTCCAATGGCATCTTTGTCTTCTTTTACCATGGCATCTTAGTCCTCTTTTACCCTGGCATCTTAATCTTCCACATTGGAGATCTTGTCTTGTTTTCCAATGGCATCTTTGTCTTCTTTTACCATGACATCTTAGTCTTCTTTTACCATGGCAACTCAATCTTCTTTTATTATGGCATCTCAAACGTGAGTCAATTTTAATTAAACTGGAAACGATTTATAATTGTAAAAATCCAATATTTTCTTACATTACATTCTGCCAAAGACACAACTTATCAAGACCATGTAACGAACATATTTCTGTGGAGCATTCATGATTAGATCATAGCCCTTTTATAGTATATATGGAACGAAAATTAAAACCATTGCCAATTGTTTCTTTAGGTTGCTAATACAAGCCAATAATAGGCCTCCACATTTTTCAAGACATTTCCAAAGATACGTCATGAATTATCTTTTCGCGATTTTATTCTGAAATAATTTTATCATATGAATTGCCGAAAATAATTCGTTTGAAAGGACGCGATACAGTTTACGACAATGTTATTATTTCCACCTCCAGCCCTTAACAATGATAAAAAAAAGGAGGCCCTTAATGTTTGATCACTTGCTCCACACAAACGAGTGTCAAATATCTTTGTATAAATTCACCACACATTCATTGCTTGAGCGGATTTCTCGGTTCGGTGATCCTTTACAGCAACGGTCGTTTCACATGATTGGAGCTACACCTGACTGATTACAAACTCAAACGCAATCAAATCTGAAGTGAGAGATCACGATTTCAAGAGGATTGGGTAGGAACTGTCACACGGGTGAAGCCAGATGTGTCGTCTTGTGAACTGTCACACATCGAAAACCAGAGGTGTCACCTCATGAACTGTCACACGTGGGAAGTCAGAGGTATCACCCTATGAACCATCACACAGTGGAAACCAGAGGTGTTGCCTTGTGAACTGTCACGTGTGGGAAGTCAGGGGTGCCACCTTATGAACTGTCACACGTGGGAAGACAGAGGTATCACCCTATGAACCATCACACAGTGGAAACCAGAGGTGTTGCCTTGTGAACTGTCACGTGTGGGAAGTCAGTGGTGTCCCCTTATGAACTGTCACACGTGGGAAGACAGAAGTATCACCCTATGAACAATCACACAGTGGAAATCAGTGGTGTCGGCTTGAAGTTGACTCAAAACCCCGGTGCCTTTATCCTGGCTATTGTGGTGGTATAAGACACACATGTATGTTTCCAATCTCTTGAGCAATAATTGAGGCGAGGTGTTGGGGGCGCGGAGGTCGGGGCATTGTCACCGTTTAAAGATCAACCAGAGAGCAATCATTTAGCGGGAAATGAGAAAAGCCCCATTCTAGTCTCATATTTGATTATTTTGCTCATTAATAATATTTTTTTTAAAACATACACTTATATAATAAATATGATCGCGAAAGGAAAGACTAAACACACACACACCGTGCACATACACACACACACACACACACACACACACACCAATCAGACAATTCTGACGGAAAAAAAATAGTTTGATTTTAGACCGACATCCGAGAAGCACCGACTGTCACCGATCTTGATTAAGCTTAAAGTAAAAACCTTCACTTTTTAAAATTGCATTTGTATTTTCTAACGAATTCGGTTTTGAGTGTCAGTCTGGGCCTCGGTAAAATACGGACCGAGTGTAAACGCAGCCTAAGATACTTGGTTAATCTGGCCAATCAAACAATTACGATTGAAATGAATGGATCCAGTGCATTAATTCCATTTTAAGTCCATTAGATTTAATGGTCTTAAGTCGCATAATGGAGGTTTTTTTTTTACTAACATATCATAAAGCCTACTGCTGTAAACAATAAATGAATCAATCAAATTTCATATAAAGCATATCAAAATCTTGATCGTATTAAATGTGTCCTGGAGGTGCGCTACAACTGGGTTTGAAAAGCCATGAGATTAACGGGTCTTACACCATCATAGCAACACAAACCAAAGTGTTGGGTACGAAAAGTTAGAAATAGCTTCGAAATATATTTCTTTATATCTCGCTTTGGTGTTTACTTCTTTGCTTTGTGCCGCAAAGATGACGTCAGAGATCCTAGATTAGTTAGAGGCTTCTCTGATTTTGTTAAGCTACTCTAAAACAAACCAATTCCTTAATTCAGCTACACCCTATGGAAATATGATTCCCTTTTTTTTAAATCCACCGGCGTCTTAACTGTAGCATTTCTCCACCTACCCAAACAGTAAGGAAAAATAACATTGTTTCGTTAACGCTCAGTAAATTTAACCATTTCAAATAAAATACATTGTTGTTAGGGACAGCATTGTTGTTAGGATCAGCATTGTTGTTAGGGATAGCATTGTTGTTAGGATCAGCATTGTTGTTAGGGACAGCATTGTTGTTAGGGACAGCATTGTTGTTAGGGACAGCATTGTTGTTAGGGACAGCATTGTTGTTAGGATCAGCATTGTTGTTAGGGACAGCATTGTTGTTAGGGACAGCATTGTTGTTAGGGACAGCATTGTTGTTAGGGACAGCATTGTTGTTAGGGACAGCATTGTTGTTAGGATCAGCATTGTTGTTAGGGACAGCATTGTTGTTAGGATCAGCATTGTTGCTAGGGACAGCATTGTTGTTAGGATCAGCATTGTTGTTAGGGACAGCATTGTTGTTAGGGACAGCATTGTTGTTAGGATCAGCATTGTTGTTAGGGACAGCATTGTTGTTAGGATCAGCATTGTTGCTAGGGTCATCATTGTTGTTAGGATCAGCATTGTTGTTAGGGTCAGCATTGTTGTTAGGATCAGCATTGTTGTTAGGGACAGCATTGTTGTTAGGGTCATCATTGTACACTGTGTGCCATGTCATTCTTTTCATAAGGTGGAAGTAATATGTACATATGGTGCACATTTTATTTTAAAAAAACATTAATTTGAGTAGACATTATTTACTATCCTTCTATTCAATTTCTTATCTATTATGAATTTATGATTGCCAATATCATCATCACATAGGCCTACACGTAATTTCAATACATTTCCACACAACAACAAAAATCAATCATGATTTTTCTCCATTACTTTGATATTGTGTAAAGAAAAAAGTAAGATTAAATTTTATATTGAAACTTTTAAATAACAAGATAAGAATTGTATTCTTTAATGTGACAGTTTAAAGAATCTATCTCACGTCGCAATGATAAGGAAACCTTTTACTGTTGATGTTTGGCCCAAACGTTCGGTCTATTCAATGTTACACGTAAAAAGTGTGTGGGGGGGGGGGGTAAATAAAATAACAGGCTTTATTTCTTTAGTTTATCTCCCAGGGAATAATCTCCATTCATTTCAAACTTACTTTCTTCTACTACCCCAGGGAGACGAGCGTTGTAGGCAGGGGGTCAACAAGGTGGTCCCGGCTTGCTCCAGTAAACACGGAACACTGAATATCTTCATTATCAGCGGTACAGAGCAGAACTCCACAACCGGTGCAGAGATAGGAACCCGAACCGAACCCACTGAACCCTAACCCTGCTGACGATTGAACCCTGCTGACGACCGAACCCGAACCGAACACTGCTGACGACCGAACCGTAACTTCTAAAAAAAGTGTTTGATTCCCATCTCTAAACCGATGTGTCGCGGCACACTCGATGCTAGGTGTGCCGCGGCAAGATGTGCCGCGGCAAGATCCTCGGAGGGGATGAACAAAAACTGAAGACAATATAATTTTTTTTTTTAAACAAAAGGTATCAAATGATTGGATAATTAACAAGGTGTCAAACCATTGAACTCAAATTGCACAGCACATCTTTTTATTGTTTGTTTAAATTGGACTGGTCACGTGACCAAGTCACCATTGTATGCGTCTGAAGCGCAAGGGACGAATATCTCTGTCACTTTGACTTTTGATGCCACGCTTTTCACGCCTGTACTGAGGGAATACCAGGACTTGGTTGTTGATTGCACGGTTGATGCCACGCTTTTCACGCCTGTACTGAGGGAATACCAGGACTTGGTTGTTGATTGCACGGTTGATGCTACGCTTTTCACGCCTGTACTGAGGGAATACCAGGACTTGGTTGTTGATTGCACGGTTGATGCCACGCTTTTCACGCCTGTACTAAGGGAATTCCCGGACTTGGTGTTGATTGCACGGTTGATGCCACGCTTTTCACGCCTGTACTAAGGGAATTCCCGGACTTGGTGTTGATTGCACGCTTTTCACGACTGTACTAAAGGAATTCCCGGACATGGTGTTGATTGCACGGTTGATTACTAGCTTTCTACTGCATAGTTAACATTTCATTGACAACTACTAAAACAAACTGACCAGCCCAACAATATCTCAGCCCCATTGGGTCGAGACAGAAGGACCGGAAGTCCTTCATCTGATTGTTTGACATAGTTGTTATATCCTGTTATGGTCACGGCGTGCCGCGGCAATCTTGTTATGGTCACGGCGTGCCCCGGCAATCTTGTTATGGTCACGGTGTGCCGTGAAGGAAAAAAATGCGTAGCTCTGGTGTAAGGCGTTTAACCAGTGGGCAGCTAGGTTTAGTGCCACCGCGGGCCGGACAACATTAGGAACAAAAGCTGCCGGTGGCAGACAATGCCGTCCCTCCAGATAAAGAAAATAAGTGCCACCCGAGGCTGACCGACGCCATCCCCCTTTTCACTACGCAGCTGGCCTTGAAACATTAAGACCCAGTTGGTCCCATGTAATGTCATAGCACATCAAGTGAAAGTAGCAAGGGCGTCACACAGGCCGTCCTTAACAACAATGCTGACCCTAACAACAATGCTGACCCTAACAACAATGCTGACCCTAACAACAATGCTGACCCTAACAACAATGATAACCCTAACAACAATGCTGACCCTAACAACAATGCTGACCCTAACAACAATGATGACCCTAACAACAATGCTGACCCTAACAACAATGCTGACCCTAATAACAATGCTGACCCTAACAACAATGATGACCCTAACAACAATGATGACCCTAACAACAATGATGACCCTAATAACAATGCTGACCCTAACAACAATGCTATCACTAACAACAATGCTGACCCTAACAACAATGCTGACCCTAACAACAATGCTGACCCTAATAACAATGCTGACCCTAACAACAATGCTGACCCTAACAACAATGCTGACCCTAACAACAAGCTGACCCTAACAACAATGCTGACCATAACAACAATGCTGACCCTAACAACAATGCTATCACTAACAACAATGCTGACCCTAACAACAATGCTGACCCTAACTACAATGCTGACCCTAACAACAATGCTGACCCTAACAACAAGCTGACCCTAACAACAATGCTGACCATAACAACAATGCTGACCCTAACAACAATGCTGACCCTAACAACAATGCTGACCCTAACAACAATGCTATCACTAACAACAATGCTGACCCTAACAACAATGCTGACCCTAACAACAATGCTGACCCTAACAACAATGCTGACCCTAACAACAATGCTGACCCTAACAACAATGCTGACCCTAACAACAATGCTATCACTAACAACAATGCTATCACTAACAACAATGCTGACCCTAACAACAATGCTGACCCTAACAACAATGCTATCACTAACAACAATGCTATCACTAACAACAATGCTGACCCTAACAACAATGCTGACCCTAACAACAATGATGACCCTAACAACAATGATGACCCTAACAACAATGCTGACCCTAACAACAAGGCTGATAATACGTGACCGGTTGCCAGGGTCAGTCAACACAAGCAGGATCCAAGTTATCTGACTTGAAATTGAGTTAGGTCCCCTCGCTACTTTGTAACATTAAGTACATAAATATTACATCACAATCTGTAGAGCGGGAGTTATGTGACAGACTGTAATAAGTCAAGTGTTTAGACTTGAACCAGAGGCGTACTCTCTGACGTGCAAGGGAGGTGTCCTGTTAGATTCAATGGCACATTTTGTGAGATACAAAAGTTTGTAGATTTTTACTTCGTAATGTTGATAATTTAAAACTCCAGCCACGCTCTGAGAAGCTGTATATTATTATTACACTATTCAATCATTGGATTGTTGCAAACAACGCAACGAGATTTTAAAATATTTTCTCCAAACAGATGCTTTAATTTTTTATTTAAGTTTAAGACTACTTCTTTCATCTTTGGTGATGTAAGTTCATCTTCCATTTGAGAATTGTGCTGCTTTTCTTTCTTTCTCTCTTTCTCTGTCTATTTCTTTCTCTCTCTCTCTCTCTCTCCCGGAAAGTCCCCAAACTATCGGAAAGTCCCCAAACTACGGGAAAATCCACAAACTATCGGGCCACGAAGCGTCACGTTGGAGATAACGTACTGCTGGGGCAACTGCTAAATCAGTGAAATGAATATACTTGTACAAACAGAAAATTATAGTTATTTGAACGTTCTTGAGTAAAATGCCCTTTTATCACCATGCATGCGTAGAGCTGTGGCTAATTACTCGTGAATGTTATGAAGAGATGGAGAGTTATTAAAATGTATTCATACGACTTTGCCACATATCTTGCTCATAGTTTATTTACTTGACCACTATGCCACATTTCTTCTATCCGGGAACTTAACGCCCTTCAAGATGAATCCACAGGCATGTCAGTGAACGGCATGGTTAGGTTGAAGTAGAGTAGATTACACAAAGCTGACATTTTTAAGATTGGTTTATGGATCAATGGAACCAAAGTATCAGCCATGCGCGTATTGTCTGTAAAGCTATTCTCACGGCACAAGAAGTTTAATTAGAAGAATACGCTAAACGGAAGACTTATAAATATTACTGTTATTAGAAGTAAGCTACATTGTGTTCCGTGGCAAAGCTGGTAAACAAGACGAGGGAGGCCAACAATTCCCAAGTGTATGACAGGGTGCTGAAAATATGCGACAGCGTGCAAAGATATTTGACAGCGTGCAGAGATATGTGACAGTGTGCAAAGATATTTGACAGCGTGCAGAGATATGTGACAGTGTGCAAAGATATTTGACAGCGTGCAGAGATATGTGACAGCGTGCAAAGATATTTGACAGCGTGCAGAGATATGTGACAGCGTGCAGAGATATGTGACAGCGTACAAAGATATGTGACAGCGTGCAAAGATATGTGACAGCGTGAAAAGATATGTGACAGCGTGCAAAGATATGTGACAGCGTGCAAAGATATGTGACAGCGTGCAAAGATATTTGACAGCGTGCAAAGATATGTGACAGCGTGACATGATAGGACAAGAGTTCAAATAACAAGAGTTGCCCAATAAAGGCCGTATGCCAACAAAGTTTGTATGCCAACAAAGGCCGTATGCCAACAAAGGCCGTATGCCAACAAAGGCCGTATGCCAACAAAGGCCGTATGCCAACAAAGGCCGTATGCCAACAAAGGTTGTATGCCAACAAAGGTTGTAAGTGAAACACATAAAATTACATGGCCGCAATGGTTTAAATAGTCTTTGCATTTTTATCAAGGTAATATAATATAGTACAGTCCTTTGTATGTAGTTTAGTTTTGTCAGAAAATGGCCATTTTAATTAATTTTTTTTTTTGGATTAAAAGCATGACTGCTTAGACTTGACTCTACATGTATATATCATTTTTAACTGCCGATCTAGTTTTGCAGACAACCAGAAAGTGAGTTCTACGATGTTGGAGTTCGTGCCATTTTTATGTACTTTACTGTAAGCATGACTGGACTGGTCTTGGGGAAAGGTTGCCAACATCTCCAGGTTCCCCAAAACACTCTCTTAAAACTGTTCACAGATCATGTAGAAATATAGAAGCCAGTCGGTCCCTTTGTTGACAAGGCCCATGTCACCAAAGGCCTTAATTTTGGTTCTGTGTTATCGCTTGTGTTTAGAATTTACTGTATGCATCTTTAATGTTAAAATTATTCCACTAATTTCGTGCCATTTCTATGTAATGTATTTCGCAGAAGATGACTTGGGTCGCATGATCAGCATTTAAAAGATTTTTAAAAATAGAAAATCTGGCTTCCGGTAAAAACATTTTTTTAAAAGAAATTATAGTTGCTACAAAGTAGCTCCTTACAGCTTTCACGATTGAGGGTTACATTTTTTAAGCCTAGAAGGTGAACTATTTTTTAAATGTTGAAAAGCAGTTAAAACTAATGTGTTGGCTCACTAATCACTACTGGGACCAACCGAACATGCTTAACTAAATTGTTTCGAATAATTGTCTGCATTTTCATGTCGTCTGAACATAAGACGCAGTTACATTGGGCGGCTCTACTGACAGCTGTTGAACGTGGTGAGCAAACATCGCATCGTTAATTGGTACCTAAAAAAATATCTCTGAATAAGCCTCACGCCGCCGGGGTGAATCGGACTGAACCGTCCTTCAAGGACGGTGCCAAGTTCGACGTTTCCTATTGAACATGGACAAAGCTGTCAAACAAAAAAGCGGTCAATTCCAATGTATGTTCATGTAAACACGGAATGAAAAGTCGTCCGTATATATAAACATTTGATTTGCATTTTTGCCAGGGCGCCTTTGAGAGTATTGTTCTCTATTAGGTGCGATTTGTTTGCTTCAGTGGCTGGGAAGAAAAGTCGTGGTCTATAATTTTCTACTCAACAACACGTTCTTCTCAGTGAACGTTGTCATGGGACATTCAAAGCGTTTCGCAGGCGTTGTTTGCCTGGGTGTAATGTATTTGGACAAACAAGTGTTTATTTAATACATGCTTCTACACCTGTAAGGGTTTTAACATATATCTTTATAGAAGTGTGGTTGATTTCAGTGTCAGAGATCAGACGCTTGGCTTCTTTATTTAACCACCACCCTAAAGAGGCTTGGGTTCTACAACAGACCCACACCACAAGAGGTTTGGGTTCTATCATAACCCACCACCCCATGAGGTTTGGGTCCTATCATAGACCAGCACCCCATGAGGTTTGGGTCCTATCATAGACCACCACCCCATGAGGTTTGGGTCCTATCATAGACCACCACCCCACGATTTTTGGGTCCTATAATTAACCCTCAACCCCATAAAGTTTGGAACCTATTGTTGTGTTTCAGAAGGACGCCTTACTAACATCAAAGTAGTCGACGCGAGTAGATGTATTTGTGGTATTGAATCTACAGCCATGTTCAGTGATAGAGCCACCATGGGATATAATAAAGATTGAGAGGTATATCCAGATCATCCATTTTGTTTGTTGACAAGAATTTAATAGCTAGCGAAACAGAAATTTTTAACGTGAATATCCAAATGACTCTCATGATATGATACGAAAAACTCAATTTCAATTAAATTCGTTATAACTTCTAAGAAATTATTCAGTCAAAACAATATTGTACTGCGACGCGCCTAAAAAACTAGGTTTCGGGACTTTTTTCGTGTGTTTATTTGTTGTTTAATAAATAATTTGGGTGTTTTCAGTAAAAAGTTACCGCATTTTTTGTTAACAACGTGACCAATTGAATAAGAATAACAGCGATTGGCCTTTGCGGTCTCGATATCAATGAACCAACCAGAATATTTTTCTGTTAGAGGATTGCGTTGTTGATACTTAAGTGCCACCCAGCTTGCCTAAGAAATAAAAAGACTATATACTATATATTTATTTATCTTAACTTACATAAGCAGTTGAGTGGATTTCCTTACACTTTGTATTTTGATTGCAAACCAACCACTAAACCCCCCCCCCCCCTTTTCCACCACTCGCAAATTGACCAAACAACTCTTTGGAGCTTGAAACTACGTTTTTGAGAGCTGAAAACTACGCTGACATTAACCCAAGGGTAAACAGATCTGGACTAGCATATCGCAGAAGCAAGACACATTTAAATTAAACTCTAAACTGATTTTAAAAATCCTTGACGAGTTTGTTCAGTTCAGGAGAATAAAATAAAATGATCTAACAGCGTACACCAAAGTAAGGCTTAGAAATGAAAAGGGGACGCTACTCCAGTTGCTGGCAAGATCCCAGTACTTAAGGTGTAGCTGTTAGCTTAAAACTCGATTGAATGTTTGCGCTGGGGCTACATTAGCTACGCTGGTGCTACATTAACTACCACAACAAACAAGAGACGAAAGTTCAAATTATTTGTAAGGCTTAACAGAGGGGACAGTACTCGAGACAGTGAGCTCAATCCCTCCATAGACCAACCGTTTGTATATTGAAATGGTTCTCAAATATTTGGACGCACACCTCGTGCACTTTGTGTGTTATCATGACATTTATAGCTGTTAATTACGATAAAAATATGTTTTAAATCTCGCAAGAGGAGTTTCTAGAAAGTTCCATGGATAATTTTTTGTCTTCTTATTTATCAATGTATGTTTACCTTTGTTGTGTCACAAACTGTCAGTGCAATTTTGGCGTGTGTTTAAAACGTGATGTTAACAGTATAAATTATATTTTCTACTTCACAGTAGGTTATAAATCACACTACGCATTCTATACTTTATAATGCAATACACGATGCACCCTATACCTCACACTATAAAACCAATGTACGTACTCTATACGTCACAATATAACATCCATGTCCTCTATACTTCACTATATAAAACATCACACACTTTATACTTTACAATATAACACACCATTCTTCTCTATACTTCACACCTAATGACAAAACCATTAACTCTATATTTCTTAATATAACACACCAGAGATCAGCGGTTCTCAACCTGTGGGTCGCGACCCCTTTGTGGGTCAAACAACCCTTTCCAAGGGGTCGCCTAAGACCATCGGAAAATACATATACCTTACAGTTATGAATAAGAATCGAAAACAATATGAGGAACTGTAAGTAAGGGTCGCGGCATTAAGAAGGTTGAGAATGACTGTCATAGATGATAAGTTGAAACGAATGACTGTCATTAGAAGCCGTCCATTTAACTACCACACAACGACGTTCAAAGTGTATGTCTACGTCCAGGGTTGGGCCAAACTTTGGTCATTTGACAAACTGTTGGTGTTAATTATGAAGCCACTACTTTGACATTATTAGACACCAAAAGCGGATTGTGTTCGCCTATACTTACTTGGGGGGTGTAGAAATGATCGTCAATGATGTTTAGGGAGGTGACGCTAATTTATGTCACACCTTTTTATCTTATAATTACAATGAGGCGATATATCAATGGTGAGGGTGTGTGTCATTTATCACAGGGCAATAATGTCCTGACTATACTACGTCAACAATCGGTCTTGAAGAAGACCGTCATGAACTCGGTGTGAGGCTAATTATTGCACGCACCAGAGCAGGGGAGCTAACTATCACACAAGAAAACTGGGGGACAGAGAATTATTCTGCCTAACTAGAAATAAATGAAAACAAACACCTTTTGCTTTGAATTGTTTTCTTTCAAAATGTATGGCGTTTTCGCTGTAAAACAATGCTTTGTATAGAGACCCTACTGTCGGTACAACACAAAGCTGTAGGCACAGGTCAAAAGTGGAGGAACAGCACAACACAAAGCTGTAGACAGAGCACAACGCAAAGCTGTAGGAAAAGCTCAAAGATGTAGGCACAGCACATCGATGCAGGCGCAGTACAACGCAAAGCTGTAGGCACAGAACAACGCAAAGCTGTAAGCACGGCTCAAAGATGTAGGCACAGCACAAGATGTAGGCACAGCAGTACACAGAGCTGTCTAAACACAAAGCTGTAGGAAAGCACAAAGCTTTAGGCACGCACAAAGCTATAGGCACAGCACAACGTAGATTGATAACTGATGAAAAGGACAGTGCATCCCAAGTGTAGACTTGGACGAAGGTCCAATATTAGTCGAAATACGTGCTACGTCACTGCATAAAATAATCCATTTCAACACCATGTAACATTTCTATTTATAATTTTTAAATCCTCGTTTTAAAAAGTCGATGACGTAGGAAAAAAATGATCTAAACAATCTGAGCTGGAGCACCTAAAACTTTTATCTCCCTTCTAATCTCCCCTGTTTTGCAGATCATTTATCCAACAATCGGCCATCGACCAAGCCCAAATCTATGAAGTTTAATGGCTTGGAAACAAAACAGGATTTTATTTTTATTTTGTTGATCCGAATGATTTGACGCGAATCAAAGCTAAATTTAATGGAAACTGTGTATTGGGAATGTTATTAATGCGACAGGTATTTTTTAAAATAGCACTCCAGTTAAAGTTTTTCAGAAAAAAGAATTTCTATAAAATATTTAGTGTGATATTGTAAAATTGCAGACTTCCATTTCCAACGCCACATTTTTTTAAAAGTTTACAGTCTGAACGAATTCCTCTATGCTCAATGACCTTAAAACAACACAACAAAAATATTTAATTTGAGAGTAAACAAATTTCATCTAATTTTTTTTTGTGAAAAACGACTTCTATGTTTTACAATTAAATCTGTTTTTTTTCCTTAGGTAATAAGTAAAACAAAGTAAGGTTAAACCTGAAAAAGGGAACGCAACAAAACAACGAACGTATCGACAGGAAGCCTTTGTCAGCGAACAAACAACAGAAAAAAACCCCATAATAAACTGTATAAAAAATATAGCACTTTGCTGAGACGTAGTGTCCGAGAGGGCAGCAAAAGAATTTTTTTCCACGCCGGTAATTAATTGTAATAAACACTTATATTGTATTTTATTTTTTCAAAAAAGTCAAAATTTGAACCGTTCTTTGACAATTAGGCGTACTTGTATTTATGTTGCTAAATCTTTCAAATGTTTATTGTAAGCTTATAGCAGCATTGCTTGTCTTTATCTACTTTGAGCCTCTATGTGACATGATGTCAACGGTGAGCCTCTATGTGACATGATGTCAACGGTGAGCCTCTATGTGACATGATGTCAACGTTGAGCCTCCACCTGACATAGTCTCCATTTTCATCCATTTATGGAATCTTGATAATAATGCAGCTTTAAGTAAGAAGAACAAAAGAATGTCCAGCAAATAGAAGATAAGAACAATACAGTTTTCTTTTTTTCCATCTAATCAGTCGTTCTCTTTGATTATTGTGATTTATTTCTCGATATCAAACTATTATTTGACATCAAATACAACAAACTAATCAGTTTTGTCTAATGTCTCGCTGTAAGACGTTAGTTGAATTTGTGTCGTGCATTCCCCACCGACCACAATGAAGACTCCTGATCAACATCGACCAACAACGACCTCCACCGACCACAATCGACCACCAACGGCCTCCACCGACCACAATCCACCACCAACGGCCTCCACCGACCACAATCGACCACCAACGGCCTCCACCGACCACAGTCGAACACCAACGGCCTCCACCGACCACAGTCGAACACCAACGGCCTCCACCGACCACAGTCGAACACCAACGGCCTCCACCGACGACAGTCGAACACCAACGGCCTCCACCGACCAGAGTCGACCACCAACGGCCTCCACCGACCACAATCGACCACCAATGGCCTCCACCGACCACAGTCGAACACCAACGGCCTCCACCGACCACCCTCAACAACCCCCACCACCCCAAACAACCCCCAACACCCCAACCAACACCGACCTGCACCCACCACCCCAGTTTCGTGTGGCATTAACAGTAATCAAAAAGGTATAATGTTACACTTGATTGTGAACTTGATAAATTTGATTGTCCTATAATTTTTAACAAAAAAAAAGTATGTGTTTTGTTTATCTCACTAACCAATCTGTTGATATAATGCGTTTATCTCACTAACCAATCTATTGCTATAATGCGTTTATCTCACGAACTAAACTATTGATATGACTTGTTCATCTCACTAACCACTCGGTCGATATGACTTGTTCATCTCACTAGCCACTCGCTCAAAATGACTTGTTCATCTCTCTAACCACTCGGTTAATATAACTTGTTCATCTCACTAACCACTCGGTAAATATAACTTGTTCATCTCTAACCACTCGGTTAATATGACTTGTTCATCTCACTAAACACTCGGCCAATATGACTTGTTCATCTCTCTTACCACTCGGTCAATATGACTTGTTCATCTCTCTAACCACTCGGTTAATATGACTTGTTCATCTCACTAAACACTCGGTCAATATGACTTGTTCATCTCTCTAACCACTCGGTCAATATGACTTGTTCATCTCTCTAACCACTGGGTCAATTTGACTTGTTCATATCTCTAACCACTCGGTTAATATGACTTGTACATCTCTCTAACCACTCGGTCAATATGACTTGTTCATCTCTCTAACCACTCGGTCAATATGACTTGTTCATCTCACTAAACACTCGGTCAATATGACTTGTTCATCTCTCTAACCACTCGGTCAATATGACTTGTTCATCTCACTAACCACTCGGTCAATATGACTTGTTCATCTCTCTAACCACTCGGTCAATATGACTTGTTCATCTCTCTAACCACTCGGTCAATATGACTTGTTCATCTCACTAACCACTCGGTCAATATGACTTGTTCATCTCTCTAACCACTCGGTCAATATGACTTGTTCATCTCTCTAACCACTCGGTCAATTTGACTTGTTCATCTCTCTAACCACTCGGTCAATATGACTTGTTCATCTCTCTAACCACTCGGTCAATTTGACTTGTTCATCTCACTAACCACTCGGTCAATATGACTTGTTCATCTCTCTAACCACTCGGTCAATATGACTTGTTCATCTCTCTAACCACTCGGTCAATATGACTTGTTCATCTCTCTAACCACTCGGTCAATTTGACTTGTTCATCTCTCTAACCACTCGGTCAATATGACTTGTTCATCTCTCTAACCACTCGGTCAATATGACTTGTTCATCTCTCTAACCACTCGGTCAATATGACTTGTTCATCTCTCTAACCACTCGGTCAATTTGACTTGTTCATCTCTCTAACCACTCGGTCAATATGACTTGTTCATCTCTCTAACCACTCGGTCAATTTGACTTGTTCATCTCTCTAACCACTCGGTCAATATGACTTGTTCATCTCTCTAACCACTCGGTCAATTTGACTTGTCATAAAACAGTAACAGGAACAAGCCGAGCGGACAAGTCAGCCTTGCATGACGTCACTTTATGACATGCGTGCGATGTTCCATGCTGATCATAACAATTCATTGAAGCTTTATAACCCCCCCCCCCCCCCACACACACACACTCTTTATATCCCAAACGTAACATCGCCGACCATGCATAAAATGGAATTAATGTTCAAAACTGACCAAACATACAATCGGATCGATCGATCACTAGTATCGATGAGACTTGCTTTATTTGTGTGTCAACTGGTTTGATAGTTTTATTGCCCAGTCATGTTTGCGCGAGCACTTGGGGGGGGGTGTAAGAGACATGCCATTTGGGGGAGGGGTGTAAGAAACAAGCCATTTGGGGGGAGGGGTGTAAGTGACATGCCATTTGGGGGGTGTAAGAGACATGCCATTTTGGGGGTGTAAGAGACATGCCATTTGCTATACAACTCGGATAATATAAAAAAAACAAAAACATGTTTCTTTCAAAGATGAGTTTAATTGTACTGAAAAGTAGAAATTAATTTTCTCAAGTTCATCAGACAAAGTAAGTATGTCTAGAAGGATAGTAAGGCACACTATGAAGCCGAATGGTTCCAATAATATATATAGAAGAAACGTACATACACCTTTTACCTAATTTTGGATCATATTTTCTTCACAAACTTTCTTTGCGTGATGAATTTTAAGAAAAAAATGTTTTTTTAGTGCGTTTCAACTCATCTTCGAAAGATATATTTTTTTCTTTAATATTTTTAAATAATTATTTTTTAATGAAAATTTCAAACTGTATATTATTCACAAAGGAAGAGTCAACAAAAAATTCTAATGCTTAGAAAATCCCGGCTATAATTGTGACTTAGCTACAACCAAAAAGTAGAATTAAACCACTGCTTGCCGTCCTTTGATCAGAGTTTAATTGCCGAAATGGCCTGCCCCAATACCTTCCCCAACACCTGCCCCAACACCTGCCCCAATACCTTCCCTAACACATGCCCCAATACCTGCCCCAACACCTGCCCCAATACCTACCCCAACACCTGCCCCAATACCTTCCCCAATACCTTCCCTAACACCTGCCCCAACACCTGCCCCAATACCTTCCCTAATACCTGCCCCAATACCTACCCCAACTCCTGCCCCAATACCTTCCCCAATACCTTCCCCAACACCTACCCCAACACCTACCCCAACAACTTCCCCAACACCTACCCAAACACCTACCCCAACACCTTCCCCCATCTCAAAATCCTACATTTAAGACTGATAGACTGATTGTTATTGTAAGCGAAAGGATAGGTTTTTTTTAAAAATCAACTTTCCCCATCACTAATTCCCGCTCTCCCCCCCCCCCTCCCACCCCCACCCCCGTTCTTTCACTCGACCCAGCATACCGGAGCTGAAGTTCTGTCATCAACTGAGATGAAACCTTACAGGTCTGTAGGAGCAAGACTGAATCGACCGAGAGGGTTACTTTTAACAACATAGAATTATGCTACAAACCGCATGGATTTGCGACTAGAAAGTACGTCTTTAATAACATTAAATAAGCCGGTGAATAGGGCTCATGAAGACTGGATTGTTGATCACAGAACGGTTGTTACGGAGGAGGGCTCCGGTCCTGACTTATCACAAACTGTATTGATGAAGTAGTAATCAGTACAGGACCGCTCCTCTCTGTGATTTATATTGTGGGTATCTAGGCGTTGGGGCAGACAAAAGCAGAACGAAGACTTGGATGACAACTAAACAACTCAAACTCCAGTCCAAATGATCAAAGAGAATGTATTTATTATATGAATATGAAAAGCTCTCTTAAAGTCTTCACTGATTGACAACTATCTATGACTGTTTCTAAACTGTGCAACTGTAGCCTTTCAACCATTCCTATGTCAACTAGTCAACTGTCGTCTCCTGATCTCTCTCGACTGTTCCCTCTCAACTGCTATATCTCCACTCTGCGAGTGTCCCCAAAACTCTAGCTTATATCTAGTCCTCGCGATACGACCAAATATCCACCACTAGACTCCCACGGTTGTTGGCTTGTTAAATAAATAGAGACTACATTCATTTACCCCGGTCACCTATTCCATGTCTCTAGCCGCCTATTAACGTCTGTCAAGTTTGTTTTTGCTATCATGATACTTAGTTGGACTAACAACACCCAGGGTCTGCATGGACATTCCACATTTAATAGCGAACTACAAAAGTCATTATTGTAACCCATTTGTTATGCCCACACTGACCTTTAGTGATATACGCTCGACCGGATTGGTTCCCCGGCTATGTCTTACCTGTCCTCACATTCCGGCAAGGTTCCCATGCTATGTGTTCCGTGTCCTCACATGTCGGCTTGGTTCCCATGCTATGTGTTCTATGTCCTCACATGCCGGCTTGGTTCCCAGGCTGTGTCTTCCCTGTCCTCACATGCCGGCTTGGTTCCCATGCTATGTGTTCCCTGTCCTCACATGCCGGCTTGGTTCCCAGGCTATGTCTTCCCTGTCCTCACATGCCTGCTTGGTTCCCAGGCTGTGTCTTCCCCGTCCTCACATGCCGGCTTGGTTCCAACGTTAAACAGTTGGCTCTTCATACAAACACGTGGAATATCCTTGAAAAATATATTTCCGACGATAGTACATCATCAGCTGTTGGAGATGGATGGATACATCATCAACTGTTGGAGATGGATGAATACATCATCAACTGTTGGAGATGGATGGATACATCATGAACTGTTGGAGATGTATGGATACATCATCAACTGTTGGAGATGGATGGATACATCATCAACTGTTGGAGATGGATGGATACATCATCAACTGTTAAAGATGGATGGATACATCATGAACTGTTGGAGATGGATGGATACATCATCAGCTGTTGGAGATGGATGGATACATCATCAACTGTTGGAGATGGACGAATACATCATCAACTTTTGGATATGGATGGATACATCATCAACTTTTGGATATGGATGGATACATCATCAACTGTTGAAGATGGATGGATGCTAGGAAAAAAATCTAATAATCACTGAACGTCCCAACCTTTGAGTCTGTCTTTTCATGAATGAGCCAAACAGAGGCTATATCAATCCATGAATGAGCCAAACAGAGGCTATATCAATCCATGAATGAGCCAAACAGAGGCTATATCAATCCATGAATTAGCCAAACAGAGGCTAAATTAATCCACGAATCTGCCAACAACTGAATTCTCCAAAACAGTGTTTCTGTCAACGGTTGAACCCATTACTCATTGAATCCTACAACCCTTGAATCTGACAACCCTTGGAATCTGACTACCCCTTACACTGACACTAATTCCTACGTAGCTCTGCTCGTATTTTTCATATTGCCAGTTTTACAGTCGGCTTCATCACTATTGCTATAGTTAAGGATACAGATTGTTGCTGGCAGAGTTGTTGCATTATAATTTAAAGCTACGTTTAGTATTTTAGTCTATGTTCTACAGCCCAACAGCCAGCATGCAGGAAAAATACTTTCAAACTTTCTTTTACTTTCATTCTTAGTTGCAGTGTACATTTCTTGTTAGGTCCGGGCAAAGCTTGGATTGGGGGGGGGGGGGGGGGCCGCAAACAATAACAATGGCGCCGAGCTAATGCCCTGCGTATACCAATGCTTAAAGATGGCATCGGCACACTGGGAACTTTCCCAGGGCATCACGCCTCTTAGGGGCATCACGCTTCTAGTTTGCCTCACGCCTCTAGGGGGGCCTCATGACTCTAGGGGGCCTCATGACTCTAGGGGGCCTCACGCCTCTAGGGGGCCTCATGACTCTAGGGGCCTCATGACTCTAGGGGGCCTCACGCCTCTAGGGGGCATCATGACTCTAGCTTTTTGTCACTAGCTACCTTTAATCACTAGCTACCTTTCATCACTAGCTACCTTTCATCGCTAGCTACCTTTCATCGCTAGCTACCTTTCATCGCTAGCTACCTTTCATCGCTAGCTACCTTTCATCACTAGCTACATTCATCACTAGATACCTTTCATCACTAGCTACCTTTCTATAGCTACCTTACATCGCTAACTACCTTTCATCACTAGCTACCTTTCATCACTAGCTACCTTTCATCACTAGCTACCTTTCATCACTAGCTACCTTTCATCGCTAGCTACCTTTCATCACTAGCTACCTTTCATTACTAGCTACATTTCATCACTAGCTACCTTTCATCACTAGCTACCTTTCATCACTAGCTACCTTTCATCGCTAGCTACCTTTCATCACTAGCTACCTTTCATCACTAGATACCTTTCATCACTAGCTACCTTTCATCACTAGCTACCTTTCATCGCTAGCTACCTTTCATCACTAGCTACCTTTCATCACTAGATACCTTTCATCACTAGCTACCTTTCTATAGTTACCTTACATCGCTAGCTACCTTTCATCACTAGCTACCTTTCATCGCTAGCTACCTTTCATCACTAGCTACCTTTCATCACTAGCTACCTTTCATTACTAGCTACCTTTTATCACTAGCTACCTTTCATTGCTAGATACCTTTCACCGCTAGCTACCTTTCATCACTAGCTACCTTTCATCACTAGCTACCTTTCATTACTAGCTACCTTTCATCACTAGCTACCTTACATCGCTAGCTACCTTTCATCACTAGCTATCTTTCATCGCTAGCTACCTTTCATCTCTAGCTACCTTTCATCACTAGCTACCTTTCATCACTAGCTACCTTTCATCACTAGCTACCTTTCATCACTAGCTACCTTTCATCACTAGTTACCTTTCAACGCTAGCTACCTTTCTTCACTAGCTACCTTTCATCACCAGCTACCTTTCATCACTAGGGTAGGGTAGGGATAAGGGTGGCGTAGTCCGGTCCTCTGGATATGTCCTAAACTGAAATCTGGCCCAGAAACTTTCGTGCAGCCCTGGTCTAGAGTGGCAGTGGAGTATAGAAAGAGACATGGAGGAAGACAATGAGATTAGGGATAGGTTATATATTAATGTTGAGTGGCATTAATATTGATGAGAAGGAAAACTAAACTAAAGATCTAATGAGAAATAAAGACTTAATATGAGGGAAAGAGAGAGTGTGAAAGAGGGAGAGAGGAGAGAGAGAGAGCGGGGGAGAGAAAGAGAGGGAAAGACTGAAATAAAATTTGTGTGAGTGAGAACGTTAAATAGAGAAAGTTAAAGAGAGAAAGATATACTGAGAGGTGACATGCACTTTAATGACAAAGTCCCCTGGACCTGTCACAAAGATTTTAAGACACACGAAATGTCATAAAATGATGTCATAATGCGCAAATGTAAGGCACAGTAATGGTCGTCATTAAAAGGTTCACACACGTTGGGTTGGTGCATTCAAAGGTGAAGGTCGTCAGCACCATTAGAACAGACAGGTCAAACCAATTCAAAGGTGAAGGTCGTCAGAACAATTAAACATAAAGGTCAAGGCAATTCAAAGGTGTAGGTCGTCAGCACCATTAGAACAGATAGGTCAAACCAATTCAAAGGTAAAGGTCGTCAGCACCATTAGAACAGACAGGTCAAGCCAATTCAAAGGTGAAGGTCGTCAGCACCATTAGAACAGACAGGTCAAGCCAATTCAAAGCGAGCATAGTTTCTGTGTCTAAATGGTGTATGTTGAATTGTTATTTTCTATTTGTAAGTAGAGTTTGTAATTATTTATTCTTTGCAATCACATCTTTAAATAATTTATGTTTGTTACAAGGCTCATTTAAATTACGTCTAAAATATTACATTCCAGAAATTTAAGCCTACCATTAGATTTTTTTCCCCAATAAAAATTATAATAAATGTATGAATTTTACCGTACTTGACAGCAAAAATGTTAACAGTCCAAAAATAATACAATCTAAAAAAATTGGCTTCTATTACTTGCGGTTCGCCTTGGCCCCTGAATCTGCTTGGTGAAACTTATTGCGGTTCAAACGTCTGCTGACGACGCTGCCATGGAAACGGAACGTTGGCTAACAAATGTTTGCTGACGACGCTGCCATGGAAACGGAACGTTAGCTAACAAATGTTTGCTGACGACGCTGCCATGGAAACGGAACGTTGACTAACAAATATTTGCTGAGGACGCTGCCATGGAAACGGAACGTTGGCTAACAAATGTTTGCTGACGACGCTGCCATGGAAACGGAACGTTAGCTAACAAATGTTTGCTGACGACGCTGCCATGGAAACGGAACGTTGGCTAACAAATGTTTGCTGACGACGCTGCCATGGAAACGGTACATTGGCTAACAAATGATTGCTGACGACGCTGCCATGGAAACGGAACGTTGGCTAACAAATGTTTGCTGACGACGCTGCCATGGAAACGGAACGTTGGCTAACAAATGTTTGCTGACGACGCTGCCATGGAAACGGAACGTTGGCTAACAAATGTTTGCTGACGACGCTGCCATGGAAACGGAACGTTGGCTAACAAATGTTTCTCCAAAAAAAAAAATGTCGTCCAGGCCTTGTAATTAATTTCCATCGAAAACCACACCATCCTCCACACAATAGTCCACACCATCATCCACACTGTCTTCCACACCGTCTTCCACACTATTGTCTACACTATCGTCCACACCATCGTCCACACCGTCAACACCATCATCCACACTATAGTCCACACCAGTGTCTCCAAGATAGCCATAAATTGACTTGACAGTGCAAAGAGATCGCTATAGGAATTGTATCAAATTAATTTAATACCATGTCGTAAAACTTCTTAACAAAGGAGCAAAAGCGGATATGGAAACAATGTTACACAGCTAACATAATCAGCACTACAAAATGTGTGGAGGAATCAATACAAAAGTGTACATGTGTGTGGAGATACCAATACAAAAATGTACATGTACGCGGAGGAACAAATACTAAAATGTACATAAATGTGGAGGAATCAATACAAAAATGTAAATCTTTGTGGAGTAACCAATTCGCAACGATGGGTGTCTGGGGGAACCAACATACAAATATACAAGTGTTTAATGGAACCAATACAAGAATGTACAGGGGTTTTGGAAACCACTACAAAAGGATTTGGAAGAACCAATAAACAAATGTAAAGGTATTAGAGGTAACCTTTACAAAAATGTAGTTTTTTTATGAAGCAATATAAAAATGTACAGGAATTAAAGTTGATGAATAAACCAAATGTCCCCCCCTCTCTCTCTCTCTCTCTCTCTCTCCCTATCTCTCTCTCTCTCTCTCTCTCCCTATCTCTCTCTCTCTCTCCCTATCTTTCTCTCTCTCTTGACTTAAATCTTAGTATTGTAGGCGTGATTTCAACAACAGACGGGTGTCTTAAACAAACTTTTCCCTCGTATATTTTCCCCCAAATGACATGGGGCGGGACATCGTGATGATTTATGCGGGATCCACCACAAGTAGGAGAAAGAGAGAGCAGTGGCGTAGTGAGGGACGGCAAGGGGGGCATCATGCCCCGGGCGCTACTCACAATGGGGCGCCAAATGGTAAATTTTACTATAATATTGTATGGTTTTCGAATAGGGGGGCGCTAAAAAGGTATTGGGGGGCGCTAAAAAGGTATTGTGCCCCGGGCGTGATTTAAGCTCGCTACGCCACTGAGAGAGAGAGAGAGTGAGAGAGCTTGTTAACGTTGTGTGTTAACATAGGCAGTTTTTGGGGTAAATGTTGTTGTTGGACACGTGACTCTATGGCTGAGCGAATTGTTCAGACGTTGTTGGCAGTGGCGTAGCGAGCTTAACTCGCGCCCGGGGCACAATACCTTTTTAGCGCCCCCCCCAATACATTTTAGCGCCCCCTATTCGAAAACCATACAATATTATAGTAAAATATACCATTTGGCGCCCCTTTGTGAGTAGCGCCCGGGACATGATGCCCCCCTTGCCCCCCTCACTACGCCACTGGTTGTTGGTAAACATTACAAGTAATTTAGCTACTCAGTTGATCCTCTGGAGTTACGAGTTCAGCCTAAGACTCAGGTTAAAGGCATCTTTAAAACTTGATAAGCGCTTACTTACCGGTTTGATAGGCATCCTTTTATGTATCCATTGGCTCTATATCCACATCCACAGTGTGCTCACTTTAGTACACAACTACGGCAAGGAGCATAGTCCACGAAATTTGCTGTGATTGGACAGCTACTGTACAGCAAACTCGAGCTGTTCGGTGCTCTCTTTCGAGCTGTTAAATGCTACTCTATCGAGTTTTTGAGTGCTACTCTCTTACCAGACGAAAGTTGATTTGGCTCATAGTACAAACGCCATATTTACATTCCTTAACTCGTTTAACATTGTTTCATTTCTTGAGACACAACAACAAACTCAACACACGGGGGAAACCAGGATATGGTAAATCAATCGCGTCGAACGTTGATCACTACTCGATGATCGATACCCAATCTAATGTTAAGTGAACCCTACACGAAGCTTACAGCCGTTTAAGCCGAGCAGAGATTGAAACCTGTCCGATCAACCCGTTCTCCCCCCAGTAGTCTTACCTACCACCCGATATTACCAGTGTCTGCCAAATGTGGACAGTACAGCCGTCGTATCAACGGCAGGTCTTCCACACAGCTGTTTTTATAGGAACTGGGACAGCAGCGGCGGATTCGGCGAGCCAGGGAATCGAGGTGTCGGTTTTTTTTTGCGGATGGAATGTGAACGGTGGGTTTTGTTCGGAGACGTAAAAACCAGAGGCGTAACTGGGTTTTTAACGCTCTTGGCTAATTTATTTTTTAACTAATAAAAATAAATATTAAAAGAGATTTAGCGGCGCCCTTTTGAACAGGCGCAGGCCGGCGCAGGCCGGCGCCCTCGGCAACTGCCCCAATGCCAAGCCGTTTTTACGCCTCTGGTAAAAACATTTAACATTCAACTGTACGAGTAATATGGAAAACATAGAAAACATTCAAGTGTAATGGTTATATAGAAAACAAACCAATCGTGATTTCATTCGTTGCAGACAGTCAATAAATACACAAGGTTCAGGAAAAATAGTTCAACACGCAGCAGCGTCACTCACGAGAGTTGGTGTCACCCAGTGAGGTAAACTCATTGTGTCAGCCCCTCCAGACTTCCCCATGGACCTCTGGTGGAACTCTGTTCTTGCATAAACCTGATATGGTGGAACCCTGCTCTTGTAAAAAAAAAACTGCTCTTGTATTTAACTACGATCTGCTATGAAACAGATACTAAGAAGCTCTGTCAAATTTGCAATATTCCATTTGTTCCCCCCCCCCTCCCCCAAGTGAGGGTTTAAGCCGTTAGCCGTTGCGGTCCACCTCCGCCCCCAAACGTCGCTACTGATAACATGTGTCACTGGAACTTCCCATTTCAACATAATATTCATAAAGTCATATTATTTGGTCGGTGGCGTATCTGATTCCGTCAGTTTCGGCTTCACGTAACCCGAGTCCCAATAACGGACGTGTAAAGAAGGCTCCCAATCCGGGTGCCTCCTTCAAAAGGGGCGCCAAACACGTAATTATCCTGCAAAATATAAATGTATTAATACAGTGGTTCTCAACCTTTCTACAGCCGCGACGCTTCAATCCATTTCCTCGTGATGTAGCGACCCCCTGCCATAAAATTATTTTCATTGCTGCTTCATAACTGTAGAGGATGTGTTTTCAGATGATCTTAGGCGACCCCCGGGAAGGAGTCGTTCGACCCCCAAATGGGTAACGACCCACAGGTTGAGAACCGCTGTATTAATACATACCTCTTCGGGAAGGGGGCGCCTACATTCAAGCTTTGCCCCGGGTGCAGATTTTGTTTGATACCACCCGTTTCCACCCTACACCTCCTTATAAACATCATAGTCGTGAGAAAGGTGTGTTAAGGGTCTGGCGGGGGTGGCAGCTAGGGGAGGGGAGTCTGAAGGTAGCTATAATCCATTCGATTAACACTGCATAACCCCCCCCCCCCCATTTCCCTCTTGTCTCGTCAAGAGTACAGGCCAAGACTGCACAATACTGCTATAAATACATGGGTAGATCACAAGGGACTGTCACTTGCATTTTATGATTGATCTTTGCCAGAATAACCTTATCGCATACAATCGACAAGTTCTTTTTTTTTTGCCGTTCTTTTTTTTTTTTTGGGGTGGGGGGGGGGAAGCTATTTAAAAAATGTTGGCTGTGTAAAGTTTGGGGGTGGGGGTGGGGAATATGCGGAAGGTTTGCTATCGCATAGTCAAAGACTGTTGATAACCGGGACAGTGGATTTGCGGGTAGCATTGTGGTAACCCATCTTTGTACCCACGCCACTAATACCTAAATCAACCTGTGGATTCATGAGCCACCAGTGCATAACATGTAATTTAATATGCTACACACCGCACACAACGTGGTTTAACCACATAAAGGTTTGTCAGTTAGTTGTTATCAGAGTGGGCGCTTCTGCTGGCTGTGTTGCCAGTTGAAAATCTCCCTTCTAAGTTAGATTTAGTTTCGATCTCGGTTTTGAAAACATTGGTTTAATTTTGGTTCTCCTTCTCAGACCAGAGGCGTTCCGAGTCTGGGAGTAAATCACTCGGGGCACCTGTCCGCCTGGCGGCCCCAGAGGGCGGAATATTTTATAGTATTCAGTGCAGGGGCGTGCAGAGACTGAGGCAACCGAGTAAATCACTCGAGGCACCTGTCTTCTCGTCCACTGATATACACCACTGCGTACCAGGACGGTCTTTCCTCATCCGTATCTTATTACCCCCCCCCCCCACAGCCAAGGCGGCAAGTGGATACAGTGTAATTAGAGACATGTACAAGCAAGCCATTGTGGTCAGCGAACATTGCGTTGTTGGTCAGCGAACATTGCGTTGTTGGTCAGCGAGCATTGCGTTTTTGATCAGCGAGCATTGCGTTGTTGGTCAGCGAACATTGCGTTGTTGGTCAGCGAACATTGCGTTGTTGGTCAGCGAGCATTACGTTGTTGGTCAGCGAACATTGCGCTGTTGGTCAGCGAACATTACGATGTTGGTCAGTGAACATTGTGGTGTTGGTCAGCGAACATTGCGTTGTTGGTCAGCGAACATTGCTTTGATGGTCAGCGAACATTGCGTTGTTGGTCATCGAACATTACGTTGTTGGTCAGCGAACATTGCGTTGTTGGTCTGCGAACATTGCGTTGTTGGTCAGCGAAAATTCCGTTGTTAGTCAGCGAACATTACGATGTTGGTCAGCGAACATTGCGTTGTTAGTGAGCGAACATTGCGTTGTTGGTCAGCGAACATTGCGTTGTTGATCAGGGAGCATTGCTTTATTGGTCAGCGAAAATTGCGTTGTTGGTCAGGGAGCATTGCGTTGTTGGTCATCGAACATTGCGTTGTTGGTCAGCGAACATTACGATGTTGGTCAGCGAACATTGCGTTGTTGGTCAGCGAACATTGCGTTGTTGGTCAGCGAACATTGCGTTGTTGGTCAGCGAACATTGCGTTGTTGATCAGCGAACATTGCGTTGTTGGTCAGCGAACATTGCGTTGTTGGTCAGCGAACATTGCGCTGTTGGTCAGCGAACGTTGTGGTGTTGGTCAGCGAACATTGCGTTGTTGGTCAGCGAACATTGCTTTAATGGTCAGCGAACATTGCGTTGTTGGTCAGCGAACATTACGATGTTGGTCAGCGAACATTGCGTTGTTAGTGAGCGAACATTGCGTTGTTGGTCAGCGAACATTGCGTTGTTGATCAGGGAGCATTGCTTTATTGGTCAGCGAAAATTGCGTTGTTGGTCAGCGAACATTGCGTTGTTGGTCAGCGAACATTGCGTTGTTGATCAGCGAGCATTGCGTTGTTGGTCAGCGAACATTGCGTTGTTGGTCAGCGAACATTGCGCTGTTGGTCAAGGAGCATTGCGTTGTTGGTCATCGAGCATTGCGTTGTTGGTCAGTGAACATTGCGTTGTTGGTCAGCTAAAATTGTGTTGTTGGTCAGCGAACATTACGTTGTTGGTCAGCAAACATTGCGTTGTAGGTCAGCAAACATTGCGTTGTTGGTCAGTGAACATTGCGTTGTTGGTCAGCAAACATTGCGTTGTTGGTCAGCCAACATTGCGTTGTTGGTCAGCGAACATTACGTTGTTGGTCCGCGAACATTGCGTTGTTGGTCAGCGAACATTGCATTGTTGGTCAGCGAACATTACGTTGTTGGTCAGCGATCATTGTGGTGTTGGTCAGCGAACATTGCGTTGTTGGTCAGCGAACATTGCTTTAATGGTCAGCGAACATTGCGTTGTTGGTCAGCGAACATTACGATTTGGTCAGCGAACATTGCGTTGTTGGTCAGCGAACATTGCGTTGTTGGTCAGCGAACATTACGATGTTGGTCAGCGAACATTGCGTTGTTGGTCAGCGAACATTGCCAACCACAAATGACATCCGAATAGCATTTTTTTCAAAATGGCCCCGGGCACGAAGCGCCGCCATTGGCACCCGGGTCCCATTAGACTCAATGCTATTCAGATGTCATTTGTGGAATGTTATTTTAGTTAAACTGAAGAAGTAAGTTTACAAACGTATAGTCCATTCAATTATCTTTCATTTGAAAACTCATTTTGTCTTATTAACCCAACAATAATATTTTAATTCGTTTTTTAATTCCAACATCTCACTTCTGGTAAAAGGGTGCGAATAGTCGCAGCCTTTCCAATATTATATTGTTATTAGGTCTTACTATGTTGCTTTAGCGTGGCAGTCCTACTTTACTCCACGGAGAAGAAATGATAAGACTCCAGATTTCTTCACTTTGAACCAGACTATGTATTACTAGTATCAGTTCACCAAAATAATCAACCACACTTAAAATGAGTGAGGAGTGAAGGTGTTATATATATATATTAAAAATTCTTGTTCAATAAGGGGCCGTGCACATGACATATATAAATCGAAAATAGGACATTTTTTTACTCATTACTACCCGATATAACGTTAGATAAGATTTACATTCACAACCAACTCTTACATTATATCTAGAATCCACCCCTACCCATATAACACAATATAACAAAATGATAAACCGCCCTTAACCCCTTCGCGTTATATAATATGTACACGGTCCTTGTCTAACTATAGTTTAACAAACAAATGTTTTGAATAATTGTCGACATAATTGTTGGAGTGAATTCATGTTGTTAATCAAATCTTCAATCGGGGAATACTACTTGAATATTTTGTTTTCTTTTAAAACTGAAATGGAATATGAGACTGTTAACTGAACTGGGAGAAAAGTGGCAACCTGTTCGTAGAGAGACATTTAGCCAGGGGCGGTCCGACTCCAGCGGCACTGGAGGTTGGGGTGGGGGACGAGAGAGGGCTACATTATCGTTCCACTGTTATTATAATATATATATATATATATATATATATATATATATATATTATATATATAATATGATATATATATATATATTATATATAATATATATGAATTATGAGTCTATGTCTATGTACGGAGCGTCAAACTCAAGGACCGCCCCAGACGTCACAAACTCCCATTGGATACTTATTGTTTATTGAAATATGCTGATATAAAATTAAACGGAAAAAAGCAACAATAACTATTTAATCAAAGCAATCACATAAAGCCTACATCACAGGTGGTTCTTTTCCCACCAATGATGTTCGGGAAAGCTGTTACTAAATTTAGCCAGATTCTCGGAATTTGAAAATGGCCGAAGGTGGTCAACCAGAATTATCAGAACAAGTAAAAATCATTAAAAGGTGCGTCAACAAAAACCTTAAGAAGGGAGATATTTGGTAAGTGAAGATTTTGTAAGGAAATTTTATGGATTTTTATATTAAGCTTCAATTTGTATGATGATTTATGTCACATTTGATGCTCGCAATCTGTGTCGTCAGTGGGAGGGTGTACAGTACAGTAAGCGGAATGAATGACAACAAACAAGAGCAGTAAGTTGTAAACAAAACAAGAACACTATCTGATCTATAACTTCCACATCGTTTTAAATTGTCTTTTAATTGTTATTACTACTTAATAGCGTTTCATATTTCTTACAGGTATCTAATAAATACAAACTGGTTCACACATTGGAAGGCGTTTGTTGGATATGACAATCTGAATCTGAATTTAAAATCAACTTATATTGAAAATAATGAAAGTGAAACAAGTGAGTCCAGTGTTAGTGAAAGGACCTGTCTGCCTCAAGTACTAATATCAGGATTTGAGAAGTCTATGGAAAGTTACCCTGGACCCATTGACAACTCATCTTTGTATAAAAGTATATATTATTATAATATATTATTTATTTTCAATAACGCTTACACTTAACTTACATAATTTAATATAAATATAAGCATTGATTGATTTAGCATAGTTTTTCTTAATTAAAATGCATTTTAAAAATTAGTTTCTATTTTTTCCACATTGTCCATGCCTGTCTGCACATTACCTATAATATTATTGATAGAGGGTGTGGGGTAGTTAATAAATCCATTAAATTGGTTACCCAGCATATATATGGACATGATTACCAATAATAATTTAAAAAAAATTTTCAACATAAATTGATATTTATTATTACTAAATCAAATATAGTGGTTTTAATGTAGGACTTAGGCCTACTCCTTGATTATAACAGTGTGAGAATAACTGATAACGTCATTGCATTTGTTTTTTCTCTTTTATAAATACAAATAATTGTTTGCTTTTTTTAACTCATAAGCTGCAACACCTTACCAAATTTGAGCTTTGTATCTTTAACATTAAACAAGTTATAATAATTTTTCTCTCCAAAAATGTGCATTTTATTGAATATATGATATAGGGACAAAATCATTATTTAAATAAGAAAATACAATTTTAAAGCATATTTTATACTTTAATTTATTAGTTTATAATATTTTCAATAAATCTTGTAAGTATGATATTTTTATTTTGAGAAATATGGGTGTACGGGTTGATTTGAAAAATGGGTCAGTGGTTAAAAAATGTGTATTTGAGGTTCTGCATTAAAAAATTCATAACTTTTGAATCACTTGAGCTAGAAAGTTGGTCTTGGTGTTTTTATTAACCATTTATTCAATTGGTCCTATTTAACTGTATCACATTTATATTTTTAGAAGTATCTTGAAAATTTCACCAAAGTAGGCCTACTTATCTATAGTCAAATCATAGAGACATGATAGTTATAAAGAACTTTCAAAAGCTCAAGCAAAGACAAAATAAAACAAACTAGTGAATGTTTCATATTATTTAAGCTTTGACCTTCTCAAAAAAATTATTTAATGTTACTCATAAAATAAGAGCAAGAACTGCAGCACTTATTTTTTTATATAATTTTAAATATATATAATAATTAATATGCTCCAAACTAAATTATTTTCAGTCTTTTTTTTTACAGGGTTTTAAAAGAAATATATTTTAGCACTGATCCAGGCTTTTGACAGTAGGGGAGGCAAGGGGAAGAGGATAGGGTAAGGGGAGTCTGGAAGGTAAAAGTGAGAGTTTAGGAGTTTGGGTGAGGATATTAAGAGGGAGAGGGTAGGAGGAGTGAATTGAGCTAAGAGATCTAAGGGAGAAAATAATTTAGGTGAAGCAGAAATATTTGGACAAGGGTAGCCAGAAATCTTTTAAAAAGATTTGAAATAATTCTCTTTGAAATTTCACTACGTAATTGCAGTTCTTCTTCGCATTTTGGCACTTAAAATGACTTGTATTGACACTAATTTAAACTCTTTGACTTGGTATTTGCACTCCTTTCTCTCATTTTTTGGCATTTAAAATAATTTGTATTAACACTAATTTAAACTATTTGACTTAGTATTTGCACTGCATTTTCTCATTTTTGAGACTTGTTAACACAAGTTAAACTATTGAACTTTGCTGAGCACACAAAAGGTAATGCGAACAATAGGAAGCCAAGCAATTATATATTTGGTAACATACAACATGTGGCAGCCATTGAATTGTTTAAACAGGATTTGTCATGTTTATGCTACACAAGACGTCTTTCGTAAGTGCTGAACACCATAATTTTTTTTTATTTTGCACCTATTAACACTATTTGTGTGCAAAGTTAATCTAAACCATATCGTTACTTTAAGGTCAAATTGTTAAGGATTACATTTTTCATACATTCACCCTTGACTTTAAAGTAGGTAAGACCTTTCCTTTTCTTTTTGTTAATCAGCTGAAGAGCAAGTTTTAAGAGAAGGGCTGGTACAAAATGTGGACTATGAAGTTTTGCCTGTTGAGGCATACAAAGTTCTGGTATCCTGGTATGGGACAATGAAATTGCAGGTGAGTTAGGAATTATGTTAAGTAAAGTAAAGTGCTCGAAAACATAAGGTAACCTTTAGCAATTAATTGACTGCCATTATATAGCAATTGTTTGTGTTGCAGGTATTAAGAGTCATTGGTTATAATTTTAACTGGGTGAAGAAATAGTAGTTACTTCCTCACTGGTTCACAAACTTTTGACCTTTGCCCCTGGATGGGAGAAATTACTCTCATTGGCAAAGATTTCTTGAATTGAGTTGCAAAATGATAATTACTATTGTTTTTGAAATTATCAGGCACTACAGCATTTTAGAAAAGAAATTAACTTTTTGTAAAAAAAAAAGAAAGCCATTTTTAGTCATTCATCACTTCATCTAAAGTGATCCTGAGAAAAGCTACTGATGTTCCTCTCTCCCATACTGACTATGCAACCTGGTACATGTCTTTATATCACTCTAGTTATGACCCTGGTATGTAATACACATACTTCTTTTTAATTTGATCATAACCAAACTACACCCCCATCCTTAAAAAATTGAAATAAATATGATCACGTACAAAACTTTATTATGTTAATGCATTGCATGTTTTAATAATATCTTAAGCCACTTAATTAATGAGAATTTTAAAATTATATTCAGGTTAAAAAAATAGTTTCCTGTTTATTTTGTTACTAATTGAGTTTATTATTTACAAACTTGTAGCAGCCAATTATGAGAAAGGTGATTGAAGGGGCTGATCCCAAGAAATTACAAGTAGAGATCAATCTCTTAGAACTGAAGTTATGTCATAATTTTGATACATCAAATATTGTTACCAAGGCATTCAGCAAATCTGATAGTATTGGTAAGATCATATAGATAATACAGAATTGTTTTCAAAATTAATAAGTAGGCCTACCTACATAACAAAATTGACAAAATATTATTTGTTCTAATTTCTTACTTTGTAGAATATTGGGGGAAATCAGTTGTCCAAAGCTCCACCTAGCTCTGGAGAAATAAAGTTAGAGTATGAATTTATTACTAGACTGCTATTTGTGTACAACTACTTTAATAAGAACAGTTTAAAACAGAAAATGTTAATCACTTGTACAAAAATCTGTAACTTTTCTAGAAAGATGGAGGAAATTTATGATGTCATTTGTGAGTTTCTTTTTATTTTCTTTAGTAAATAATACAGCGGGATGTCATTGTGATCTAATTAAATGAGTGATTTAAAAAAATAAAATCTCTTTTGATATTATTTTGTCAAATTTAAGTCAGTCACCTTCAAGTATGTTACAGTTTATTTAGTAGCAGCACATTTTGACTTTGACGATGCATTGATTCTTAATGCATTTGTCACATTTTGAAATTGAAGTTTCAATTTAATAAAAATAATTATACAAATATGTTAAATTAACCGCAAGCAGCATCAAGATGCAATATGCAGCCACTAGGCATATGTTGCATTGGAGACTTTTGTAGTTTCAATATGTTCATATGATAAAAAAAATATTTCATTAAATTTGTTGCCTAATAATGTTAATTTTGTTTTGAAATCAAATCTTATATTTAGATACTGTTGAACATGCGATGCGGCATAGTTTTAAGATACCTGAGACGAGGGATGTTAGAATGTGGATATGTTATTCTGGGAAATCTCAAGATCTTTTAAATAGAAAGTTATGTACAATACAGGATGCTGGCTTGCACCTAGCACAGGTGAATTCCATTATTCGTTTATTATATTTTATCTGTGCTTTAGGTTACATTTGTTTAATTAGAATTTTTTCATTATCTGTTTTTTTAATTAAAAACTTGTTTGAAATAGGCACATAAAGTTATTTACAACAAATTTACATTTGTTTAGATAAATAAAACATTTTTTTATCTTTCTTAAAATTAAAGAAAAAATATCCTAAGCTATGTAAATTAAACTTTAAAAGACAAAAGAAAGTCAGAAAATATCTAACAGTAAATAAATTTTAAGAACTTCATGACAATAAACTCTTTTGCAATTTTCTTTATTTCAAACCCCTCTCCTTCCCCCCCCCCCTCTCCACCCCTCTTTTAACACTCTTTAGTCAATACTATTAAAGTAATAAGAAACATAATTATCACTCGAAATTCCATTATCACAGATGGTTGTGGCAGAATCTAAAAATTTTGGTTTACCATGGCCAAAAATATCAGGGAAATGTCATAGGAAAAAATCAATAAAAATGTAAGTGTGTGGAAAATTTAAATAAAAGCATAAGACATAAGATATACATTTTTGTTATAATGATTATAATGTTGTTGTCCACATATGCTGTTTGGGTGAATTTTTAATTTAATTCCAGTACAAAACATTAATAGTAATGTATTATTAACATATTAATGAGGAATGTGGAAGAGATTTTTTTTAAATGTCGAAAAAATTGTATTGGTCTTCTTTAAAACTAAAAAAAAAAAAAATTACTGGCTACAGGCAATTTAAGTTCGTAAATAAAACTAAGCGACATTTTTAAAGACAAAAAATTATAACTTTGCACTCACTAGACATAGTCATAAAATAAGTGTGTTATGAAGAATATATTATGTACAATGCTCATTTTTTAAATTTCTTTTTTATCTAGGAAAATAGATTTTGGAAGGGAATTTTATTTGTTTGGGTGAATTAATTGAGTCTGACACACTGGTTTTCAAAGTGGACTGTAAAATTGGTCAGTTGTGGGGAGGGGCAGCTGAAATGTTCTGTAGATGTATGGGAGCATTGGGGATTAAAAGGTGATGTTGGTTACATATATATGAGTGATAGTTTATTAGAAGTTGTGATTCAGCATTAAATATGGGTTACTTTTAGGCATCAGTGAAAGAAAATATAATTATGTCAGACATATTCGGAGAGAAAAGACCTTTTATCTAACTTTGAAAGCTAGGTACCAGTGGCCATTAACAAAAAGAGTTATGCACTAAGCAAATTGCTTTGAACAAAAAACAGTAGTTTTAGTAAATGGAGTTTGCAAAATAGCAGAAAATTGAAGTATTTTTTATAATGGTCTCAACAAAATGTGTATTGCTTATATTCTACTTTAAAAAGTAGCTTTATGACTTGATCAAGTTTATTAAAGTAAAAAGCTTCAT
This sequence comes from Omphiscola glabra, assembly GCA_964017045.1. Taxonomy (NCBI): domain Eukaryota; kingdom Metazoa; phylum Mollusca; class Gastropoda; family Lymnaeidae; genus Omphiscola; species Omphiscola glabra. The sequence goes on from OZ024799.1 coordinate 37,667,717, forward strand.
TTGTATATTAATTAAATATTCAAATATATGCCAAGGGGGAGATAAGGATGACCGTGCATAGCCAAAAAAGGGAATGGTGGGTGTGGTGACAGGAAAAATTAGAGAACCACTGTTCTCGCATCAAAATGAATTCATTTGTTTACCTGTTTGGTTGAGATATAATTTTTTTTTACTGTTCTGGGCCTTTTTATTCAATTAAGTTGTTTTAATTACAAATGACCACTTTTTAATTGTATTTTGTATTTTCATTAGTGAACAAGCTAAGGCCAGTGAAGATTTATCCCACCTTAGGTAATTATGTTTTCATCTATTTTTTTATATACTATTAAATAGATCTATATAAAGTGGTATAAAAGCATCAAAGTTAATATTTAACATTATATCTGATTTGGTCATACCTTTTTTTTTTTCTCAAATATTTTGATGTATAGTATTGTAGAGTTAAAATTATTGCAGTATGTGGTGAAGAGAACATCGTCTAAGAGTAGGTCCCCTCCAAATGGCCACAAAAACAATGTAAGAGTCTGGAACTCTGTCTTCTAGCCTCTACAAGGCTGATGTGTAGTGCCAAGTAAAAAAAAATCACCAGACGGTTTAATATGTACAGTATTTTTTTATTATTTATGTACTGTGTAAAACACAGTCCAGAACAATGGCCAACCAGCTGGCATTCACAATAGAAAAAAAGAATTTCCTGTCCACAATACAAAGATAATTGTTCTTATATTCCACAATACAAAGCTGCACTCAACTCATCAAAATAATAACTCACTCCTACATTAAAAAACAATGTTTTCTTTTGCTCACCAAATGTAAACACCCTTTTTACCCCACATGTTGTTTTTCCAACACACCACTGCCCTTAATACGTCATATGTGGCAAAGTAAAATTTGTGTGATAAAAGAGGAAATAACTAAAAGGAAAAAAAAAACTGGCTCACACACACAACAAAACAACCAGACACAGAATTACATCACATGATCTCACTGTAAAACAGCATACATTCATATAATCAAAATGAAGTAAATTTTAATAGCAACAAAAAGAATTATATGTCAATTTCAGTTACATGTATTCAAAAAGATATTTTTGACATTTTGTTTTCAGTATCAAAGAAGAAACTTCTCCACTTCTTGTTGAGAAAAAGATTATTGGGCAAAGTCTAGGAGCAAGCTTAAAGAAAGGCGAAATTCGGTATGCAAAACAAGAGTAAAATAAATGACAGAACTTTTTATTAGCACAAATGCATAGATTGCTTTTTAAAAGCATCTGTTAATTTTTTAATTTCAGATACTTAATAGATGAGACTTGGTTTAAATTGTGGAAAAGATATGTTGGGTTTAATCTGTGGGACAGTGCACAAGGTCCTACTTTGTCTCCTGGACCAATTGACAACAGCTTATTAATTATTTGTAAGAGATTAATTAAAATTGTCTTGTAAATTGACATGAATTTAAATTATTGATTGATTAAAAGACTAAAATGTAATTATTGGTAAATAAACAAAAAAATTAAGGCCAAATAAATAAACAAGCTCAACATGTGCAATAACTATTACTTATTCAACATATTTTTTGATATGTAATCAGTAATAGCTATACTTTTTGAAAATTTAATTAACATGAAAGAAAAAACAAGAATGAAAGTCCAATTTTCTGAAACCCTTCACAAAGAATAATTTAAATAACTTGAGATTTTCATTGCCAACTAGATCATTATTCTTTGACTATTACACAGCTGGCACAAATACGTTACGCAAAAATCTTATCCAGGATCAAGACTATGTTCTACTAACAGAGAATGCGTACAAGACATTGGCCTCTTGGTATGGTGTTAAACCAGGGCAGGTATGTGTTCTTTTGACCTAATTTAGTTTTTGTATTAAATATGTTTAATGGATTTGAAATAGATTGATAGTATATTTTACTCGGTTGCTCTTGAAATGTTCTCTAGGAAATCAAAATCATATAAATACTAAGCAATAAATCCAGAATTTAAAATTGACTTGTATAGTTTTAGTTAGATTATCCAAATAATTGTCAACACTAATCAAGTTTCATTTTTATTGAATGGACTTCACATAACCTCTACATTATTCCTATTTATTAACTTTTATCTCAAATGTGTTAGCAGTTAAGTTAAAATAAAAATTTTCTGTTGGTAAATTGCATAATAAGTGGTCCATTCTTCTGCTAATTTTGTGCTGAAAACTGTGTTTGTTTTATAATCAGACACATTTTATCTTTTTAATTATCCTTTCCTTCTCCCTTTAGTCCCAAAATAAGAAAAAATTTTCTTTAAAAAAACATAGTCCTCCATCTTTCTAGAAAACTTTACAGAATTTTTTGTACAGGTCATTAACATTTCCTAAAAGAAAAAAAATCTTTCCTGAATCCATGTTACATATCATAACTTATGCATGATTACTATTATTTTTTATCTGCATTATCTCATGTATAACTTTTAGAAAGTTTTACTTGGTCTAAAAATTTTCTATAATCCCATTATTTATTTGTAGTTATAATATTTATTTTTTCTTAGCAACCTATAATACGGAAAGTCATCGAGCATGGCAACTTTGTAAAGCTTTGTGTGGTAGAAGTTTACCCATTAGATCTAAAACTGTCTGATGGAAAGTTTATTACAACTTTTTCATTTAGCAGAGCAGATAAAGTGGGTATGTAGTAGTGTAAGTTTCTCTATTTCAGAGTTTTATCTATTTGTTATGATTTATGGCACATAATAAAAAGTAGCAAAATCAAAAATATGTTTCAAATAAAATCTACGCAATTAAGTTTTATTTCAATTTCATTAAAAAATTTATATTTCAGCCAAAATTGTTTTACAGTAAAAAAAAAAAATTAATTAATATTTTTTTTTAATTAAAGCTGATTCCAATTTTTAAGATATAGTTGCAATACCACTTTTTTCAGGTTTGCCCATACTTTGTTTTACTCATTTCCTTTTTTGTCATTATATTACAAAGAAAATTGCAATTATTAAAAAAGAACACCTGTTTATTTGTAAATTTTTACTTAATCTCAGCAAATGAAAAATAATGTTAAACATTTTTTTTTATTTGATCAACAGCATTGCTTGAACAAGAAATGCGTAACATTTTTCTGATTTCTGATGAAAAAGATGTTCGTCTTTGGAAGCGTCATAGTAATAAATCTCAACTACTGACTGCAAAAGACATGACACTAGAAAATGCTGGGCTTTTTAATGATCAGGTCATTTGTTATTTTCTTCATTACGAAAGCATTTCTCATTTCATGGTTTAAAAAATATAATTTGATGTATGAGTTACACAAAGAATGTTGGGAAAAGGGTCATGTAGAGAAGACCTTGTTCAGCCATTAATTGATTTGAAAAATATATAATGTGCTAAAATAAATTTCACAAAATAAAATGCTAAAATACAGGCCCAAGAGCAGTTGCTAAAAATAATTTTTAAATGAAAAATATATAATTTAGATTCATGTTAATGTTGAAATATAATTAGTCTAAACATCTTTTAGGAGTTTGGCCAATACCTGTCTACTATAAACTAAATCAAATAAGTCTATAACTATAAACTTTTGAGATATTCACAAATAAATGGATTTTTCATGGCAAATAAAATCATAAAAGCTGATAATAAAATGATACAGATTAGATCTTCAAACTTCTTTTGGTCTTACTTATTTGATATTTTCTAATATATGTAAATAAATGAAGTGGTAATTTAAAACATGAACATTGAAAATAAAAATCTTTATTTTAAAACAACTCATACCCTAATAACAAATAAATTTTTATTTACAAATCACATTCCTTTTTTAATCACAAATTGCACCATTTCTATAGATTATTTTCATAGAAGTAAAGAATGAAGATGGGTCATGGCCAAGACAAGTACAGCCTGTGGCTTCCACTGTAAATATTTTATAATTACAAAAAATTTATAATGGATTATTCCAGCACAAATAAATTAGTAAAAATATGATGATTGATTGCTTTATTAATCTGTATTTTTTTAATTAAAAAATTATTGACACATTAATGTTCTCTTCCTTATTTTTTATTCCAGCGAGAACCACAATCAAAGGTAATACCTGCTCGAATGCAAAATCCAGTAATCGATTCACAGGTAATAAATTAAGTAGAAAAATTTATTTGATCTGAATTTATCATTTAAGCAAACTCTGATTGGAACAAACTTCAAGATATTTATCCTAAATTTTCTTCTTTCCTGTTCCAACATAACCACCACTATTACAAATGTCATCTTCAAAAACATCATGAACATATTTTTAAAGAAATTGCTTTCCATCTTAACAGGTAACAAGGCCGTCTCTATTTACTGAGATGAGCAGTCCAATAGTAAAGTCAGTTCTCGACATGGATGTACCAATAGAATTGGTGGAAAAGTCTATAAAGAAAAGACTTTTATTAAATCAAGGTAAATTTGAAAGTGTAGAAGCTCTCATGGATGACATTTTTAACCCTTCCAGTGAGGAAATAAAAAGTGATCAATGCACTGCAAATTTGGTGAGGTCTACACAGCTTTCAGATGAACAGCTAAAGGAGTATGAAGCTCTTAAAAAACTACGACAGTGTAAAATTTGCCTGGATAAAGAAGCTTGTGTTACATTTAAGCCATGTGGCCATCATGTCACTTGTAAACCATGTGCAGACTCACTTACAGTTTGTCCAATTTGTCGCAAAAAAATTGAAGAGAAAATACGTACATTTATGCAGTAATTTTAAAAGGCCGATTAGTGTAAAGCCAATAATAATTATTATTGCTATTTTTTCTGAAATTAATAAAAACTTAAGTTTAATTTGTTAAAAAACAACAGTGTGCTTTAAATTCATTTTTAAAACACTATTATTCCATGATCACATTCCACTGCTTCAGTTTGTTTTATAATTACTTAATATTATCAAGAGTATATTTACTTTACCTTAGCAACTTGATGGATACGGGTTAATGAAAAGCATTAAATTATTGTAATAAATGGTTTCAAAGTACCTTTGATCAGAAGGATAAAATGGTGAAAACTCAAGCCTTATTACAATCCTTAATAAGTAGCCCAATAGTCTCTCTCTCTCTTTATATATATATTAATTTTATAAATGTTTATAAATATGTAAATTTTAAGTACTTATATATATAAATATAACAGAGTTGTTTGTTAGTATATGTATTGCAAAAAGTACTTATTGTGCATTTTTACAACTAGTGGCAGCTCAGTGTTGTCGATTAAAAGTAAGCAATTTATTTTCAACTTGGCTGGCCACATAAGAATTTCAACATTTTAAAGATATTTTTTTTTTAATTAAAAAATTTTCATTGTCTAAATTTGAAAAATGCTAAAACAGTACGACATGAATAAATGTTTTATGTTCTTCTAAGCCATTTGAAAGTTTTAAATGATTTTTATTGTCAGTGAAAAATACTGTTACAAACTTGTTAATCTAAATGGTGGCAGCTCTCATATTTCAATAAAAAAAATTAAAAGGTGAAAATTTTTAAAAACTTTATTCTGATTATTAATTTTTTGTCATCTATTTGAAACTCTGTGGTGAGACATTAAATAATTTAAATGGCACCTGAGACGTTTTATTTAACTTTATTTGGATCAATAAAGAATTGTATCTTATCTAATAAGGATCAACTATTAGCCATTTGCCAGTTTGACTTTGGAAAACGTTTGCTTAGGCTAGAAAATAGCATCACTCTGGTAGATGTGATCAAGGGACCTCACTGTTATTCCGGTAGTTTTTAAAAATAATAATCAGTAATATTTAAATAAAATAATCTTTTAAAAAATAAACAAGGTAGGATTCAGGATGAATTTTTTTCATATCTTCAAATTTTGGGAGTCTTGCTCTCAAAACACCCCCACCCCCTTTAAACCACCTTATTGTACATTTTCTGTTGCCTTATGTGATTTCTTCTAAATATATCCTTTGGCTTAGACAATGTACATTTTGGGTATTGTCCATTAGTGGCAAGCAAATGCACGCATTAACATAAACTGGACTTGGGTACCTTGTCTTTTCTTGCTTTTAATAATATTCTACATATCTTTTTGGGTACTTTTTGATGTACCTCTACATGTGATAAATTGAAAAGAAAATGAATTTTTAAAACTTTATTTTTGGAGCTTTTTAAGCTTCTTTTAAGTTTTGTATGATATCATGAGAATTGTTCAAATTAAAATCAGAGGGTCTAGGCTGCTTATGACTTTAACAAATCTTAATTTTTAAAAAAAATATATTCTATTTTATATTGATTATGTTTAGGAGCATTGAAGATTTTCTGAAATGTCAAGAATTAAGGATTAATTTACTATGTATAATTTTGAAATAGATTGTAACTTTAAAAAATAGAATGATTCTAAGCATATGGAGCAAATTTTAAATGTTCACAAACTCTTCACTCTTGGTGATCATGCAAATCTTTTTGAAATTAATACAATGTTGCTAAAGAAATGGAACACATTATCAAGATAGAAAATTTAAAAAATTATTTTATAATAATTATTTTAAAACATTTTAATGAACAATGTTCCCCATGATGGAAAAGATCTCTTTTAATTAAAAAAAAACAATTCGTCAAATGGCATTCTGTTTCTAACAAGAAATGTGTAATTGCATTAGCTGAATTGATTTGATAATTAATCATTTGCTTGATGGGCATTATATTTTAATTTCTAATCATTTAATGAAGATCAACAAATAAAAAAGATTTACATCCCAATGCTTGGTTTTTATAATTTATATTATAGACCATTGTGAAGAGATTAGAATTATTGTGTTCTGGTGTGAATGTGTATTGTGAGTTGTCAGTCATGTATTGATTGGATGAAAGACTGAGTGATGTATGAAAGGTGTTTATGTAACTATGGTATGATCAGAATATATGATTGAGAGAGATGATTGAGAGATACTATGCAGAACTTAGGAGAGAATAATTACAGTAGGTAGAGTGCACAGACTTTGCCATTGTTGTGAACGGAGCAAGGTGGCACAAATGCAGACTTTTGCACATCAGTGAAGTGAGTTATGTTATACACACTGTCAACCTATCACTCACTGACTAGTTATCTGTTAGAGAAGTGAGTTATCTCTCATTGACAAGTTATCTGTTAGAGAAGTGAGTTATCTCTCATTGACAAGTTATCTGTTAGAGAAGTGAGTTATGTTCTACACATTGTCAACCTATCTCTCATTGACAAGTTATCTGTTAGAGAAGTGAGTTATGCTCTACACATTGTCATCCTATCTCTCATTGACAAGTTATCTGTTATAGAAGTGAGCAGTTAAGTATTACTGTCTGTATAGTGAATTTTATTGTATAATAGATTAATCTGTTTTGTAAACCTGACAAAAGCGCTCAGCATGTTTGTGAAGGCTCACATGCATCATTAAACCCTAGACAACATATGCAATCTTCATCAACTGATTGATGATTGGGATAATATAAATGTGTGATGAATAAATCAAATCAGGCACCCTGTAACACTTGAACACATACAAAATCAACTCAATGACTCATTGAGAAATTTTAATATCAAATCAGTGCACAGGCATGTAAAAATTACTTTCATGACTTTTGATATGAACGTCCATAGCAGACTTTTGTATAATCTATACCTGCTAAGAGTATTTTAGCATTTCACCAGCATGTATGCACATGTGTGTTAAAAGATTATGCCTAAACCAAATGATTTATTACATCCCTCGCAAGAGCAAACACATTTTTTAGAAATGGGAAATTTATCTTTGCTTGGTTATTATATTATTATTATTGGTGGTCTTATATAGCGCGGTACCCCAGCCTAGAGCTGGGCTCACCGCATTGTACATAAAAATATTAGCAAAAGAGACATAATCCTTACATTAATGTAAATTACATTTATGTAATAAAAACAGCTTTATAACAACAACACAAAAACAAATGTACATTCACACCACCCACCCCAGAACTTTTACATGTCAAGCCATGGACAGCGGCCAGCAGTATGGTTTATCGGTCAGAGGGGGGAATCAGTCGGGGTAGTAGAGTTTAAAGAGATGTGTTTTGAGTGCAGTTTTGAAGGTCTGGGTGGTTGGTATTTGCGGATGTTTAGTAGCAGAGAATTCCATTGTTTGGGGGCGAAGAAAGAGAACGATCGTTCACCATATGTTTAAGTGCGTGTTTTGGAAACGGACAGAATACACGTGTCTGCGGAGGAGCGAAGCTGTCGAAGGGGTGAATAGACAGAAAGACGTTCAGTTAGGAAGGAATGGCAAGAATCTGAGAAAAAGTTGTGACAGATAGCAGACAGCTTGTAATCAATGCGTGCCTGTATAGGAAGCCAATGAAGTGAGTGGAGTGACGTGATCAGGTTTTAAAAAAAAAAAAATTTGCCTTTAGAACTAGCCTAGTAGCTGAGTTTTGAATCTTTTGTAGTTTTTTCTATGCAGTGTTTTGGTGAGCCTGACAGAAGAGAGTTGTAGTAGTCAAGACGAGAGAGAACAAGAGCACAGACTAGTTTTTTTTTTGTTGCGCTAACTGTGAGGTAGTGTCGGTTGGAGCTGATCTGACGGATAGCGGTGTATGAAGAACGACAAATGTAATAGATAATATGTTTATCGAGAAACACGTTGTTAGAATGAATATAACCATGATTCCTAGCAGAGGATGTAAACTGTATTTATTATTATTGGTAGTTTTCTATAGCGTGGTACCCCAGCCTAGGACTGGGCTCTCCACGCTGTACATACAATTTAACAACAATAATCATGAACTTAAAAAATAACTTACATTAATTAAAAAAACAAAACAAAACAAATGTGTATTCGCCCAACCATTCCATAACAATTTACATGTAAAGCCGTGGACGGCACTCAGCAGCATCATTTAACTGTCAGAGGGGGATTCAGTCAGGATAGTAGAGTTACCTACTTGAAACGAGGTGGGGAGAGTTGAGGTAGAGGCTGATTTGTGATTGTGAATGAGGAGTGCCTCCGATTTGTCATCATTAAGCTTCAACTTGCTTAGTACCATCCATGACTTGACATCACCAATGCACTTCCGCAAAGTCTGGATAGCGAAATCGACAACAGAGGGGTAGGTATGCTTGTATAGCTGCGTGTCATCTGCGAATGACTGGCTCTCAACAGCATGCCTCCCAGTCATAAGGAGCAGTGGCCTGGTATACAATGTGAATAGAACCGGGCCCAAAACTGACTCCTGTGGTACTCCGTACACCAAATCAGCACTGCCGGAGAGACAGCCATCGACAGAGACCGCCTGCGTTCTATTGGAGAGGTAGGACCTAAACCAAGCCAAAACTGAACCAGAAATTCCAACGTAATTTTCAAGGGTTTTGTAAAGGGTTTCTGGTCAACACTAACAGTGTCAAATGCCGCACTGAGATCAAAGAGGATCAGGATGGAGACATTACCGCTGTCCAATGCGAGCAAGAGGTCATTACTGACTCTCAAGAGAGCCGTTTCTGTGCTGTGGAGATTTCTAAAGACTGACTGATTAGGACTGAGAAGAGAGTGGTCGTTTAAGTAAGCAAAACGTTGTTTTAGAACTAGTTTTTTAATGACTTTAGATGAAAATGGTAAGTTAGATACAGGTCTATAGTTTTTAAAATTATCTTCATCCAAAACAGCCTTTTTAAGCAATGGTTTGATGACAGCTGACTTACAAAGAGGGGGAACAGTGCCAGAAGACAAGCTTTCATTGATTATGTGGGTTATCGTTGGGAGCAAATGATCTAATGACTCAACAAACAGGGGGGTGGGTATGGGGGTCAAAGAACATGTCGTAGGTCCAGATTTTTTTCTATTTTTGTCACAGGAATTTAGTCTTTATTTTTTTCAAACTATATTCCGGCCACCAACAGTGTCTAAGCGTTGCTATAGTAGGGCTGGTGTCACCCGGTGTGGTAAACTCATGGTGTCACCCCCCCCCCCCCCCGAATTCCATGATGGATTTCTTCTTTTTAAAATAAGTCCACAGTATAACAATGACAAGAATAAAAGCAAATTAATTGAGGGTCAGGAGTTAAATGTATTTAAGAAATGTTACAACGTAAAGTTATAGTTATTTTTACATTAAATTAATTTTTAAAAATATTTCCTTGCATGGTCTTCAGAGCTGCAAACCTGTCAATCGCTTGATCAAAATCAATATTAATAAACTTAGTTTTCAAAATCTCCGCTAAAAAAAAGCCATAGACCCGCTGATCGTAATAAACAATTGAAAGCTTAGCGAGAGTATTGGAAGATATTCTAGGAAGTCCCATTCAGCTATGAATTGCAAACAGCAAATACTGACCAGTCAATGACTTTGTGAAATTCAATATCAGCTGCCTTAATGTTTCTTCTAATCCCTTGTACATTGGTACCTCGACATACAAATTTAATTCGTTCCGTAACCTTGCTCGTATGTCAATTAGCTCGTATCTCAAAGCAATTTTCCAGATTGAAATGAATAGAAATGCCATAAATCCGTTCCAGTCCCCAAAATGCCACCACAGTTATTTTTGTTACGTGTTTATGAATAAGAAAAATGTATTTATAGATGACAAGTATTGAATAAAAACATAATAAAAGAGATTGTACGGAAGATGCTGGCGGAAGTGTAGGGTGGAGGAGATAGGCGGAGGAGCTTCACTTCGTTCACTTACTCGCTACACTGTTAATGCTAAACTTTTTCGTTCACTTAAATTAACTTATGTGTTACACTCTTAATGTTGCACTTTATTCTAAAACTTAATAGAACTTAACTAAACTTCACTGAACTTAATTGAACTTTAATGCTACTGTAAAATTTTATTTGTTACTTTCGCTTAATTTTCGTTACTGCAGCCGGCCGACCCACTGGTCAGGTTGTAACGGACACCAATAACTCTTCTTCACTTGCTGATAGTAGACTCTTGGATTGCTACTTGGATGATCTGATCTGGACTTCAATACACTCCAGTATATCCTTACTGTTACTTCTCGCAGAGAGTGTCCATCATCTAGTAATTGCTCTCTTGCCATTCTCTTCTTAAACCTTAATCTTCTCTACCGCAATTCCATATTTGTTTTATTTTAAAACTGCCTTTTCAATAGAATATTCCACCAAGTGACATCACTTCTTGTGCAATAACAATGTTAAAGCCTCTTAGGCTGTTCAACAATTTGTCAAGAGTAAAGCCTTCGGTCATAAGATACTACTGTGTAATGTTAACTTCCTCAAGTAGATCAGCCCAAAGGCAAAGGTAGCAGATAAATGTGAAATCTCAGACAGCATTTAAAAGAACTTGTGTTGTACCTCGTGTATCCAAATTTTCCAGAGGATCACATAGAGCTTCAATCGCTGCCACACATTCATCAAATTGATCTTACACTGTTTTAACAGCAGCATGATGAGCACCCCAACGCGTTGTTGACAGTCTTTTCATCGATATTCAGGTGCATTCATTTGAAACATCCAATCGATGAATGGACACAGCTAAGAAAGAAAATATTCTCTCAAGAGTTTGGGAAAAATATAATACATAAAGAAACTTTCGGCAAATGAGTGTTCATTACGAAAGTTACCGAACACTCCAATTGACGTTGATTAATGGTCAAAGTGGTGTTTTCCTGTACTAATTATAGGGTCACCTCATTTCACACACACCAGCCTTGTACTTTTAATTGGATTGGTTACATGTGTGGCGAATTTACGTTTGATTAGTTATTATTATTATCAGTTTTATATAGTGCAGTACCCCAGCCTAGGGTAGGGCTCACCACGCTGCACATACAATTTAACAAACATAATCATGAACTTAAAAATTGAAATAAATTAATTAAATAAAACAAAATTCGCAAGCCGCATGCGGCTTTTTAGCGACCCGAGTGCGGATCGGCCTGTCGGACACAAATCGGTTTTGACTCTAAAAATAATGTTTCTTGAAAAGAAATTTGGCTCTCAACATTTTTTTAATCGTCCTGCTACTGATTTTTGGCTCTTTTGACTAATGAGTTAGCCGACCACTGGGCTAGACCAAGCAGTCTGTGCTCTGTAAATATGCAATTTTTCAATTTGGTGCCACCCCCTGAGATGGTGTCCCCCGGTGCCGTCCGACACCCCCCAGTCAAGCCAATGTTGAGGTCCTCAGTGAGGGACAGTGAACCAGCCCAAAATAAATAAAAAATATTAAGGATCCCTGGCCAAAATTAAAAAAAAACATTAAGGATCCCTGGTCCAGATTAGGTTATTAGGGCCTAACGATATCCATTCCTCCATCCCTGTGGTGCTACAAGACTTTGGCCTTTCTCACCACTTCCACCACTAAGATCTAATACATGCTTTTCTTTTCCATGCTTGGAATTTCAGCTGCTTTACATCTTTTGCCTATTTGTCTATTAATCTAAACCTAGGTCTGCCTTTAAGCCGTTTTCCTATGGGGATTTGGTGGTGCACCCTCTTTACTGCCATTTGGTATTATTTCCAAGTGTCCCGCCCAGCGCAGCCTGCCCTTTTAAAAACAAAATTTTGCTACTAGGATTGGATCCTTATATAGTCCATATAATTTCTGGTTGGTTCATTTTCTCCATCCATAGTCTTCATTAGTTGGTCCGTATATTTTCCGGAGAGCTTTTCTGTCCCATGTGTTTAATAGGTCTTCTGTCGTTTAAGTTAGGGTCCTTGTTTCGCTTGCGTTTTATATTACTGGTCTGATTAGGGGTCGTTCGCAAATTACGTCACGCCATAAATGACATTTTCAGATTCACCCCCCCCCCCGTCACAAAATTTCACAAATTCTTTACTACCCCCCCCCCCCACTTTTTAGTGTCACGTCACACCTAAAAAAATTCAAAACATACATTAAATTTTCATAACTAGACTAAGATTTAATTTTTTTCCTTAACATTTTCACATAATGGATTACGATGTAGTATTATTAGAAATCTTGGACGTAAAACGCAAAACAACGAAGTCCTCCCCAAGCCGAATGTAAAATGGCCATAACAGTTTTTGCGTCAATTTTTCGATATGTCCAGAAGGTGTGAGCGACTGAGTTTCACGGTACTTATTATTTATATACCTGAGGCAATTTCGACCTCAAATTAATGTTTTTAAAATTAATTGAATAAAGATTTTTTTAATTAGTAAATTTTAGTGGGTTTTTTTTTGGTAATAAAATTGAACTTTAATGCTACTGTAAATGGTAAAAAAAAAGGGTAACGTCACAAAATTTTTGAAACCCCCCTCCCAAACTGTCACAACGTGTCACAAATTCTCGAAACCCCCCCCCCCCCCCCCATTTTTTTTTTTGAGCGTGACGTAATTTGCGAACGACCCCTTACAGTTTTTTTTAATGTTTTTACATTTTAGGTATTTTGTGAGTACTGAAGTATACCATGTTTCCGGCCGATATTCTTAGTTTTATTTCTGTAAGTTATTCATTTCTTTCATTTAATAAAGATTAATAGATCGAATATATTTGAATTAATTTACTGTTTCAAAAGTGTGGTTTCTAATTTTTATGGTTTCTTTTTTATGTTCTTCTTTTGAAGTAGTCAAGCAAAATACTGGTGTATAAACTAATAATCATCATTTCTTTTCAAACCAATTGAATATTAAGATTTGATATTTAATGTTAAAATTGTAATGTTATGTAGGCCGGACCTACGGCGCTTAAAAGTATGTTGTATGATTATTAAACTTAATAATAAACGTTACCACTGGCCTGGAGCCTAGACCTAATTATCTGCCATTGCTGAAATTGTAAATAGTAGAACAATATATTAATGTGGAAGCTTAAAATAGATGACAGGACAGTAAAAGAAGAAAGTTTCGTCTCAGAGCCTTCCTCAACAGTCAGGACAAGAAACAAAAAGAAATTAGCAGTTCAAAACCTGAAAGTGTAACACTGTAACTCAGTAACCAATAGTAAAGATTATTATTAATGATTATTCAGTTGTGTACTCATGCAAAGCTTACTTCTATGTGGTTTGTTTGCAAATAAAAGTTAGGCAAAGTTATTTTTAAGGAACAAACACGCCTATTCACTTGCAGTAACTTAAAGTGTAATGCTAATAGTGATTCATTAAAAAAAAAACAAAAAACCCTCAAAACTTGACCCTACATTATTTGACCTAACACCTACACTAAGTGACGCAACTTCCGATTTGGAGAGATGAAATATAAAAGAACACAAAATGGCGGAAGGAGGTCCACCGGATTTAACTACTCAGAAAAAAACTATTGAGGAATACCTTAATCAAAATTTAAAGAAAGGAGAGTTATGGTATGGCTGCATCTAAAATTAATGTAGTTATTATACATTTCTTAGACAAATAATTTATACAGCTTTCAAAAAGCAATGGGATAATCGTTGCTAATTTATAGTATTTATTATTACTACTTATTAGACTAAGACTAAGACTTATTACTTAACTACTTCTACTTACGACCACCACTTCTACTGTTATTTATTATTATTTAGCTCATTCTCAGAGGCGTAATTAGAGTGTTTGGCACCCAGGATCAAGTTCATTTTTTGGCCCACTCATCTCTAAAACTCATTTTTTTCATCCATAAAATACCACCAAAGTCAAAGCCCATTTAAAATTCCGGAGCACAACTGAACGGTAAATTTTGAGAGATGGGTAAGCGTTTTTTACCATGGCCGCCATCTTGGTTGACACGACCTGTCAAATTAAGAATAAAACGTTTAAAAATAATGAAAAAACTTCCTACTAAATGCAACCCTAACCTGAACCCTAAATTTATCCCTAACCTGAACCCTAAATCTATCCCTAAACCTAACCTGAACCCTAAAGTCATCAGCAACATAACAAAACACGCAAATGACGTCATGTACCCATCTTTCAAAATTAGCCCAACTGAACTAGTCTAGGCAGGGATATATCAGTTCTGGGTCCATGCCAAGAGAATGCGCAATGACGTGTTTATATCAGATTCTTACAGGAGTCGTTCCCCTTTGTATATTATTTGAGAATTTTTTTAATGTATTAGTATTAACTCATTCCCGACGGCTGCGACTAAATGCGTCCTTTTGGGGTTCCGACGGATGCGTTCGGCGCATAGCGACACACCTCTCTCACTTTTAGTTAAAATAGCAATGAAATCTCGCATCCATCAAGACTTCCGGCGATGGCGTGATTCTGTGTGATTTCAATTTAAAAACCAGATATTTTTATCTTGTTTCACTTTTAAACTACGTGTGCTTTAGTACGGCGTGTCTATGCCAATTGTTAGAAGGATATGAAATTGTGTGCAAGGGCAGGTGTTTCAGATGGGTTTGTATGGCAATGTCGTGACACAAGCCATGGCAATATTATGCATAGTTTAAGGGTTAGGTTTAGGGATAGGTTTAGGGATGGGTTCAGGTTAGGTATAGGTTTAGTTTAGGTGTTAGGTTTAGGGATAGATAGGGTGTAGGAGCAGGCCTAATAATTGGTCTAAATTATGTTCCCATGCCACTTTGAGTTTATATAGTGAAGGATTCAAATTCTATCCCTTTTGTTTATTCTTGGTTTGTTACTAGATAATACGCAGATGGGACGTTTTAAATTAATATTTCATTGGGTGGTATATTATAGTATATAAAATGATGCTAAATTTTCCACCACTTTCAAAAAGGGTTATCGGATTTTCTAACAACTTTTTGATTTTATTTTTGGTACAACCTGCAATAAAGACAATAAAGTGTGTAAAATTTATTAGATGAAATTGTAAGTTATAGTAAGTTGGGATTTCATTATTTTGAATATTTTAAGAATAATTTTAATAATTTTATTTACATTTACAATTTGTACAGTACAGTGTGTATCTGTAGCATGATTTTAGGGTTTGTGTAGTGTTATAAATCGACTAATAATTAACATTAGTTTTGGGAAAGATTTTCAGGCCCTATCATACAAAATATTGGAATAGAAATTGAAATTATTGTTTGATTTTCATTTGATTTTTAAAAAAAATATTTTCTTACATACTACACATGCCATAATATTGATTTTAAAAAAAAAAAAAAATTTTTTTTGCACTAGGTATCTAATTGATGTTAGGTGGTTTAAACAATGGAAAAAATATGTTGGTTATGATCAATGGGATTCCTACAGTGTTGGAGATCAGAGTGTTCATCCTGGTCCTATAGACAACTGCTCATTGCTTAAGCGTAAGTAGCATATTTATTATGTGTATTAAACTGTTAATTTGTTCTTTATATAAACTCTAGCAACATTTACTTATGTCAACAGTGAATTACCCCTTTATGCTTACTATTATCTTCTTATATTATCTACAGCTGACACAAACATCTTACGGGAACATCTGGTTGATGATCTGGACTATATATTGCTACCTGCAGATGCCTACACGAAGTTGTCTTCCTGGTATGGAGTAGCTCCAGGACAGGTAGGAGAAAATTAGTCACATACTTTAAAAATGAATTTCATTGATAAAGTTACAGTTAAGGTTTCTAATTTTCATTCATATACTTCAGTCACACCCAATAGTATAATGACACATTAACCCTATAACTGTCCAGAACATTTTTGTGTAGCGCAAAGCAATCAGCATTTTCACATACTTACTTTTTACTACTCATGCCTTTTACCCCATCTGAGGTATAGGCTGTCTACAAATGTCGCATAAGAGATGGAATCGGTGGGCCGTCGAGCGTGAGCTCTTAATGCCCCCCCCGGCGCTCCCCCACACAAACCAGAGCACTGAAGGACTTAACCCGACTCCAGCCCGTGCGGGAGGGCGCCGGGAACCTCCCCCTTGACCTAGGGGAGGCCCGGTCGACCGAGGACGCTGCGTTTAAAGCGTCCGCAGTTAACTCTCTGTGGGTCAGGACGGCTTTGCTTCCACTCCGGTGGTTTGGTGTTGCGTTACCAACCCCCACCGCCCAAGGAGTCTTTCGGTCGGGACGTTGGTAGTGGCGGGACGAAACGGTTGCCTAGGGGCGGCTTTCTCACGGCCGCGTAGTTTAAATCATCGGCATGGGTTTTTGAGGGCCACCCAAGCCTCATACCCATTAACAGCAACTAGTAATCATGTTAGTGGCAGCTCCCGTTGCGTTGGGAGTCATGCGTTTGGCCGGGGTTTTTTAGCTTCGGGTGGACAAGTCCCCCCTACTAGTCCGCCACGCCGCGAAGAGGCAAAACCCCATGTGGACGCCCCCGAATTTCTTCGAGGACGCGGTCGCTTTCGCAACCCAGGCTGTCTACAAGAATTTTCCATTCATCTCGGTGGTATGATTTCCTTTTCAGTTGTTTACATGTTATCTCATACTTGTGTGTCTGCCTCTCCATGTTTTCTTAGGTCTTCCTCTCTTTCTTTTTCCCTGTGGATTCCATGTTAGGCATTGTCTGGTGATGTTATCTGGTGGTTTTCAGAGAGTGTGCCCTATCCACCTCCATCTTTTCTTTATGGTGTCTTGATCAATAGGCTCCTGATATGGCCTTTCCAGTAAGTCATTATTGTTGATGGGGTTTGGCCATTTCATGTTCAGGATCTTTCTAAGGCAAGTGTTTATGAAGGTCTTTACTTACTGCATAGCATTTTCATAAGCTTTTCAAAAATGACATAATCCCAGACTAAATACATTCAGAGACCCTTAGAAGTGTACATTTTCTGAAAGTTGAAAATACATTGGACAAGGTACATTTATTGTATGAAATGAATTTGTTTTAATTTTATTTATGGTGATTTTGACCTTGAATTTTACAGAGTGAGTACAATTCTAGTACTCAACTTCTGAATTCAAACCAAACTAATACTCCATAAATTGTTCAAACTACCATGAAATAGAGTTTTTCAGATACTAGAAGCAATATTCTTTCAGAAAATGTCAAGTTATAGTTACTTATTTTGAAAATTGTAATATTGGTGAATTTTGTTCTTTTACTACCTTCAAATTTCTGTCTTACAAAATACAAGGGGGGGAAGGCACGAAATGAGTTCGAAAAATCTTTTTCAATTGAAGTTATTAAATCTATTTTTTATTAATTAATACTCCCGAAAATACATACTTAAACTTAAAGTCTTTGTTGTAGGTCTTTGGGATCCAAACTTTTCTGTTTCATTTTCAACCCTTCCCATTCGAATTTGTCTGTTCCTAACAATACGACTAAGCTTAGGGCTAAAATTTGCAATATCTGACTCATATTTTGCCATCATTGATAAAGCTAATATTGTCATTACTAGTTCTGGGAATATCTCTTAAATCACTGCTTTAGTTTTATTCA
Organism: Omphiscola glabra; assembly: GCA_964017045.1. Classification (NCBI taxonomy): domain Eukaryota; kingdom Metazoa; phylum Mollusca; class Gastropoda; family Lymnaeidae; genus Omphiscola; species Omphiscola glabra. Next base: position 37,685,970 of record OZ024799.1, read on the forward strand.
ATTTTAAACAATGCCAATAAATAAATTCTGTTGTTGATTTTGCAATCAATCTGGGGGGATGGCGACCCTCTCCGCTATCAGACGCTATGGTGGAACATTTATCCCACACAATCATAGATTCTAATATTCATTCACTTAATCTATTGTATCCATTTATGAAATTAATCTTGTAAATAATTTATCTATTCTTCAGCAACCCATTGTTAGAAAGGTGATTGAACAAGGAATGTTTGTAAAACACTGTAAAGTAGAAGTGTATTTAATGGAGCTGAAACTCTGTGAAAACTCTAACCCCACCAATGTGATAACCCATGCTTTCAGTAGAGCTGATACAATAGGTTTGTTGTAATTAAAAAAATTATATTAATCACTATATATTATTCACTATGTTGGTTGTTAAGCTTATTGATATTCTCACCCTAAAAAGTGTGGCTATTGATTGTCATATCCTAAAATATTTTTATGCGTGTAGAAATAATTTTTCTTCTATTCTTTGCTTTCAGCTATAATTGAACAGGAAATGCGTAACCTGTTTTCCATTCCCGAAGACAAAGAAGTTCGTCTATGGAATCGTTATATGAGCAATACTTATGAACTTCTGAGTAAAAAAGATGTGACATTGCAAGATGCTGGACTTTATCAAGGACAGGTAATTCTTACACTTAAAAAATACTATCTACTTAGGTTAAAAATTAAAACGGCAGGACTGTTAAAGGTGATTACTACAACTGTATTTTAATCAACAACTTTTCAAAGTTATTTGAAAATATTTTTGATAGAATTTACATGATAACATTTTATTAACCTTTCCTTGTCTGATAATTTAATACATTAGTTTTAAATAATATATTACCTTCCAGATATATCCATTGTTACACTTTTGTTTAGGTTATAGTTGTAGAATTAAAGAATGAAGATGGTACATGGCCCAGGCAAGCAAAGAGGTAAGGAATATTTTAGTATGTGTAGTAATATTATAATACCTAAACATCAAGAATTATAATTTAATACTTTGAGTGTTTATCATTCATACCATTTTGTGTATTGGTGTAATGCTTGTGCAGAAAATGTATAGGAGATATTCATCAAACATTGGTTTGACAACTCCAATTTTAATAATGTTTCTGTTATTTATTGCTTTCTTTAATTAGTTAAAATTTGAAGTACCTTCATATTATTTTTAAGTCTCATTAACATTTAGTTATTGTCTTTTTAAAAAAGAAATGCTGAAAAAAACTTAGTTACGCAGTACTTGTAATATAATCATTTAGGGGTAGGATGGTTATATTTTTTCATTGTAATTCATACTTTAGCTCACAGTTCACTTTAAATTTACTTTAAAAATTTGCTAATCAAATTTCATAAGGCAGATAAATATTTTTATAGCTAGATGATAACGTTTAGGCTCTCCAACTTGATTTTTATGTAAATTCAACTTAAAATTTAATGTGTTAAGCTAAATTTTATTTAAAATTCTTTTCAATGTTTTTATTATTATTATCATATACTTTTTTTACATGTTTAAATTGACAGTGCAAACTCATTCAACTCTTCTCAAACCACAACCAGGTAACTAATATTTTTTTGTCTTTGCCTAAATAGTTAAAAGAGAGTAGTTAACTGTAAACTAACCTTAATTATTAGTTAAAATGACAGATATGTTCATTTTGATTTTTTACAGATTGCAATTGTTTTTTTACACTTGACAATGGTTTTCTTAATTTATTTTCTAGTTTCCTGTAAATTAAAACGGGAAGAATAATTTAATGTCATATTGTTTTTCAGGGGCTCAGGATATAGTGGTGCCAGTGGTTCAGCCACCAATGACTCAGTAACCCAAACAAACACAAGTGTTGGCTATGGCAGTAACAGTGTGAATAATTACTACAGTAGTAATTCATATGATCGCAGTGGGACCAGTAAACCAGGGCTCTGTGGATTAGCAAATTTAGGAAATACATGCTTTATGAACTCTGCCTTGCAGGTTAGTGTATTAAAATTAGGGATGTTAAAACCTAATTTTTTTGACAAATCAGTTTTATAAAACCGGTTTTAAACTGGATTACAGTTTTTTCAAACCATTTTAACTGTTAGCATAACAGATTAATATTTTTACATACTTTTATAAGATGGTAAGTTGAAGTAGAAATCTAGTTTTAAAGATGAAATCTCATATTCTTGCCATTACGATTTTGATATCACAGTTTGATTTGAGCACATGACCCACCACACCAAACCCCAGGACAGCTTGTGGTAGTTATCTGTTGCCCTGACATCAGATTTCTTAATATGACCAACTATATAATTTTATTTCCATAAAATTTTATTTTATTTTCTTAACAAACTTCTTGCTTGAACTTCATTTATTAGATAAAAAATAAATGCAGTAAGTAAAGATATTATTATCTGTGATGTAGCTACCCTAAGTGTTGTCCAGGGTGGAACAAGATGTTTACCACCCCTTCATGTAATGAAAGAAAGAAAAAAAAAGTGCTACCCGGGGTAGACCGCTGCCCCAGCATCCCCTTTCCTATGCCAGTGATCATTATTAAATGTTCACTGTGATGATGATATCTGTACTCCAACTTGTTAACTAATAGCAGACTACACATAATGTGATCTCGGATTTATTATAAAAGCCAGTAATCTATTTTTTCAAGAGGCCTTCTTGGAATTCAGCTATCCCCTTTAAAGCATGGGATATGGTTTGAATTGTGATGCAAGTATCTGTTGTATACATACAATTACAGTTAGTTTATCATTGTGTTTATTAAAAAATGAAAATTCTGTCATTTTTTATTTTTATAATAGAAAAAATCTTACCCAGATACAGAAAATCAACAGCCTTTTTCTGTTGGGAAAACCGGTTTTGGTTTAGCATCCTTAATTAAAAGATAGATAGATTGTTTGAAAAGGAGAACAAATTATGGAATTTTTTCATAATATTTCTTGTTGCTTGACAGCTGTTAAATTTTTTGGGTCTGTTCTGAAAGTTGTTTTTATATTATAAAATTTAGTTTGACTGAACTCTTACTAATTTGACTTCTCAGTTTCCCCCGCTTTGTTAACTGATATGATCCACTACCCTTATTGATATGACATAACACTTGTAGATTTTTGTTAGAGTTATGTTTGTTTTCCAATAGTGTATGCTTAACGTCAGCCGATTAACAGACTATATGCTGAGCAACCAGTGGGAAAAGGAATTAAACAAAGAAAACCCCTTGGGCATGAGAGGTGAAATAGCCATCACATATGCTGAGCTTACTCGAGAAGTGTGGTCGGGTCAAAGGGCATACACAGTGCCCAGAAACTTTAAGGTAACATTTTTAACTATCTTTTTCAGAAACCGTATTTATGTATTTATATCTTTGCAATGGAAATTCAGCTCAATAAAGTTTTGTAAATAAATAAGTCTATTATTTTCTAGAGGAAAGAACAATGTAACTCCTTGAATAATGAAATTTGTCAATAAATTATTAGTCCAAATACACTTTGACTTTCGATTGACATTTTTCAGGGAAAATTTGAATCGATTGGTAAGGTTTGAGACACTCGAGCCTGGGTGCAGTTTTTTCTTAATTTTAGCTGAACGTTTACAATAGAAATAAGGGTTAAATGATTGATTTATAACATTGCTAACATACAACTTAATTTCTTTGAATATTTTTCTATATTCAGGTGGCAGTGGGTAGGTTTGCACCCCAGTTTTCAGGTTACCAGCAACAAGATTCTCAAGAGCTAATGGCCTTTTTGCTTGATGGGCTTCATGAAGACCTTAATCGAATTAGAAAAAAGCCCTACATTGAACTCAAGGACTCGGGTGGAAGACCTGACAATGTAATCTTGATCTTTGAAAAAACAACTCTTTGTTATTTTTTAAAACAAGCTTAAGTCAGAAATGCATGTCAACAGTGTTAATGATTATTTGGGGATAAGATTTTAAATGATATCACTTTGAAAATGGTATTGAGTCTTTTATAAATAATTGTTTCCTTTCTTTTTCAGATTGTTGCCAAAGAAGCGTGGGACAATTACAAAAAACGAAATGACTCTATTATTGTTGATATTTTTCACGCCCTTCTAAAATCCACTGTAAGATGTCCAGACTGTGAGAAAATCTCTGTGACCTTTGACCCATTTTGTTATTTATCTTTACCCTTGCCCATCAAAAAAGAACGTCAAATGGAAGTGATATGGGTGCCTCTGCCTCCTGAAAAAAAACCTATGCAGGTAAGGACAACTATACATTTGTCGAAATGATCAGCTGGTGTTTATAACCAAGAATTGTATAAAAAATAACCAAGTGTATTGAAGCAGTGCATCTTTTATTGTCTAAATATATAACTTATGAATGCGTTTTTTATTTACCTATCTAAATTCATTTATAATTTTGTTTTATTGATTTAAAATTTTTTATTGTTTTTTGAGATTATCTCTGAAATGCAAGTACCAGTAATTTTTGGTCAGTTTTTAACATTTATAAATACATTAGCAAATGAAATTTACACTTTTTTTGAATAGCTAAAATTGACAGTGCCTAAGGCAGGCAGCATCCGTGACTTGTGTATATCATTGTCAGCCCAAGTAGATGTTCCATCTGACAGGGTAGGATTTTGTTTTTACACTCTATTTTAAATTTGAAAAATATTTTAATAGTACATTTCATATACTTATATTTTAAAATTGAACATAAATTTTTAAAAGTATATTTCAGCTTCCATACTTGTATTACTATTTTATTACAAATTTTTGGGGTTTTTAGTTTCTTTAAAAGTAAAAAAAAATTTTAAGACGATACTTAAAGCAAATTGTAAGAAAATGTAATAACTGTTTTATTGATGGTGAACGGCCACATCACTGGTAAAGAAGTTTTAAAGTAATTTAAATCACATATTGAACTTCATCTGACTTAATTAATACATAAGTATTAAATAACAGCCAGACTTGAATATTTGAATTAGGCAAATGCTCTTTGTTTACATTGGACTCACAAAAGAGGCTGTTGTCCTGAGGCTTCATTAAGCACTTTTTAGAAGCTCAGTGTTTTGCAATATAGGCAGTTTGGGTTTGAATTTTTTCCTTCCTAATTTAGAACATATCTGCTGTGCCAATCTTGACTTTGAGGATGCAGATTGGTGTGTAGCAACGCCACCGCGGCGGCCCCCCCCCCCCCCCCAAAACTATCATCGAGCTAGTGGTAGATTTTTTCCCTATGGTAGATATTGCCCCGGTGGTAATGTTTCCACAGTTGTGATCTTTCAGCCATTTTTTTGCATGATGGATTCGATGTTTGTTTTGACGAGCCTGTTTGATTGATCAATTTGTCTTTTATTTACGGTATCCATGTTTTAAAAGTGAAGTGTCTGCTGCCTCATTATAAATAGGCTCAGGACATATGTGGAGATCTCACATATGCTGAATACTCATTGCCTTTTTGCATTTCTCTTCCATTCTGTAAGATATCTGCTGCCAGTTTTATAACTTCTGCTTATGATTCAAGGCCAGTGATTTCACCATTGGTTATGGAAATTTGTCTTTTCTTAAGAGGGGGTGATTTTTCTCATTGGGGTACAGAATATGAATGTTAATCTATGCAGATGGGCACTTTTTTTCTTCTTTTCCTTGTGGGATGAAGTTGTTTATTTAAGTCTTCTTATGCCAAGATTGTTGATCTGTGCATTGGATTAAAAAAATGTAAAATGCAATTAATTCAAACAATTTTTAGCAGTTGATGACATTTTTTTGTAACTCTTGCCACCTTTCCAATGTCTAACATTATACATTATTTTATAAATTTAGTTTTTTGGGCTTTGTAGAATAATTTAAGAAACTAAATGCGCCTTCCATTTATATCTCAATTAATTTAAAACATGTTGCTGCAGCAGAAATTTATAAGAAAGCAATGAAGCAATAGTTGTCATGAAATACTTAAATATATCAAATCTAAAATGCTTATTTTATTAAATTATAAAACTAGGTTCTATGTGTGCGATTAACAAGTACTTAAATTTGTTTTCCAGATGGTTGTCACTGATGTCTACAACCACAGGTTTCACAAAATTTTCAACATGGATGAGGGTGTAAACCATATTTTAGACAGGGATGATATATTTATGTAAGTTCTTTTTCTTGACTTTTTAATTATTATTTAAATACTGTTAAATTGGTATTGAACACTATCTTAATTTTTTTTTTTTTTTAGTACAGAAGTTTTTCAAAACACAAAAAGAAGCTTACTGGCTATCTCATTTATATATGTTTTAGGAAGAAAGAGAAATAACATCTTTTTCAGATCTTTAAACAATTTGATAAAGTAATTCAATTTGGAGAAAAATTATCTTTTTTTCCCCCACAATTTCACTTTTCAGTTATGAGATTCCAAACAGTAACATTGAAGACCCCAACACTATGATTTTGCCTATCTACCTAAGGGACAAAAAGTAAGTGCCTTGACTTATGTCATGTAATACTAAAATGCGAAATTACTGATTTTAATATAGAGAAATGTTTATCGACATGTAAAAATTGGACATAACATACATGCGGCCTACCACACAAAAAGTTTGCCCACCCGGGCTTTAAAAGAAAAGAATTTGAAGGGCTAGGTCTGCATTTGAACCGTTTTCCTCTGAGGTTTTGGTGGTTTGACTTTACATCTAAATTGCTATTAAATTCATCATCTGAGTCCATTATTGACAAAATTAACATTTATCCCTGTAAAATAAATTCAAAATTTTGTAAAAATTGGCCTGTAAGCAAAGTAATTGATGTTGTTAGCATCTGTCCATCGTCAAAGGACTTTGGTGTAGCTTCTGTTTTAAATAAGTTCATAATTTCTATTAGTAGAGGGAGCTTTACGAATATTTTTGATTTCCTAATGTCAGAAAAGGCACAGAGTTTATGAACCAGTGTCTCCATAACGAGTTCTTCAAGTCAACCAAATTTACCTGGGGATTTGGAATATTCATTAATTTAAATGATCAATGGTTGCCTTTCTCAGTTTAAGTTGACAGATATTTGCTAAAATGTGTATGTTCCTTTCAGATATGGTGTGCGGCACTCAGACCACAACTCTGTTTCCAGTCAACCTTTGTTTGGTCATCCAATGCTATTGGCAGTTCCAAGAAATAGCTGCACATATGAAAAACTTTACCAACTACTATTACAAAGAATGTCGTAAGTTGAGGGATATGTTAAAAAATAATTTTTAAATTTCAAATATCATTGATGTGCTTCAGCATTCTGTTATTTGTTTGTTGTTTATAATACAAATTTAAGATTTTAAATAAATGTAAATAAATGTAAATGGTAAAATAAAGTACTGTTTCATTTATGCTCAATAATAATAATTTTTCCACTCAAATTTCAGCTGATGGTTAAAAAGTATTACAAGAAAATGGAGTTTATAAGACTTAAGAAAATGTAACTGCTAATTTTTTATTCCAGTCGTTATGTTAAAGTCCCTGATGCATCTGAAGAATGGCAAGAGGAGCCACTGGAGGAAGATGAGGAAGATGATGATGATTCATCATCAGCTAATACCAACTCTTCTTTTTGTGGGGCCAGTAATGGAAATCTTGAAGAAGATGGAGGTGGTGGGGAAGCCAGCAATGGTCATACTCTGAATGGTAGATTTTTTTGTTCAAGTGTTAAAATGCTTTTGCTATAAATACAAACTAGAATTAATATTAAATTTGTTTTTTTATTTTTATTTTAAATGGCTAGTAATTTAACTTCAAAATATAAAGTCATAGTCATATGATACACATTTCATGACTTGTTGCTAGGTGTGAAATGATTAAATGTAGAACACAAAAAATAATAGTTTGCAAGTCTTTCAAAAGCTTTCGGATTTGAGTGTCCTTCAATTTCTATTCTTTTCATTTGATAATAAATATGTTTTCTGAATCAGAACTGGAAATGGAGACACTGGGGGGAAATGGAAAAGGAGAAAATACCTCAAATAATAAACTAGGAACAGAGGAGGATGTTGCTTCATGTTCCACATTGTTACCACCATCTTCTCGAGGCAGACGCATCTTCACATTGCGAGCTGCCAACAGTTTTGGTCGTGATGAAACTGGCACAGTTTTAGTTGATGATGGGAAACCCTTGAGAATGACTAGTAAGTTCTTGGTTATATTATATTTATTTTTTGTTCTTCCAATAATTTAATTTATCTATCATTATATTACCAATTATATAAAGGAAAATTAAATTTTTGAAATGTATTAAACTTTCTTTATTACAATTTATTTCTTCGTTGCTCATTAAATCTGATATATTATTATTTAAAACCAGCAATCTTTTCTTCAAAGTAATTTTTCCTTCAGTTAATTGAAACCCAATTTTTTAACACTTCACAGACAGAACATATGTAGCTGTTGACTGGAGTAAAGCAGCTAAGGACAGATTCTTTGATGAAAAGGCTGCTGAGGTAGTCATTATCCCAGTTCAAGTATTTTCTAGTTCTTGCTTGACAATTCATCAGTCTACATATTTTCTTTAGCAATAATTTTCAATAACATTTTAAAAAAAAAAAAAGAAAAGAAATATTTTTCTAAATGTTTAATGGGGGGTTCCCTAATAAAAAGTTTAGCAATTTTAGTGATTCTTAGATTTATTGCCACATATCCCTGCAGCATCTTTTACAACATTTTGAAGGCTAATTTTTATTTTTTACAATATCATGTTGAATCAATTGTAATGAATAGTTACAAAGCATTGATTTTCATTTAGTTATTTTGCAGAATTATACATTTACTAATAATGTATAATTGTTTTCATTTCAGGATTTTGAAGAGCATGACAGTATGAAGTCTCGTGTTGGACAAAAGAAGACAGTAATTCAATTAGATGATTGCCTGAAGCTGTTTATGAAAGAAGAACAACTGAGTGATAAAGATCCATGGTAGCTTATTGCATATTTTTTTTTTTTTTTTTTTAAATTAAAAAAAAAAAAAAAAATCAAGTTAAATGTTGAATCTCATCATTAGGTTTAAGTATTCAATCTCATTGTTTTAAAAAAGGATGTCTAAAAAATGATCCTGCCCATAAAATGTGCTTTTGCTTATGCAGGTACTGCCCTGATTGTGAACAGCACAAGCAAGCCACAAAAAAGTTTGACCTGTGGTCACTCCCTGATGTCCTTATCATCCACCTAAAAAGATTCTCCTACAACAAATATTGGAGAGACAAGATTGATGTTCTTGTTGAGTTTCCATCTCAGTAAGCAGATTAACTATAAGCTAAAAATTTCTTTATTATTTAGATATTTGAATATCTAAGGCCATAATGCATAAACCAGTGGTTTTGACGTTTGTTATGATCAAATTTTCAATGATAGAATAAAGAAAGAAATTTTATACTATTCAATTTCATAAGTATAGCAAAGATCTTTATTTTATTTTGTACTTATATTTTATTTACATGGGGATCAATTTCAAAATATTTGTGTAAAGGATCATTTCAGACATTTCAATTTTTCTTTCCTACAGTGGTTTGGATCTCCGCAAGTATATCATTAATGAGGAATCCAATGAATGTGATGTGTATGATCTCATTGCTGTAACAAACCATTATGGAGGCTTAGGGGGAGGTCATTGTAAGTGTAGCCTACTTCAGACAGGTTTCAAAAAGATAATTCTTTCTTGTTTATTATAAGATAAAAATCAGATCTTTATTTACACTTTTTATTTTATATGCTTTTGATAGTTATAGACTATGTAGATGAAACTTTTTCAAGATTTTATTTTCTAGTAGTAGTCACACTTAGAAATGAATCTAATTTTACTTGTGGTTGAAAACTTGACTAATAAAAATGACAGTCATTGAAATTGTAGTAATTTGTTGAGATTGGAAAGGATTGTAATTTTGTTTTGGCGTAAACTGTTAAAGGCCATATTTCTGACTTTAAATTTGATGACATTCTATTACAGATACAGCATACGCCATGAACAAAGATGACAACAGCTGGTACTATTTTGATGATTCAAGTGTGACAAGTTCTTCAGCTGAATCTGTTGTTGTAAGCTATCAAGATACATTATGCTTTTTCATTTCTTAAATCTGAATTGAAAGTTTCTTGTCTATAACATGTTCTTTTAGGGTAATAAATAACGTATTGAGAATACATGTCGGTTTACCCCTCTACAATGTTATGGGTACCAATTTCCCTTCTGCTCTGTTAAAGAGGGAGGACATCATATTTCATTGTTTCAAAAAATAACAAAAAACCCCAATAACTTCCTTATTTCTATTTTTTTTAAAACATAAACTTTTCTGAATAATATTTTAAAGATTTAGTCTAATCATTATTCAAATATGCACTGGGATTTATAGGAAATCTATTATGTGCAAAATTTTTAAAAAGTAATGTAAAAAAAATTAAGATTTAAATATAAATAAGTTTGAAAATACTTATAATTCAAAAGGAAATTACATTATTTACATATGCAAAATTTCTTATTTATGTACTTAATTTCATTTGTGTGTTTAATTTATATATGTATATATATATTTTTGTCTATAATTGTTCAAACCCATTTGAGTGCTGTGTTCAAATCAATATCCCATTAATTATTATTTCCAGACAAAAGCAGCATATGTCCTAGTCTACCAGAGAAAGACTCTCAATCAAAACAGAAAATCCTTTCGTGCCACCAAAGGAGTGAACTCCAGTACAACCATATCTATTCCTGTCAGCCATGTTTCTTCTCATAAATTTCCTGATTCTTCCATCCCTAATGGTGTGGGGGCAGCAAGTGAAGAGGATGAAATGGAAACAAATTAGGCATTATTCCTTTTTTAAAAGTTTTTTTGACAGGTTTAGACTGTTGAATGAAGGGTAAACACTTTACAATAAGTTACTGTCAAATTGAAAATGTTATATTTTTTTAAGTTCCAAAACTAGTTAAGTTTTAAAAATGAAAACAGATACTCAAGTAAAATGATTTAGGAATAAATAACAATATATTTTGGTAAACAAAACAAAACAAATATAAACAAAGCCAATTTTAACAATGCTCCCACTAAAACATTTTGAATCAGATTTTCAAAATGTCTGCTATATCATGCATTTTTTAAGGGTGATAGAACATAACTCCCACATTAGCCTGTACCATATTTAAAATGAAAGTTGCTGATTTTCAATAAAACATTTGTTTCCACTAGAGCCTGTGATATGTTCGGATAAACCAGTGAACTTTAAAACAAAACTCTAGTTTATAAAATCTTAAATAAATAAAACCTTCAGTATATTGCTTACTAGATCATAAGTTCTAGAACTGGTTAATGACATTAAAAAAAAATAATTCATTTTGGAAACGTACATTTTTTAAATTTTTTAAATTTTTTAAAAGAAAAAAAAACAAGATTATTATTATTGACATGCATTGTCTACAGTGTATTTAAGTGCTTATTATTAATAACTTTGAGGTTGTGGAAGGCTGGGTTATACCATATATAAGTAGTTTTCTCACATATACTTTAATTATACATTTTTCAAACACTTTTATAATAAACGGGCAGAAAAATTTTTTATGAAAAACTCAGGAATTAAAAGATTTATTTTAAACAGAAAGTAGACAAATTTATGTTACATTATTGTCAGTGTTTGATTGGAAATTTTTCATTAAGACTTCGGTCATCCATATGTTAGGTAAGCACTGATGGAGGAGGGTGGTCTGGGATCTAATTAGGAGATTATGTGAACAGGTGCTCTTAAATGGCATTCTCTGTTACACAAACAATCAATAATGACATAACTGCATCTTTAAAATACATTTTCATTATCACTATTATCAGACACAAAATTTTAATACTAAATCTATAATGTAGGGGAGGGAATCTATATTATTTATCTAGAATACATTACAAGTGAAGGTGGAATAATGATTTTGCTGGTTATGGGAAATGCAAATTTATATTGCACATCTAGCACCATAATGCATTCTGCTTCTGGTAGTACAAATAATTATGGTGTCAGGCATATTATGTATGATAAAGTTAAAGTAGTATTGAAAAGATGTTATTTGTTTCCATTTTATTTCCCAAGATAGTCTGAAAAATATCTCTTGTTTTCTGCTAATTTTTTTTTTTTACAAAAATAATTTTTGTTTTTTAAATACAAAAATAATATATATATATATTTTGTTTGCAATAGTTCTTGTTCTAAAGATCATGGTTTATGGAAATCAGACAGTCCTACTGAAACATTCTGGAAATTGTGAGGACAGTGGCTCCCTGAGATATTTGTTTCAATAATCTTTTATAACACTCAACCTTGTGTCCAATGTATAACAAAAAGAAAATGCCAAGTCCGGTTATGCTTCTATTAAGGAAAAAACCAATTCCTATAAGAATAAGGTTTCATTTTTCCTGTACAAATTAAAAGTGTTTTTGTAAGATCTTTGCATCATACATGATTAATTTTGTTTTCAAATTTAAACTTAGCTTTGTTAAATATCTGGAAATTCATATTTCAAATTGATAAGTTAAGATTTCTCTGAATTATATGAAAGCTATTTCTTTTGGGTTCCCTTGTATGTGTCATTTCAACTGAACAGTGCCTACTGAGTCCAGTGCATTAGGAAAGTCAGTTAAAGTGAAAGGGTAGAAAAGAGATTCTTGATTCAAAATTTTTTTTGTCTACTCATCAGTAGTCAATATGCAAAAAGTAATACAAATCCTTAAGCATATAATTTTTTTGTTCAGTAGTAATGTATTGGTTAGTTATAATAGCACAAATGAGCCTGGAAAAAAAAATACCTGAATGGAAAAAGTTTTCTGGAGCCACTGATTTCACTTTGTAACCAATTTATGTAAATACAAATGAGCTTTTTTGTTTAATTTCATATTCATATAATTCAGGCTAATGTATCTGATCTACTGAAAAGGTTTCATAATTTCCTGGTTGTACATAATTGTAGTAACAAAAAAGGCCTTTGTTTAACTGAGCACTAATTGATGATGTTTTGCAACAAGTTGTATCTGATTGTATTTATAAGTGAAGTGACATGATTGTATGAGAGAAAATTAAACAAGTTTGCAAGATTGAGAAAATGGGAAGGTTTGGACAATTTTTTGTTTTTTCTTTTCTTTGTTTTCTTCTTAACTAAACTCATTTATAGAGCAGTCCTTAAACCTGAAATCATGTCATAACATAAAAGCTTAAACATCATCACTGAAAGTATAGTTGTTTGATTGAATTATGAGCAGTAGCATATCTTCAAAAAGTTGATTTTGAAATAACTACTATTCATTTGTGAAGTTCCCCTAATATTTTTAATATTTCTTTATGGCCAGTGCCAAAGCTATATCAATTCTCTTACTACCAGTTTGGGAAAAAAAGCTAAGTAACACATATAATTATATAAATTAATTTATTCAGTTGTAACATCTAAGTGTTAGTAGTTTTTCTTCTGAAAGCGTTTAACACAGCCTAGAGAGATTATACAGTAAGCTTTAAAAATTGAGGTGCCATAAACATCTGTTTATGTTTCTCACATATTTCTAAAATATATGGGCAATTTACATTTTAATGTGCATTTCAGTTTCGGCAGGTTAGAAAGTGAACATAGTAAAGAAATTATTAGTTACAAATAAATAAAATACACTGATTACAGGTGGATTAAAAAATATTTCTTTAAACAATATTATTTTTATTTATTTAATGTTTGTTCCTTTCTTTGAAATTATTAGTAATTCTATTACTATTAAAATATGTATCTGAAAATGGATTGTTCTGATTTTGTAAAAAAAAAAGAAAAAAAATGTTTATTGCCCTTGAGTAAATGAACGCTAAGCTGGCTGAAAAAATAATTAAAACTTTTAATTTTTTTCACTTGGAAAAAGTGTAAAAAATATTAGAGATGTTAATAATTTCTTTTTTTAAAAGGTAAAAAAAACAAAACATTAGGACTAAAAGATATAAATTTGATTATCTATAGATCTTAGTTTATTATTACCTGTATGCATTGAGGTTAGAAACGACCATTTTAAATTGTATTTTTTCTTTCAGATTTATACAAATGGCAAGAAAGGTGATTGATTTGTAAATAAAAACCATATGCTGAACATTTTATTGCACTAGGAATTTAACACTGAATGACAGGATGTATATTTTATTTACTTAAAATAAAAACTTGAGATCTTTCAACAATGCTAATTATACCAATATTCAGTGTTCTCTTTATAGTTAATATTTAGGTCAAGACTTAGATTTATTATAATACTGGTATTCAGGAAAAATAATTTAAATATGTAACTGCTGGTTAGTAAAAATAAAAATAATTTGGATTATATTAAAAGCCATAATATAATTATTGATACCACTGCCTACCTATGGAGATGAAACATTTAGTATTAGTATTTAGTAAAAATACAGTATGCTTCAAAGACATATAAGTCTTTGTCCCTGCCTTCCCCTTTCTCTGAATATTGATGTTACGAATAAACATGTTTCATATTACTGGATATTTATAAGTAATAAAGTTTGCTTCCGCATGCTGCTTTGTTATTTTTTTCCTGAACATTTCCAATTAGAACGATTTTGTTAACTTGTATTTAAAAAAATGAGAAATTAATTTTTTTAGGCAAATTAAAATTTTTACTTTTTATTTAAAAAGTCTGGCCAATTTGTACCGGAAGCTTTACATGCTATGAATGAGTAAAGAATGGCGCATAATAAGCTTTTAAAATATTGTCCAGATGCTAAGTGCTAGTGTCTTAAATTCATGGACTATTGGAAATCTTATTTAAAGGCAACTTTTAAAGTCGAATTCGATAGATCTCCGGATGTCAAAGGTAAGAGTTTTTCTTATCATTTTCTTCGTCTATCTAAACTAGGACAAAGTACTCCTACCACTGAGTATAGTATTACCACCACTTAGTCTCGCTTGACTCACCGTCTACCCGGACCACTAAGGCCACTAGATCTAACACTCGCTCTGTTTATTAATGAAAATGAAAAGTACAACTTAGTACCACCCTCTAGTTCTAGTCTCAGCACCAGTTCAAGATCTGAAAGTAGTATGCTACACATTGCTTGATTGATTACAATATGATATCAAGTCAGCGAGGTGCACATTGTCAATTGAGGATCGATTGTCACACGAAGAAAAACAAAGTACAAAGATTCTCATGAGTCAATCTCTTTATTATAGTCTGAGTCATTCGCTTATCACCATTTACCTCTCATTGCTTTTTCTTCTCTCTCTCCCTCTCCCCCCACCCCCAACTCTTAAAAAATTATAATATTTAAGTGTTGACAATGTCTGTAGGCTGTGACTGTGTCACCTCAGTTCTGTGTGATTATTGTGAAGTATTACATACATTGATTTACTATTTTATTTCTCATAGGCATAGATACACGTCAGTTTTTAATTATAAACATGTGTTATTTATCTATGCTGGTTTAATTTAGTATTAGTATTTGGCATTAAGGCTTCAGTGACAGTTGAAAATGTAATAATAATGTAGACCTTACATAGGTACTCCAATATTGGGCTGAGCGGGCAAAAAAAACGCTGGCTTCGCGAGGTACATTTCTGTGACGAGCCGTGAACGGCGGGTTTCGGTATATGTCGGGCTTTGTTGTTCCTATGCGTCATTTTCTAAAAATAAATAAGTTTCCGTCTTAAACTCTATACGCTGAAGAATTCCGGTCATGATGGTATAAATGCTTTGTCATTCCGACCTGACTCAGACGAACAGTTGGAGCGCAAACTTGGGTAAGTGTAAACATGTCGATGGTTTTTTTATTATAGCATATTAAAAGTTAAAACTTTTACGAAAAGCAAGCTTGATCACTTTAACATTAAAAGCATTTATTGTTAACATTACTGGCTATTTCTGGAATTTAAGATATCGTTCAAAAAAAAAAAATTCCACATGTTATGAAAAAACGGCGGCCATCTTTTTTTTTAAATTTTTATTAACCGGAAGGAGGTGGATATAATTGGAAATAAACACTTTAAATAAACAATTTCTAAATCACTGAAACATCTGATTAAACAAACATTGTTGATTCTAATATGACTAAACAATATAATTATATACAAAAAAATAATTATTTGTTTTAAATTAATTGTTTGTACAATTATTCTTTATAAAATAAGAAATTATTCAATTTGCCAATAAGAATTCCTCTTTTTAACGATGTATTTAAGTAATAGCTATTATTATTAGATAGACTTAGACTAGTAGTTATAAGGGTGTATCTAGTTTATTTAGTTTAGATCATTTAGTTTCTGATGTTCTTCGGGAGATTTTTATTTTGTTTGTGTGTTTTGATGAAATTTATTTGAATTTTCGGCTCACTCATTTTAAAGTTTAATTTTTAAAATTGTGTATACTTTCAGGTAGACAAGGATGCAATCTGTTGCTGTGGACTAGGACACTATCTGTTGCTGTGGACCGTGGATTGCAATATTGCATTGCGTGTTTTTATGTTTTGAATTTAAATGCACCGGTACAATAATGATGATGGAAATTCATATAATATCTTTTATATTAAATGTTCTGAATTATTGTTTTTGTATTTAAATACTTTATTAAATTTAGATTGTCATTGTCACTGTCCATTTGTTTTGAAGATTTTTTTTGAAATAGCATTGTTAGTTTAAAAGTTGTTAGTTTAAAAGTTATGTATTTATATGTTATAATGTCCCGGC
Organism: Omphiscola glabra; assembly: GCA_964017045.1. NCBI lineage: Eukaryota > Metazoa > Mollusca > Gastropoda > Lymnaeidae > Omphiscola > Omphiscola glabra. The sequence continues at coordinate 37,702,646 of OZ024799.1, forward strand.
CGTTGTTGCTTTTCATAAAATATTTTTCTAAAATTGCATACATTTTTCTGATCTGTATTTCATTTATTTTAAATGTGCCTTACTTTTAGATGGACATTATCTGTTTGTGTTGAAAATTTTATAGCAGTAGCTTTATTAGTCTAAAAGTTATGTATTTAAATGTAAAAATGTCTCGGCCGTGGTTGCTTTTCATCACATATTTTTTCTAAAATTGCATAAATTTTTCTGATCTGTATTTTATCTATTTTAAGTGTGCCTTACTTTTAGATGGACATTATCTGTTTGTATTGAAAATTTTATAGCCGTAGCTTTATTGGTTTAGTAATTATGTCACTTTTTGAAAAATTAAATTTTCCGCCATTTGTTGTTATCCACGCCATATGCTCATAAAGTCATATTTAATCAAATATAATAAGTTAATTCACAATTCATGTATTTTGTTATGTTAAACCCTGTATTGTAAATGTCTCCTCCAAATTTGAGAGCTCTAACATTAATAGCCAAAAAGATACAAGCAAAATAGTACAAAAAGTGTAATAATGCGATCACAGTTTTAAAACTTAAATACAAAGCCGAATAGTGGGGAAAAATAAATCACTAAAAAATTCATAACTTTTCTTCTATAAGTTATAGAAAGATTATCTTGGTGTCGTTAGAAAGCTTAGAGCCAGCTCTTTCCAATGATATGCTATTTGTGTATGTCTGATGTATTTGAAAATTTGACTTGGAGTACCTACCTTACACTTACTAAGTTAGAAATTAGAAAAAAAGATTATGCCTAATGTCAATGACAAGCAGCCATCCTTTAAATTTACTGAATTTACCTACTAACTCAGAACTGCCTTCTGGATATTTTATAAATTTATTGAATGTTAGGCAGAGAACATCATTCATGCATAGGCCTAATACTAATTACTAATAATTATAATGTTGATATAAATTAAATATAGATAGAAGGTTAAGACAGGAATGCCTACCAATAAATAATAAACAGTTCCTCTGGCCTTTTTAGTACCGATAGGCCTAATGTGACATCTCGTTCATTTGAATTTGATTCAGTTTTCCTTGTGCATCTGAGTTGATGAGGCATTGGCATTGATACAGCAGAAGGGTAGTAAGGCACTCTGAAGCCAAATGTAGAAGCTACTTGATTATTAAATTATCTAATTTTTGAAAATATTTTTTGCACACTTTAACGTGAAATTTAAGAAAAAATTATTTTTCTTTTTGGTGTGTTTAAACTTGTCTTTGAAAGAATACCTCTAGCAATTTTTTTTACAATTATTTTGTTATGTATCTTTGTCTTCCATGTTTTTTTAAGGGGCTGTGGGGGCCTGGGCTGAATTTTAGACTTCAGCTACTAAGAAATCTTCATGGCCGTTGTTTACAAATATATGAAACATCGTTATTATCGAATAATTATCTATCGAATAGGCCTATTATTTGTCTTGATTTATGTCTCAATTTCACATAATTTTTGCAGAAAACATATTTATTGCACATTTATTCATGACCTACACTTCTCAAGTGAAAAGGCAATATTTTAAATAATTTAAAAAAATTGCTTTTCTCTTGTAAGGAATGTATCATAATAATCAAATATATTTTATACACTATATGAAAAATATAAAACGTGAAATAGATAATACTTGAATCTTAAATGTGCAATACTGTCAATCAATAATAAAGAATGGGCCATGTAAATGTAAATCATTAACATTTAAATAGTATTAAGGGCTAAATAAAGGTTAAGTAGGAAATCAAAGAGGGATAAAATATATACATATTTTAAAAAAAATAGTTATATTGTTTCACATTACTGGATAATCAAATTTTTGTTATCTTGAGTCAATCTGTTAGCCATATCCCCTTCGTATTAAGCTCTTGTGAACAAGATATTCAAAGTCGTTTTCATGATATAACATAAAGTTCAATTTCTTGTCATGAGTCGATTTCCTAAGAAATAAACAAAGAAATATGTTGCATAAGAATTGTTTAATCCTTGTTCTAATATTTCTTGGGTTGCATCCCTTTACTGCTGTAAACTTTATGTGATCTGTATTTGTGTATATATAAACGCAGTTGCTCTTTCTCTTTTAGGAATTTTATTAACTGTTTTTGTTGATCGAAATGATGACATACATTTTGGATGATTATTAGATAATGGCTCTAAGACATGTGCATAAGGAAATAATTTGATTGGTAGGCTCACCCCGTGCTGCACTTTTGAGACGGCATTTTCCGTCCTTATTTGATACTTTATAAATAAAGCGGTCAAAGAAATTGTATGCCCTAATCATTGTTTTTTTTATTAATTGGGCGCGGCAAAATTGAGGGTTGCCACGGGCGTCAAAAACTCGAGCGACACCAGATACAAGTTTCTGACATCAAGTTCATCTCTTGTACTGCATTCTGATTTTCACAGCAAAAATATCACCACCTCGGGGTTGGCTAGGCTCTAGACCAGCGGTTCTCAACCTTTGGGTCGCGACCCTTTTTAAGGGTCGAACGACCCTTTCCCAGGGACGCCAATGACCACCGGGAAACACATATACTATACAGTTATGAAGAAGCAACGAAAATAGTTTTGTGGTTGGGGATCGCCACAACATGAGGAACTGTATTAATTAAGGGGTCGCGGCATTAGGAACTGTAGAAATATTTTAGGCAAATTTTTGACTTTTCATTTTAATGCTATTTAAGAGACACATCAGGCTGCTTAATTTACAATGGGGAAACCATCGGCGGGCCAGTTCAAATGGTATCGCGGGTCTAGAGGTTTGCGTTAGCGTTGCTAAAAATAAACCTGTCCTACAGAGTGTAGAGTAAGTTCTTAGGGATGTGAGATACCGCTATCTTTAGCTGTAGGTATCATCCCTATGTTTATAGGTTTAGGTCGCTGGGGGTAATTTATTCCAGTAAACCTTGCCATCTCTGCTCTTGATTAGGGAGGGCTGGTGTTGGAAAGCAATGTCGCTCACCTCAGTGTTGTCTAGCTTGGACTTTGCTGCTAATCAGCTGTCGAGGAGTTCCCATAGCTTTCTAGACCAACGGACAACGCATGTAACTATTATGTATTTGTGATTTACTTATTCAATTCTTTTTTTTTATACACTGGAATAAAGATTAGCAAAGGTTAAAAATAATACAAAGTACATTTTAAAATATACTAAAGGCCAAATTATCCGAGTTACAACTTCTCATATGACCAGTTGTTTCACTATTCCCGTGATCTGAAGCATCCACTTTGCAGCCCGCTAGGTAACGAAATATTCTTTATTCTTATTATTTTCTTTATAGCTTTCCGCCCTGTCCTATTTTCTGTTGGCCCGCACTAGTTTTTCATAAAGTATTACGGCCGCCTTACATTTTGAGTTGTGCAGGTCTGCCCTGAAGCCATTTTAGTGCAACTTGTTGTGAAACATAGCTATTTAAATAAAAATCACTTTGTAGTTAAAAGTTAACTAAATACAATTATATTAATACATTTCAATATCATGGCCCCCCCCCCCCCCCCCAATTTGCTTCAACTTATTTTTGTTAAAAAACACGAAAATCCCATGTTAGCATTAACATATTCATTCAAACATCTTCAGATCTTAGTGAATTATGCTAGGAATCAGCTGAATTATGACAATAAACCCATCTCTACACCTCCATCTTCTCACTCGGGAGGGGGTCTGATGTTGTTGATTGTGTTATAATGAGGTCCCAGGAACCTGAAGACGTAATGAAACGATAATATTATTGTCTGGGGCGTCTCAGCTTGTGTCTACCCGTTCATTGTTATCATTGAAATCCCAGTTTACAAGCTTGCGAAGATGTCAGTGATACATTGACCGGAGCCTAGTCGGTTTTGGAGAGGGGCTGTAGGGGCATTATTTCATAGAAATTTCAATGACCCTTTTCTCTCAAATTGAGTTCATTAACAAAAATCTGGTAAATAGAAATACATTTTGGATGCGAAATTTCCATTGGTTAAACTTTGCCAAATTAAAATGTATTTATCGACTAAGCTGAGTACCTAATTTCAGCTCTCTAAGATAAATGGGAAAATGTCAAAATTTTATGGTTCAAAGATATCCTAAACCAGTAGTACAAGAAACAACTCACAACACTACATTTAAAAACAAAAAGTTGAATAAGAGCGTTCTGAAACGAAACAATATTAGATAAACAAATTTTAATGAAAAAATAATGAAAACTAAGAAGGAGCTCGTCGTGCATCATATTTAACGTATCAAAGATCCTCGCGTAGAACAGCTAACTGCCAGCACAACTACGCTAGCGAAACATGACAGGATCATCAGCTAACTGCCAGCACAACTACGCTAGCGAAACATGACAGGATCATCAGCTAACTGCCAGCACAACTACGCTAGCGAAACATGACAGGATCACTATGCCACATTGATGTTGCGAAATGTCATTTCACAGAACCTGATGTCATGTTACTACGTAATTGTCTTGTCGGTACGTCAGTATTAATCACTGTTTAAATCTCACTTAAAACTGAACAGAAAGACCCTTTACGTTATGAAGTCTTGATCTGCTCCACCTATAAGTCCCACGAAGATGCCACTGGTCTGTCCACTGTACGTGCGGAAAGGCATCCTCAGATCGCTGCATCATTTGTTATCGTCGCATTTCATGATTTGGAAACACCCGAAAGTTGATTATTGAAATAAAACGATATCAGGAGGACATATATATTTTGTATCTGCCTCTTCACCGGCAACACGTCCCACTGATTGATTTCAACAGACACCGCATCTCCCCATGGGACCAACTTAAATACCAGATAGATCTTTATCTTGAGTATGGTGGAGTCGCGATCGTCATAAATCTAGGCTCTATTTTGCCGTAAGAAATCCAGATCGGGTCTCGTGAGACGTGCAGCTCAGTTTTAACAGAAGGGGAAAGTCTTACAGTAGGGGGATTTTGGTGAGTGTTTTTGCCTTTGGGGACAAAATAGTTGACCTAGCGTCGACTCGCAAATATAGTTCAAGTCGGTGCCCAAAATGCGAGTTGCCAATGACTACATTTCTCAAGTGTTACACGCTCGTCACAATTTAGTCACGTGTCACACTTCCTCTTCTAATGCTTTTGGTTGTCGAAGGAAATTGAGCTCAAGATAAAACATTTTGAAGATGTCAAGAGAAAGAATCGATACGCTATTAAATCGGTTGGAGAAAACCACGTCAAGAGAATAAAATCGATATTCTATTTAATCGGCTGGAAAAAACCATTGCGTCAGATTCCGTGGTGGTCATAATTGTTCCCGCCTCGACTCTTAACAAGAAATATACAAGGAGTACGTTAAGCTTTATAATCAGTGTTCTCGAGCATTTTATTGTAGAATTGCTTTAGCCTTAAAAATGTTGATCTCCCGTGTCGCTCTTATGTAACTCACTCACTGAAATTGTACATACCCCACGTGCAGTATATCTTGAAATACAAATAGCTTCATTTCGCCGTGACGTAGGCTATTTTCCTAACCCACTCCAACCTTTTGTTGGCAACGGAGATTACGGTTGTTTTTTGTCACAGCAGTTGATAGCATCATTATAGTGTATTCTCACCTTACCAAAGACATTGGCCCTGTTTTCTTACCTTTCGAGACCTCTTTGTGTACATATTTGAACATAGTAAACCCCTCGATGGTTTGGTTTCTCTATATGTGTGCACAAATTTGAACATAGTAAACCACTAGATGGTTTGGTTTCTCTATATGTGTGCACAAATTTGAACATAGTAAACCACTAGATGGTTTGGTTTCTCTATATGTGTGCACAAATTTGAACATAGTAAACCCTCTCTGATTTGATTTATCTTTGTCTCGGAATATTTTCTTACCTGCGTTTTATATATTTTTATTTTGGTAAGCCTTGAGTACAGGTGGGGATTTAGGATGGGGGGTGGGTCGGGGAGACTGCTGCTTGGTACAATCTCTCCCCTCCCCAATCGTTTCCTTACGACTGGTTTACCCACTTGAGTTATACGATGCTTACCGGTACGTTGAACACAACACTGTGTTGTGTGGGTGGGATGAAAGGTCACTATAGTATTTGTAATAAAAACGTTTAAATTGTTCCAATCAGAGCATTATGAATGTCACTCCAGTGTTGCAATACTGATAGAATGTTTTGTTTTTAATAATTGTCATGTGTTTGATCTCTCTTTCCACGCATTTTTTGTGTGAATGAATACGAATTAAGTATGACATATAACCAAACAACACGGAGAAGATTCGGGTAAGTACAGGATGTGTGATGAACTGATGAAATCTGGCTAGACGAGGATCTGAACGAGTAACATCGGTTTCAGTTTTTATCCACGCTTCATAAAACATTTAAAAAAAAGTTAGAAATATTTTGAAAACTAGATTTGAGCTTGACTCGAGGCAGATACCCAAGCTTTCGGTTTCGTAAGTCGGTTGACTTGTTTTCGTACTGCCAAGGGGTCATATTGTTATAGTACATGCCACTTGGTGTTGTCGGAAACATTGAACAACTCTGGGTCGAATTAATCATGGATTATTGCATCATCCACACACTCTCTAAATTGATTAAAACCGTCCAAAGAAATGTTTGATGCCATTCGCAAGACTTAAGAATGAACTTTACCTTGTGAACAAATACTTCTTCTTCTATATTTTGAGGGCCCACGATCAATGAATTGATCATTCTGGCTCCTATGTTTCAGATGGGTTTGCGATGTTACTGTGCACGGTTTTCGAAAATTGAATAAATATTTCAATCTGAAATGTTGAAATGTCAGATCCTAGCTTTTGGTTGGTTGGTCTGCTACCCACCACGATGCCCAGAAATCTGATTGGTACAATCAAACACTGCTTATAGTCTGCAAGTTCAGATTCACAGCTTTTCATTATCATTATTAACAACGGAAAGAGCAAGATAATTAATATCTTCCATTGGAGTAAAAGGTACATTCTGCCATTAGAATAAAAAGTACACCTTCCATTAGAATAGAAAGTACACCTTCCATTAGAATAGAAAGTACACCTTCCATTAGAATAGAAAGTACACCTTCCATTAGAATAGAAAGTACACCTTCCATTAGAATAGAAAGTACACCTTCCATTAGAATAGAAAGTACACCTTCCATTAGAATAGAAAGTACCAATCCATATGTCATGACAGGATTGGACCATAAACAAATACAGTGCGTGTAGAATAAGCGTGATAAAGATAGCAGGGTGGAATCTCTCTCTTGGTATTTCTCATATCCTCAAACAAAAATTAACAATGCACAGTCACCCTCTTGTCACAGCTAGTGATCGTTTTTTTTCTCTAGAGCAATGATTCTCGAAGTTGTGGTGCCTTCAAGCATTTATTAAGTCTTATATTTTAAATTTTAAACTGTTAGTGGTATGCGTTTTTTCCATTTTAAAAATTAAAACAGTTATAAAGGGTCGTTCGCAAATCACGTCACGCAGAACATGTCCTTTTTAGATCCCCCCCCACCGCCCCCGGGGTCACGAAGTGTCACAAATTCTTTACTCTTTCCCCCTTAGTGTCACGCCACACCTAAAAAAAATCAAACTAAAATTTAACTAAACTGAGATTTTATTCTTTGACTTTTTCCCATAATGATAATGGATTAAGTTGTAGTATTATTGAAATCTGTGACGCGAAACAAGGAACACATCGCCGCGCCGAATGTAAAATGGCCACAACAGTTTTTGCGCAAATAGTGTTTCGCGACTGAGGTTCACGTTAACTATAATGCATGAGGCAATTTCGACCTCAAATTAATGTTTTTGAAATTAATTGAATAAAGATTTTCCAACATTAGAAAAATTTTAGATTTAATATAATAAAAAAAAATTGTGACATCACACAATTTTGGCCCTCCCCCCTGCCACAAAGTGTCATAAATTCCCCCCCCCCCCACCCCCGCCATGAGCATGACGTAATTTGCGAACGACCACTAACAACAACACAACCACCAACAAAACAACCCAAACAAACTACTATATCAAAAACGACTTAGAACGGTTGCGATAAGTGTTAATAGAGGCATATAGATTTGTCTGATCTTTTATGACATTTATGATTTAAAAATTAATAACTTGAGACACTGGCACCGGTCCTTAAGACAGGGGAAAACTTTTCCACATGTTAGGGAAACGCTGCTCTATAGCTTCTTGATCTCTGTAGTTTTTTTGTTATCTCAGTCGAATTTACATTCAAGGTACTGCAAGGCCCAAATGTTTATTTTTGTTGGGGGGGGGGGAGGTGGGGGGGGGTGTAGGTAAAGGCAGAGGCCCTAGACAGAGATGTAGGCGTTAACCGGTTCGCCATGGTAGGTCCTAAAAAAAATTCCAAGAATATTATCTGTACATTTAGACAGGAATCTCCCAATCATTTAATTTCCTTGTCGTGACATTATCTTTCTTATGCTTCACTGCAGATGTGTTTGTTAAAAAAATTGTCATTAGTTTGACGCATGATGGCGGGGTTAATTTTTGCATGTATAATCCCGGTCACAGTAACATTCTCCTAGCCAAAAAATAATAATGTGCGCGAATAGAGTTTCTCTGTCAATTCAAAATTCTAATAGGAGAGGTACCGTTGCTTCACCTATTTCATTTGCACCATTGCTGTTTTAGTTCTCTTTCACTTTCGTCTATCATTAAGTCAGTAGATGATTCGGTCCCGTTATAGAATTAAAAAAACTATTTTTGTTTATAGTTACACTATTTCAATGATCTAGAAGACTTGTATATTCGGTCCCGTTATAGAATAACAAATATATTTGTTTATAGTTAAACTATTTCAATGATCTAGAAGACTTGTATATTCGGTCCCGTTATAGAATAACAAATATATTTGTTTATAGTTAAACTATTTCAATGATCTAGAAGACTTGTATATTCGGTCCCGTTATAGAATAACAAATATATTTGTTTATAGTTAAACTATTTCAATGATCTAGAAGACTTGTAGTAAAAGTTTGTGAACATATGAACATCACTATAAAACCCAAGGCAAATCTTGTACCCATCACACAATGACCTGCATTTAATCAGAGGGATTGGAATACATTTTAGATAATATCAAGGAGCCGAAATCAGGAAACTTTCATCTTTACTGCTGATGTATTGCTGACAAATTAATTGAATGTCTTACCGGCCGATCCTTGGCTGAAGTGACCACTTAGGACCATACTCCATCACTCAATTAACGTGACCCCAATTAGCACATATTAACGACCTTAGTGTCAATGTTCTAGGCATTGAATGAATTTTATTTAGTGTCAATTCTCTCTGTGCATTTTAATGACCTTTGTTAGTTTCAATGTTCTTTGGGTTGAGCAACATGGCTACAAAACTGTCTATCATCATTCACCTATAGTTTCGTTTGCTTCTTCTTTTTGACCTGTATATTTGCTCCATTTGTGATTTTGTGGAACCATCTCATGTTAAGCTTTTTATGCTGTAAACTATTGATGAACGTTTATATATCTTTGCTTCACATTCTTTATTGGTCGCCATCTTTCTGATCCATACAATAGCAATCATTTAGTATTCTGCTTGTTGTCTCTCTCTTCCCTCTCTTTCTGTGTATGTGTTTGCCTAGATTTCCAAATATATTTAGGTAAAGCCATAGCTCATGCGCCTTTGTGTTCTTTCAATGCCATATGCGTCATGTGTATTATGTACCATCGCATTCCTCATATCCAGCATCCCTGTTAACCACAAGGCCTCTCTGTTTTAGAGCAGTCTTCGATTTCCCTTTTATCTTTTCTTATATATTTAATTAATTTCTAATCCTTAACGTTTCCAAGCTTTACAGTATTTGTTAATGGTTAGTTTAAAATAAATTCTTGTTTAACTAATTTCGCCAGACTTGTAATGTTGTTACCCCTAAACTAGGGCAATTGAAAACGTTTTGAGTATGGAGTTAGTGCGCGGAACCCTGCTGTAACGCGATAATTCGGGCCCTTAAAATCGGATCGTGCCAATAGCGGGTTTGTGTGGTAGCGGAGTTATATAATATTCAGTGCGAATGGCTTTGGGATTAATTTTTTTTTTTTTTAAAGGTAGATTTTCTTTAAAAAATGGGATTTAAAAAAAATTATCGTTGTTAAGGAGCCTTGTGGTATTGACGTTGGACTAAAATATACGGATTTGTGATTGTGTACGAGACGATATATCTTATATAGTTTGTGTTTTGTTTCACTTACAAGTTCGTGTGCAAATGAATATGCACAATGTCTGGAGCCAGGCCACGACCTAGTAATGTCCGACTTTGCGTTACAGTGTGGCCTCACGTTACGGAGCACGTTACTAGGGCGCTTCATGGGTCACCCACTGTACGTGTTGGTAGATGTAAATTATTCCACGACCGTGACACCCGTGTACACTGTAATTAGGGTGTAATAGTTACTCAAGTTATTATGTTTTAACGCCGTTATCAGTTCTTGTTACTGAGGGGCCAAGTGGTGCAGTTACACATCATAATAATTTGTGGTTGGTTCTCTCTCCCCACTTGTTGCTTGGAGTCGAATTAAATTCGCAACAGTAATAAAAAGACAAACTATTGGTTTTGCTTAACAGTTAGCTGCTTATGGTTTCGCTTGTCCTAGGACTATAAGTTATTGTAGCTTTTATGCTCAGACATTTCTTACATGTAAACCAAAGTGGTCCCATTAGAAAGAAATGAATCCTTATCCCCCGACCCTATCATTTTCCTGGCTTCCCTAAATAGCACTGGGAATGGTACGTGCCATCAGAGAGATGTCCATTCCGTCAGCCCGGGTTATGTGCTTAATCGACGGTCAAGTTTAGAAGTGTAAAATCATCCATCCACGACACAACAGCTGAAAACAATGATCCAATCCGATACTGTTCCTTTGTTTAAGTATGTTAAATCGTTGCTGGATTTCTCGATCTTCGTGATTGTTTCATCGGTCGGATAGTTGCTGTATCCCTTTGTTCAATAGTTATGATGTCACGATTTTCTATCGATTAATTTGATATTCGTTTTCTACTGTACATTCTCCATCGTGGCGGTGGTGGTGGTGGTTGTGGTGGTGGTGGTGGTGGTGGCGGTGGTGGTGGCATGGAAAAACAACATAAGCGTTAAAAAAAAACACCTAAAACCCACACAAAAATCGGTGAGATGTTTTTCTTCACCGTGCCAAGGGAATGAATGAACACGTCTCTGTGTCTGCGGGCGCTCAATTTGACCACTTGGCGACACTTGAAGTGACCAACTGCTGACATATAATGTATAGAGACCAAACTTAACGGATCAGTCAATGTGTGGATAGCAACAACCCGCCTGGTGCCTATTTATTGGATACATTACGTTGTTACTGTCGTTTATTTGGTTATTCTCGTATCAGCCTTATCTTTTATTATGGAGATAGAGCGCTCAGCACATTTTTTTTACACATTTATCGTGTCTTTAATAAGTATTACTTTGAATACATATCATTTCTTCGTAACAGTGATGTTCTAGAATATTTTATTTCTCTTTATAGTGTAACTTGTTTTATTGCAGAGATTGTATATGTATGGACAACTTCATTGCACCACTTGAATGTTATATATAAATGGATAATTCTGGATTGCCAACTTCTTTGGTGCTTTAATTTGAGTTTTTAATGAAATAATTTGAGGACTCCTGGTTTATTCCAGGCACTATTTAAATCAATGCTCTACCTGTCTGGCTCCTTTGCCTCCACCTCGCTATAAACACGACATGATCCCAGCTTGTGCACTAATTGTCCCTCCTCGCTTCAACTAGTCACGTGTTCAATTATACACGATAGCCAAATCACCATCTAAGGCCGTCTGTCTTGTTTGTATGGACCGTCAGTTTCCCCATTCTCTTGTGTTCGGATGACCGAATCCTTATCGTAATACTAGTATTAAGGCGGTATGCGAGCTTTCTTGCGGTGGTCCTCGGTAGTCATCTGACCTGGAATAATTCAACATTCTTAAAGTCTTGTCCAGGTCTTATTATTAAACTAAGAGAGCGTTAATACTCAATTCAGGAACCAGAGAAAGTTGTTTTGTATTCTTTAAGCCCCTCTATTTGTCCATTATTAAACACATCATTTTTAAATGTTTCGGAGTCAGTTAATGGTGTTACACTATTCCGCAGCTTGACATGGCTTACCTACCTTATCGTAGAAATGTTTCTCGTTGATCGCTCCATTAAGAAGTCCTTTGCTGACGCTCCTGGGTTCATCTGTACCCGCCATTGTTGTTGTACCCCCACAGTGCTGCCCTTCTATTGGAAGCTTTGATGTGTGCTAACAAATGGTCAAGTCATGTGTTGTTATAACAAAAACTCTGCTGCTGGGTATCCTGTGTTTGGGGTCACAAACCCATCTGTTTGTCGGAAGAACCTTTCACCTTTCATAAAGGTCAGAAGCCCCTATTCAGTTTCTAGACCTGTTATAATCACCAATAACAAACTCCATACTCAAGTCAACGCTAACCTATTTTGCTTGAATTTTCTAGCCAATGACCTGCCACTTGACATCTTGAACTTGGTTTGTTAGATAATACAAATAAGACGAAGCGTGACGCTTTAACTCTTGAAATCAAAGCATGTCCATCAGTCGTTCACGTAGTGACGATTTTATTAAATTTAAAAAAAAAGTAAAAATAATAACTTCTGTATATTTGATAATAGCGCAAGAAATGAAATATGTGTCTTATTATCAATGGACGCCCATAGTCTCCGGAAATATTTCCATTAAAAATGTATCACCTTGAGGAGACCGTCAGCATATCATTACCGGAATGTTCTGGATTTTCTTATTCTGGAACTCTGCTGCTCTCAGCGGGAACCATTCGCCTTCGGCCGTTTCCTTGATACAAATGATAGAGATTTTGAGGGATACCATACATTTAGTAGTGGTAAAAACAATGTGGAAAGAGTCAAGTACTTCAATGCATTGAGTTTAAATAGATTTATATAATTTCTCATATACTAAGAGGGTCCACATGCAACGTCTCCGTGTATTCGGAAGTGTGATGCAGCCGTGAAAGCATGATCACATCGATGGTTGTGCAAACTTTAACAAATCTGAGCCCGGTTTTATGTTGTCCACCCTGGATATTGGAGAGTTGGGTGACAAAAGTTAGGTCAGCTGCTATGTGTGTGTGGATTACGACGAGGGATCAGTGCTCAGGTCATTCATTAACAAAATACTTCCATAATTGAATTTTACCCTTAAAAGTTTTGCTGTAATTTAAAAATAAAAATTAAAAGCATAAATGTAAACATGCACATTAAAAAAACCAACAAACAACCATTGTCAAATTGTAACGGCTGTGTTCGCGGAGCTCTTGTCGTAGGGGGAATTTTATAGGGGCTGGGGACTTTTGTCGATGGATGGGTTTTATCAGGGTTAAAAAAGGGGGGGCTGTTGCCGAGCATCCATTTTAAAGTACTAAAAATGTCGATTAAAAAGAAACCCACGACTTGTCTATATCAATACATCCATCAAACAAAACCCCCAAACAAACTTGGACGTTTACGTAGACATATGTCCATAAAATGTCAACATTTAAAAATCAACTGTGCTTTTAAATTATCACCTTTTCTTTAATGACTTCTTTATTAGCGTTGGCGAAACTACCGGAGGCGAAATGGCGGTGGTGAATTGTCATAGATCCACTCTCAGCAAACGTTACATTAATGACTCCAAAAGGGGTGGGGGGGGGGGGGGTGGGGGACATGACTAATAAGCATATAAGTCTTTCATAAGTGAGGCGTGTTCTCTTGAATTGGTTAATATACAAGTACCAGATGGTAGCTGTTACCAATCCTAACAAGAGCTGTAACACAGCCCTCTTCATTGTTGACTAATTGCATCGCCATGACAACGGAGAACGCAATCTACCACACAGTATTGTTACATTGTAATTGTGTGTTGGTTGGGTCTGGGCTTCCCGTCAGCATAAGTGATAGTGGTATAGCCCCCTTGTTGACACTGTCACGGTGCTCCGATATGATTAAACTTAATTTTGCTAGTCACATTTCACGGCTCACTGCCGAATAATTGATGTTACGCTAGTCAATATGTTTGTCAGTTGGTCAGTATGTGTTTTATGGGGCCAATACGTCCTTCAGTTGGTCAATACGTGTTTCATTTGGTCGGTATGTGTTTCAGTTGGTCAATACGTGTTTCATTTGGTCAGTATGTGTTTTATGGGGCCAATACGTCCTTCAGTTGGTCAATACGTGTTTCATTTGGTCGGTATGTGTTTTATGGGGCCAATACGTCACTCGTTGGTCAATACGTGTTTCAGTTTGTCAGTATGTGTTTCAGTTGGTCAATACGTGTTTCATTTGGTCAGTATGTGTTTCACTGTTTGTCAGTGCATTTTTCATTTGCTCATTTTGAATTTCAGTTAATCCTTATTTTTTTTAACCAGTCCATATGTGTTTGAGGTGGCCAGTGCGTGTTTTAGCGGGTATTTTCTTTAATAAAACAGTTTCCCAAACGACTATGTTTGAATGGCATATTTTAGTGTTAGAAGCATGAAGATTCTTTAACCCTTCTAAAATAATTCATAATTTTCTGTCTGGGGTATGGGAGTGTGGGATCGTGTTGAACTAATCATTGGATTCATTCCGCTCGTCATTTGGGAACCACTTTCCTACCTTGCTCTTTGCACTCCGCTCTACACCTGGCGCCGTGGCGACCCCTGCGCCGCCCACTTTCCCACCGTTCTTTTCACCTTTCTCTCCCAGTGTGCCCTCAGTTGTTTTCTTCCCTTTCTTAATGCACCCGCTTGTTAGACTTGGAACTCGGTGTGTTCAATCTCTTCAATGGAACCACATTTCATGTCAGTTTCTTGGATTTGAACTTAGGAAAAACAATTACAATGTGAATTTTAGCTGTGAGTGTTTGAATTCTAACCTAATTTTGCGAGGTTTTTGACTTGACCTTCGAACTTTCTCACTGGATGTGACCATGTGTACATGTAACCTTGGTGCGATTTGTCTCTTCTCATTCCGTCGATGTGATGGGGTATCTGTGATGGGGTATCTCAAATGTAATTGCAAGTTGGTGGCAACCTTGGGTTATTTTCAAATAGGTCATTTTTTGTTCTAAGGCTTGGTGTGATCTGATTGTCAAATTTTAAACTTGTCATTTGTCATATGGCATGGCTTCTAATTGTGATTAGTGTTCTCAATACAGGCGCATATAGTGTTTTTTTGCTGCATTTGTATATAGTTGTATTCGCGATATGTCCTAAATGTATATTTGATTTTTACATTAAATTTATTTCGATAAAATAGCGATTCAACGTTTTTAAACCTTCTTTATTACTCGGTCTTCAAAGGTCATACAGTTCACATTATGGACACCGTTTGAAGCAATTAAAGGTCCCTTGTTTGGTTTCTGTCGTGAGGTTATCACGCATTTTTCTTGTCTCTTGTATCCATGAGCGTATGCCAGCTTTGTCTCAAGAATTTGTTATAAGATTTCAATAGAAAAAATTGTTCTAGAACTACTTATTAGCTTTGTTCTTACAAATGTGTTTTTAAAAACAATTATTTTCCACTTTTCATCTTGAGACCTGTTTTACATTGTGGTGGGGCGAACACGTGACATTTTTTTAGAGTAGCTATTGAAAAGGAGACCCACAAAAACATTGCTTGACTGTTTAGAGTAGCTATTTAAAAGCAGACATATTATTGATTCAAATTTGGCAACCACAAATGACCTGAAAGTCATGCACAAAAATATTCACAATTATTAAATAAGTGTCATGTTTCAATGATTGCAATGTCTGGTTGACACTTATTTATTTAAAAAAAAAAAGATGAACATTTGTATTTTCTCTGGAATGGTTAGACATTCAGACAAGGATAATAGATTACATTATCCTCTCAATCACCCAATTTCTAAAATAAAGAGTTAGTGCCCTTATTATTTAGTCCCAAACAGTTGGTCGGTTTCTGCTACGGCTACTCCTCTATCCCAGGTGAGCGTTCGATCTGATGCATGTAAAGACCGAAGAACTTGGTCAAGTTAAGGGAATATCAAAATCATTCTTTCGAAAGTTTAAATAAAAGACGTTTATAAAGCTCCTGTAATATTGGCACACATAGATGGGAGATTTTTAATTATGTTAAAAAAAAAGACATATCTAGTTAGCGTTATCTAGATTTTTGGTTCATTTTCACACTTAAACGTCTGGCTCTGGGGTTAACAAGAAATTTGCATGGAATACTTCCTTTTAATATAGTAGATAACGAAGTGGAATGGGGGAAGACGTTACGGTAGCTGCTTTTTGTCGGTAGCGTCGTCCTGCTCTTGTCTGGGGGGGGGGGGGATTTTAATGAGATCTCATCTGTACTAGTTTATACTTTCCGCTGGCTCTTATTTTTATATATACCAACTACTCGAGAATTCTGGATATCATAGCAGTTTAAGCGTTTCTTGAGATTTGGATCAAAGTAGAGTACTGATACATTTCTCTTGACAGTTGCCGGATAATATATGTATCCTGGGCACCGAGCAGAAATAATCTGATTTCATTCATAAATAGTTGTCTGCCAGATAAGGTAGCTTCGCGGACTGTAGTCTGTTGACCTCTGGGGCTGAGATGGTTGAAAATAAGCTCGCAAGGGAACAGTAGACGCTGTAACTTACAAATATACTATAGATCAGGCCTGCACAACTCAAAATGTAAGGCGGCCCGTAATACTTTATGAAAAACTTGTGCGGGCCGTAATAATTTATAAAAAAACTTGTGCGGACCAAAAGATAATGTGACAGGGGCGAAAGCTATTAAGAAAATAATAATAATAAAGAATATTTAGTTACGGTGCGGGCCGCCAAGAGGGTGCTGGCGGGTCGCATGTGGTCCGCGGGCCGTATGTTGTTCAGGCCTGCTATATGTGACTAAAGATGCAGCTAAAAATAATTTTGGTTGCGTTATTGATGGTAGTATGGCTCAAGGGGAGCACTGTTAACTGTAAAAGCTTAATAGGTTTATTTTGAAATAATGATGGGGCTTACTTGTGGTACATTGACTTAGAAACAATATCATATTTGGTTTAATGGGGCCCAATTACGGCCTGTGATAAACTCTCACATTAGTAATGTCTTTTTTTTAAACTATGGAATCTTCTAAAACAAAGGTCCCCAAACTTTTAATTTCACGGGGCCGGCTCCCTGTCTCTGAGGCATTTGGGGACCAGTTCATTGTCTTTCAGACACTGTTGTGGGCCAATATATAGTTTGAAGAAAATATGAACGAATTCTTATGTACACTACACATATCTTATTTTTTAAATACAAACCCCCGCCCCCAAAATAACAAATCAAAAACAACAACAAAACACAAGGGGGAACGATACAAGATTTAGAATGGAGAACACGTTTAATCAACTTCAATATTAAAGTTATTAGTGTTTCAATGGGAAGTATGGGCCTGCTTTTGAGATGGTCGATGTCCGGTACTATATCTTGTCACCAGAACGGCGGTAAGTTTGAGGATCCCTGTTCTAAATCTTGTTGAGTCTGGTGAACTGTTTCTGGTGCAAGTAGTCCACGTAACACTATCACGTGTTTGGTTTTAGTTTTGGCTGAATTTTTTGTTTACAACAATACGTTATGTGTGATTCAAATAAGCGTTAATAAAATGCGAAGTAAGCTTCCTGCATGTTCCCTCTATTTAACAGCGTGGCTCGTTTTTCTCGGACCGGTGCCACCAAGACAAAACAAAGATAATTAGTGTCTTTGTTTTAAAAAAAAATCTTGTACCACCAGTGAATGTTTATCTCAACATTGAAATCATCTTCCTTTGACAAGTTCTTACAGCGTAGCTTAGTTTCAACGTGGGTTAGCGTAGCTGAGTTTCAAGGTGGGTTAGCGTAGCTAAGTTTCAAGGTGGGTTAGCGTAGCTGAGTTTCAAGGTGGGTTAGCGTAGCTTAGTTTCAATGTGGGTTAGCCTAGCTGAGTTTCAAGTTGAGTTAGCGTAGCTGAGTTTCAAGGTGGGTTAAGGTAGCTTAGTTTCAAGGTAGGTTAGCGTAGCTTAGTTTCAAGGTGGGCTTCCCTCTCATCCGTGTAAAGTGGATCATGATTGACCGATTAAAAAACCTGTGTTATTAATATCCTACAGTAGCCAAAATGTCTTTGTAGCTGAGAGTGGCAAGAATGACTATTTTTCTAGGTTTGCTTTCGGAATATATTCCATGGCCTTACCTCTGTTTCTTTTGATACAATACATCTCCTATTGTAAGTTGGTCTTCTTCTTCTTATGCCTGTCTACAGGAATTTTCCACTCATCAAGGTCGTGTGCTTTCCTTTCCAGTTTCTTCCAGGTGTATCCCATATTTTGTGTGTCTGTCTCTAGCTCGCGTCTCCATGTATTCTTTTGCCTTCCTCTCTTTTTCCTTGTGGATTCCATGTTATGGATTGTCTGGTGATGCTATCTGGGGTTTTTCGGAGATTATGCCCTATCCACCTCCATCTTTTCTTTATGATGTCTTGATCAATGGGCACCTGGGAAGTCCTTTCTAGTAGATCGTTGTTGGTGACGGTATTTGGCCATTTGATGTTCAGGATCTTTCTAAGGCATGTGTTTGTGGAGGTCTGCGTAATGCTCGCTGTGGGTTTTCCAAGTTTCTGCTCCATATAGTAGAACTGTTTTGACATTAGTGTTAAAGATTCTGACTTTGGTTTGCAGCTTTAGCTCCTTTGATTCCCATATTTTCATTAATTGCACAAATGCTGATCTAGCTTTTCAAATTCTAGCCTTTACATCCGCCTCGGATCCGCCATTTATGTCGATGGTGCTGCCACCTTTTCCTGCCAGAGTAAGTTAGTCCGTGTTAATAATTGTGTCTATGCACTCAAACTTGATTTGATATACGCTGTGTTATTTGATACACGTTTGAGATGTTTCGCTGACGAAAGCCGGAGACCGCTTTATTCCCTTTGTGTACCTGTCAGTGGTCAAACACAAGTAGACGGCATACACAACTTTTGATCAGGTTTAAGAAACATCTAAAACGCAAAGAATCTATATTTTATTTCCAAGTCCCTGCCTCAGTGTTTTCTTCATTGAAATGACCAAGTTTAAATGTGCACGTAACAAAAACTACAAACATTTAACTACAGTCACGGTTTGTCTCGACTGAATGGAATGATCATCTTATGTATGTGGTCACCGTGTTCAAATAAACACGTTTTAGATTTGGATTGTTCTTATTTTGACGTGACCTGCTTTAACTCCACCAAGTCGGCGTTAGAGAGATTCCGTCTATATAGCTCATGAGGTTCAGTGTCCTATTGATTTTATTTGTGTACGATTGAGGTCAGCCACTCACCTGACATTTGTGTCAAGGTAGCTGGTATTGTAATCGTGTTGTGACTACATGCTTCCCAAGCCATTCTTTATTGGTTGGAACATTTACTCTGGGAATTAGTTTGTACCTTAACACCGCCCGAAATCAAATTTTGTCGAGAAATGCCTGTCTCTCCCTTGAGATATCATGCAATCGGGAAATGCTTGAACAAGGCTAAACTATTCACCATTTAATCCAAAGTGTAAAATGATCTTTGTTCAGCTGAGATTGATTTCGCCTAACAGCTGATATACTCCACATGGTCCCAGCTTCTACCCCCCCCCCCCCCCCCCCTGGGTCTTATCTATAACAGAAACATTTTGTTGAAAGCCTAACAACTACCGAGATAACCCCATCGTCCCTGAAATACCTGACCCCAATCCACGCACGTGACGCGACCGGGACGTTTTCGTTGCTTAGTGATCAGATTATACGCTCAACTACGCGATCGGCCAATCAATTGGAACCTATTGATCAGATCAGTAAAGCCGAAAGTTTCATTCTCTAAGCAGTTTTCCCTTTGGTGAAATATACTTAAAATAGATTAGGAAAAAAAAGTTGTGTTACGTACTGTTATCAGTATGGAGAAATTAATATCTTATTTAAGTTTATGGCTCGCTCTAAAACAGTACACAACAAAAGACGATAACAATAAGTTAAATAATATAACAAAGAAAACGACACCCAAACCAGGGCTAACTACAATTAATAAATTAATGATAAATTACAAAATTCAAAGACATAATTAAAGCTATCGACTTACAGAATATTAATTGGCTTGTACCGGTACAATGTTTAAAAACCCACAATCGTGTAAAAAGGTACAATGTTGAAAAAGAAATCTACACACACACACAGTAAACAAATCTCTTCTCGTAGTAAAAATAACACACGCTCAAAATATCTCGTGATAAATGATAGCCAAAAATCATCTACAAATAACTCTCGTCCCCTTTTATAGTCTGTTCTAATGAACTTCCTAGAGAGACCTTACACAATGGTTTCCTTTCCAGAGTTCTCCAGATAATTTTACAGTATTCTAAGGATGTATTAATTTTATTTAGTTGTAAACAAGATCAAAGGAGACTATTTTTAGCTAGCCACACCCCAAATGCGGTTCCGAGCTTGGGGTCAGTTAGAGTTCACAGCACGGGGAAATATGACGTAACACGTCGTCTACGTAACAGTTGTTTAAGGGTTAACATGTGTATCCCCACTTTCCCTTTCAAATATTAATTGTATTAAATTAGGTATTATCAAGCAATCTTACAGAATAATAAATACGTTATTTTGGAGGAACCCTATTCTCACTACAACCCCGTGACCTTTTTTAGATAGCTGAATCAAGATGTAACTCATTAGTCTATTGAAATTAGATCTAGTTTTGCACGGTTTTACAGTTCATAAACCAATTCTTCGTCTGTAAACTTACAAATGAAAAAGAAAAGGATCGAAGATGTGTATACTTTTTACCAGCATCAAGAGAATCATGTGGTTTGAGAAACTGAACGTGCTCCATCTGTGTGATTTTAGATGACTTGAGCAACTCAACATCCATCACGTGACTCGCTGAATTCAACATGTGATATCTATGTGACTTGAGCAAATCATCATGGTTTGTCTGCTTTGAATCAACCAGGACCGGTGTCCATTTTTATTTTCTTATTTTAGATCAGAAATATGAAGGTACATGAGGAGTATAAATGTACCTTCTCTGTTCCCCATGGCTAGGATCACGTGTTCTGTTTAGTACACCTTCTGCTGAGGCAACGGTAATCTTATGTATATGTTAGGTATACATTTGGAAAAGGGAGAGTGGAGACCGGGGAGTTCCATCAGAGCGTATATTCATGTTATAGGTCTATGGAACAGGACTTACATTTAATAATATCATGAAATGAGCATTAACTCTTTGACACTAGGACACCCCCCCCCACGTAATTTAAAGACAAATTTGGTTTAAATTAACTGTTAGAATTTCTCTGACTTTTATTTCTTGTACTGGAATGTGACACTTCTCGTTGTGGAAAAAAACAAACAAAAACAACAACCTAGAATTGACCAAGCAAAAATAAGATTCGTGGTCATCAAATGTCACTCTTTTAGCCGGATTCTTATTTCAGACAGGTGTGCAATGCGTGATCTCAGCAGACTTTTTGAGGTAGTGAATGTCACAGATGGTCCGACAATTACAGATTGACAGAACAAGTAATGAATGATAGGTCAGGCCCCGGCAAAGTACAGAACCCGAACATCCCCCCCCCCCCAAAAAAAAAAAGTGCCAAAAATCAAGCACAATCACATCAATTGAGCTAGAAATTTAACATTATAATAAAATTCGATTGATTTTTATTAAAGCATAAACCTGTACTTTCAATCTTATCCAAAGGACCAAGGAACTGCTATAAATGCATTTACTGGAAGCTTTTCCCCCTTTAAATTCAGCTGGTGGAATACAATATTGTCGGATTAATCTGGTCGTTCACGTCTTTTGTCTTGTGCACGTTTCGCCTGAGATTCCGTGGCCTCCGTAAGATTACAAGCCACTTAGAATCAAATAACGTAGTTGGTGGGGCTTTAGATGACCTATTGAAGACGTTGGAAGCCATTGTCCCACAGTATAGTCGCTGTGTTGCCGTGTAATCGCTGGTCTCGTGTTTCTCTACAAACGCCTTTTGTTAACAGGAGATCAATGTTGGTACGAGCCACGGGGCTACAACGCAGGGAAGTCGTAGGTGTGAGTCGGTCATGTTCGGTCTGTTGAAAAACTTGAAGTGTGTGGTTTTTTCTTTTTGTTGTTTTTTGGTGTAAAATTTAGTGTGATCGGTATTAAAAGCCCTGGGAAACCACCCCTCTTTATTTGTTTGTCACACTTAAATAACCTCTTACTTTCTTGCTCTCGCTTTACTTCATTCCGAAATCATTCCAACATCACTGTTGTTAAAACTACAGAATGCAAAATGATGGGTCTGTAAGGTGCGTATTGGTCTCACGTTATACACTTGTATCTATGGATCAAGGTGAAATGTGCAT
This sequence comes from Omphiscola glabra, assembly GCA_964017045.1. NCBI lineage: Eukaryota > Metazoa > Mollusca > Gastropoda > Lymnaeidae > Omphiscola > Omphiscola glabra. The sequence continues at coordinate 37,725,040 of OZ024799.1, forward strand.
GCTGGATTCGGAATATTCTCGTTGTTTCGAAATCCTCTCCAGGATTGCATTTCCAAGTAGTTGGCTTGTGTATAAAAAACGTTTCAAAAGGTCAACCTTATGGAGCTTTGTGAGGTCATGACACGTTTCTGCTGTATCTTTTGATAAATGTTGCATATTTATGTACTGCTCTAACGACAAATAAAGAAAAATAATATATTTGATTTTAGAGCGTTTTTTTTTTAACCATCACATAATTTGCACCAAAAAAACAAAGACACTCACGCCCCCCCCCCCTTTTTTTTTTTGGGCCCCCCCCCCCCAAATTAGATGTTAGATGAGAAATATTTTGTACAATTTGAAAACTTATTACAACTTAGATCCTTCTTGATAGATGTCTTTTATAAATGTTGTTTAGTGTTTCCAACTACTGTCTGTAACTACTATTGCAGAATGAAGTTACACAATATCATTCTACTTGGCATTTTTTTTAATCCTTGAAATAAAATATGTTTAGTCTTCGGTCGTCTACTTTTCACATCTAAGAAAAAAAACCAAACAGCCTCATCAAAACTTTTTTGAGTTTATTTTAAGACTGGACCGTAAGTATAGAGTATTGATCAACAGACTTAATGACTGCCCCATCATTTTCCCGCCCGACTCCCCCATTCACCAGGTCCCAGGGGTGGTGAGCGTTCCACTCCTTCTTGCCGCGCTGGCCTCGCAAATTATCTGAGAACAGGTTTGGTGACGCGAGGCGACCAGGGGTAGAGACAAAAATAGCATTCCAATCTACAATAATTTGTTTCCAGAATGTGACACATGTTCTGGTCATTGGACTGGGCTAGCGCTGTCTTGGAAAGACTTTGATTTTTAAAAAAACGGTTGTGCTCATATTTATGGTGGAATTAAAGTGTGCAATAGAAGTTAGTTCTATTTGTGGTTTTGAACTTAAAATTTTTATTCTTGTATTTTGAGCTTAGTGTTTAAACAGGAATTACTGCCGTAATATTAAACATGGATACACTTAATATAATATGACATTAATCGCGTTATTGATTAAATTATTTATGTGTTGAATAATTTTAGCTGGCCGCAGTTTCGGTTTGTCAGTTTTTAGGTAATGCACAGAATAGTCTTTGTTTCCTTCTTACTACCAGCAACGTACACGTAGATCAAATGTGGCATAAATTAGGCATCGAACATGCCGATAGCTTTTTATGAATATGTCGAATAATTTCTTGATCGTTTGCGGTTTTAACCATTACATGTACACGTTATTTAATCGAAAGCTTTCTCTGTTCGACTATGTAGCACTTGGTGCGAGCAGACAGCTTCGGCTGTTGTGTCACACAAAAAAAAAAAACCCCAACCAACAACAACTCATTCTCGTTACATTCTAATCCTTATTGATAACGTTTTATTGATTCAGATCGATGCAGCCGTAGTTCACGCGGTGAAGGGACTCCTGATAGTTTTTGAGGAACAGCTGCAGATAACGTGTTCTTTTGTCAAAGCAGAAATCATTTCCTTACCACGGAGCATCTCTTTGTGGACTGCTTTGACTTCTCTAAGGGTTTAAATATGTTTTATGCAGTATGTCTCTGATTGGTGATTATTAAATTGTTTTATCATCCCTTTGTTGATAGTCCAGTGTATGCTGTAAGTCAATGATGACTTGTCGAGCTGGCTGGCTTCTCACTTACATTCGACCAAGTTTCAGTGAAATTCTTGAGTGATTTTGATAATATTTGTTTAAATTGAAACTACCCCTCTCGAGTTGTGTGCACTTTAGAAGTATCTTTTACCCCGGTTTCTCGACCCTTTGAGTAGAATAGTAGACATTTTAGTGTTGGCCAGATGAATCCGTGGGCGTGTGTGTGTGTTTTATGGGATATTGGGTGCGATCTGCGAAGACTTATTAAGCTTCTAGTTAAAGTCCTCAACCCCGTCAAACCAAATGCAAGAAATGTTCATAATTATAAGAAACGCCTCTAAATAAAATAGTCCTAACTTATGAGTTCCAAGAAAGGTAAGCTTGATGATACTGTTTTCACGAAATAAAATTACCGCTAAATGAGATTCTTTTTTAAAAAAATATCGTACTTCATTTGGTGCGTAATATTTTCTTTTGTTTTTCTGAAATACTTGATGAAATAAATCTGCTTTGTAAAAGCGGGTTGGGCATTACAGACCTGTTTACCCTCAAAATCTTAAAATCGTACAATTTCATCACAAAATCGTTCAATACATTGTCTTAATAGTAAAAAAACCACTCAGTATATATAATGTATACACATCAAAATCGTACATTGTACGCCAAAATCGTAAGAGTAAACAGGTCTGGCATTAGAATATTAATATAAAATAGTTTTAAAAAATGCATATAAAGGATTCATACGAACAACTTTGTTTTTAATGGTTGTTTAATTTTGACACCTCGACTGTTTCTCATCGTTGACAATGTAGCTACCCATGTTATTTAATGAACGCACTTAGCCTTGTTGGTGTAGGCCCATAAATCTGTCAGTATAGGAGGCAAGGCTGCCACAATACAGGGATTACTGAACTGATCTCCCTCCTGGGCATCGTTAAAATCTGCTGATCGAGTTGGATTAAACTATTTGGCTTAAAGCTTAGTTTGAAAAGACTGGGAATCTCGGTGTGATTATTTGAAAAGCAGCAGTTTGACTAAGTTAAGGTTTGAGTTTAACTGTGTTAAGAGTTGGCTATAACTGTTCAATTAAATTTACATTATATACATACTTATTTAAATGTTTTGTTGTTGTACTGGTGAAGGCATTTGCTGAAACGTTTACGTGTGTATTATGTACAATTATTATTATTAAATCTGAACATATATTGTTTAATTGACACACATTGTTCGCGTCTTGTTAAATTTTTTATCTTGACGTCACCGATTAAATGTGTAGCATTCTACCACTACCCACCCCTCCCTTGATTGGGAAAAGGTCAAGGCTGTTAACGTTCGAATACGTTCCAAATAAAGGTAGACAATGCTCTCGGGTGATGAAATTGCTCAATTTTTGTTTTGTAATGGGGGTTGCAAACTGTCTCCCTATAAATAAGCCGCAGCTTTTCCGTCCGGACCAAATTTGCTAGATTTCCTAGACACGAGACTGACCAGAGATACAAGGCTAAAGACCTTACAAATTATTTCTCTGTGTATGGATTAATATTTGAAACTTTCTAGTCGTATACTTTTTCACTTGCTGTGCTGTGAGTTAGATAATACAGTTTTTATTTCTGTAAATTTGATTTTTGTATTTTCTTATCAACTTAATGGCATAATCCAATCGATTATTGTTAATATCACTAGCTTTTGGTATCGATTTACTTTGTATTTTGTATACTGGTTTTCAGTCCCTTTGTTACGTACTGTTCATATAACGAGCTAAAGTGTTTAAATCTACAGATTAAATTTGTTTTTCTTTAGCGAGTTGCCAATAAAAACTGTTTTTTTAGATGTTAAAATTTAAAATGTTTATTTTTCCGAGTTTGTGTTAAAATATTATGTGTGAAGTGCCAAGTGCTAAGACCGGAATCTGTTACTAGTTGGAAATCACATGAAAGGCGTTGAGTTAGATTTATTCCATCATCATTAGGGGCGATGTTTCCCCCCTAATATAAAGATAAACAAAAATAAAAAGAGGCATTCCTATTAGCCACGCCTTCCATCTGAACACATCTGCAATAGATTTACTCAGGAGCTAGATTGTCAGATTCGTCTTTAATCATCAATTCATTTCATGTGCGGCCTATTCCATTTGTTTACAACGGAAATGTAACTTTAGGGATCCATACACTTTTTCCCTCCTCCCACTCTCTCTCTCACTCTCTCTCTCTCTCTGCCCTCTCTATATGCCCCTCTCTCTGCCACTCTCTTTCACACACCCATTTACACTCTTACCTCATACCACTCTCTTCCTCCCCTCCCCCTTTCTCTATATATCGCTTTCACACACACTCTTGATCTTAACAATTTACTCACACTTGAGGTCTCAAATCTTCACATTCTTCTTACAATCCACTCTTTCCATATCCACCCCCACCCACGTCTCTACTGACGCAAACAACGAAAGGACACGTGACGTAGTTAAAACGCTACCAAACGTTAAATTCCTTGAAGATGTTGATGTGTGAAGGCAAGAAACGAAAACCCCCTCAAGGCCAGAGCTACCAGCCTGTGATTTGACCCGATATTCGGCCCTTGAAGGGGGTGGTTCGGGTGAGGAGAAAATTGGAGTTCGTTTCTGGATGTATTGATCTGCGAGCCTTGCCTGATATACATCTTGCTTCATCGTTTCACTCTCCCAATAGGAAACTGTGATTGAAATGTCAGAGTTTAACAAGGTGAAATCAAAGAGACTTGCCACATGTACTGTTCAAAAAAAAAAAATAATAATAAGAGGAATCTGGTCACGTAGTCTGATCAAAGATATGCTTAATCTGAAGCTCAAGTTTTCTTGATGATTTTTAGTTGTGGTAGTTTGCTTTGTGTCTGTATTATAATTTTTTTTTACATCAACCACTACGCCTACGGCTTTGGCAAAGAGATATTGAGTTATACATTTTTTTAAAGGATTCTGTGTGGTATAGAAACCTCTTCCACTTTGACTCCAGATTGTGGGAGCTGTTCATTTGATCCTCTTACTTTGTATTTCTCTTTGGTCCCTCATGTTATCTCTCTCCTCCACCCCCACCTTAAAAGAATATCAAAAAAGCTTTCTTCCTTTTTGTTTCCTATATGTTTCAAGCTCCAATATAAAAAAAAAAAAAGACTCGTTAGGAATCTCTTCAGATTTTCAGACGATTGCTTTAGGGATGGAAAACTTTTTGCTCCTCACATTTTCACTCCTCACATTTCCAGAGTTCCTGTTACTGGCCCCCCCCCCCCTTTTTTACACCTCTGACCATAACAAAATTTTTGCGTTACATTCTCTGATTACATCGGACCGAGGTTACCCGACCACTTCCTAATTTTACGTCCACTCTTAATGGAAAGCAAAAAGAAAACCAGATAAGCTTACGATTTTAATTGTTAAAGAAAAGTAGTTTATCCCAGCCACTTGTGGCACGACCTGTTCCGTACTCTGGTGTTTGTTGCAGCAACCCAGTCCGCCAGACACCGGCCCACATAGCTATCCCTTTGTTTATCATAGTGCGCTATCCATGGGGTATTCTCAAACCTTGCCCTGGGCGCTGTTTTGAGTTTTAGGGGGAACAGACAACCCCCACCACCCCGTCTTTAACTCCACCAGCCTGTGTTTAAAACAGCCGTTACTCTTGCATTGAGTTTCTTATTGTACAGGGAACACATGCCCTTAAAAAAGATTAAATAAATATATCTACTTAAATCTGTGACCTTAAAGGTTTTAAGTCTAAAGCAGTGGTTCACAACCTTCCTAATGTCGCGACCATTTAATACAGTTCCTCATGTTGTGGCGACCCCCAACCAAAAAATTATTTTTGTTGCTTCTTCATAACTGTGGTGTATATGTATTTTCGGATGGTCTTAGGCGATTCCCGAAGGGGTCGCGACCCACAGGCTGAGAACCGCTGTTCTAAAGGATGATTATTTTGGTGCAGACTAATGACAGATATTAGAGACCTACTCGGTCTTATGGCGGCTATCGCGTTTCCTTTGTATTTCACTTTTAACATAGACTTGAAGATTTAACACATATTTCAATACTTTAAAAATAAAAATATCAAGATTACGATATGGACTTTTATTTTGTCGTTCTGTTACGCAGATGTCATTTATATGAAATAATATATCAAATTGTACTTAAAATTGGATATCAACAAATTAGATAAGTAAATTTAGAGTGGGTAGAAATTTTGACCACTAGTACTAGTCATCAAATCTGAAAGCGCTGGCTTATCCTTTCGTGCTTGTGAGGACTTTTCCTTTCTCATAGTCTGGACATTTGATGTAATGACACGCGTGACTGCTTCCGTTAGAGTAATTGGTAATGTTAAATCGAACACGTGTACTTTGACTGTGTTGTGTGACTTTCTAATGGTATTTGTACAAGGATTTAAACAGATGGCTGCATCCAATCTAGTGGAAGCTCACGCCGTTGACTCAGTTGGCTAGTCTTTGTTGTAAGAGCTTTTCAAATTGTGTTATTACGTCTTTTTGGTCCCTGGTGAATTAGGTTTACGTTCTTGGGGTTGTTCGCCTGTGTTACAGCAGGGTCGGGTACCATTTTTTGAGTGAAGTGCCATTTTATAACTTACATTGCTCAGCAAATATCTTGTATTGTTGAAATCGCATTCTGGCGTAAGTATTTTTTATTGGAAAGCTCTGCAATTTATTCATTCAAAGAGGCACGTATTGCTGACGCCTGAGTTCGACTTAGCAGTTTTATGATCCCTAGTCATGGACAACTTCGACATAACATTTAAACAACACAAAACACACATCATGTGTCACATGGCTTTAAATTCTAGACGGTTTTTTTAAAATGAGTAAAACGTGTGATGCTAGCAGAGCTGTCCAGTCAGTAGTGATTAAATACCCTTGGCATTGGGCATTGGGTGGAAGTGAAAGGAGCTTTGAAAAATAACGTGTAGGCGGATAATGAAATGCTGATGCATATTATTTATGTTATCAGCCATAGCAACTCACCGTGCCCAAGTGCGCTGTAGTCCATTGGTGTACAAGTGCGCTATTTAAAATATTTTGTTGTCCACTTTTTATGAAGTGCCAACGCCCACGAATGCAATTTAGAGACATTTTATCTCGCATCTGTTAATTTTCTGTCTTTGCTGTGAAACAAAGTTTGGTAAAAACGGGGCATGGTGGATTTAAATAAAATAATATCGGATTATTAGAGCTTCGGAGAAACAAAGAGTCAGTTAAAAGGTAAGATTTGGTGAGGAAGAGGAGAGCGAGAGGGTTTGGGTGGGGTGGGGACGACCTGGTGAGAACGAGCGTGTCGAGTGTAAGAGGTGGTGCAAGCAAGAGTAAAGTAGGTCATCTCGTGGTTGTCCAATCGATGTTCAGTAAAACTGTCATGCTAGGGAAATACCTGCTACGGTTTATTGTGAGTAAAGGTTGGAATGTCAATGACTCAGGGTAAAAGCCCTGGTGTCGCAGTTTTCTGTCGGACATCCCTCCAGGTAACAAGGAAGGTTGACGCGTTTGTGAATATTGGAGAAATAGCGCGGTTTCTATAGGATATTTAAAAAAGTGTTATAGATATCACATTGGTGTGCATTGGTTAGTGAGAATTCTATCTTTATGCTCGGATATATTTCAATATTACTCGTGAGATCCAGATAGGAACTAGTCATGTGTTTTTGTTGACAGCGAGTTATATTAATTGTGCCAAGTTGGAATGAAAATCAAAGGCCTTACTTAACTATGGGCATATGTGTATTAAATGGATCGGTTTGGAAGAAGTGCAGTACAAGGAATCCTATTTATTCAAATAGCAATTCTGTTTCAGTATTTCGTTGATGTTCTAGTGTTTTTATAGTATATTCTGTCAAATATGTGTTCAAATTTTGGTTTTAGCTTGTTGAATATCGGGCAAACAATTTTTGTTCGTTTGTTATAGCCCTAGTGAGATTAGCCCCAGTCAGTGTGAACACAGTTTTCACTGTTCGTGACGCATCTATAAACAAAGAAGTTTTGTTAAAAGTGTTTTTTTTAAAAATTATTGAGAACTAATTTAAGTTCAACCATTTCTTAGAACATCTTTATTTGTTCATGGAGTTGAGACATGCGCCCCTACAGTTTGAATCTAGTATTGATATTGGGTACTTAACCAACACCACGCGTTTGGAGTAATGAACCAAGCTGTGCACAGTTAGCCCAGGAATATTGTGTCAGTGCGAGTTGTTCTCTGTATGGGACCTCGCCCCGACGAATAATGTCCATGAAGGAAAAACGAAACGTCACCTTCGAGGAGCCCAATAACAATCATGGCAACGGTAACGCCGTCACTTCCAGTAAGTCTACCACTAAAAACAACAGTAAGGAGGACAGCAGGTCAAGGTCGCGAGCAAGGTCACGTTCGTGGTCCCGTTTTCGGACCCGGCGCGCCAAGTCCCAAGATGTCCGATCCACCCGTGACTCTAGCACCGGGAGTACAGGATCTTCGGGGATCAAGAGGGATCGTAGTCTGGTCAACCTGGTCAGGACTGGTTCTCGGAACTCCGTGAGGAGTCTTGTGAAACTGTTTGAGACCCGTTCGGTGAGTAGAAGGATGGTATTGCCTTGAATGTGTGGGAACTTTTGTAACTGTTTGAGACCCTATCAGTGTGTGAAAGAATGGTTGTGCCTTGCTTTTAAGCTCTGATTTAACTAATTGAGACCGATTCAGTGAGTTCAGTGATGTATGTGTTAGCCCTGTTGTGACTGTTTGAGACTCTTTCTGTGAGTAGGATGGATGTGTCTTGTTGAGTGTTTGAGACCCATTATGTGAGTAGAAGGATGGGTGTGTCTTGTTGAGACTGATCAATACATTGATCGTGGGCCCTTAATATATAGAAGAAGAAGAAGAAAAGTGTTACCCCCGATGTCACTGTTTGAGACTCGTTCTGTGAGTAGGATGGGTGTGTCTTGCTGAGTGTTAGCCCTTCACAGCTCACTTGTCTGCTCCAGTAACGCGTTGATGCTATTATCTAACAGCGTAGTTTGTAATACGTCAACACAATGTCCATGGACATAAAGAATGAAGTAAACCGATCAGCAGACTTTGTAAATCTTGACTCGGGTTCTGCAATATTGCATTATTAAGAGCTGGTTAAAGATTCAGTTTTATACTTGAATAAATATTGTTACAAGTGTTGTTCAATTCATTTGAAACTTTCTATAAAGCAATAAAAGGTTTTATATATATATATATACATACGCCAGACGCAAATATATTCTTTTTATAGCTAGCGTCATTAATTTACTAGTAAAAAATCAGAAAATCCTAGTTTTATAACAAACGACCTTTGCCTTGCAATGAACGCTCATAGCATGGTCCTTTTGTGTCTCTCCTAAATGTGTGATTAGTTCCCTTGGAACGCGTGGCGTGATAGGACGCAAGCGTTTAGTTTATTGTATCTTACCGACTTACTGTCAGACACATTAAAATATAATTACCTCATTTCATAATTATCTAAAGACATTGTTGTGTCTGATGCCTGTCCAGATTTTGGCCATGGACGCTTCACAGCTGTAAGTCTCTAAAAAATATACTTCTTGAAAATAAAATGTAGCTTAAACTGCATAATGTTGATGTTTTAATAGTCGAACCAGACACCACCTATTTTTTTACCCAGGTTCCCAACCTTTTTTGAGTCGCGAACCCATTTTATTGAAGGAAAATGACCCGCGACTCCGTTAAATAGAAGCAAAGTGATCTGCGACTCCAATAAATAATTAAAAATGTAATACGGTAAATGAAAAAAAATAGAGACAATAAATGCAGTATTATAATAGTAAATGCATTAATAAAAATTTTCTGTTTAAGTCGGTGACCCCACAGGAAAACCGTGTGCGATCCCCAGGGATCTAGACATTGTGGAAACACAAATCTGCCACTCGAGACGATTGGCTTTGTTCATTAATATAAATAACACCACCCTCTAGCCTCAGTTTTTTTTTTTTTTTAAACTCTAGCCTCAGTTTTGATCAACAAACTCTTCTGATACTTATAATATCTCGCTTTATATTTTATATATTCACATAGTGAGAGTTGAGAACACTTTTGTAGCCTGCATACATGTAACCTTCTGGATGTTATATGGTAAAGGTTTCCTGTCAGCCGATTATGTAACGCGCGGCCGCAGCAGCGCCCCCCCCCCTCCCCCCCCCCCCCCCCGATTACCTTTATGACACCAACGTAAACATGATATCCGACAGCCACCTCACTCCGAGACTGTATACTACATATATACAGGGAGTTAATTAGTGTAAACATTTAGTGAAAGAAAGAGAGTTGTCGATTGCTTCACGTAGAGGCCCGAACACTTGGCAAAATGATACTACTTAAAACACAAATAAAAACTTGAACGCTGACTCAGATAGACTCAGATAGGTATTATATTAATTGCTAGTTGTTGTGTGTCTGCTTTAGAAAAAGATGTTTATTGCCTGTGTATATATGGGAGCTGGGGACTGAATGTACACATGTGGATTTTTTGGTCTACCGGCACATCTGTGTACACTGGGAAGGTGGGAGCTGAGTGTACAAAAAGGTTGTTGTTTATGTTTGCCGGCAACTCTGTGTACATTTTTTGGAGGTGGGCACTGAGTGTTGTAATAGGTTGATGTCCTGATCAACCTCTGTTATTTGATTGTAATAGTACAGGTCTCCTTATCCAGATCATCCAACCCCTGTATTTATAGAGCACGGCACATTTGAAAGTTAGTTTGAGCACTTAAATTATAATTGTGGACGCATCAATGGACAAGTTACATCATGTTCAGATTGCACACTACCCATGCAATGGACAAGTTACATCATGTTCAGATTGCACACTATCCATCAATGGACAAGTTACATCATGTTCAGATTGCACACTATCCATCAATGGACAAGTTACATCATGTTCAGATTGCACACTATCCATCAATGGACAAGTTACATCATGTTCAGATTGCACACTATCCATCAATGGACAAGTTACATCATGTTCAGATTGCACACTACCCATGCAATGGACAAGTTACATCATGTTCAGATTGCACACTACTCATCAATGGACAAGTTACATCATGTTCAGATTGCACACTATCCATCAATGGACAAGTTACATCATGTTCAGATTGCACACTATCCATCAATGGACAAGTTACATCATGTTCAGATTGCACACTATCCATCAATGGACAAGTTACATCATGTTCAGATTACACACTACCCATGCAATGGACAAGTTACATCATGTTCAGATTGCACACTACTCATGCAATGGACAAGTTACATCATGTTCAGATTGCACACTATCCATCAATGGACAAGTTACATCATGTTCAGATTGCACACTATCCATGAATGGACAAGTTACATCATGTTCAGATTGCACACTACCCATGCAATGGACAAGTTACATCATGTTCAGATTGCACACTACCCATGCAATGGACAATTTACATCATGTTCAGATTGCACACTACCCATGCAATGGACACGTTACATCATGTTCAGATTGCACACTATCCATCAATGGACAAGTTACATCATGTTCAGATTGCACACTATCCATCAATGGACAAGTTACATCATGTTCAGATTGCACACTATCCATCAATGGACAAGTTACATCATGTTCAGATTGCACACTATCCATCAATGGACAAGTTACATCATGTTCAGATTGCACACTACCCATGCAATGGACAAGTTACATCATGTTCAGATTGCACACTATCCATCAATGGACAAGTTACATCATGTTCAGATTGCACACTGCCCATCAATGGACAAGTTACATCTTGTTCAGATTGCACACTGCCCATCAATGGACAAGTTACATCTTGTTCAGATTGCACACTATCCATCAATGGACAAGTTACATCTTGTTCAGATTGCACACTATCCATCAATGGACAAGTTACATCATGTTCAGATTGCACACTATCCATCAATGGACAAGTTACATCTTGTTCAGATTGCACACTACCCATGCAATGGACAAGTTACATCTTGTTCAGATTGCACACTGCCCATCAATGGACAAGTTACATCTTGTTCAGATTGCACACTGCCCATCAATGGACAAGTTACATCTTGTTCAGATTGCACACTATCCATCAATGGACAAGTTACATCTTGTTCAGATTGCACACTACCCATGCAATGGACAAGTTACATCATGTTCAGATTGCACACTGCCCATCAATGGACAAGTTACATCTTGTTCAGATTGCACACTATCCATCAATGGACAAGTTACATCTTGTTCAGATTGCACACTATCCATCAATGGACAAGTTACATCATGTTCAGATTGCACACTACCCATGCAATGGACAAGTTACATCATGTTCAGATTGCACACTGCACATCATTGGACAAGTTACATCTTGTTCAGATTGCACACTATCCATCAATGGACAAGTTACATCTTGTTCAGATTGCACACTACCCATGCAATGGACAAGTTACATCTTGTTCAGATTGCACACTACCCATCAATGGACAAGTTACATCTTGTTCAGATTGCACACTATCCATCAATGGACAAGTTACATCTTGTTCAGATTGCACACTATCCATCAATGGACAAGTTACATATTGTTCAGATTGCACACTGCCCATCAATGGACAAGTTACATCTTGTTCAGATTGCACACTACACATGAGCTTTTCGCATGCACATGTCACGGACGTCTGCTCCAACGGCCCTCTCTAATTGGGTGGTCAGGAATCAGGATGGAGCCGTCTGCCCTCTTGAACTGATCGTCAAAACAACATATTAAATCCAGACTCTCGGTGGTGGAAGGCGCTGAGGGGAGGGTGCTTCCTTTTAAATTTATTACAGTAACAGAAACACATTTCCTATCAAGTGTGTTTTGGTAAATAATGCCTTTTAAAAGCCAACAAGAGCACTTTGTAACCACTGGATGATGTGTAATATATGGGAGGCGGAATAGCTTTCATTAATATGGTTCAATTTCAAACGTACGAATATAAAATGTTAAAAAAAAAAGCTACATCCTTTATATCATATGTTGGTGAAGCTGTAAACTTGGAGTCTGAGGCCTACACTGTTTGTTTAATGTCTAGCGCCCCACACCCAATGGGTCGTAAAAAAAGAATGACGCACAGCTTTGACCTGTCTGCTCACAATCTTTCATTACGTCACTCCATGATAGTAAATGTTACATTTTTGCATATTTTTTATCCTCCAATATGTATCTAATGATGCTAACAAAGACATGCAATCTAGTTCATTTGTGGGAATATTTTTGGGCATGCGGAAACAGATAATAAAATGTGAAAGGGTCAGTGGTCGCTGATAATAAGTGCAAGAAGTTGATAATTATAGCAAGTGGGGAGCATGAGACCGTGAGGGTTGAGCACGAGAGCGTCGAGCACGACACAGTGAGCAGTAGGGCATGATACAGTGGGCGTAGGGCATGATATGTCGATCATATGGCATGATAAATCGAACATCCATCCATGGGGTAGAAATCGAGCGAAATGGGGGCAGGGGTCTAAGGGGCCTCCCCAGAAAATGTTGTATTATTTCAAAATCCAGATGTACATTTGGCGCACATATTCGGTGTTTCTATTAGACAATTTGGGTTTTTTTTTGGTGTGTGATTTGGGGGGGGGGGGGGGGTGTTTCAAACGTCCAGTGCGGAAAAATGTTTTTTTTTTGGGGGGGGGGGGCATCAATCAGCATGTGAATTAGGGATTATGACGTCCAACGCCTTACAAAAACAGAATTTACTATGGTTTTAACTGACCCAAGGGTAATCTTTTGGCACAACCTGAGATACATCCCAGTACTTTCACATTGATCATCGCGGGGAAAAGGGGGGGCAGAAATTGAGCTTTCCGAAGACTCCCGAGTAAAAGGGAGAGCAGGGTCTCAATTGAGCCTCGTCCCCAGAAAAATGATGATACATTAAAAATGAAGAATTAATTTTAGCACATACTTGAATTTAGTATTGATCATACCTCACTTAATCGGAGATCAAAAGGAGAGATGCTAGTGAAAAATGTAGGTGTCGATCCCAAAACCATCATAGGGACCCTCAACACCCTGCGGCTGTAGGAGGCCTTGGATATTAAGGGGCTCAAAGTTGTGCACACACCCTCTCTCTCTCTGTCTGGTAGATTTTTAAATAGGGAGTATGTTAAAATATTTTCATGGAGACAGTTGAATTGAGAATGACAAAGAAAAGATATTTTGGTGGTGAGTGAAAAGACAATATATCGGCACTTGAAATTCAATAATGCTCCAAGATATTGAAACAACTGTGCAAGTCACACTTCCGAAATACACATCTGTGTCAGGCTGATTAAACATTAATATAATAGCCAACTAACGTTACCAACATAAAGGCTATTGCTGTACGTTAAAAATAAAGAAATATTCAAGTTGTCTATGAGCAAACTAGCACACACCACTACCACTAAACTCTGTTAATCTACTACAGCATCTATTCACATCAGATGTTGTTCGTTATTTTCACATTACCCTATATGCGAATGATCGACACATTTTCTGCTACACAATCAGATCGATGATTCTTTAAATTGTGGGACGTCAGACCCTCTCAGACCCCCACCCCCCATCCCCCGTCAGAGACTTCCGCAAACAGGTTTTTACTAAATGAGTTGCTGGTTTCATTCTGGTCCGCTCGATTTCGCGTTACTTTGAATTTAAAATGGGAATACAAGACAGCGCAATATTTCGCGACGCTCCTGGAAGAAAGTCGCGGCTCCCCAGGGCTCCACGGCACACACAATTTGGGAACCACAGACTTGGCCTTTAATGACCAGTGTTAAGCAGAGGCGTAGCTAGAGTGTTTGGCGCCCAGGGACAAGATTCGCGCCCGGGGACAAGATTCATTTTAAAGCGCCCACTTTTCCTTTTTTCAACTCTCAAACCCATTATTTTCATCAATAAAATAACACCAAAGCACAATTTGGCGCCCCTAACCAGTTGGCGCCCGGGTACATCTGTACCCCTTGCCCCCCTACGCTACGCTTCTGATGTTAAGGCGATAGTAAACTCATTCACTTTGTAATATTTAATAGCTCCTATTAATCACAATTCAGAATTTTAGCTGTAATTACAATGTTGAAAGTTTTTACGATGAAATTCCGGCATTAACTAACAATTGAATCGATGTGCCACTATAAAGTGGTATGCCTAAACTAAATTTAGAAAGAAAGAGAGTTGTCGATTGCTTTAAGTAGAGCCCCGAACACTTGGCAAAATGATACTATACTTACAACACAAAGAAAAACTTTAACGCTGACTCAGATAGACTCATGCAGCTTTAGGTATTATATTAATTGCTAGTTGTTGTGTGTCTGCATTAGTTAAGCCTGCTACTGACGCTTATTATTTCAAAATGTGAATCAAATTATTATGTTCAATGAGGCTTTTTTAAAGAAACAATTCCTTTTCCGCTGTCTTCGTCGGCGTTTCCTTCGCAACATTACTATCACTGATTGTTTATCATGACAACGGCCTTGATCTTGTAAGTGTAGTTTTAAGCGATGTCGACAATCAAATTGATTTATGGTCGCAAACTAAACAAGTTAACTATATAATGACTATCAAATCTTTCTAATACAAATTAGATTTATGAATTATACTATAGCTCTAAATACAATGTTTCTACAGTGAAATTCTGGCATGAACACTCGAAGCTTCCATTTGATAATTGTGGCGAACAAAATAATTTGATTGGATTTCGACCGACGGCGGCCGACAGCCTTTTGTTCAGGTCCGCGAAGCACCGGCTGTAACCGAATGTGACTGAGCTACTGTGAGCATCTTCAGTTTGATCGTGCAGTTCAGTCTTGTATGTCAGTCTATACTTCCGATGAAATGCGGAGCCACTGTAATGGCAGCGATAGCAAAAGCAATAATGAAATTCACTGGTACGAAATAAGAGGGTAAATAAAAGTTATAAGACATGGCAACTGAATATTTGAAACTCAATAAACAAAACATGATTTGTACAGATTAAGATGAAAAAGTTACTCTCCACGCGTGTTTTGGTGGTGAAGTAACACATTTCCTATCTGAACAGCCTTCCACCCACCCCACCCGAAACTGTGGGCTTAGTGCCAATCATATGGCCATTGTTGGTGAACCCGTCACTGTTCCAAAGTTAACCTGATTTAAACAAACCCTTGGAGGGGTCTGGCCCAGGGCGGTTGCATACGCTCTACAACTGATGACGTTTGCAACTCTCTGTTTACGTTTTGGTGTCAGCTGTGACCCACTTTCTGAACCACCTGATTCGTGTGTGTGCGTGCACAGAGTCTGAAAGGTTCTCACATCTTCCAAATGAACTTGACCCGTGTGTGGTCCCCATAAAAGTGTGTGTTTATTGGGGAGGTGTGTGGAGAACCATCCCATACAATAGAAAGAAACACACGAAGAGTCGGTGATTAAAAATAATTTATAACATGAGCGTTGAAAACGTTCAACGTTGTCCCCCCCCCTCACCGGGTCAAGTGCTCCCCTCACCGGGTCCAGTGCTCCCCTCACTGGGTCCAGTGCTCCCCTCACCGGGTCCAGTGCTCCCCTCACCTGGTCCAGTGCTCCCCTCACCGGGTCAAGTGCCCCCCTCACCGGGTCAAGTGCCCCCTCACCGGGTCAAGTGCCTCCTCACTGGGTCCAGTGCCTCCCCTCACCGGGTCAAGTGCCTCCCCTCACCGGGTCAAGTGCTCCCCTCACCGGATCAAGTGCTCCCCTCACCGGGTCAAGTGCCCCCCTCACCGGGTCCAGTGCTCCCCTCACCGGGTCCAGTGCTCCCCTCACCGGGTCAAGTGCTCCCCTCACCGGGTCCAGTGCTCCCCTAACCGGGTCCAGTGCCCCCCGTCAACATTGTCATCTCCCTCACCGGGTCCAGTGCTCCCCCTCACCGGGTCAAGTGCTTCCTCCACCCCCACCCCCCGTCAACATTGTCATCTCCCTCACCGGGTCCAGTGCTCCCCCTCACCGGGTCTAGTGCCCACCTCAACATTGTCCTCTCTCTCAACCGGTACAGTGCTCCCATCAAAGGGTCTCAGGTTACGCATTAAAACTACACTTCATTCACAATGAAATAGTTTAGACGGCTTAATAAAATGATATCACGCACATTAAAATAATTGAGCCTGCTTCTGAAAATATAAATACTTATTGAGTTTATCCGCTTGGAGCCTGGACACCAATGGCTGGTCATCAATGACTGGCTAACACTGTATGAGCACCACTAGCTAGCCACCACTGGCTGTCAATCACTGACTACGCACAACTGTATTTAATGTTGCTGCACACAATAATGCAGCACCACTATTATTATCACCTAACGAGATTTTGTTGTCTGATTCACGTCTAAGGTCTGCGAGCTATTTGTTGGCTGCCTCAGCCGTGAGATCGTATGTCACAGTGACAGCAAAGCCTTTCCCGGCTGATACGCCGATGGGGAGAAAAGCCATGTGGCAGGATACCGCTCCGGTGTACACATCGGGACAGCCCAGCTGTTCATCGGTTGACATGAGCGTAGTTCGGACAGCATGCCGTTTGTTGTGGAATGTTGTGTGAATCGCACGCAGGCGTTGTGATGTCACCGCGTGCTCTTGTGTTTTCATATTCAGGCTCACCGTGAGAGTACAGTTGGTTGCTCATAATTTTCTTTCTTTAAAATTTGGAGCAACTTTATTTGAATTTCTGATACGTATATTATATTTCTGGTATGGTGAATCCGGTCATTTGTTCTTGTAAATTATGTTTCTGATATGTTGAATCCGGTCATTTGTTCTTGTAAATTATGTTTCTGGTATGTTGAATCCGGTCATTTGTTCTTGTCAATTATGTTTCTGGTATGTTGAATCCGGTCATTTGCTCTCCAAGGAGATGGTGACATATTATTAAATATTTTGTTTTCCGTGACATACAATTATTTGATGTTACAGTTACACATACCTTGCCCTGTTTTCTAGAAATAAACTTCAGTTTTATATTATGTAGTATATTTGTTTTAATACACTAGGGACATTTTAAGTAGAAGACGATGTGTTAGCGTGAGAAATGACTAAGTAAAACATTGGTTTTCGATGTTTTGTTTAAACATTCTTATTTGACATACTTTGTACTTTCTGTCAATCTTTAACTGGAACTCTTTTTATTTCATGTTTGTGTGTACTGGTTCTAATTCTAAGGAAAACAAAACAACAAAAACATATCCTTTCATAATTATATAGTGAGTTGTAAATAAAGTCGTCTATTATTTTATGAGGGCACGCTTAAAAGGAGATAGAATAATTGGCTTCGTTATAAAACAACCGGGAATCGCTGACCCAGAACAACCCCCCTCCCACATGGTCATGGGGCTATGAGACTATTATGAGCTGCTACTAGAGCAGTATTGTCACATTTGCGCACTCATGGTACTGTAGCAGTGAAAGCTTGCAACCACTGTGTTGATACTGAGCACCTTAACTAGTACTCGCTTTACTGTAGCAGTGAAAGCTTGCAACCAGTTTCAGTTAGCATTTGCGTCATTGTTTTATACACTTTGGCCTGACATTTTGCAACTGCTACATGCCATTCAATGTGCGGCATCCACCCACTTAACCTTTGCTATCTACAATTTACGACTAGAGACATTCCCCATACATCACATACGAGGTTCAATTTAAATAATCTACATACATATTAATTGTGTTCTTCTGTACTAAGTAACGTACAGGACTTGTTCTCAAGTCATGTCGTCTTCTTCAATTTGCCAGATATTTCCAGTACAGGACTTGTTCTCAAGTCATGTCGTCTTCTTCAATTTGCCAGATATTTGTTTCATTTTTTAATGTTTGTTTTATTCGCCAGCTTTCTCTTCCCGTTTTTCCACGGCTGTAGGTTCGCCCAATCCCCCCCACAGCCAAAGTTTACTCAATGAGATAAAGATTGTCTGGGTGCGGGGGTGACCCAGTCATCTAGTCATTCAACTGTTAACGTTACACGTAGCACACGTGGGTTTTTACGTCATTCTGCTCAAGTCCTTACGTTTGGGACATCCATTAGTAAAAGGATTTGACAAGTGTGTGTGATGGTCTTTAATTGATCCGTTGGGATTGTTTATAGCTGTGAGTAGATTCCATGTATATTATCGTTTTTTTTCCTCATACCCAACCGTTTCAAGTAGTTCAGTGTAGATCAGTGGTTCTCAATCTTCCTAATGCCGCGACCCTTTAATACAGTTCCTCGTGTTGTGGCCACCGCCAGCAACAAAATTATTTTTGTTTCTACTTCATAACTGTAGAGAATATGTGTTTTCAGATGGTCTTAGGCGACCCCTGGGAAAGGGTCGCGCGACCCACAGGCTGAGAACCGCCGGTCTAGATGATCATACCCGGAGAACGAGTCCAGTAACTTCTTATCGACCATTGGATATCAATAAGGAAATGGGTTCTTTATAAGACAAGTGGTACACTCTCTGATAAAGTTCTCTTGTTAATGTACGACCCTGGTCTTATTGGTACCGTATCAGTTAGTTTCAACTTCAAACGATGGCACTGGACGGCTGGTTGTGTAAATGTTACTGGTGGTTACAGGTCGCTGGTACTTGACTCGAAGTGGGTTGGAAGTTTGTAATGCCGCATTCAGGGTTATTTACCGTGAAGTACTTGTCTATAGCTTAGATTCGTTATACTACCGTGAAGTACTTGTCTATAGCTTAGATTCGTTATACTACCGTGAAGTACTTGTCTATAGCTTAGATTCGTTATACGACTGTTTGTGAAAAGTTCATAGTATTGTAAAGGCTTATATTCTTTCGCGACTCCGGGAATAAACGTCCGACTTAAACAATCAAGTTTTCCAAGCGTTGTTGTCTGCATCTGCATATAACGAATCATTAATACCTAAAGATTCATAACACACACACACAGAGAGCCACATACTCATACAAAATGTTCAAAATTCAGCTGCTGGGCTAGTTTTAAAGGCAAAAAAAAAAAAAACGTGATCACGTCACACCACTACTTCATTCGCTCCCTGTACAAGCGCGGATTGACTACAAACTCTCTGTTCTCTGCCACAAAATGTTCTCGAATTCTTGCCCTTCCAATCTAACCGAACTTCTCTCTGTCTATTTACCCCTTCGACAGCTTCGCTCCTCCGCAGACACGCGTATTCTTGCTGTTCCCAAGAGTCGCACAAAAATACGGTGAAAGATCTTTCTCTTTCTGTACCCCCAAACAATGGAATTCTCTTCCATTACACATCTGCAATATGACAACCATCACAGCCTTCAAAACTGCACTCAAAAACACATCTTTTTAAACTCTACTATCCTGGCTGATTCCCCCTCTGACCGATAAACGATGCTGCTGAGTGCCGTCCATGGCTTGACATTTAAATAGTTATGGAATGGTTGGAAGGAAAGTACATTTGTTTTGTTTTATTTAATTAATGTATGTTAATTTTTAAGTTCATGATTATGTTTGTTAAATTGTATGTACAGCGTGGTGAGCCCAGCCCTAGACTGGGGTACCACGCTGTAGATAATATATGTACGCTCACACACGTACATTCCACCCACCCCGTCTTTTCCGAAATCAAACAACTTAAATATCAAGTCATTATAGTGAATTCTGTTGACTTATTGTTTGAATGTGTATCAAAATGATCGTTGCAAGAGGCGTTGAGATCTTTACCTACATGGTAAAAGTCTTTTCTGAGTGTTTCCCAGACTAGAGTCAGGCTAAATTAGATGCTTCAATGTGAATGTCATTATTTTAAACCCCCCCCCCCCCACACACCCCAACCGCCAATTGTTGCTATGTATGAACTGTTATTGTTAAATTAACATAACCTTTAGACAAACTATTGTATCGGCTGCTACTGTTAAGTTAACCTAACTTTTAGACAAACTATTATATCGGCTGCTACTGTTAAGCTAACCTAACTTTTAGACAAACTATTGTATCGGCTGCTACTGTTAAGTTAACATAACCGTTAGACAAACTACTGTATCAGCTGCTACTGTTAAGTTAACATAACCGTTAGACAAAATATTGTATCGGCTTCTACTGTTAAGTTAACATAACCGTTAGACAAACTATTGTATCGGCTGCTACTGTTAAGTTAACATACGTTTTAAACCAACGATTGTATCGACAAAGAGTGAAGTTACACATAGAGAACATGGCAAAAATAAACGATTTAGACATTGACATGTTTAATGGCTATCGTTAAAATCGACCCTATCCTTAAAATGCTTGAATTTATGTAGCTGGCTCAACAAAATATTGTGTACATGTAAAACTGTGTACCTGTAAAACAAGTTATTGGCCCGTTGACTACAGCTTCACATTCTGTAGGCGAGGTTCAAGGAGTGTCGGCATATTTCATTTGTCATTCTCTGTGCTGTCGTAATGTGCATTTCGTGTCGGAACATGAGGAAAACTTGTCGCCGTGTTAATCTGTAGCACATCTATTTCTGGGCCGTAATTTGTCTTGTCAGTGTAAAATAAAACTCGTACGATGACCTTCAACTGAGATGTTTTAAACTACAATAATTAACTTGAAGGGAAACGACGCAGAGGCAACCTTTCAACATGACAATTTTATCTGAAGTATAGCATTTTGGTTACGAAGATTGAGATAAAAAAAAATTCCAACATACATTAAATTATAGATACGTTTTCGATGTGCATGAAAAATTATTGTGTTTTGTGTGAAGCCACTGAGTCTTAGAGAATTAGCATTTTAGTACATAGTTGAAGTCTCCTAGTGTTATTCTCTTTCCTTTCCAAAGTTGTGCCAGTGTTACCTATATTCATGATGTCATTTGACGGATTCGGTGTTCTGGAGTCATAACCATTTATCTCATCACCAAGGGGGACACACCAGTCTTATCTATTCACATTCATCCACATGTATATAAATCTCGGGATTTATTGGAGGAATTGTAATCTGTGTACGTTGAACATTTGTTTGTTCAGTGTAACGCCACTACGGCGTGCTACGACGGTAGCTCATTCAAAGCACGGCGCACAGGGACAGGGACGGGAAGGTGCAATGACACACGCCTATTAATGAAACTGGAGTGACGTCTCGTTTCGCGTTGGTTTACAAATGATTTCTCAATGAATCATAACCTTTCCCGATTCTTAACATTCCTATCACGATCTGGGCTGTCCAAGCAGATATCCATCAATGATTCCTAGAATACATGGACACAATTTCTAGTACTTGACTTTTTATTTAATCATAATAGAACAAATGATTTTTTCAATAATGTTAGGAAAAGGCTTTGCGGGAAGGGGGGGGGGGGTGTAGGGGCGGTCTACGCGAGATGATAATCTGAAATGGGAGTAGGGGAGGAAGGGGTCGGGTGTCAGTAAAACATGGGGACCAATGACAATGAGGTACGTTCTGAAAGCTGGGGGCATATCGCACGCTCGTTTCCGATGTTGTTTGTAATTGGCTAATGGACACGTTTTCCTGCTGTACTTTTGATTGTATTGTACATTGAAAGAGTAGAGGAGCCTACTATCAAGTAGTGTCAAATTGAACATAGAACTGGATTTGAGAGATGAATGAGTCATGAACGGAGTCGTTAAGTGAAAGCAGTGACCAAATGAAAGGAGGACATAAGAACTATTGCCACGCGTTGTTTGTTATGTATCACAAGGATTGTGTTTAGTAATGTAGATATTTCTACCGAATATTTCTAGGTGAAAGATAAGTTGGCTCCATGAAATAAAACAGAATATATCCAATTCACCTTACAGTTCAGTGTGTATATGTGTTAGAAATTCACATCATTGTACTCGGCATGTATCATCGTAAGTTGGGGTTTTCAGAAAGCAGCGAAGAAGCTGATTCAAAATAATATACATAATTTATACTTTGTTAACTGCACAGGGCGATAATTCATCTGAATTGTTTAGATTTGAAATTGTCAGAGCGTTAAAGTCACACTGTGATAATTCCACTTCATTTCTTTGAGGGACAATCTAGATTTGACATTCTTTTTTTGAATGGCTGTATGCTGTAGTGTTGACTTATTAATTATTTAGAAGAGCAGACTTAATGTTTGTCCAGCAGTCAGCTCGACCTAACTCTTTAATCGGCACTCTTCACTGCGTACAGGCTATGGTCTAATCTTTCATTGAGAATGAAGTCAAACTATGACACAGATAATTGTGGGATTTCAAGTACGTGTGGTTGATTTATTTCGACTTTCATAAGAGTAATGGTGGTCTGTTCCTGTATATTAGCCTATCACTTAGTGAATATGGAATGGTGGTCTGTTCCTGTATAGTGGCTTTTTGTGTGTCTCTTAGAATGACTACCGACACTTTTTTCGATGGATTTCCCAAGTATCTGGAAAATTTTATGTCTGGTTCACATGCACTTGAATTGCCCTGTCCAGCGTTGCCGGTCGGGGAAAACATATTAAAACTTCATGTGGACTGCTTTTGTTACAAGCACTGAACCTATCATGTAGGGCAGGCCATGCACAACACAAAATGTACGGCGGGCCTGCACAACACAAAATGTACGGCGGGCCGTAATTTTACTTTATGAAAGAAAATAGGACAAGAGGGGGAAGCTATTAAGAAAATAATAATAGAAAATAATTTTTCGTTACTTCGCGCTTTGCAAAGTGGGTGATCGCGTGCCCGCGGGCCGTATGTTGTGCAGGCCTGATGTAGGGAATGAGTAATCGTGGTCTTTTCTTTTATATTGGTCTGTTCCGGTATGCTGGCCGATCAAGAAGTCCTGTATAATCTGTTTTGAAATTATTCCCTTAAGGAAGGCCGCTCCCCTCAGATGGACTGCAAGCAAACAAATCTTAGCTATCAGGATACCAGCCCTTATAGTAAGGACTTGTTGCTTGTGTAAATCTAGACTTACGCTGCAGATTAACAGTGTACCGTAAAACTCTTTAAAAAAACACACACAACTGCGCTGCGCAATTGTGGCGATTGTTTACTTTGTTATGCCTCTGGCTCACTCAACGGCTATTGATAAATATGTTCTTAAATTCGAAATTTATATTACAATCACCTAGTATTGCAGTTGAGATTATTGATATTATATGGATACATAGCAATAATTCTGGATTTATGTAATCTTATCTAAGATATGCAGAGATACATTTACTAACTTATCCTCCATACAATGTTCATTGTAGATTTAAATGTAAATACCTGCTCTTATTATCAGTGTTGAATTCATAAATATATCTTCTCTATAATCTCTAACCCCAACTTTCGAAACGTGTACAATATAAAGACAAAATATTTTTTATTTAAAAGATGGCCGTCTACCAATGTGTGAAGATGGCCTTTTACAAGTGGGTAAAGACGGTCTTTAATCACCTTTTGAAACCTCGCGCTAGTCATTTAAATGTAGCTCTAAAAACAGTGTCGAATGAAATATTGAGCCGAACGTTTAAATAACATAGATCGTGTACAACTGTCGCCCCAATGCCCTAGGGCAGTGGTTCTTAACCTTTTGAAGTCGGGGAGCACTTTTGATCATGACAAAAATTTGGGGAGCACCAAAATCAAGGAGTAAAAAAAACCCAACAAATACACATACGTACGACTTTTATTGAAAATAAAACATTATAACATAAGAGTTTAAAATTATAACATGATAAACAAATTTTTAATAAACATAAATTTAATAAGTAAAAAAATAACATTGAGCAAAATTTAATTCAGAAAAATAAAAAGATTTAATGTGAAACCTGAGCTTGACTGTTTTTACAAATTTCAGTGATATTAGGCCTAATTTTAGAAATAGCTACCCTCAATTCTGCATCCAAATTAGTAAGTCTTGCTCGTTTTTTATTTTTTATGTGGGTGGCTATCGAGAAACCGAGTTCACACAAATATGATGTTGAAAATTGCAACAAGATTTTAAGTGCCTTCATGGAGAGAGTTGAGTATTCTTCTTGCACAAAGATCCAAAATTCCTCCAGAACCATTACGGACAATTTTATTTTAAGTGTACGATCCGATGATAGGTTGATTAATTCTTCTTCTTCTTGGTATGACAACTTACTATTTGATGTATCAACCGTGGCAAAGGGATTACGTATCCAGTCATATGTTTCTACGTTTATTGATGGAAAATAAAATTCAATCTTTTCTTCTAATAAAGCTAAATGCTCTGTTACTGCTGAAATAATTTCGTCGGTAGTGTTATCATTAAGAGAAGGAAAGATATCAACTTTCTTTTTCTCCAACAAACGATTTTTCCACAAAAAAAAACTTTTTTTCCGACAGGCTGTCAATTTGTCGGTCGATGTTAAAAAATTTATTTTCTTCCTTGAAGGCTGGTATTAACACAATTTAAATAATAAAAAAGATCAGCTAAATATTCCAATTTAGCACACCAAATGTCATTTTGAAGATATTCCACAAAATCATCCATATTTTCATTTTGGAAAAAGGTCATCAATTCATCATTCAGTTCTAAGAAACGACGTAACACTTTTCCTCTGGATAACCATCTCACTTCAGAATGCAAAAGCAAAGATTCGTACTTGGCTTCCATAGAGATGCAAAGATTTTTAAAGACGCGTATTTTCAAAGGTCTCGATTTTATGAAGTTTACCATATTTACAACTTTGTCTAGCACGGGTTTTAATGCTACTGGTAATGTTTTGGACACCAGAGATTCTCTGTGCAAAAAACAGTGAGTAGATATAATATTGGCGTTTCTTTTCTTGGCGAGAGTCACAAACCCTTTTAATGAGCCTACCATTGATGGAGCACCGTCCGTACAAATTCCCACACACAACTCCCATGATATTTTGAATTGTTCGAAATAGGAAGAAATATAATCAAAGACATCTTGTCCTGTCGAACGTTCGGTAAGCTCAAGACAGCATAGAAATTGATTCACTATTTTCTTTTCATGAATGAAACGAACGAACCCTAGTATATGAGCTTTTCCACTTATGTCAGTGGACTCGTCAATTTGCAGAGCAAAATGCCGTTTTAAAAGCTTATCGGCAACTGTTTTCTCGATATCATCCGACATATTTTTAATTCTATTTTTTATTGTATCATTTGAACGAGGAATTTTCATTATTTCCTTTGTTGCTTCATCGCCAAACATAATTTTAACCATTTCACAACATGCAGGTATAATTAAAGACTCTGCTATAGTATGTGGTTTTAACTGAACAGCAATCATTTCAGCAACCTTATATGACGCAAATTGTGCCTTATCGGAAAGTTTCACAGTTTTTTCAAAATATTTTACTTGTTTAGCTTGCGTATCTAACAATCGTTTGAAATAATCTTTAGTTTTTGTAGCAAGGTTGGCGTGATTTGTAGAAAAGTGACGTTTCAACTTGGTAGGAACCATCGCGCTGTTGGATAATTTTTCTCCACATACAATACATTGTGGAATGTGATATTCTTCCTCACAAATGTATGTAAATCCAAAACTTAAATATTCTTCAGAATACTGTCGATTAATTTTTCTTCTTTTAATTCTACCGTTTGTATCAGACACAATATGTGCAGCAAGGGCATTACTACCGCTTCCACTTGTACTCGGTCCATTTTTAGTATTTTGTTCTTCCGAATCATTCGCTTTTCGTTTGATAAGAAATTTGTCCATTATGGGGTATTACTGTAAAAACCAAAAATGAATTGGGAATTAATAATACTTTTTTTAACATTATGATCCGAACTTAACGACCGAAATCCATCCCAATAGGTATGTAGGCCTAGGTCTTCACCCGTAAATAATTAAAATTTTAAACTTTTTCTTTTATTTATATAAATATTTTTTTGATTTTTTGGGGTTTATTTTTAGAATTTCAACTTTTAATTATTCATCAAATATCTTCATATATTTAAAAGAAGATGTTTATTTTACTACTTACTTGAACATTTGACAGCTCCGATTAAAGCTTCACTGACCTACTTTCGCCGGGCGAGTAAGCTTTACGCTGCCGTGTTAGTGTTAGTCAAATTCAATTGTGGGTAGCGTTGTTCTCAATGGCGGCGCTCCGAGTGAAATTTACACACCGATTTGATTTTACAACAAAAATTAGGTTAAAAGCCAAGCTTTCCATTGGTATAAAAAAACAGTAAAAATAGGCAAAAAGGCCGATTTTCCCCCGTTTGGACTACCTATTATAAGCATTTGTTCAGCTCAATTAGATAGAGTAAGTGAGTGAACATTAAATTCTGAGTTTCATAATTTCGCGGAGCACTTGCAACTACCTCGCGGAGCACCAGTGCTCCGAGGAGCACCGGTTAAGAACCACTGCCCTAGGGACATAGATTTGTTTTTGTGACAGCGGTATTTAGAAATATTTACGGCTTCTTTGAGTTTTGTCACCGGAGACCAGTTTTAAGTAGCCCACTACACTATCCCGTACGTCTGACCGGGCAGTCCATGAAATAGTAGCAGCGTTGGTGTTTTGTGTCGGTTTCGAGGGGGCCACACTTACTGGATAGATATATAACATTGGAGATGTATTGTTGTCGTGTCCCTCTTGGCCAATGTTCTGTATTAGTGGACTTTATGTTGGAGTTGTGATGGAATGTTTATTTCGTAGGGTATGGCTGCAACTCTCACCGAATAATATATCCGTTGTTTGTATTAAACAACTTGAGCGTGGTCTACACAAGTGGGTGTTCTGCTCTGGCTGAAATATGTCACAGTTGGTCCGGTCAAACAGTTGACAACATACAACCAGGTCATGCTTGACTTGCCCATATTTTTCATCAAGGGTACGCGTGCTGAGATATGACATTGTTTAGAACGATCTTCAACTGGACAGCTGGATTTGAGGGCTGAACGAGTCATGAACGGAGTCGTTCAGTGAAATCGGTGACGACATGAAGAGAGGACGTAAGGACTATTTCCACGCGTTGTTTGTTGTGTATCACAAGGATGGTGTCTAGCAACGTAGAAATTTATACCAAATATTTTTAGGTGAAAGATAAGTTGGCTCTAAAAAAATAAAACATAATATACTCAATTTCCTTACAGTTCAATGAGTATATGTATTAGACATTTACATCATGTACTCGGTATGTATCATCGTAGGATGGGTTGTTCAGAAAGCAGCGAAGACGCTGTTTCAAAATAATATACATAAATTATGACAAGTATAGAATAACAGATGAGCAGTGTTAACTAACATGTTATCAGTTGGGTTAAGAGGAAACCATTAGGCTCTCTATCAGAACTGATCAGTCGTTGTGCGTATTGATAGATATTAACACTTTATTTCCAACTTGTCGAGACGCTTCCAACTTTCCTGGTGTACAGATCAGTCCAACAGTGTATTCAAAGCGCCCAAAAGAGTCCATTAAATGTGTACAAGACGCTGACTCTTAGGTCCGCCCAAAGAGTCAATGGAGTGTGAGCCATACTGCTGCAATACACTCGGCACTAAAATAGCACTGGTTATTGTTGGAACATAGAAGGCGTGGCCGTAGACGGAAATGGCTTCGCGATGGATTCCAAGTATCTGGATCGGCTCTTTTGTACATCCTATTTTCATCCACACTGAAGTTATAAGATAACTATTGTAAATTATAATTTTTTAATAAAATAAGGTATCATACAATGAGTCATTGATGTGTGACCGATAGCAATTTTCGACTCTTTTAGAGGACTTCTCAGTGGGATAAGTTATGGTGTAGGGTATCTAAGGTGAACATATAAATTGATGTCCCCAATTTTTTTAAAAATGAAATACCTAACGGGCAGACTAGAAGCTACAAACTTGACTCAGATCGAAACTTTCTAGAAACTCTATTAAATCCACTAAAATCTTCTGGCAACTCCATTGAATTCACTCAAAACCTTCTGGCAGCTCTATTAAATCCACTAAAATCTTCTGGCAACTCCATTTAATTCACTCACAATCTTCTGGCAACTCCATTGAATTCATTCACAATCTTCTGGCACCTCCATTGAATTCACTCACAATCTTCTGGCAACTCCATTGAATTCACTCACAATCTTCTGGCTACACTATTAAATCCACTAAAATCTTCTGGCAACTATTTAATTCACTCACAATCTTCTGGCAACTCTATTAAATCCACTAAACTCTTCTGGCAACTATTTAATTCACTCTCAATCTTCTGGCAACTATTTAATTCACTCAAAATCTTCTGGCAACTCCATTGAATTCACCCAAAACCTTCTGGCAACTCCATTGAATTCACTCGATACGTTCTGGCAACTCCATTGAATTCACCCAAAACCTTCTGGCAACTCCATTAAATTCACTCGATACGTTCTGGCAACTCTATTGAATTCACCCAAAACCTTCTGGCAACTCCATTGAATTCACCCAAATCCTTCTGGCAACTCTATTGAATTCTCCCAAAACCTTCTGGCAACTCCATTGAATTCACCCAAATCCTTCTGGCAACTCCATTGAATTCACCCCAAACCTTCTGGCAACTCCAGTGAATTCACTCAATACGTTCTGGCAACTCCAGTGAATTCACTCAATACGTTCTGGCAACTCCAGTGAATTCACTCAATACGTTCTGGCAACTCCAGTGAATTCACCCCAAACCTTCTGGCAACTCCAGTGAATTCACTCAATACGTTCTGGCAACTCCAGTGAATTCACCCCAAACCTTCTGGCAACTCCATTGAATCCCCTCTTTAAAAAATCCAGATCGTCCGGCATTTTTTGTCCATCTTATTTTCATCTACACTTTAAATCCAATGCGCCCAGTGCCTAACTCATAGTTAAATAATGAAGTGGCAGTAAGCTAATTCCATCCCCTCCAATGCTGTGGGATCATAGTGTATCCTTTTACCTGTTAACTAATAGTCAAAGAATGGTCCAACCTACGTTATGAAATAAGAATGGAATAGAAAACAATTTCTAGATTACAAAAGCCCTTCTGCAGTTAAAAATTCGTTGTCCACTACAAAACAAGTCACGCGTAACAGTAACTCACGCGTAACAGAAACAGCTCAAAATTTAACTAACATCCACCCCTCCCCCTTTTTTTTATAGTTTGTTTTGATTTGGTTTCGTATTGATGGTCCATTTTGACCCATGCGTAAATTTAAATCAAATAGAAAGATCAAAGTGTACACATATTTGTACACACATTTGTACACACATTTGAATGGGATTAGAACGTAAATCGCGTTGTGTTTTCCGTTTTTTTTTGTTCACATTAAATAATAAACTTTGTTTTTAATTTTAATGTCCAACTCATCGATTACTTGTGTCATTTTTGATTTGAAATTCCTGGTAATCGATCACTTGTGTCGCGTTTGATTTGAAATTCCTAGTAATCGATCGACTGGGTTGTGTTTGATTTGAAAGTCGTATAAATTGATAAACTGTTTTTGTGTTTAATTTGAAAGTCTTATTGGTTGAACTGTGAAGCCCATGTGACGCATTAAGGCGGAGCTGCTCTGTGTCAGTAACTAGCAATTAATAAGCTGGAACATGCTCCCAAGTACTTAAGCTGTGCAACCACGGCAATGCCCACTTCCGGGTCTGGATATACTTCTCAATGGAGATTGAGGCGGCATCTGTCCATCTCTGTGATGTAGACTCAGTATTGTTTTAGTGATGGACACACAAAGGAACTGTAACGTCTATGGTTATTAATAGCAAGTTAGATCTCCTTCAAACAAAATGACTTTGAGGTTGAAGCGCAGGGCCAGCAAAATATTTACTTCGGTAAGTTTTTTTTTGTCTGTGTGTGGCTAACAATGATATATTTCAAGATTGTGTTTAATTTTCGATTGATCAATCATCATCATCATCATCAGGTCCCGTAGTCCTTCGACCGTTGGGGCGCCACAGATGACATGTACACTATTCTTGTCCATTCCTCTCGGTCTTCTGCCCTACGCATAGCCTCGCCTAGTTGTAATCCCGTCCATTCTTTGATATTATCTTCCCATCTTTTTCTTTGTCTTCCTCTTCTTCTCCCTCCTCTAGTAGTGCCCTGCAAGATCTCTTTGGCGAGATCAATCACATATTGCATTATCTTTACTTTAATTTTTTTAATTGATCTATCACATGTTGCAATATCTTTATTTTTTTTTTTTTTATATTGATAACAAATTGATCATTGTTTGTTTAGAGTGGAAAATGGGTGGATTGTTTAAGTCCAACCTAAAGAATTCACTTATTTTCTGCAATAATAATGTTCAGTTACCGCCACTGATAAATTGACAACAGCTACGAAAGCCATGAGCCATCCCATCAAGGGACACTATTTTCTTCAGCCACTGCACCAATGATCCACAATAGTGCCTATAAGTTGAGGACTTAGAAAAACAACATTCAATGCCGTCTACAAAGTGATCACGATTTTTATGTTTTACTATAAACTAGCTACAGCCCGCCAAACAAGGGCGACCCCAAACAAGGGCGGCCGCAATGCATGAACTTCCCATCAACTAAAGTTATTTAACAAAACATGCTTAAAGAAACGCATCTTAAAATATTCCCAAAGAGTGCTTTACTACGCCACCGCCCCTGAACTATGGAACTATATTAATATTCTAATTTCCCACCCCATTTTATGCCACGTATTTATTACACGAACTATTTCCGTAAAACAAAAGAAAATATTTCGCACCCAACGCACTTGGGGCATTTTTAACAATCTCATTTAGCGCATCGGGTCTTTTATTTTGCGCGCCATAGAACTTAGATGTTAGTGACGGACATTGTTTGACAGAAAATAGGGATTGTTGATCTTCAGCTGTCTTATTTCATCCACGTCATGGTAGCACAATCACACGCTTTCAATATAATGAATCATGTAAGAGAGAGTGTAGTACGTATCAATGAGGTTTAAGCATTTTGTATTTGGTCACACACGTGGCCACCAAGACGATGATCACACACTTCGCTCAGACAGTTCAAATCTCTGCACTAGACTTATAATAATAAGAAACGTTGCAATCATTCTGTTTAACCATGCAGTTGTTCAAACTGAGTTTAAAACTTCTCATACTTAGCACATCTTAAAAAAATTCAGCCCCAGGATTAAATGATTCACACCGACAAGACGAGGGCCTACGTTGTGGCGGAAGCTTAAATCTTCAAGATAAAGTAATGGAAATGAACGATTCGTATGCCGAGATAGCCATATCATATGGCCGATGGCCACTTTTGGCCACTGATCAATGTTTATTCCATCACGGCTCTATTAGTCTGTTTCTTGTCCAAAACTCTGCTTAGGGGTTAATTTAGGGTTAGGGTTAGGAATACACCAGTACTACAGTCGCACCATTGAGCCGCTCAGTGTAGCCACTCTTCTTCTGGTACAGCCTCTCACTATCAACTTGACTATGACCTTTTTAAAGTTAAGCACTTGAATACTACATAATACAATAATACTTTCATACAAATATACACGTCTATGTGTTTGTTTGTTTGGGTTATTGGTGCTTTCGACTTCAGGACAATTAGTAATGTTATGTTTTAAAAACAAAAGTTTATGGTCGTGTTAGTTTTGAGCTGTAAGATTGATACAGTAGAAGAAGGTATGTGGGAGCTTGACATAGAAAGACAGGACAAGAAGAGAAGAACGTTTCTGTTAAGAGCCTTCCCCAGCAGAAAGGACAAATACAGAAATAAGAAATAGAACGTATTTAAAAGTGTTTGCCATATTGTTCGGAAGTTAGTTTTTTTTAAATAAACCCCCTGACTTGCCCCCTGCAAAAAATTAATCATGTTTTAACACCCCCCGGGGGGGGGGGGGGGCGATGTTTATCAAGTAAAGTACATTTTTATGCATTATCGGGAAACCGTATATTGATTTCATGTACATCAAAATAACAAAAACATAGTTGCTGAATAATAGTTGACTACAAGGCGATAAAGTGTGGTCCGCCTTGGGGACAGAGTGGGGTGGTGTGGCAACTAAGTCAACCCGCAACCAGTGGGATTCATGTCATAATCCTACTGCTGAACTTAAAGTAGAAATATTAGTCGCTGTGGCGAAGAGAGAAATCATATGGCATGTGGAAATGATAATTGCTCTCATTGTTGATTGAGTATATAATGATGCTGTCTGGTATCCTCACGGTGAGGTGTGTGTGTATACACGGCACGTGCGTAACAAACTAGTTCGAGTAAGAGGGAAACAGTAGTATGGACATATCAAAAGCTTTTTATTGAATTGGAAGACAAAATACATGCTTATGTTAAGAGGACAGACCGATGAAACCAGTACAATTAGAAACGAAACTTTTGAAAAATTAATTCGGCTCACAATATATGTGATCCTTAGTAAATGAAAGAAATGAATTACTAAAGAAATAAAAGAAAGAATATCGGCCGTAAACAGGGCACGCTTCAGTCGTCAGAGAGTGCTACCAAAAAATACATAAAAAAATAATTAAAAAGTAAAAAAAAAGAAATTTAAAAAGGTATTACAAGAAAAACAAAAGACAACTATTTATAAAACTTTAATCAGACCAGTTGTAACAGACGGAAGTGAAACACATGGATGAGAAAAGTTATCCGGAAAATATATGGACCAACAGAGGGAGAATACGAACTAACCAGGTATTGTATAGACTATATCAGGATCCCACGCTAGTAGCAGAAATAAAAAAGAGCTGGCTATGCTGGGCTGGACATTTAGAAAGAATGCCAAATGACAGGGTTGAAGAGGGTGCACCACCAAAACCTTGGGAGTTAAATGGCTCTAAGGCAGACCTATGCTTAGATGGATGGATGATGTGGTAAAAGATCTACAGCGGCTGGGAATCCAAGCACGGAAAAGATAAGCAGTTAGGTCTAAGTGGAAGGAAGTGGTGAGTCAGGCCAAAGCCCTACGTGGATGGATGGACTAAATGTTTAAAAATCGCCACAGTGATGGATGGAGTTGGAGCTGTTGCGCTTGTTACGCCATAATACGGCATTTTGTGTGATCTCTACATTCTTTTTACTTGCATAATGAATATGGTTTAGTTTATTTAATGGAAAGGAAACTATATCAACAAGGATATGTAACAGCTTGTATGCTTGTTAGTCAACACTAACCCCTCACTAAAGATGCCATTGACTTACTTTAAAGTTATATCCTAGTGCTATTTATTTACTATGTCAGATAGTGTGCT
Source organism: Omphiscola glabra (assembly GCA_964017045.1). NCBI lineage: Eukaryota > Metazoa > Mollusca > Gastropoda > Lymnaeidae > Omphiscola > Omphiscola glabra. Next base: position 37,758,805 of record OZ024799.1, read on the forward strand.
AGAAGGGTCTCGCGACATTGAAAGTGTATGTCTAATATGGCTTAGTAGTTCACAGTGGATCTCTCACATTAACATTCTTTATTTTGCTCTTTCCTGTCGGCACTTAACATTTTTTAAGTTAGTCACTGGTGCTGCGGTTCTCAAACGTATCAGTTTGTTAGCCTTTGAGACGGGCTAATTTGAATTTGCGTGTAAATGTAAACTGTGTATGTGGTGGGGGTGAGGGGTATGATTCCGGTGTACTACGTCACACATGGGTTCATGGTAACAGTTCATAATGAGATAAAGAACAGGATCATACAATTATGTTTTCTTAATAAATGAAATTCTCATTTAACACGTGTGTGTTCACAAGCCTGATTAGCAACAGGGCCCTTCCTTCCTCTTCATAAACTGAACATACACTATGGTCGTCCCCAACTGTTTTGAGAAACACCTGATGAGTGTTTAGAGAGCATCTTTATTTGTGTCAGTGTCGTTATAGAATGAGGCCAATGCTTCTCGGCGTACTGTGTGGATAGCTTGCTATTTCTGACCACCAAACGGGGGCCTGACAAACACAAGGGTATCAGTCTGGTTAAATAAAACATGTGTCTTGCCGGGAATGGAGTGAGAGCAAGGGGGGACAAGTGTTCAAGGACCTCGGCGAGTTACCAACCGTAACGTGACTCCAGTTGTGTTGAATGAAAAATAGTTGATACATTTTAGATGATCAATTTAGTCACTTTGGACACGTTGGCGGAACAGCCGCAATACATGTCCACCAACTAACACTACACAAAAGTCAACCTGAGATGGACCGGTGTGAGGTGAGTTTTGTGCGACCATTTATATTCTGACACCAAAGCTGTTATTCTGAATAGTTGGTGAAGTCTGTAGAGAGTAAAATAGAATTCTGACGTCACCTTCAGGACACCATATAAGACATAAAGTTGTTGGTTTGCGAAAATGTTAAATGTGTTTTAATGTTTTAGAACTGATACTTAGAGCTCATGGTTTTAGGAGTATATTTGTGAGTATTTCTTTTAAAGTGGAGTAACGTTGATAAATACCTAATTACTATTGGCAATGAAAACAATTCGAGTCGACCCACTTCTGAAACCGGAGCAGCGAATTCACTGTCATTGTTTAAGCTGCGTATTTCACATTTTTCAACACATTTTCCTTTAAACTGGAGAAAATACCCATAATAATAGTACATATATTAGTATGGGTATTTCCTCCAGGTTAAAGGAAAAAAATGGATCCGGACATGCAGCGCCGCCATTCGCACCCGGGTACCATTAAGCTCAATGCTATGCGGATGTCATTTGTGGTAGTTTATTTTAGTAAAACTAAATAATTAACATTTCAAACGTATAGTACATTCAATTATCTTTCATTTGATACCTCATTTGGTCTTACAAACCCAACAATATTTTAAATCGTTTTTTAATCCCAACTTCTCAATTCTGGTACCCGTGTACCTATAGCCACTTCGTTAAATAAATTCACAAGTTCCAAAAATAGCAATAATAAATAAGACGTCAATGCAAATGCGTGATTCTTTTTAAAACATTTGAGCTCAGGTGTAGGGCAGACTATGGAACTGGAATTGATTCATCACACTATTTAAAGTATATTCTAAGGCTCACTAATTGCTCAGTATGAAAAACTGCAATGAATTTCGGGTGGAATAGGAATTACTGAAGACACGTATATTCCATATTGTATATCAAAGTATAATTAGGCGGCAGCCGTTAGACATCGAACTGATGTCAACATCAGTTTCCTCTCGACGTTCACGGTTAGACAACTCCCAAACACACTAGTTATCTGATGAGTTTTGTTAGTTATCTACCTTTGTCCCCTTATTCCATGGCGTAATCGTAACGTGTCATGCTAATCATTGTTTTAAGTCAAAAAAGTAAGACTGACTCTCTGACGCGTAGATAAGAATTGTCATTATTTTACTTGTCTAAGACAATCTAATCTATGGTTATTCAATTTAAAAGCCAGCAACTATTTGGCGACTAGAACAAATGAGTGGTATTGTATAGAGATCCAGCTGATCTGTATAAAGATCGCATAAATTCGTTGAACATATGATCTTCTTATAACTGTCAACGTCCTTGATGATATTGAGTAACGTCAACTGAATTCAGTTAAGGTTTGAACAAAAAATATTTAATCCATTTCAAATAGTTTACTGTATCAAACTCTGCTGGTGAATGATACATTAATTTTGGGAAAGTGACCTTTAGTTGGTGAATAGTTATTCTATACAGTCAGCGGCGTAGCTAGGGTTACTGTCACCCGAGGCGACCCGTTAATTTTGCCGCATTTGTCCGAAAATGCATCCCCAATAATGTATTGAGAAAAGTGCCGCCAGGGGCTGCCCCTACGCACTTCCTTCCTACGCCACTGTATACATTATACTTTAGGATTTTTTATTTAAAATTATGGTATTGTACTATTCTCAAAAGATAGTGTAATATTTTTGGAGTTCCAGGGTAACTTGCTAGTGAACGATATAGTGAAAGTGTTTCCCTACAGCACATTGAAGCACACGTTATACGCCATTTAACGTTCCCTACCTAGTTGAGATGACATTTTTATAGGAACAAAATGCTACGAGTATTCTCAGTTCAAGATTTGATAATGATAAAATTTAAAAAAAAAATTCTTCTCTTAAATTATGTCCTCAAATATTACTGTTGGTATTGGTAGTGTTAAGATTGTGTTTCCAAATCTCTGTCGTATACAGGGAGTCATGTAGGCTTGTCACTAATCCAGTTATGGAGCGCGGATAAAGTAATCGACCTCGAACAACATCCCCCCTTCCCTTTTTTTTTTTGTATTAGATTAGCGTGATTGGTAGGTGCTGTGTGAGACAGCTTTGCCATTATGGATGCTGTACACCTAGATCTAGATGGGGTTTAAGATGTTTTTTAATTGTAACCGAAACTGACGTATGTGCTAATAACACTCAGACTGGTGTGTGAAATGTTGAATATTGGAGATTTTTATAGGCCTTTGGGGCGGGGGGGGGGGGGCGGGGCGTACGGTGGCCAGGTTGAAACAAGATTTTATGGTCGATAAATCTTAAATGGGGATGAAGGATGTTGCTGACTATTGATAGGTGTCTTTGCCCTGTTAGGCTGAGATAATTGATTATAAGATTATTCCTAAAGTTCACGCCTAAGTCATGTCAACACACAACAATAGCGGTCCACCGACTTTTCTCCTCGACCCCCTGATAAGTCTTGTAATAGCTTCAGCTTAACTCATTTTTACATCGACGATTGTTTGTAGTCCGTTGAGTACCTTGTTGGATGCAGCAAATAGGCAGAGGCAATCGGTTAAGTCTTGTCCCATGCAGCAAATTGGTAGAGGCTGTACCACGGGGACAATCGGTTTAGTCTTGCCATAGCTTCAACGTTTCATAGACGATTGTAGTTTCTTTCAGTATCTTGTCCCATGCAGCAAATTGGTAGAGGCTGTACCAAAGGGACAATACTTAGACAAATTTGACCGATGGCGATAACTTGACCATAACCCCCACCCCAAATGATTGTAAAACAGAATTTATTCAAAGTTCAATCTAAATCTGGACTGATACAATGCCCAGCATTTGTTTTTGGTATAACCCTTTGAAGAACTTTTATTAAATGCCATAAACTTATTGAGGCAACTCAATAGGATTTGTGTGCATCACAGCCATGGATCGTATCCACTTTTGAAAACAACTCAATAGGATCTTTGTTTATCCCAGACGCTGATCAAACAACTCAATCTGTGTGTATCCCACTTAAGAAACAACCTAGGATCTGTATCATTATGATTAAATGAAACCAAAAAAAGGATATATGTATATCCCATAAGTGGATCATATTAACGTAATGAAAAAATTCTAAGATTTATTTATATCCTAGACGTGGATAATATCCACTTAATGAAACCATAAAGGAGATGTGTGCATCCTAGACGTGGATCATATCTACTTAATGCAACAACTCGATACGCTCTTTGTAAATCTCATTCGTCGATCATATCCACTAATGAAACGGCTAGGATCTGTGTATATCCTTGACGGGGATGATTTAAACTTAATGAAACACCCCATTCGAATCTGTGAATATCCCAGTAGTGGAGCAGCCGCTGCACTGTGTTGTGTGCATGGAGCCATGTTCCACGGAACCCGCTGCCGAACTTGAGCAGCTAAACCACCCCTAGCAGAAACATGAATTGTAACCCTATACCTGGGGTTTTCCTTGGCTGTACCTGGTCCTAGAAACGCCTCCCCGTGCCCCTGCCCTTCGTCTTGTCGAATGTTAAGGAACTCTCGTTGTTCGAGTTTTTTGCCCAACACATAAGCGCTCACGTTTTGTTTTTAATGATGAAATTAAGAATCTTATCTTATGATGCACATTCTTAAGCTCTAACAAATATTTATATAACCCCTAAGAACAATGTTTTTCGTATAAGTGCTTCATAAGAATTTTTTTTAAAATTTTGTTTTATATTATTTTAATGTCCCACCCGCTTTTACACTGCATATAAATTTCACCATCTATTTCAAATTTCAGAAAAAAAAGAATATTACACACCAAGTGAAAATTACGATTAAAAAAAAAAAAAAATTAAGCACGAACATTATTTAGCGCATTTATCGGGAATTTAACAGTATCATGTCTCCTTCATCTTCCCCTTGAACAACAGGAAAAACTGATTTTTGGGGAAAAGGGTAGGGGTGAAAGTTTGATAAAATGTGTTATCATCAACGACTGTATGTGCCAAGTTTCAGCACGATAGGTTGACGGGAAGTGGGTCAGTTAGCCGTCCGAAGATTTTGCCATCCACCCAGAAGCTCGCGAAAAAAAAGGGAATTTTTTAAAGGATTAAAAAACAAAATCATTAATTATCACCTTTAAAAGATTTCGTCTTATTGCCAAATGTGGCCAAGTGTAAACATAGGATTCAATGTGAAGAAAGGTGTAATAAATAAGGCATTCATTCACCGCCCCGTTGGTGGCTTGTTATTCTATAGCTCGCCCGTTAGAAATGGCTACCAGTAGATTTCTTTCATCTGCAATTCTTTTTCACCTGTGCACCATCAAGTTAATCACACCATGTCCGTGGTGTAGAACCACGAGAAATATATGCTGCAATTAGTCGAGCGTTAAATCTCACGTCATGCAACTCAGCCCAGTGACACCAAATACAAGATGGAGGTCAATATTTTAATGACCCCCCAACCCCCTTTTCCATCCCCCCACCCAGTTCTTTTAACTTAACGGGTTTTGAAAGCTGTACGTTTAAATTTACCTTAAAGTGCGGAAGCACGAGTGTGTGTGTATCATGAAGGGAGTAGAGTTGGAAAGGAGAAGATCTCACCTGGCGCACCCCCCCCCCCCCCCACACACACACAAACACTTCACATATCTTTACCTAGCTAATAACTAGTGAAGGTTCCATTGCTCTTCCTACCCCCATTGTTCCCAACAGAACTTCCAAGTGCAGCCAATAATGTGAATTAATTGTACTACGTTTTCTCTACCACCATGTAGGCCTAATACACCAACGCCACATGAAGTGTTGCTTTAGTTTATGAGGTGATGCTTGCACCAGGTTTCCTGACCACTGGCCACTCTCTTCTCGTCCGATTATTAGCTACTCTCATCTCATCAATTTATTGGCTACTCTCATCTCACATGATTATTGGCTACTCTCATCATCTCATTTTAACAGATTATTGGATACTCTCATCATCTCATTGTTACTGATTATTGGCTACTCTCATCCAAACTGAGTATTGGGCACTCTCATCTCATCCGATTACTGGCTACTCTTATCTCAAATGATTACTGGCTACTCTTATCTCAAATGATTTCTGGCTAGGATCATATCAACATGAACATTGGCTACTCTAGTCACAACTGGCTGCTGAATGTTCTAAATGTATGTCACATGACCAATATGTTGAACCAATCAAAGGACGATCTACTCCATTACAAAACCACGAACACTTAAACTTCTTTGAACATTTTAAACATTTGTTTGTTTCCCCTCGTCTGTTATCGAAGTGGTTAGCAAATTTGCACATATTGGATTTATTCTTCTCTCCACCAGACTAGACGTTAAAAGATGGGGGACAACATACATTTTTTTTTTACCTTAACGGTGTATGTGTGTGTGTGTGTGTGGTTGAGCAAAGCTGGGGTTTCTCACCGTGAGATTTTTACCTGGAGTGAGCCGAGTGTGAGCAGGAGATGGCGTGTAGAGCGTTCAGAAAGTTGGGTTAATTGTTGGATAGTGAGAAGTTCACGAGAAACAAGATCCAATTAGGACCTGTTCATTGTTCTCTGTTTCTCTTCCGTCGATTCTGTTGGTTTCTTTGTGCTGCTTCATCACAGTGATGTGAGAATAAAGTGATTCTCAGAATACGTTTAGTTTCCTGTTGTGGGCTTAGAGGTTATTTTCTTGATGGTCGCTCAGTTGATCATTGAAATAGTGGAATATCTTTAAGCTACATGAAGTCTGTTGTGAATCTTTAGTGATCACTCTCGAATCATTGACGAATCATGTAACATGAAATATCATCTTGCTGTGCCGATCTTTGAAGGTTTGGGTCAATTCTTTAACATGGTGCGGCTTATATGTGCTATTAGGGGCTATTTTGTGACTGAATGCATTCTCGACTGGGGGCGCCTTCTATGGCCAATGTCGGGATTGTATTAATTCTTTGACAGGACTGTCTTCCATGGGCTATGACCCTGTTTGGTCCTGGGCTATGGCCCTGTTTGGTCCTGGGCTATGGCCCTGTTTGGTCCTGGGCTATGGCCCTGTTTGATCCTGAGCTATGGCCCTGTTTGGTCCTGGGCTATGACCCTGTTTGGTCCTGGGCTATGGCCCTGTTTGGTCTTGGGCTATGGCCCTGTTTGATCCTGGGCTATGGCCCTGTTTGGTCCTGGGCTATGGCCCTGTTTGGTCCTGGGCTATGGCCCTGTTTGGTCCGTAGGACTGTCTTCCATGGGCTATGGCCCTGTTTGGTCCGTTTGCTGACAGGGGCGATCTCTGTGAGCTGTCGCGTCATCATATCATTAAGGAAAATGAATATTTATCATTGGAATGTTTACTCCAAGCCATGGTAGGATTGGTTACCGGAAATTTCCGTTCGATCAAATTTCCGGATACGGTTAGGATTGGCTTTGGCATCGATATACCTTTCAAGGAATGTTATATCTAAAACAGAAACAATCTTCAGTATCGAAGGACGTTTATTGAAGACTGTTGATAGGACGTTATTTCGCCAATAAGTGTAAACCTATAACTTTTCAAACCTGCAACGTTTCTTCTTGAAGTTGTGGGGTCCGTTTTTGAAATAACATTTTCTCGTCACGATAATGTAGCCATTGGCGGAATGTTTGATTAGTGCAATTAAAATTTAGGAACGTTACAAAGTAATACTTTGAAACCAACTCTTAGTCTCTTGTATCAGTAATTTATGCGCCTAAATCATAGTTTCCAAGTGTCGAAGAAATAGATTAGCAAATACTTCATTTTTGTATAGTCTTAAATGATGGCCCGTTTAGTGAAAATAATATTTTCGCTATTGCCTTCTGAAGACATATTGTAATGACTTCTGAAGTCATATTGTAATGACATATATATTGTAATGACTTGTGCTCGGTGATTATCTGTCGATGGGAGCTCTTACTGACGTGCTATAATCTTACGGCCCGTAGTTAGACAGTGATCGAGTAGACTCCTATGGCCCGTTAGACAGTAGCTCATCTGTTTAATCTCATGAGCAGAAGGCTCATCATGTGGAGGCGCAGAATGTCCCTGCGGCAATGCTTGAGTGAATGTTGTCAGGTAATAAAACCACCTTTGTACAGAGGAAACGCGGTCTGTTGTCCTACTCAATAGCGGAAAGAATATAGGGCTATTTGTGTTTTCATTTGAATTATGGCAAGAATTTAGGACTTTGCATGTGTTATCCTATTCAATCATGGCAAGAATATGGGGCTATTTGTGTTGTCCTAATGAATGATGGCAAGAATGTAAGACTATTTGTGTTGTCCTAATGAATGATGGCAAGAATGTAAGACTATTTGTGTTGTCCTAATGAATGATGGCAAGAATGTAAGACTATTTGTGTTGTTCTAATGAATGATGGCAAGAATGTAAGACTATTTGTGTTGTCCTAATGGATGATGGCAAGAATGTAAGACATTACTCTTGTGTCCTTAATTCCCCGTGACAAATAACTCCAGGTCTTTGTTAATCCTAGTCCCAATAACTTCCCAAATATTGCTTATGGTCATACGCTCCATCAGCGTAACACATAATTTTAACACCAGGATCGGCAACCAAATTTTGAATTACATTTTCTTCATGTGAGCCTTGGCGCCTGTTTTATGAAGATTTTCTGTCTATATTCTATATTGTGATCTTTGTTTCATGATGATTATCTGTGTCAAGGTCATCTGAATCATGATATTTTATCTCATGTTTGCATGTTTCATGATACTTCCTATCTTGTTTCATAATCATAGTAAATCATCTAAAATTGATTGAGAAAAGATGGTTTTTGTTACTCTTATAGAAAAAAATGGATTTAATATCATAACATGCCACTTCTTCCTATTTGCAGTTTTGAAGCACAACAACAACCCTCACTCCCACCCCATCCCCATTTGTCGAGTTTCACATATAAACTGAACGTAAGGCAAGACATTTGATTCATCTAGGTCAGTGGTTCTCAACCTGTGGATCGCGACCCCTTTGGGGGTCGAACCACCCTTTCCCAGGGCTCGCCTAAGACCTTCGGAAAACACCTGCACTCTACAGTTATGAAGTAGCAACGAAATTAATTTTGTGATTGGGGGTCTCCACAACATGAGGAACTGTATTAAGGGGTTGCAGCATTAGGAAGGTTGAGAAACACTGATCTAGGTGGATATAAAAGTCAATTTAAGTCTTGATATTTATGACTTGTTTCATGAATTGACACAGATTTTCCAATAACGCTGAGGCCACATTGACATCTGCTGGTAATGTTTTGTGGGTGGGTAGAAGTGAATACAAAGACTCCTCAGTTACCAATAACTAATTATATTTTTTGACTGCTTTCACCAGATGAACGAAGGGAGGAAGACTCAGATAGTGTTATTGGACGAGCGACGATTGGATATCATCATACAGGTGAGTTTCTTAGCGGCAGCTGTGTACACAAGGCTTGTCTGTCCAGTTGGTGGGGAGAGGGGACCAAGTTTACTCACATCAGTAGTGAGGAGCAAAAGGTACAGGATAAGCCAATGGTTTTAGAAGAGCCAAAGGTACAGGTTCAGCAAATGGTTTTAGAAGAGCCAAAGGTACAGGATGATGAAATTGTTTTAGAAAGGCCAAAGGTGCAGGATGAGCCATTGGTTTTAGAAGAGACAAAATACGAAGAGTACGCCAAGTTAAAGATGCATGTCTAGAAATAAAACAAACAAAAAAAAAAGTCTGACAAACGAACCAGCCCCTGCTGTGGCACTGAGCACAACTTAACGATGCCAGCATTGGGGAATTCCTTGAAACCTATTTAAGTGTAGGGGAGTTTACGAACGATTTGTCATGCCTGGAAGAACCAGGCACAGGAATAGAAATGAGAGAAAATGAACTAAACGTACGAAACTAGATAGGACAAGCTTAGCATAAGACTTTGTGTGAGGCCAAGGCTAAGTAGATAGGACAAGCTTAGCATAAGACTTTGTGTGAGGCCAAGGCTAAGTAGATAGGACAAGCATAGCATAAGACTTTGTGTGAGGCCAAGGCTAAGTAGATAGGACAAGCTTAGCATAAGACTTTGTGTGAGGCCAAGGCTAAGTAGATAGGACAAGCTTAGCATAAGACTTTGTGTGAGGCCAAGGCTAAGTAGATAGGACAAGCTTAGCATAAGACTTTGTGTGAGGCCAAGGCTAAGTAGATAGGACAAGCATAGCATAAGACTTTGTGTGAGGCCAAGGCTAAGTAGATAGGACAAGCTTAGCATAAGACTTTGTGTGAGGCCAAGGCTAAGTAGATAAGACAAGCTTAGCATAAGACTTTGTGTGAGGCCAAGGCTAAGTAGATAGGACAAGCTTAGCATAAGACTTTGTGTGAGGCCAAGGCTAAGTAGTTAGGACAAGCTTAGCATAAGACTTTGTGTGAGGCCAAGGCTTAGTAGATAGGACAAGCTTAGCATAAGACTTTGTGTGAGGCCAAGGCTAAGTAGATAGGACAAGCTTAGCATAAGACTTTGTGTGAGACCAAGGCTAAGTAGATAGGACAAGCTTAGCATAAGACTTTGTGTGAGGCCAAGGCTAAGTAGATAAGACAAGCTTAGCATAAGACTTTGTGTGAGGCCAAGGCTAAGTAGATAGGACAAGCATAGCATAAGACTTTGTTTGAGGCCAAGGCTAAGTAGATAAGACAAGCATAGCATAAGACTTTGTGTGAGGCCAAGGCTAAGTAGATAGGACAAGCTTAGCATAAGACTTTGTGTGAGGCCAAGGCTAAGTAGACAAGACAAGCTTAGCATAAGACTTTGTGTGAGGCCAAGGCTAAGTAGATAGGACAAGCATAGCATAAGACTTTGTGTGAGGCCAAGGCTAAGTAGATAGGACAAGCTTAGCATACGACTTTGTGTGAGGCCAAGGCTAAGAAGATAAGACAAGCTTAGCATAAGACTTTGTGTGAGGCCAAGGCTAAGTAGATAAGACAAGCTTAGCATAAGACTTTGTGTGAGGCCAAGGCTAAGCTCACATTGGAAAATTAGAAAACAACAAGACCTTTCGAAACTGTTTTGGAATGTATCCAATAAGCTTGCGTCTTTATAGGAAAAAAGGGTCAAATATTAATGATCTATTGATGGAAATACCACCGTATTGTACACGCCCCTACACGTTGGTTAGCTTTTATTCACAGTGTTAGCATCAGCGTAACTGAGATGGGTTTCCGAATCCTTGGAGAAAAATCAAGGGAAGGGGGGCAACCACCCCAAACCAATTTTTAAATCTTTGTAATTCTCTTTCAGTTCAAGTTTCCCAGCTTAAAGAGAGGGTAAATAGAGAGAGAAAGATAATAAACTCATGGGTAGAAAAGATTTAGATGAGGAGGCATCCATTAATATTGTCAACTTTTGGACATTTTGTCATCCCTTTCCTCCCCCTTATTAACAACTGTCAAAACTTTCAAGGGGCCCTAATTGATTATGTCACAAAATGTTAACCCCCATCCTTCTCGCTCTCTCACTCTCCCCTTCTCTCTCTCTCTCTCTCTCTCCCCCCCCCCCCCCATATCACATGAAAATATAAAATGAAATGGACTTTTTAATGCTAAAGTTATAGACATCGACGAGGAACAAAGTATTACATTTTTAAAAAATAATGTAGAATTTAATAAAGATTTGATATGGTCCAAATATTATTGTTAGTGCATTTATTTCTAGTTTATGTTTTATCTTCACGTTCAGGCAAACGTTCATCTTTTGCAATAGCGCATATGAACTGATTGGTTTATTATTGCCGTATTCATGTTATTATGTAACCTGCCATCATCCTTGACTAGTCTAACCGTTCAGCACTTGAACTATCAGCATTTTCTGTTTGTGCAACATTTGCTATCATCATGATCCGTCTTTTGGCAGCCATTCGTATTGGCCGCTTTTTTAAGTTTTAAATTAAACAAAAAATTAAAATTATTTTTAAAAAAAATTGTTTAAAGAGTGAATGAATAATTTCTGATGCCCATTAGGCTTCATCGCTGCTGTTCTGATCATATGAAATGATAAGAATTTTATAGCCATTAAATTATCAAAAATTTTGCATCAAATTATCTTAACTAGACTTCTAGACCAACATACGATTTGTATATAACAAATAACAATAGAGTTGCTAAGCTCAGTTTGTATTGAGTCCATCTGACAGCAATTGTCAAAACTCTTTCAACCCACCCGCAACCCTATTTCTTGACGTAATTTATGGACGGCACCCAATAAACAAATTGTCAACGACATCGAGATGAACTATTTCTGTTAGGACGTCATTTTTGTCAGAGAGCGCCAAAAAGATGAATATCAAAGTAAAAAACATTAAGATTTCCATACTATGCACATAATAATAATGTGAAGGGTATATGCATGTGAAGTAACTTGAGTATGGAACAACTGCACAAGAAATTGATGGTACATAGATAGTTGTTTTTTTCTAGCAGGGGGCAAAATTAGATAATTAGTGTGTGCGTCTGCCCTGCACTCAGCGTGCTTAACAAGGGGCTGTAATCTGAATCATCTTCAGGGTTCCACCCGTTACGTGGAACCATTAACCCATACAAAGCATGTGGTCCTGACAGTATAAAACCACGAGTGCTCAAAGAATTGGCCAAAGAAATCGCTCCTGCACTGACAATCCTCTTCCAATCATCGTTGTGCTCTGTCAATGTTGCAGCAGACTGGAGAACAGCGCATGTCACTCCAGTCTACAAGAAAGGGGAGCATTCTGACCCTGCCAATTATCGTCCGATATCCCTCACCAGCATAGTATGCAAACTATTGGAGCACATAATCGTAAGCGCAGTCATGAAGCATCTTGAAAGCAAAAATATACCCAATGACTGTCAGCATGGCTTCAGAGTCTATAGATCATGTGAGACCCAGCTCCTTGAGTTTGTTGAAGACTTGATGACAAATCTAGAAAACAGCAAGCAAACTGATGTGCTGGTGATGGACTTCTGGAAGGCCTTTGACCGTGTCAATCATAGTTTGCTTCTACACAAACTTCAGAGATATGGGATCCAAGGCACTACTATAACATGGATCTCTAGCTTCCCCAACAACCGATGTCAAGCAGTAGTGGTGGACGGTGCAAGCTCGTCCCTTGTCAATGTTAAGTCAGGGGTCCCCCAGGGCTCGGTGCTAGGCCCCTGTTTGTTCCTAGCATATATCAATTACCTACCCGAGAAACTGACATCCCACCCAAGGCTGTTCGCAGATGACACAGTCGTGTATAGGACGATCACCAACAGATCTGACCAGGACTAGCTACAACATGATCTCAATCGGTTAGCTGAGTGGGAGGCGAGCTGGGACATGGAATTTCATCCGACCAAGGACCAGACACTGTCAGTCTCTAGAAGTTGTACTCCTCTACGCTACCACTATGAATTGCATGGTCATTTGCTTGAGTCAGTTTCCTCCGTAAGGTACCTGGGTGTTACCATTCAGAGAGAGGTCCGCTGGGACGAGCATATTAACAATGTGTGCAACCAGGCAAACAATACCCTGGGGTTCTTAAGGCGTAATCTAAAGATCAGCAACTCCGGTGTGAAAGAAAGAGCCTATAAAGCCTTCGTCCGGCCGCTTTTAGATTATGCATCTTCGGTCTGGGACCCATTCACTCAGAAGAGCATCGACAGGTTGGAGGCAGTACAGCGACGGGCAGCACGCTTTGTCCTGAACCGCTACAGGAATACCTCTAGTGTTGGCAGCATGCTGGAAACACTGGGCTGGTCACTATTGGAGGAACGACGACGACAGTCCAAGCTCTCCATGATTTACAAGATAAATAATGGGCTAGTCCACTGTTCTGGCATTAAACAGAAACTCGTCCCTCTCCCCCATAGACAGCGACGAGGCCATGATAGGCAGTTCCGGCTCATACCAGCGAGAAGCCAGTATAGGAACTTCTCATTCCTACCAAAGACAATCAGGGACTGGCACATAGACATTGCAAATCCCATCTACATTCATAGGAGCCATAATGATCTATAAATTGATCGTGGGCCCTTAATATATAGAAGAAGAAGAATAATGCTCTCATGAACGAGTTATATCTGACAGAAAAATTCTCTCATGAACGAGTTACATCTCACAGAATAATGCTCTCATGATAGAGTTTTAGCAGATGTCACATTATTGGAATTCGCCTCCCACTGCAGAGAATGGAGTAAATTTATCGTCTGCTTTTGAACGGGTGTAAAATTTGATCTGGACGTTCTTAGACTCGATCAAGTGGTATTATGTTTCAGTTGCGGGGTCACTAAAGACGATGTAAACATAGGTGACTGATCACAAAAACTAAACACATCCTCATTAGAAACTAGTAGACTAGATCAGAGATCGGACACGTACGTCATGCGTGCCAGACGTGGCACCCACTTCGAATTTTAATTGCAACGCAGAAGACAAAAAAAGATATTAAAATATGATACAGCATTTTCATTTATTGTTGGTGGCAAGACCTGGACTTCATGACAACACAACGATCTGTGCTGATCAGCTGGTTAAATGTGAACTACCAACAAGACCTGGACTACATGACAACACAACGATCTGTGTTGATCAGCTGGTTGAATGTGAACTCTTTTGCACAATTACCAACAGTTTGTCAAGACCTGGACTACATGACAACACAACAATCTGTGTTGATCAGCTGGTTGAATGTGAACTCTTTTGCACAATTACCAACAGTTTGTCAAGACCTGGACTACATGACAACACAACGATCTGTGTTGATCAGCTGGTTGAATGTGAACTCTTTTGCACAATTACCAACAGTTTGCCAAGACCTGGACTAGATGACAACATAGCGATCTGTGATGATCAGCTTGTTGTGACACAGCTAAAAGACAAATTGAAATTAAGACCCACCGAAGGACCAACTCCATCATTTTGTAGCAGTGTCTGGAACTCTAGCATTACGACCATATGAATGTGGGCCGGAATGCATATTCCAGTTTGAAAAGTCATTACTGCACAGCATTTTGACCAGAGACTAACATTTGATTCATCCGAGCCGGTGCATGTTGTAATAATAATAATAATGATAATAATCTGCCAATGACTTAGTTTTTCCCAGTCTGTTTCCTGAATTTACTTGTATTCTCGTATGAGAACCAGTGATCATTTTGTTGATGTTTCTATTTAAGACAATTGGCCCCAATTGTGCAGGTATTTTTCCATGGTGCCAGGAATAGTTTGTGTGCTGTGCCCGTTAATTTGCATGGAGACATACAAATGGCACCGCTCGAGCTCTTGGAGTAGGCGTGTTTATATCACTCATGGAAATAATAGAATTATGCAGGATGCCGCCATGGGGAGTCTGTGTGCAATGTTGACCTATATCTGCCTGGAGGAGTTCAACCTGTGTGTTTGTGTGTTAAAAAGAAAAGGGTCATACGAAACTCAGATATAGGGAAATTGTGTTTATTTATAATCTGCACTGTTGTTAAATATTGATACATTGCAGTAGAAGCTTCCTTTACTTCAATGTAACTTAGACATCAACTATGTGTGCCAGGGAAGGGGGATAATAACAATCTAAACTGGCAGGGAGGGTGAAGGCATAGTAGGTTGTTGGCCAAAAAAAGCACGCGGAAGCAGCTTCTAGTCTTCATCTCCATCCTATGTTTAGCGAGGCGGGTAATGCAAGGTAAAAGGTAACAAGGTGCAGTTATTAAATTAAGTATGGTTGGAATTCTTATTTTTCGTTTTTGGTGATGAAATGTCAACACTGGTTAGACAGCAAAGGCTGCCTGAGGCGATTCTTTCTATTGGGCATCAGAGAGTCAAAGAGGAGACAACGTCGAGAAGGAAAAGCGGTTTTTAATTTAAAGGGTTTTGTCCCATGGCTGCAGAAAAAATAGTTTTTATTTTCAGTTTAAAAAAAAAAAATCCATAGGTCAGTTTTTAACATTCCAGTCGCTAGTGCAGTTATTTTTCAAAATTATGTACTCATAATTTCTAATTCAAAGTTAAAAAATTGATTTGTTTAAAATTGAAACCGTTTTGTTTTTTAAAATTTGCATTACAAACCTATACATAACATAAGAACAAATTGTGTTTTTATTTCCACAGCCCAAATTGTACTCCAATGACCTGCTCGATCTGGTTTCATCTCATTTCAAGCTGAGAGAGAAACAATATTTTGGTCTCGGCTTCTTTGATGAAACGTAAGTATTCTGTTAATTATGTCTTTTCCCTGGTAAGCCTTTTTACCTCTTGTGTTCTCTGGAGAGAACCCATCCTGTGAAACTGCTATCTTAAGCTGCAAATAGAAAGCTAGAGACGTTTTGTTGTATATAATTATTTTAGGTGAGGTAACACAGTGTTATAGTCAAAGGTGTCAGTTAAATGAAATTTTTACCAAAGTCTTTTATGTTTGCTATTTTATATTTATGGAAAATAAAACTAATACTTTTTTAACACCACATCTTTAAGGTAATTCATTTTTGTAAGAAATGTTAAATGAACAGGGGAAATAGCTGACTGATAGTTTGACTTTTAGCACCACATCTTTAAGGTGATTCAAGTGAGTGTTGTTTAGAAATGTTAAAATGAACATTGGAAATAGCTGACTGATAGTTTGATAGCAAATCTATACAAAAGTTAAATTGTTCACTAATCAACAGAAATCACTTCAACTGGCTGCTGGGTGAGAAGCGAGTCTTGGACCATGAGTTCCCCAAGAAAACTGGACTCCTTGTCTTGCACTTTGCCATCAGGTGAGCACTGACCAGACATGAGCTGAATACAACTAGATTTAAGAAGTGATAAATCATGTATAGTTCACACCACTCCTTTGTTGTGAACAGTAAAAGGTTGTTAGCAGTGTAGTAGGACAAGTGTGTGAACATGGCTTTCCCATGTATTTCTAGTGCAGCCTTTAACTATTTTTCATTGAAGTCTAATGTAGTAAATGAATGGACAGTTAAATTCTCCATGCTCCAGACCTCATCACAGACAAACTAAGCCAACTGTTTGAAATCTGTGGTGAGAGAAGATAAAAAAAGGGGTGAGGGGTGGGTACAGGAAGCTCTCCCCCCCTCCCCAAAAATATGGGGTGGAGAGTCACATAAATATTTACAACAACTGATCTACTGGGGGCATGCTATAACATTTTACCTCTCACATGACACAAGTGTGCATTATTGACCTTTGACATTAGGACTATCTCCCCTCCCCAGGTTCTACGTAGATACAATTGGCCTCTTGAGGGATACCCAGACAGTGGAACTGTTCTATCTCAATGCCAGGTTGGCCTTATTCAGGGTAAGTTAAACCTGCCCTGACTTTCCTGCTGTCCTCTATTTTATTTATTTACCTCTCTCAGTTCTTGTGTCCTGCTCTCCTCTCAGTTATTGTGTCCTGCTGTCATATCAGTTATTGTGTCCTGCTGTCCTCTCAGTTCTTGTGTCCTGTGCTCCTCTCAGTTCTTGTGTCCTGCTATCCTCTCAGTTCTTGTGTCCTGCTATCCTCTCAGTTCTTGTATCCTGCTATCCTCTCAGCTCTTGTGTCCTGCTCTCCTCTCAGTTCTTGTGTCCTTCTCTCCTCTCAGTTCTTGTGTCCTTCTCTCCTCTCAGTTCTTGTGTCCTGCTGTCCTCTCAGTTCTTGTGTCCTGCTGTCCTCTCAGTTCTTGTGTCCTGCTGTCCTCTCAATTCGTGTGTACTGCTGTCCTCTCAGTTCTTGTGTCCTGCTGTCCTCTGTTCTTTTGTGTTCTTTTGTCCTGCTGTCCTCTCAGTTCTTTTGTCCTGCTGTCCTCTCAGTTCTTGTGTCCTTCTATCCTAACTTGTATTTGTTTACTTTAATTTAATGTAGTTTTTAATGCATGGGTGAAATTTGCACCATGCGGCACAACTTAAAAGTGTACGTGCGTTTGTTAACGGTGCATATCTCCAGCCACCACATGACCATACAAGTGAAAGGCTGCACCTATTGGTACCCGGGTACCAGAAGTGAGAGGTTGGGATTAAAAAATGATTACAAATATTATTGTTGTGTTTGTAAGACCAAATGAGGTATCAAATGAAAGATACTTGAATGTACTATATGTTTATATTCTTAATTCTTCAGTTTTACTAAAATAAACTACCACAAATGATATCGGAATAGCATTGAGTGTAATGGTAGCCGGGGTGCGAATGGCGGCGCTTCGTGTCCATTTTGACTAATGCTATTCGGATGTCATTTTTGGTGGTTAGTTTTAGTTTAAATGAAGAATTAAGTTTACAAACGTTTAGTCAATTCAATAATCTTTCTTTTGATACCTCATTTCGTCTTACAAACACAACAATAATATTTTAAATCGTTTTTTTAATCCCAACCACTCACTTCTGGTACCCGGGTACCAATAGCCACTTCGAAAGTGAAAAGGATTACATGTTGGGCGGTTGTTGCGGCAAATGGGGCTCTCAACGGATAAACAAACAGGATTAACTGTGGAGCAATATTTCGCACACGCATCAGTGAACGTAAATGGTGACCGTGTTTGAAAAGAAAAGTGGAATAACAATTCCTAAATATATACAAGTCAGATGTAAGTGACACGGTTCTGGAAAGGTACTCAATGGAAGAGAAGACTAATACAGCGTTCCCCAAGTGGTGGTCCGTGGATGTGAAACCATGAAGGGGGACACACCTGCACCACTAAAGAGGACTCACATCTCAACCTTCACTCAGTGGCTGTAAATTGAAATGAGATATTCTCTGTAAAATTTTGCATAGGTCATAAAGCGAAACATAACCCCCTGACTTAAAGACACCTTTTATTGAGGGGGGGAAGTTTTATCCGGTCTAAGTCCTAGTCTAAAGTCTCCTCTTTTTCCCCTTCTCTCTCTATATCTCTCTCTCTCTCCCTCCCTCTCTCACTGTCCCTCTCCCTCCCCCTCTCTCTCTCTACCCCCTCCCCTATCTCTCTTCCTTCCTTCCTCTTTCTCTCCCCCCCCTCCCCTTTCTTACGTTCTGGAAGCCAACCAAAAATATTTAAATTTCAAGTCAGCCTCAAAGTAACACTCAGATCGACCTGAAGTGAATGTGACTTTTGTCCCAGAACCACTCATTTCTATGAAAATCTCATGTTTCATGATACTTCCTATCTTGTTTCATAATCGTAGTAAATCATCTAACGGACTTATTGCTTAGGTTCAGTTTGAAATAAGTTCCTCGTACACTTCGTAGGAGCGTGTTTCTTATGATCCAAAAATGTAGTGATTTAACAGATTCCCTCTTCCGTTGAGGAAATATATTTCCATAACGGTATAATTTCTTAACACTTATAGCATAACTGTGTTATGGGGTTGCGTCTTTTAAAATCTCTCTTTGAATTGCTCTGCCATTATTTTTTTCCAAACACGGTTCCTCGTTACAATCAATTAATCATTAAAATACGGGCGAAAATGATGGTCAGCTATGTATCCTTGTTTCTTAACGATTAGCAACAACTGCCCAACATATCTTCCTTTTCACCACCGAGAACACGTGCTGGCTGGAGCTATGAACCGTTGACAAACACGAAGCGTTAAAGGTGCCGGTATTTCGGTTCTGTTACTTTTGGCGCATATTGTATTTCTCCAAGAAAGAGAAACAATTGGAATGAGGTTTGTTCAATACGTTAAGTGCCACTATTGGAATATCAGAGCTTATTATTATTTATCTTTAAAATTGCGATCTCTATTTTTAACAGTTTAAACCGCCCAAAAAATCCAAGAGAATGATGCATGTGAACAGTCGGAAAACAAGAGCAAAAATTAGATGATGATATGAACGTATCGTACCCCACCACTGCCTCACCATACCAGCTACCACACAACCTACCACCACACAACCTACCACTGCCTCACCATACCAGCTACCACACAACCTACCACCACACAACCTACCACCACACAACCTACCACTGCCTCACCATACCAGCTACCACACAACCTACCACTACCCCATCATACCAGCTACAACACAACCTACCACTACCCCATCATACCAGCTACAACACAACCTACCACTACCCCATCATACCAGCTACCACACAACCTACCACTGCCCCACCATACAAGCTACCACACAACCTACCACTGCCTCACCATACAAGCTACCACACAACCTACCACCACTCCACAACTTACCACCACCTCGTCATACAAGCTACCACCACCTACCAACCACACCACTACACAACCTACCACCACCCCACCACACAACGTACCACACAACTACCAACCATCCCACCACACAACGTACCACCACCTCACCACACAAACTACCACCACCCCACCACACAACGAACCACCACCTCACCACACAACCTACCACCACCCCACCATACAACGTACCACCACACAACCTACCACCACCCCACCACACAACGTACCACCACACAACCTACCACTACCCAATGTAATGATCAATAGCATGTGTATTGCTATGGTGAAACTCTATTTACATCTCATCTGTACTGCAATACTCATTGAAGTCTGTTATGCGGGTCTCTCTTTATTTGACCGGCCATGGCTAGACCAAAAGTCCATAGTTTGATTATGGCCGAGGAATCTATCCTGTTAAAATGCACTAATACATAATTGAAGATGGTAAACATGGGGATGTTTGTGTTATGAAAGTATCTTCCTGCTATTGGATATTTCTCTTTTAAACCTTACCCTTACTGATTGACCCAACTACGTCTGAATATATCATCAATACATTTAGACGAAGACATTGTTCATATTTACATAAAACGTTTGATTACATTCTGACTCCCGGGGCGCTGTCCCGGCGTGTTAATGGGGAAAGATTAACTCGTGGAATGAAATTATCTGCCCGTTAAAATGGAGTTACCTCCTTTACCCCGTTATGGCCGCCACTTTGTGGGGGAAACGCTATCACAGATGATAACGGCAAATGTTGGCGGGCCGACGGGGAACCAGAATATAGCTCTTTGTTTTATGTAGAGCTGCTGGAGGCTTAAATTATGATGGTCATTGTTTGAACAATGTCCCATGCCAATGAGTCTCATTGCAAAATTAATTCTAACTGCAAGTCAAGATATAACATAATAATAGATTAAACATCTTATTAATTAGCATCAGTTCACACTATCAAATTTCGCGTCAAATTGTTTTATTTAGTGCGTGGTTTCTTTTTGGCGGAATTTGATCAAAAAGTAATTTGAAAGTTGTGACGAGGCTTCATACACGAATTGCAGCAAATGCTTGAAGGAAATTTTGATCGTGTGAACCGACCCTAAGTGATCAAAGAAAAATAGAGAATCGTGACGTCATTCTTGATTTCTTGTTTAAAAATCCATATTTTCTTTTAAGTTAAGAAAAACAAATCATGCACATATGTCAGAATCTTAATTGAAAATGTCATATCTGTTGCTATCCCATGGAATACGAATATCGTGGAGCACATATCTATAGTAGTGTTTGGCTGAACAAAAAAGTAATCGAATTCCCGAGCAGAAATTTGAAACACCGTGGATTAGTAATAGAAAGGCTTTCAGCATTGGGAAACAACAAGAAGCCCACTCTTTCCAGGGCTTTTTTACACACCAAACCTCACAGGTGGGTTAATATGGTGACCTTGAATGAGTTGAACTGCTTGATATACTTCGACCTTGAGGAGTTCAGGTCCATATCGAGTTTAGGGAACTGATACCCTTTTACTGGAACCCAGATTCCAATGTTGCCAAAACTATCTCTGCATGTACTTAGATTGGCGTGTGTTGCCGCCAAAACTATCTCTGCATGTACTTAGATTGGCGTGTGTTGCCGCCAAAACTTGAAAGAATTTAATCTATCACTGGAGTTTGAAACCTATTTTGAGCTTCTTATCTCGCCCTGTAGTCATTTTAATTTGAAAGTCATTTTCCCGAAATGTCTCTTATTAAAAATGGTGGCTTAATTTATGTGAGAGGCACACATGCAGGAACGGATCCAGACCGAATAATAATGGCGTGTGAGGACATCCTGACTCAAGTATCTTGATTCATTACATCCAATTAATTTCTTAAATTAAAAAAGCATCGAGAGGTGAGCTTAGAGTTAGCATTCCTTGCATGTACGCCCGCATTAGCGCTTCCCTGCATCAGATGTTAGTATTTCCCTTGCAATCTGTTATTTACAACCTGTAGCTTGTAGCAGCACCTGTGAGGAGTTAGTATTATTTATTGTTATTGTAAACATATTTCTAACCTCAGAATTGTATGTTTATATCTATGTTACGTGATCACTGAATGACGTGGAGGTCTTCATGCCCACCGTCCCGGGGGGGGGGGGGGGGCGAATCATTTCTATGCTTTCATTTCTCCAGTTCTGGCATAGTCTACTGCTCATTTAATTGTAAACAATTCATTTCCAAAACCTCTGATAACATTTGATATGCCCGTTATTGGGTTGTTAGTCAAAATTTTAAGAATTTTTTTTTTAGAATTGACCATATACATATATTGTAAGTAACATATTCTTTTAGTTTAATTTTGACAGTTTCCCCCTGGCTTGGTAAAACAAGTTTCGGCTCTTAAATCTGGTGGAATCAGAATTTACTAATCGGGTTTGACGAACCTTATATCATCCTGACACAGCATCATCCACGAACCTTATATCATCCTGACACAGCATCATCCACGAACCTTATATCATCCTGACACAGCATCATCCATGAACCTTATATCATCGTGACACAGCATCATCCACGAACCTTATATCATCCAGACACAGCATCATCCACGAACCTTATATCATCCTGACAGCATCATCCACGAACCTTATATCATCCTGACAGCATCATCCACGAACCTTATATCATCCTGACAGCATCATCCACGAACCTTACATCATCCTGACACAGCATCATCCACGAACCTTATATCATCCTGACACATCATCATCCACGAACCTTATATCATCCTGACAGTATCATCCACGAACCTTATATCATCCTGACACAGCATCTTCCACGAACCTTATATCATCCTGACACAGCATCATCCACAAACCTTATATCATCCTGACAGCATCATCCACGAACCTTATATCATCCTGACAGCATCATCCACGAACCTTATATCATCCTGACAGCATCATCCACGAACCTTATATCACCCTGACACAGCATCATCCACGATCCTTATATCATCCTGACAGCATCATCCACGAACCTTATATCATCCTGACACAGCATCATCCACGAACCTTATATCATCCTGACACATCATCATCCACGAACCTTATATCATCCTGACAGCATCATCCACGAACCTTATATCATCCTGACACAGCATCATCCACGAACCTTATATCATCCTGACACAGCATCATCCACGAACCTTATATCATCCTGACACAGCATCATCCACGAACCTTATATCATCCTGACACAGCATCATCCACGAACCTTATATCATCCTGACACAGCATCACCCACGAAGCTCATATCATCCTGACACTGCATCTTATGACACTCGTAATTACTGTACTAAAACATCGAACATCACTGTGAAACTCTTTCTGGAACATTCTGCGTGGCGTTTACCCAGAGACTGACTACTTGACTTGCGATCATTTTAAGACAAGAAACCTCTACCCTGATTTGATCCTGTGGGTCTGGTTGGCTTGTGATCGTTTTGACACAAGAAACCTCTACCCTGATTTGATCCTATGGGTCTGGTTTGCTTGTGATCGTTTTGAGACAAGAAACCTCTACCCTGATTTGATCCTGTGGGTCTGGTTGGCCTGTGATAGTTTTGAGACAAGAAACCTCTACCCTGATTTGATCCTGTGGTCTGGTTGGCATGTGATCGTTTTGAGACAAGAAATCTCTACCCTGATTTGATCCTGTGGTCTGGTTGGCATGTGATAGTTTTGAGACAAGAAACCTCTACCCTGATTTGATCCTGTGGTCTGGTTGGCATGTGATAGTTTTGAGACAAGAAACCTCTACCCTGATTTGATCCTGTGGTCTGGTTGGCATGTGATAGTTTTGAGACAAGAAACCTCTACCCTGATTTGATCCTGTGGTCTGGTTGGCATGTGATAGTTTTGAGACAAGAAACCTCTACCCTGATTTGATCCTGTGGTCTGGTTGGCATGTGATAGTTTTGAGACAAGAAACATCTACCCTGATTTGATCCTGTTGGTCTGGTTGGCATGTGATAGTTTTGAGACAAGAAACCTCTACCCTGATTTGATCATGTGGTCTGGTTGGCATGTGATAGTTTTGAAACAAGAAACATCTACCCTGATTTGATCCTGTTGGTCTGGTTGGCATGTGATAGTTTTGAGACAAGAAACCTCTACCCTGATTTGATCCTGTGGTCTGGTTGGCATGTGATAGTTTTGAGACAAGAAACCTCTACCCTGATTTGATCCTGTGGTCTGGTTGGCATGTGATAGTTTTGAGACAAGAAACCTCTACCCTGATTTGATCCTGTGGTCTGGTTGGCATGTGATAGTTTTGAGACAAGAAACCTCTACCCTGATTTGATCCTGTGGTCTGGTTGGCATGTGATAGTTTTGAGACAAGAAACCTCTACCCTGATTTGATCCGGTGGGTCTGGTTGGCTTGTGATCGTTTTGAAACAAGAAACCTCTACCCTGATTTGATCCTGTGGTCTGGTTGGCATGTGATAGTTTTGAGACAAGAAACCTCTACCCTGATTTGATCCTGTGGGTCTGGTTGGCATGTGATAGTTTTGAGACAAGAAACATCTACCCTGATTTGATCCTGTTGGTCTGGTTGGCTTTTGATAGTTTTGAGACAAGAAACCTCTACACTGATTTGATCCTGTTGGTCTGCTGTTTGCCTTAGCGCGTATATGTCACGTATCACAGGCTATGTATTATAAACAGTCATCTCACTTGTTTACTCATCTATGTCTCTGTGCAGTAGCCGTCTTCTTGAAAGCACCTTTGTCTTCTTGAAAGCACCGCCTCATTTAGAAGAACTCAATTAGGGGTTTAACACATCCTACTTAAATTAAACATAATTAAATGGCAACAAAATAACTTGGGGGAGGGGGGGGGGCGGACATCTGTGAACGAATGGAAGTGGAATTCTGTCGTCAATGCTTTCAGCCCGGTAAACAATGCTCTTTACTTTTATTTTGTTTTTTTTATAGAACTTTCTCTTCTTATCAAATGATCGTCTTAACTTTGATGAATTAATGATCGTCTTAACTTTGATGAATTATTATTAATATATGTTTGTTGTTTTATTCTTTAATTCCTCACATTTCTCCTAAATATATTTGTTAAAATTCTGTGTGTGGAGGATGATGCTAATCTCTGGTGAGAAATATCTGAATAAAGTTATATGTTAACTAAAGCTGTTCTACCATGCTATTTAATTGGTATCGAAAGACACCCGCCGTTTA
Organism: Omphiscola glabra; assembly: GCA_964017045.1. Lineage (NCBI taxonomy): Eukaryota > Metazoa > Mollusca > Gastropoda > Lymnaeidae > Omphiscola > Omphiscola glabra. The sequence continues at coordinate 37,783,956 of OZ024799.1, forward strand.
AATTGTTCTTTGTAGTCGTTCATTTATTTCTCTTCAAGGATTTCATGTTTATTTGTATTCGTGTTGCTCTAGAAGCATGCCCTCTATTTCTGTCGTCTGGTCTCTCCTCTTACACTCTTCTGTCTCCACACACCTTCTTTTATGTTTATTTTAAAAAAATCTTCTGCCTTCTTTGATTTTATCGAATTTCAAGGGAAGCAAACGAATCCGATCAAGAGTGGCTGCCCCTTGATATAATTAGTCCTGTCTTTGCGTTTTCTTTCTTGCGTGAAGGGCGGAATATCATTGACGTGAGCCTCAGAAAAAGGAGTCAATGGAGAATTGAACAAAAAATATTATACTTTGTTTTTTTATATATAGAATAAGACTTTCCCTTGGTAATATTTTATATTCTCCAGGTTTGGTAATAGCGTTACAGACTTGGGGAAAGTGCAACGCTGTCCTCCTGCCCGTCTGTGTCAATGTGTCCCCCTATCTGTTTGTGTCATTGGTGTGTCCTCTTAAATGAATGTGCGCATGATGTGTTTTTGTGTGCACATCAGATCTAATGGGGCCTTGGAAGTCTCGTTGTTTCCTCAATACAATAAATGAAGATTTTAATATTTTAAGCCGTTGCATACTTGAAACAATGTAGGATTGCAAATAAAGAGATAACAATTAAAGCTATCATATTAGCAAATCCTTGCTCTGTGATACGTGGTTCTCTGAAATCACTGCAAACCCTCCATGTAAGTGATTTCAACAACATATAGAAACACTATAGAGATATCTTTAGGGACGGAAATTCCTTTAAAAAATTACTGCTGCCCGAAAAGATTAAGGCACCGTATACGTTTTAGCTGCTGGTTCATATTTCCTTGAAGGATTCGTATTGTATGCGTGTGTAAAGTGAAGACTCTGCGCGTGTTGCACAAAGGTTGTTGTACCATTTGGGAAATGTTACGAATCTGTTGTCCAGTGCTCTACGGTGACACACAAAGTCTAATGGCTTCAACTGTACCCTGAGTCGGAGAAATGCCTACGGTATCACCAGAGTGCCAACAGGTCCGACTCAGAGGCCTCGATTCCTGCGCCGTCACATTCCACATACGCTTGTCTATTATGCAAGCTTTACTGTATGCCAGACGACGGCGAGATATTGATTGCCTGTCTAATGGGATGTGATGAATATTCATGAACAGACGCACCATGCCGACCTGGACCTAATAATATCTGCCCTAAATGTTGTTGCGATTTGATGAGTCTGTATTTATGTACAGTGTTGTCTCTTACAATTCTCTTGGTTATTGAGTAATGGAAGTTTTAAGTACTTGTATGTTTTGTATGTTTTGTATGCATAAATGAACCTTAGTGTTGGAGCCCTTTTCGTAAGGTCCCTTGTGATGATGCTGGTAATGCCCCGATACAGAGGCCTGCATGGCTCACCTCCGAGTGGGGTCCCGCATGAGAATAATAGGACTCCCTCGCCCATATACAGAGACCTGACTCATCTCCGAGGGAGGGTCCAATGTGATGATGTTGGTGACCTCCATATACATTGGTCACAACCGAGCAGTGTGCTTGTCTCTGAAATCAACTAAACCCATACTGGCTTTGCCCTAAATACATTTAAATCGGTCTATCTCTTGTCAAAACATCCCCAAACACATTTAATTTGTACCATCTCTACCAAACACAGCCCCATACACATTTAATGGGTACCATCTCTACCAAACACATCCCCATACACATTTAATGGGTACCATCTCTACCAAACACAGCCCCATACACATTTAATGGGTACCATCTCTACCAAACACATCCCCATACACATTTAATGGGTACCATCTCTACCAAACACATCCCCAAACACATTTAATGGGTACCATCTCTACCAAACACAGCCCCATACACATTTAATGGGTACCATCTCTACCAAACACATCCCCATACACATTTAATTTGTACCAAACTACCAAACATATCCCCATACACATTTAATGGGTACCATCTCTACCAAACACATCCCCATACACATTTAATGGGTACCATCTCTACCAAACACATCCCCATACACATTTAATTTGTACCAAACTACCAAACACATCCCCAAACACATTTAATGGGTACCATCTCTACCAAACACATCCCAAAACACATTTAATTTGTACCATCTCTACCAAACACATCCCCAAACACATTTAATGGGTACCATCTCTACCAAACACATCCCCATACACATTTAATGGGTACCATCTCTTCCAAACACATCCCCAAACACATTTAATTTGTACCATCTCTACCAAACACAGCAGCGGGCAGAGATAAAAACTAAACTAAACTAATGGCATGTCTACATGAAGGTTTCAGATAAGTCCTTGATGGCAGCGGATACCCACAGTGGCACCCATCTTATCATGTTAGGTGGTAGAAATGAACCGTGTTATCGGCCCACACGTCACTGTGTTGGGGGCTTGTTCTGGACCAAGTGACCTGGTTGAGGGGCCAACAAATTTCAATGAAACTAAAGTAGGATTTCTGAGAATGGGGCAATGTAATCTCTACGCTCTCTGAGAATGGGGCAATGTAATCTCTACGCTCTCTGAGAATGGGGCAATGTAATCTCTACGCTCTCTGAGAATGGGGCTATGTAATCTCTAGGCTCGCTTCTTTGGTGAACTATATGCACCAGCGCCGTGTCATCAACCACAGACAATGGAAATAGTGACGTCAACACATATATTTTCTAATACCATTAAATCATAGAAAGGGAGAATCGGTTACGATCCGGCTTATCGCACTTTCTTAAAACATTAAAAAAAAAAATGTGTATTCCGACTTCAAGATGTATCAGCAGAGTCAAAGTATGCATTATATCAAGGATGGGTGAACAACTTGCACATCTAGAGTTGCCATGGCTCTGACCATGCCATCGTTCCTTTGACATTTAACCTATTCGGGACAAACGGAATTGACATCGTAAAGACAAGTGCTCAGCTCTGACGTCGTACAGACAAGTGCTCAGCTCTGACGTTCGACACTAACCAGATCAATTTTGTTATGGTGGTAGATGGCGGCAAACCGTCAAAAAATGTGAGGTGGGGGGGGGCGAGCGGGGTTTCGCTTTCACTAAGCGGTAAAGATATGGTGTGCAGCTTTGCGGGGGATCTTGGGGAAAGGTATTAACAAGGCATTCGTTAGTATCACAAGAACATTTATTTAGGAATGTTAACGTACTGTTAAATGCTTTTGCTTACGTAATCCGTTTTAACATTTGGCTCGTTAGAGGAACAAGACGTAACCGAAAACAGAAAACCGGTATAGAAAGAAAAACGATACCAAAGCTGGGGATATTAACAATATTCAAGCTAATTATACTATTAAACCCACAGACACAATAAGAGTAAAAACTTGTAAGGCTTCTGTAAGTATATTACGTCTCGAAAGTTTTGTGTCTAGGTCTAGGAAATCTAGCAAATATCTCTTTCAGCTGGGGAAAACTGTCGGCTTATTAATAGAGAGGGAGTTGGAACCCTCCCAACAGAAAGAAAATTCTCGAAAATGCATCACCCGAAAGAATTCTTTCGAAAAAATTAGAACGCAGACAATCTTTTCCCAATCAAGGTTGTGGTGGGCAACGGGAAAGCGCTACACATTTAATCTGTGGCGTCAGGATCAAAACAAAGACAAGCGGGAGACAAGTGGTTTACGCTGTAGCTCTCAGTTGATATAAAATTAGGTCAACGCACAGGACATGAGATTATTGGTAGTTTTAACTTTCCTAATAATTGAATTTCCTACCGAGTAGATGGAGGAATCACAAGTCTTTTTAATATCAAAAGTATAACAATTTGCTGAGAGGAAAACTGGTACTCTTGCCTTATCTGATAAAAAAAGTAAACATTATTTCAAAGCTTTACACTACTACTGAAATGTTTCACTTTGGTTATTTTACTTCTAGAGTGAGACACTTTGTATCAGGCTATGGGGTCTGGTGTTATGGCGCGGTCAATAATGAAACGTTGAAAATTCAACTGTCACCACGGGTACTAAACATGTTCTAGCTGTCACTACGGGTACTAAACATGTTCTAGCTGTCACTACGGGTACTAAACATGTTCTAGCTGTCACTACGGGTACTAAACATGTTCTAGCTGTCACTACGGGTACTAAACATGTTCTAGCTGTCACTAAGGGTACTAAAGATATTCTGGCTGTCACTACGAGTACTAAGTATGTTCTAGCTGTCACTACGGGTACTAAACATGTTTTGGCTGTCACTACGGGTACTAAGCATGTTCTAGCTGTCACTACGGGTACTAAACATGTTTTGGCTGTCACTACGGGTACTAAGCATGCTCTAGCTGTCACTGCGGATACTAAACATGTTCTAGCTGTCACTTCGGATACTAAACATGTTTTGGCTGTCACTACGGGTACTAAGCATGTTCTAGCTGTTACTACGGGTACTAAACATGTTTTGGCTGTCACTACGGGTACTAAGCATGCTCTAGCTGTCACTGCGGATACTAAACATGTTCTAGCTGTCACTTCGGATACTAAACATATTCTAGCTGTCACTACGGGTACTAAGCATGTTCTAGCTGTCACTACGGGTACTAAACATGTTCTAGCTGTCACTTCAGATACTAAACCTGTTCTAGATGCCACTACGGGTACTTAACATATTCTAGAAATTTATGTTTTTTTGTCAGGCATTATTCGGTCACTATTAATTTGATTAAATCTCCAATGAAAAAGTTTATTCCGACTCCTCAGTCCGATGCTCCGGATAGCCGAAACAAACCCTTTGGCTGATGGAAGCCTTGCCTGAAAATAATGGCGGACTTGTACACTCGGGGTCTGCTGGGAAATGGTCTCACCCATGTCATTAACCGACGCACGGCTTATCGGGAGTTTGACTTAAACGATGGCAGGTGTCTTGGATCAGAGAGCAATTCCATATCACGGCGCACTTGACTTCTGCAACCATGCGCTGGGATAAGTAGACAACACGGCCGCCCTTTGTTGTTGTTAGGGCTCTATAAATAAATTCTGGCCCACTGGGTTGGCTTGTTGTGTGCGGTTGTCAAGGTAGATCCCATCACCAGCAGGGGTTTTAAACAAAGCAAGATGGTCCGCCCCTGACAGAGCTGAGACCCTTGACGTCTCTATCTGCAATCTCGGACTGGGGCAGTGGCTCATAAACGATGCCCCATAAACGATGCCCCTTAACAACAGCCAAATGTTCAATATAGAGTACATAGAGCAGTGGTGGCCAGCCTTTGGACATCGCGGACCACTACAATGTATGAATTTAAATCCCGTGGACCACCGATATGAATTTCGTAAAATTGATAAATACGTGGTTAAAAACATGATCCGAGAATTTCCATTTTATTACAGACTTTCCATTTGTTAGCTACAAATGGATCTCAGTTCCACATATTTTCATTTCTGGGATCTTCTTTCTATGGGTAATAACGAGCAAAGGGTAATATGAGTGATTGTAAGTGCTGGCGAACAAGGGTTAGAACGTGCCGGTTGACATTCCTCTCTCTCTCTCTCTCTCTCTCTCTCCCTCTCTCTTCTCTCTCTCATATATTCATCAAAATTGGAAGAACAAAAAACGTGCAGATTTTCTCTAGCCAACCGCGTTTTCCACAGTAATATTTTCTATTGAATGTCATCAATCTTGACATCTAGGCGAAAACGTCTTTTTAGTTTTCACAATGGCGCCGTCATTGACAAGATGTCGTGCAATTTGCTGAAAGGCTTGTGTAGTTCGAACAAAAAGACATTATTTTACGTATAACATCATTTTAACAGTGAGATAAGTTGATTATTATTATTAATTTTTAAAGTTGACAATGAAATTAAGTCGCTTATCCATTTGCATTCAATTGACTGGGCCAAAATAAGACATTACCGTAAAAGCTTACAAAAATTGTCATTCAAAATATATAGTAATAAATTATTTTAAAAATACAAATAATGACGATATTTTTCTACGGACCGCTGGAAAGCGTATGCGGACCGCTGAAGAACTTTTGGGCGCAGTTTAAATCTTTATAGCAAAACCTCCATTAAAGTAAAGTGAAACTTGGCCTTACCCGGGGATGACTGTTCCGTGACGTTACTGCATGTCAAATATAAACAACAGTACACTTTTTGTTTCAACTTATTCTACTCACTTGTTTCCCTGTTTACTCTGTGTCTTTGTCCCATATAACGTTTAGTGTGTCTGTATGACGTCATTATTTCACTGTGTGTCCATTCTCAAAGACACTGCATGCATGTAGTTAGTTTTGTTGGGGTCCTTAATTAAAAAAAAAACGTTTCTTCGCTGAGATTGACTTTATTTGTTTTAAAGTATGTCATTACGGGCATTATGTCATTTAGGTACCCATTGCGGTAATAATACCACTTTTCTCCACCGGGTCAGATAGAATGGCATTTTGTCAGTATATGTCATTTAGGTACTCTAATAATCCCACTTTTCTCCCCAGGGTCAGATAGAGTGTGACACAGAGACAGTGTTCGAGTTGGCTGCTCATGTTCTACAAGCGACCAATGGAGACTTTGCCAGGTCAGTGGGCTATCAACATATTGTAGTTGATTTAGTTGGCAATATTGTTAAACTCTACCCACGTCTGCTTCGTTGTTGGCATTGAATAATCTCGTTCGATTCAATAAGTGCAGGAGGGACTAACAATTGAATAACTATAATTTGTGTTGAACATACTAGCAGTGAGGGACCCGCGTCTAACCAGGGCCTCTATCTCCCGAAAGCGATCCGATAAAAATAAATGCCTTGATACCTCCGTGTGAGTGACGTGGGGAGAAAGTGAAGGCGAAGGGCCAGGCGATCGCACCAATATAGAACTAATTTTGTGCGAGAACGGGGATTTTGCTCTGATCACTTAGCTGTCCTGTGGGTTCTTGGGACTTCATCATGGCCTTTGCGGGCGTTATCACGGCGCTGTCAGATCAACTCATTCCGTCAGTCCCACGGGCTCTGTTGTAGCGGGCTTTGTGGCTGGTATTGGGTTTGGTCATTCAATTAGTGTTGTATCCAGATCGTCTGGGTCTTGGGGTATCGTTGTGTGCCTTTGTTTTGTCATATTAAGACAACAATCTGATTCATATTTCAGTAACGTATAGTTTTCTTTCTGTCCCATTCATCGAACCCCATACTCTTGTCTCTTATTCAATCACCTACTATAGTTTCCCCTTCTACCCACTCGCCCAAATATTGTTATACCATTTCACTAAATTCCTACTTTCTCGCCCTGTAATCTTCTCCACAGTAAAGCGTCCATTTTTCTGTCTCTCCACGACTCTTTTCCTCCTGTTACTTTTAGCGTCAGTTCACACGATCAAATTTCGCTTCAAATTGTTGCAAGAACGCACTATTTTGTGCGTGGTTTCTTTTTTGGGGCATTGGATCAAATAGTAATTTGAAAGTTGTGATGAGGCTTCATACACGAATTGCATCAAATGCTTGAAGGAAAATTTGATCGTGTGAACCGGCCCTTATGTTTAACACCAAGCTTTAGTATGGGTGGTGATGTTTATCGCTAGACAATGTAAAAAGAAAGCTCGCAAAAGCTTCTTTTTTTTTATATAGAAAAATTGGTGCCCGTGTGTTTCAAGGTGATGAATAATGTAAACTGTTTTCTCTTAAATCAAATTCATTTAAATGTATCCACATTAAACGGATGTAATAGCTTCCCCCCAGGAGACATTGAACGGGAACTCTCCAGTGCACTGAGATGAAGTGGTTGAAAAGAACAGGACAAATATCTTGGTTCTATTAACTAAGTTAACAAGGGTATCGATTTCTGGCGATTTCGAAATATTGAGCTTTGCCAATGGGATCGTCATATTGTAACTGTGATAGGCTAACACAACTTCTCCATTTCAGCGCATTGGAACTTTTTTCCATTAGCTCCCTTTCCAAGTACCACCTCCCAACCAAACTGTTTTCTCTTATCAATTTACTTTAGCGATAAACTGACCAGTTTATCGCCCTTGTTTCATCTCCCTTTTCTTGCCCTAACCCCCTCTCAACCCTTGCCCCCCACCCCCTCTCTTGTCCCAACATCCCTGTCTTGCCACAACTCCACTATTTCGCAATTTCTTACTGCTACCCTTTTGCATACATTATCTTGACTCCTATATCTTTCACCTTTAGCATTGACTCGCCTCTTGCTCCCCTAGCATTGACTCGCATCTTGCTCCCCTAGCATTGACTCGCCTCTTTCAACCTTAAAATGGACTCGCCTCTTTCACCCCTAGCATTGACTAGCCTCTTAACATTATTTTAGCCTCCCTTGACCCCTTGCCAAGACTCCCCTCTCACCCCTTGTCAAGACTCCCCTCTCACCCCTTGTCAAGACTCCCCTCTCAACCCTTGCCAAGACTCCCCTCTCACCCCTTGTCAAGACTCCCCTCTCACCCCTTGTCAAGACTCCCCTCTCACCTCTTGTCAAGACTCCCCTCTCAACCCTTGTCAACTCCCCTCTCACCCCTTGTCAAGACTCCCCTCTCACCCCTTGTCAAGACTCCCCTCTCACCCCTTTTCAAGACTCCCCTCTCACTCCTTGTCAAGACTCCCCTCTCACCCCTTGGCACGACTCACCTCTTCCGAATAACCAGCCTTTAAGTCATTAGATGAATCTGTGTGAACAAAGTGGATGGTGTGTATTGATCTTCATCGGATGTGCCAAGGCGGGACTACTTTGTGCACGCTTCCCTTTCCTCTCGTAATGTCGATCCGCTTACAGTCAAACCTTTTAAATCCCATCTCCTCTGGGCTTCATATTGTAGTTGCTACAAAAAGTTTGACACCCCCCACCCTCATCCCTTCTTCCTGTTATGAGTTGTGTTAAAGGTGTCAGCACACACAAGTTTTCATAATATTTTTTATTTCACCTCCGAAGCAGCCTTGGATATACTTGAGAAATATTTGGTTAAATAATTGTGCCCCATCCTAAAGGGAAAGGGAGGGGGGGGGGGAAGAGGACCAAAAACCAAAGAAAAAGTTCACCTCCGCCAAAATCACAATGCCAAACAATCTCATCAACAAAGTCCATTTGTACTGCACACGTCTGGAATGTTTCAATTTTTACTACTACAAACCAAAATACGACAGTCGCATCTTGCATTATGCACAGATCTAACCACAGCGATGTCTGACATCGTGTATGATGCTCATATCTAACCATATCGATATCTGACATCTTGTGAGTTTCCAACGAAAGGATCCTAGCATGTAGCTCTTTTTATGGACGATAGAATCCCAGGCACCCGCACATTTTCAAGTTATAATTTTTAAAATATTTAGTCCATCCAACCATGTAGGGCTTTGGTCGGCCTCACCACTTCCTTCCACTCAGACCTAACTGCTTTTCTTTTCCATGCCTGAATTCCCAGCTGCTGTAGATCTTTTTCCACATCACCCATCCATCTAAGCCTAGGTCTGCCTTTGAGTCGTTTTCCTCTCGGTTTTTGGTTATGTACCCTCTTTACCCCTCTGTCATTTTGCATTCTTTCTAAGTGTTGTGCCCAGCGTGGCCTGCCCTTTTTATTCCTGCTACTATCGTGAGATCCTGATACAGACTATACAATTCCTGGTTAGTTCGTATTCTCCATCCATATTCATCTTTTGTTGATCCTTAAATTTTCCGGATAACTTTTCTCTCCCATGTGTTTAATAGGTTTTCTGTCGTTTTTATTAGGGTCCAAGTTTCACTTGCGTATGTTACAACTGGTCTGATTACAGTTTTTCTTGTAACGTTTTTACTTTTGAGTATTTTCTGACTACTGAAGGATGCCATGTTTCCAGCTGATATTCTTTCTTTTATTTATGTTAGTAATTCATTATTTCATTTAATAAAGATCCTAGGTATTTGAATTGATTTTACTTTTTCAAAAGTCTGGTTTCATAGTTTTAATGGTTTCATCTGTATGTCTTCTCTTATCATAGTCATGTATTTTATTATTTGGTTGTTTACTTCCAGCCCGGCTTGTAGTGATGTGTCTCCTAATTCAATAAAGGCTTTTTAAACATTTAGTAATATTGCCATTTTATTTAATAATGCTTGGCCTAAATCTAGCTAGAATAACATCAAAGAGAGATGGAATGGTCTAGTATGACGATGTAAAGTTACGGTCACTGAAATAAATCTCAACAGTTTATTCATGTTTCGTCCCGACATCTCTAGTGAGTCATCTTTGCTCTTGCCACGCCTGTAATTTATATTCGGCTTAGATATGCCAGTCTCCGCCATAACAATGAGCATAACTTACATTATATAAGACTCGAAAATAGACCAGTGTTAGGGTTGGCAAACGTTGTGCCACTAGAACGGACATTTAACCACGAGGTCCTTGGGTTGGGTTTGGGTGGGGGGGGGGGGGTACCGGGGAAGAAAGAAAATGTCTGGAATCGATCTGGCTGTTTCCAAAAAAGATGAGAAGGCCCAATATGGAAATGGGGTGTAAAGCAGTCCGAATCTGTTTGAGACTAGACCGCACTAGTTTATTTACATTGCATTTAGAAATGTAACATTTATGATCGTTAGACAACGTATCCTCTCGGTGGAGTCTACAGGGATACTTCTCAGTTGGGCGCTCTTAAATATGATGAACATTGTAGGGGCGATATCTGCTCAGTCTAGGGTGGTCAGTACAAACATTGTAGGAGCGATATCTGCTCAGTCTAGGGTGGTCAGTACAAACATTGTAGGGGCGATATCTGCTCAGTCTAGGGTGGTCAGTACAAACATTGTAGGGGCGATATCTGCTCAGTCTAGGGTGGTCAGTACAAACATTGTAGGAGCGATATCTGCTCAGTCTAGGGTGGTCAGTACAAACATTGTAGGGGCGATATCTGCTCAGTCTAGGGTGGTCAGTACAAACATTGTAGGGGTGATATCTGCTCAGTCTAGGGTGGTCAGTACAAACATTGTAGGGGTGATATCTGCTCAGTCTAGGGTGGTCAGTACAAACATTGTAGGGGTGATATCTGCTCAGTCTAGGGTGGTCAGTACAAACATTGTAGGGGTGATATCTGCTCAGTCTAGGGTGGTCAGTACAAACATTGTAGGGGTGATATCTGCTCAGTCTAGGGTGGTCAGTACAAACATTGTAGGGGTGATATCTGCTCAGTCTAGGGTGGTCAGTACAAACATTGTAGGGGTGATATATGCTCAGTCTAGGGTGGTCAGTACAAACATTGTAGGGGTGATATCTGCTCAGTCTAGGGTGGTCAGTACAAACATTGTAGGGGTGATATCTGCTCAGTCTAGGGTGGTCAGTACAAACATTGTAGGGGTGATATCTGCTCAGTCTAGGGTGGTCAGTACAAACATTGTAGGGGCGATATCTGCTCAGTCTAGGGTGGTCAGTACAAACATTGTAGGGGCGATATCTGCTCAGTCTAGGGTGGTCAGTACAAACATTGTAGGGGCGATATCTGCTCAGTCTAGGGTGGTCAGTACAAACATTGTAGGGGCGATATCTGCTCAGTCTAGGGTGGTCAGTACAAACATTGTAGGGGCGATATCTGCTCAGTCTAGGGTGGTCAGTACAAACATTGTAGGGGCGATATCTGCTCAGTCTAGGGTGGTCAGTACAAACATTGTAGGGGCGATATCTGCTCAGTCTAGGGTGGTCAGTACAAACATTGTAGGGGCGATATCTGCTCAGTCTAGGGTGGTCAGTACAAACATTGTAGGAGCGATATCTGCTCAGTCTAGGGTGGTCAGTACAAACATTGTAGGGGCGATATCTGCTCAGTCTAGGGTGGTCAGTACAAACATTGTAGGGGCGATATCTGCTCAGTCTAGGGTGGTCAGTACAAACATTGTAGGGGTGATATATGCTCCGTCTAGGGTGGTCAGTACAAACATTGTAGGGGCGATATATGCTCCGTCTAGGGTGGTCAGTACAAACATTGTAGGGGCGATATATGCTCCGTCTAGGGTGGTCAGTACAAACATTGTAGGGGCGATATATGCTCCGTCTAGGGTGGTCAGTACAAACATTGTTTGGGTGATATCTGCTCAGTCTAGGGTGGTCTATTTGAGCTATTCTCCACGATTGCCTACACCCCCCCCCCCCCCCCCCGCTCCCAATTTTTTGTCAACTTCACCGTAACACCACCAGTTAAGTTTTATCACTTAAGGGCTGGAGTACCAGTCGACATCGGTAATCTTGCTATCAAGGAATCTAATTTGCCCGGGACGAGATGTGTGTGTGTCTGCCTAACTGAATTACTCCTTTTACCATTACAGCCACAACCTTTGAACCTGTTAAAATTCAATTCGGTTTTCTCATTTTATTTGTATTGCATGCACGTTAAAAAAAACCAAAAAAACATGTCTTAGGTATAAAGACATGAATGGGTTTTAACTCTGTTGATATAACAACTTTCACATTGACTCGGCAACTTCTGAAAGATATGAGTGCGTTACACGAAAACATGTTTGATATCTGTACATAGCAAGTTCAATGTAGTGAATTGTAGAATGTGTACTTGTAGAAGTTATCTTCCCTTCTACGTGCCTACAAATTCTCTTTTAAACGCCCACTTAATGATTTAATTTTTTATTTTAAAAACAAATTTTAAATGTAATGGATGTCTGCATCATATAGTACAAGTCTCTGTTTCCAAAGCTCCCCGTGGAACAGCTCGTATCTGTTTCCCCTAATACAGCCTGGCATTGATAAGATGCTTAGTTGTGAAATATTCTTTAGAAAGATGTTGACGGGTCACGTGACCTACAGCTGAAAGCAATCTTTCATGTTCTCTATCTCCATTACAGCGAGGAAGAGACCAAAGAGGAATTAAAGAAACTGCCTGTTATTCCAACAAGTTGTCTAAAGGAACATCCGTCTATCACATATTGGTGGGTTTTATTATACGTATTGTGTGTTTGTTGTATCTTTGTCAAATGTTGGACTGCAGGGATTTGTACACTCGTTTTGAAGACTTTTTTTTTTGGTTGGGGAGGGGGGGATAATTTGTATTTCTTTTTAAAATGGGGCTTTACAATTGTTTCATAATCATTTTTTTAAATAAAAATGTCCATTATTTTCAAAAGCTTAAAATAATCCTTTTTGTCTATTGTTTCAATGAAAATCCACAATATTGTAAGAGCTTGTGTACAGCTATTACACTAGCTGTATTATTGATATAAGATAAAAAGACAGTTGTCTGACCTTCTCAATTGTGTTCTCTCCAGTGAGGACAGGGTGATAGGCTACTATGAAAAACTCAATGGCACATCCAGAGGCCTGGCCATTGTCAAGTGAGTTGCCTACCTTGTCCATACAGCTTACCTCACTATCTTAAATAGATAATCTTAGTCATAAATTATATTATCTTATTCGAAACTTATTTATATACCCTTCCTATCTCAATACAAACAAACGAAAATCAAAACTAAAGAATCAAAACTATGTTTAAGCTTAAGTGTAAGCACCGCCTCAAAACAACATATTCCTGAGTTGAAATTGTTAGATAACGGAGTAGTTGAAGAACGATTGTTCCATGTCACACATCACCTGCTATAGCAGTAGTAGTAGTAGTAAGTGTTGAGCGTTTCTCTATTTCAGCTACATGACAATACTAGAAAAACTGCCAACATATGGCATCCATTACTACGATGTAAAGGTAAGACTTGTGTATTTGTGCTCACCTGAATTATTGCCCTCCTGGCTAAATTAGACTAAAAGAAATAGTGTCAGGAGATGTAAGCATTGCATCAGAATAAGTGAAGAGTTGTTGGCACTTGTTAGAAGACCCACTTTTGGCACCAATGAATGCCCACTTTGCCAGATTTGAGGCCTAGAATAGAATGTGTAGTTGTTAAGGAGCTCCGTGTTTTTACAGTGTTTTCATAACTTGGATGCTGGATACACATCAAATCGTAGTGAAATTGTAACAACATATTGTTTAAGAACTAGATTGGGTTAGAAGGACGGTAGCCCGAGGAACTTCAGGTAACTTGATTGATGGTAGCAGTAGCCAAATGACCTGGGGATATTCATGTGACCTTATAGGAATATTATCATGTTCAGGTGACCTGTTAGATGGGAACAGTTTAGAAGCAAGTTGACCTGATAGATGGGAACAGTTTAGAAGCAAGCTGACCTGATAGATGGGAACAGTTTAGAAGCAAGTTGACATGATAGATGGGAACAGTTTAGAAGCAAGTTCTTGCATTCGATCAATGAAATACCTGAACCTTAGTTGTTCCTTGGTGGGCCTTCCCACTTTCAGTAACTCTGATCCCATTGAAAAGAAAGTTTTAAGTTTATCTTTTAACTGACGGGCCAGGGGGGGGGGAAGAACCACAGCTAGCAGAGTATGGTGAAACTTTTCAACAGCCTCCCCTGGAAGAAATGACCAACTGGTGGTCCCCAGCTTAATGGTGCTGCTTGAAATCTTTACATCCGAGAAATCATTGAAACTTTGCCGTGACTTGACTTAAAAAGTAGCTCACTGGGGAAACTTTCAACAGTCACCTCCACGCCTGTCTTCTCCCTCTCACCTGCACCCCGGGTTCTTATTTGCTCTACTCACACCTGTCTGCTATATCACTCCCTCGCGTCTTGTTACCTTTAATTTATAGGTTTATTGACCTGGCTCTTAACTCTTAGTTTAACAGCTTTCCTCTGTGCCCTTTCATCTTTTATTTTTGGAATTGTAAAACTTACCTTTAAAAGTTGTCTTTAAAAGAGTTTAAACTTACTTTTAAAAGTTTGTTTTGTACAGTCATTCAAACCTTCCATATCATCGTCTTTCCATGTATGCTTATATTTTTGTACCAACCTTCCACTATGATAACTCCATGAGTTTATTATTCAGCTCTATTTTGTACGTACCAACATCCACATTTCCATCTCCATGACTTGGCTTATAAGCGTATGTCCTGTTCATAATGCGGCTGAAATGTGTCAGGTTCTTTCATTTCAACTTATTTTTTGTTGGTGCTAACAGGATAAAAAAGACATTCCCTGGTGGCTAGGGATTAGTCCTAAAGGCATTGCTGTGTATGATAAAAACGATAAGACAACCCCAAGAAAGGTAAGTGACAGGTAGCATTGTTGGGTTTACTTGCAGTTCTTACACATTTTTATTTACATCTAAAGATGCCATTTTAAAAAAAAACATGTAAATTTCTTTATTACATCCAAAGATGTCATTTGTAATGACTTGTATATGTCTCTCTTACATCAAAAGATGTCATTTGTAATGGCTTGTACATGTCTTTTTTACATCCAAAGATGTCATTTGTAATGACTTTTATGTCTTTCGTACATCCAAAGATGTCATTTGTAATGACTTTAATATGTCTCTCTTACATCTAAAGGTCATTTGTAATGACTTTAATATGTCTCTATTACATCTAAAGATGTCATTTGTAATGGCTTTAATATGTCTCTATTACATCCAAAGATCTCATTTGTAATGACTTGTATATGTCTTTCTTACATCCAAAGATGTCATTTGTAAGACTTTAATATGTCTCTCTTACATCCAAAGATGTCATTTGTAATGACTTTAATATGTCTCTCTTACATCAAAAGGTCATTTGTAATGACTTTACTATGTCTCTATTACATCTAAAGATGTCATGTGTAATGACTTTAATATGTTTCTCAGTAATGTTGATGTTACGCTGTAATTAAGTCTTGCCATTGACAATAATCATGTGACTGTAGTTAATATTTGAAAGTTCTGGCTTTGTCTTCTCACCCACAGCTATTTACTTGGAAGAATCTAGAGAATCTCTACTATAGAGACAGGAAATTTTCTATTGAAGTTCATGGGCCCAAACGGTAAGTCCACATATCACTCATGTCATAAATAAGTGATTTCACTTTTATGAACATTTATTTTATTGCATTGAATACTGAATCATTTGTTAAAATATTTTTCTTTTTTGCACTTCTGCTACTAAACAAAAAGAATTTTGTGAGCAGATTATTTCAAAGCCAATCTTTTGTTTATTGAACCCGTTGAATGTAGTTCTCTCCTTTCGTTTTCTAAAACTCTGATACATTTGAGTTGATCGTGTCATTTTGTACACTTGATTTATCTCTGCTGTCTGTTAGGAAAGGCTTTTATTCTTAATTGGGTACAAGACTAATTTATAAGATGATGTCAGAGTTGAGAGATGCTGTTAACTACACCGGTCTTACAGGTTTTGTATCCCTACAGAGTACTCCCCTGTATTTGATTTTGTCCGTACTGGTACACTTAACCACCTAATCTTTACATCCAACTTTTAGTGTTTGTAAATAAATTCAAAATCTCCAAACAAGATACTTGCTCTGTACATTTCAAGTAAAGGAAAGGCTCAGAGATTTAAGTCCAAATTAAAAGGCAAAATGAGTCTATGATTTCTCTCTTAATATGTGATGAAATAAGTCAACAAATTTCACAGTACTCTTAAAAAAATAAAAAATAAAAAATAATTCAGATACCAACTCAGATAATCCTTTTCCATTAGCGCTGCATTTTGTGTGTGTTTGGAACTGACAATGGATCGACTGTAGCAGCATTTCTAAAAGACGCTCTACACGTGATTCAATTCCGTCTATTTAGCTAACATGGAAAAGATAATTACTGACTTAATTTAACCTCGCATTATTTATTCTTGAGTATAACCAGCGTTATGAAGTGTTTCTGTAGTTAGAAGATTGGGATATTAAATTGTTGTACATGTCAAACTTAAAGTCTTCCATTAGTTAAATCCACATTCCCGTCACTATTTGCAGGGAAGAAACTGGTAGCCAGTAGGTATTTCTTTTCTTGTAATGAAACTGTATTGGATTTATAACCATGGAATGATAACAATTTTTCAGTTTTTTTTGTTTTTTGTCTCTGGTTGCTTTTTCCTGGTTTCTAACCTTATATTGAGCAGTTTACTGACCCAGAAAGCCGGTAGCCCGTAACTTTCATTTTTTTTTTACATTTTATCTTCTTTATTGCCTGCTTTTGGTGGCTTAAAATATCTTGTGCTATTCTATATTAAATAAAAGTAAGCTAACAAACTTGGCTTATCAATGCCAAAGTTGATACTCAAGACTTGATGATTTGTACTTAACAATAAAATGGACATGCATGACTGAATATTATTTATGAAAAGCATCTTTCCCACAACCTTTAAAAAAAAAAAAAAAAAAAACCACTCACCTTTACCAAATATAAACAAAACTAATGTTCTAGAAAAAAAAATGCTGTTTGGGCCATTTAACCAAATTTATATTCTCATTATTTTTTTAAATTCTTATCTAAAATATTTCAAATCTTGATTAATAACAATAAAATTACAAATGAGCATAAGGAATGGCTAAGTGCAGCATGTAACATGTGTTGGTGAAAGTCTATAACAGCTCTCCCCCTTCTCTTAACTGGAATGATCTCCCTTCATGCGTCTGTCTGTACGTCTATATCGTAGTTGGCATTTCCTCGTGTTTAATTTGAAACGTGTCCTTGTCGTGGCTGTACTAAATCTTCCCATTGCATGGTTCATTTTTTAGGACAGACTCTAGGCATGTTCCGCTGACCAGAAACAATGCATATCATAAAGTTACACCATGAGACTGTTATCGTACTATCAGAAGTGGGCCAGCCACACGACCCTAATCTGCTAAACTCTCTTTTGCCATTCTTAATGCTATTTCAAAAAATCTGTTTCACTACACCCTATAAACAGACCCCAAAGGGGCCTGTCAATCTTTCAGTGCTGTAAAGAAATCACGTTGCCGTTAGCACACAGCTCAGCTTTACCCTACTCAAACTTTGCATTCCTGTTACACGGAATCTTTAATAAGTGCACTTTGCATTCAAAAACAAAATAACAGATCCTATCTTTTTCCCGGATCCCCCGTCCTCCAATATTCTCTTTAATTTGCCATAATGATCATCACTGCCGTATAACACATGGGCTCAATAGATATCACAGACCAACTTAAAAATGTACTAATGTATAACAAATCAGTAGCTTCCTTACATACTGCAAAATGTTGACGAAATCTGCTCTTCACTCTGATGCTGGATTAACTTGACGACTAAAAGGTTTTAATCTGGTAAATAACTTTAAGGGAAAGGCATCTAATGCAATTCGCTGATTTCTGTGCAATTCCCGTCTTGAAATTTCTCCTTACCACCCAACCTCCAACTTGAGTAAATAAGTTATGTCCTTTGTTGCCTGGAGACCATATAAATAGAATATGTAATTAGATACAAATACACCCCCCCCCCCCCCCCCCAGTTTTAAGTTCCCCACACATGAAGGTTTCCTCATACACCAGTCATGCAGATCTTCCCTCCCCCTTCCAGCATCATTCACACGTTAAGCAGTTTCAACCCGTACGAAGATGCGGTCAGAGAACCGGCCGAGAGCCAGGACGATCTCTCCACAGCCATCTCGGACCCAACCACTCAGTGAGTAACCATTTCTTGATTGACTGTAGACACACTCCGGGCCCCTGGCCGCTTCCGGTAGCGGGACACAAGACATTAGCTGGTTTATTTGGTGCGTGTCGTGGTGTTGTGTTGGTCAGGCGCAAGTCTCGTGGGGTGTTCATGTTTTTTGGTCTTTGAATTTAGATGGGACGTGGTAACAAGTGTGAACCTTTTGGTGGTACTGATATTTTAAAGTGGGACAACTTTTCCATGTTAAATTTGATTTGTCTTCAGTGAAGTTTCCAAGCAGTGCTGTGGTACAGCGGTTTCATTGTAATATTGTAGCAAAAGTTGTTACATTCCCATATTTTCAACCCCCCAACGCCCCAACTCTCACTGACAAAAATACCAGACGATATTTTAAAAACAAAGTACTATTGCTATACTAATCATGACAAAAGTTATTATTTTTTCATGTTATTATTTTTAAAAAAGAACATTTCACTGCATGCCTATTAATAAATCCATTGCATGTTTCGTGTTGTGAAGCTCTTGAAACAAACCTTGTGAAACATGTGCCCTCCACCCCTGCCCCTACAATTGGGGGTTTCCCTGCATTGATGTTGTCTGGTCTATTTGACTGGTTGTTGTTGCTTTGTAGTTGGACTCAAGTTTGCATGTATGTCTCATCGTCTTTTACATTTCGGGTTTACCCAATTAAAGCATGGATCTGAATGTGTATTGTGAATATTGTCTTTAATTTTTTTTTTACAATACCCTGGAACAGGAATTTATCGTAATTAAAGGTCCCATAAGATGTCCCCACCCCTTCTTGGTTGCCAAACTTATTTACCGTTAACGTAGGAAAAAAATGAAACCGGAAATCCCTAATTATAATGCTTCTGTTAAAATAGTGAAGATTTGTATCCCTGATTAATCACAGTGCCTGGCATGTGTTAAAATAGTGAAGATTTGTATCCCTGATGAATCACAGTGCCTGGCATGCTATCGTACATTTTGGAATGAGACGAGTCGGATATTTTGGCCTGCCTGCACTGGGCTTTATAAGGGTTGAAAACGGATGAAGACTTGCCGGCTTGTGTTGAAACGAGGCCGGTTTATTTGCACTGTTAATGATACACTTATCTAGTGTCACATCGTCCTAGAATTGAAGCTGTATTGAAGACTTAATGCTGTTAATGATACACTTATCTAGTGTCACATCGTCCTAGAATTGAAGCTGTATTGAAGACTTAATGCTGTTAATGATACACTTATCTAGTGTCACCATCATCCTAGAATTGAAGCTGTATTGAAGAACATATGATCTGGTCACGTCATTCCCCTTTTCACAACGATTTTCCTGGAACATGAAATCAATTGGTGAAGGCGGTCATGGTGAAGGCGGTCATGGTGACGAGGAAAAAAAAATTAATCTTATTTAAATTATGTATTGGGTTATTTCGTCATCATTTCTCCCACCCTATTTTCTTCCCATAATATCCATCAATATGAACTATCTGCCAAGACAGAAATTAATGTCAGTTTGTTGAAACGGTTTAAATTTGTTAAAAAATCTTTAGCCAAACTTCCATTGATTTAAGTATGTCTTGATTTACTTATTTCATGTTTATTGTCTGTCCTCACCACCCAGAGTATCTGTGAGTCGGCGAACGTTTGGTGCCAGTAACGTGGATGTTCACGCCTGGTTCGCCAGCACCCCTCAGCTGACAAAATGCATTTGGTCCATGGCCGTGGCCCAGCACCAGTTTTACCTGGACAAGAAACAGAGCAAGGTGAGTCCACACCGAAACCCAAGTTATTCAACGATGGCCAGGTCGTCATGAGATTGAAAAATAGTTCACTTTAAATTGTTGCTACATATATAGTTTGAACGTGATCCACCGTGTCATCACTCTATAATAAAGTATTCTTATTCTCATGTAGTAGTGTTCTTACAATAGGTCACTCAAAATGATAGTCAAAGATCAAACTATAGAAAGTAGTGGTAGGTACGTTCAATTAAAAATAGTCTACATCTACCCAGGGTTCAATATCTCAATGTTCAACGTTATGAACACTTCTTTCCCTTATCAATGCGTGTTCATCTAACTGTTGGTGATTGTCTTCTACAGACTCAACTGCCCAGCGCCAGGAGTATGTCGGAGATAGCAGCAGAGCTGTGTAGGAGCACCACCTCCCTTCCTGGATCATTGGGCTCGGACATTAGCAGGAGTCCCAGTTCCCACAGCCTGCCCAGTCTTTCCAACTCTAGATACGATTGTAAGTACTTCTGTAGACGTCTCTTTACAAACATGTTTTGTACCTACCCCTCAATCGGTTTCTCTCTATATACAATTGTATGTACATTTTATGTACATTTTATAAACATTAAACAATTCCCTGTCAATGCCTCTACAATACAACCAAAGTATAGTCTTGTCATCTATATATTGTGTAGTTTAACTTATAAACAGGAAATCATAATACGTCTAAGGGCACTGTTTTTATCTGCTCTCTCTCTATCTGATAATCTCTCTCTTCCTCTCTCTCTCTCCTTTCTTTCTCTCTCTCCCTCCACAAATCTACCTCCACAAATAACTGCTTGGCAGACCTCTGAACCTTGTGGATCGAACTGAACTGTAACATTTTATGCAAGGCTTTTTAAAATGCTACATTTATAGATCTACTTAGGCACTTCAATACAATTTTCCCCAATAAAAATAAAAAAGTAAAATAATCAATCAATAACCAAACAGCATGATGGTAGCATACTTTTTCAATCTGTCACACATTCGACTTACAGCGTATAATATATAGGTCGTTTGTGTGTGATGTACACATATTATGTCAGTTTGTCACACATTGAACTTACACCGCATAACTATATACGTCGTTGGTGTGTGATGATCACATACGTTGTCAATCTGTCAACACAATACCATTGTCAAAGTCCGATTTGAGTAAATTCACTACCAAGAATGCTCAGATCACCAGGCAAACACGATTAACACCTCCATTGTTGACAACGCACAGATGATGAATTGGTTTGTTCAAATTAGAGCTGATCTTTTGATTTACAATACCAGTATGTCTCGTCCATAGTTTAATTTTACAGTGTGATGACTTTTGTGAAAGTCTTATTCGTGGTCTCTAAGGGGGGAATTTTCTGGCCAGTTTTACCTACCCACCACTCCCAGGCCTCCGTACTCATCAGCCCCCAGTACCCACCAACCCCAGCGTTCAGTACCCATCAACTCCAGCCCATAGTAACCATCAACCCCAGGCCTCCGTTCCCATAAAACCCAGGTCCCAGTACCCACCAACTCCAGTCCCCAGTACCCACCAACTCCAGTCCCCAGTACCCATCAACCCAGCCCCCAGTACCCACCAACCCCAGCCCTTAGTACCTGTTACGACCTGGATTGTTATGAATGTCTGGTCGGGCGACGGGTTGACCGTGAGAGTGTTTTGTTAGTGTTGATTGTGAGGTCAGCTGGTTGGGCGACGTGTTGAGGGGATAAAAGTTGTGAGCTGTTAGTTGAGAATTAGTAGAGCCAGGAGTTAGTCGAGAGAGGAGTCCAGAGTAGATCGTTAGTTAGAGAGAAGAGAGTTACTATTATCTCCATTGATGAATTGACATTGGCTGTGATTAGATCATGTAATAAAAGTACTATTAGTGTATCTTCATTGGTCGCCGTTGTTTTGTTCGTTATCGGACCTGGTGTGACAGGAAACATTCTTTGATATTAGAGAAGACCAAAGTAAGACATTGTGATAGTGTGACAGAGTATATTCGTTAACCCTGGACTAACGAAAGTACCGCAACAGTACCCATCAACCCCATCCAACAGCACCAATCAACCGCAGGCCTCCGTACCCAGCAACCCTAGTGTTCTTTCCTGAGTGCCTTATACGAGCATAGATGGTTGATTATAGTGTGGTCACAATTAGTCATGGTTGGTTTTATTCAGCACATTCAAGAAACTATAAACAGGCGTAACAACGTAATGAAATGTTTCCACGATTGAGAATTATTTGAAGGAAATCAGGCTTTCAATGAGACTTGTTATAATAGTTCCTCCCCACGATTTCCCACTTGAGGTAATGAGTAAACGCGTTGTCTACAACACTTCATTTTATGTGACGATTCTACTTGAATGGTGTCTTTGATACACCCCCTCAGCTATTCATAATCAAAGTTTGTCATATCGGAATTCGATATATTCCATACATGGGAAATTCAGGAATGGATCTTTCCCGTTAGTTATGTTCAACAAAAGCCGTCCTGTGACTTTTATTTTTTAAATTCTTTTTATTTGGCCATTTCCATAACAATCGTTCCGCATCACAACTTTAGGCCCGTTGAATATGCGAGAGCTATGGGACTGCTCTTATTTCTACTTCTGTGGGTTGAATATGCGAGAGCTATGGGACTGCTCTCATTTGAACTTCTGTGGGTTGAATATGCGAGAGCTATGGGACTCATGGTCTCATTTGAACTTCTGTGGGTTGAATATGCGAGAGCTATGGGACTGGTCTCATTTGAACTAGTGTGGGTTGAATATGCGAAAGCTATGGGACTGCTCTTATTTCTACTTCTGTGGGTTGAATATGCGAGAGCTATGGGACTGCTCTCATTTGAACTAGTGTGGGTTGAATATGCGAGAGCTATGGGACTGCTCTTATTTCTACTTCTGTGGGTTGAATATGCGAGAGCTATGGGACTGCTCTCATTTCAACTTCTGTTGGTTGAATATGCGAGAGCTATGGGACTGGTCTCATTTGAACTTCTGTGGGTTGAATATGCGAGAGCTATGGGACTGGTCTCATTTGAACTAGTGTGGGTTGAATATGCGAAAGCTATGGGACTGCTCTTATTTCTACTTCTGTGGGTTGAATATGCGAGAGCTATGGGACTGCTCTCATTTGAACTAGTGTGGGTTGAATATGCGAGAGCTATGGGACTGCTCTTATTTCTACTTCTGTGGGTTGAATATGCGAGAGCTATGGGACTGCTCTCATTTCAACTTCTGTTGGTTGAATATGCGAGAGCTATGGGACTGGTCTCATTTGAACTTCTGTGGGTTGAATATGCGAGAGCTATGGGACTGGTCTCATTTGAACTAGTGTGGGTTGAATATGCGAGAGCTATGGGACTGGTCTCATTTCAACTTCTGTGGGTTGAATATGCGAGAGCTATGGGACTGGTCTCATTTCAACTTCTGTGGGTTGAATATGCGAGAGCTATGGGACTGGTCTCATTTGAAATAGTGTGGGTAAATGTGAATGTGTAAAATTTGGGTAAATGCGACTACCTAAAGATACCGTGAGTCGGTGCTTCTCACGTCAAGTCAAACTAATCAGTTCAGTCAGACATGATTAGCTCTTCTGTGCGCATGGAATTAGCCGATGAACGTATATTAAAGTAACTTTGCGCATTTGTGACGACCTTGCAAGGGCGTACCTAGTGGATTTGGCGCCCTTGAGAGGGTGGTCTGAAAATTTTTGTCATTTTCATTAGCCATTGCTCAAGTTTGGGGCTACTTTTAAAGACTTTTATTTAAGTGCATAGTTATGTTTAATGCCTTTGCAAATAAAATTGAAAGAATATAAAAATATACTGGGTGTATAGTGTTAAATGTGTAATTTGCGTAGTGGTAACTACAAACTAATAGAAACTGAGGTTTTTTGGCGCGCCCTTGAGGTGGCGCCCAGGACATCTGCCCATACCCTTGACATGTCACGTGTGTATATCACATATCTCTGTTAGGTACGTTACATGTCTCGCGGCACAGTCCTACCGCGCCCCTATTATTGTGAAGCACCCCAAAGACTGCCTGGAGGTATATATGGGTCACGTGCACGCCCACCATAACCCACACAGAAACATCTGATCCTATCACCTTGACCTTGCATTGATGCCATTCTTAAGCGCCCGTGTCCTTCTTACACATTCCCAGCTGAACTGTTTTAAATTTAATGACCATTCAAGCTACTGCCCCCTCTACCCTGTAAACCCCCGTCCCCCACGCCCTCCCCCATCGCACGCCTCCTCGTCTCACTGCACTCGGGGCCCCATGAGCTGGCTGGCGTGTAGTGGTGAGGGGCGGGCAAGCTGCCTCCATTGCTCCCGGGGTCCACTGTCGTCCGTCTAGCATTCATTGTTGTGTCTCATGCTGTTAGTGTTGAGGTATGGCGGATTTAACGTGCTGGGGCTAACATGAATCTGTGACATTGGATTATTATTTCGGGATTCAATAATGACGTTGTCAAAGATTAACACGGTGACAAGTAAGTGACTGCATTGTTAAGTCTGTGACTTTTTACAAAGTATGATATTGAACTTAGTTGTGACTCTTTCGAGTTTCGTATGCAGGATTTTGAGGAGTTCTCCTGTTTGAAATAAGAAGACGGTCTACACTTTTAAACATAAATAAGATTTTTTAAAAATTAACTTTTGAACAAAATCCTTGTTTCGGTTTGCAGATTTATTCACGGCCTGGTCTCAGTTAATAATTGTACTGCTCGATTTCTGGCACGTCTGCTCTCTATTCTACCAAGATGGCATTTTACCCTCTCTTCCCTTAGCCCCCTCCCCCCCCTCCCCCCCCTCCCCCCTTCCCCCCTTTCCCCCCTTCCCCCCCCTGAATTATGCTCGCTATACACTCAGCTGTGTCAAATAATATTAGTTCTGCTTTTATTTATCGTTTAGAAAGCCTGGATCCTTAACTCACATCCGATTTCCAATTTTGTAACCGAGTTCAAATTGTACCGTTGTCGCCACTTTGTACATGAGATTGTCAGCAAACCTCAAAGTAGCTCATAAACACAAGTCCGCTGCCTTCACCTAAACAAACGTCAGAGGAATGCCAGCCCGTCTCACGTAGAAATACGTCGCTAGCATGAAAAGAATTCCGCCTGTTCCCAAACACTCGAGTTATCTGACTTTTTGTTTACCTTAGTTTGTAACGTTTGGGAATGGCAAGAATCACTAGGGTTTCCCCCAACCACCTTACTACTATATCAACACTTACATCAACCACCTTCTTACTCTACCAACACTTACATCAAGCACCTTCCTACTCTAACAATACTTACATCAAGCACCTTCCTACTCTACTAACAATTACATCAACCACCTTCTTACTCTACCAACACTTACATCAACTACCTTACTACCATACCAACACTTACATCAACCACCTTCTAACTTCAACCTACAAATTGTTTGCTCTCTCATCCCTGACATAAAAAAGCTTTACATTTAAAATTGGCGGAAGTATACGTCTAATTTAAAAACCAAAAAACTACAAAGATCCCCAAGTGGATGACAATATCGTAGTGAATATGACTGAAATGAAGAGTTCCTTGGCCCCCTTATATATTTGATCTTTTAGGTGTATTACCAGCAGCATTGCTTTTTGTTGTTGTTGTTGCTTGTCTGTTTATATTTTGTCATTAAAAGTCTAAACATAGAGTGTAATGATAATTCTAGAACAAGGTTTGTGTATGCTCGAAATAGACAGGACAAATGAAGAAATAACAAGAAATAAAGTATTAAAAAAAAAACGTAAGTGTTTTCCATTAATTTTGTTATTAATTTGAACTTCCGCCAACAACATTAATGGCGAGCACGTGCGTTTTTAAAGTACGATTTCCGGGGGGGGGGGGGGGGTAAATTTGAATGTGTAACCATTCTAAGAATTCTGTAATGAACGTTTGGTAAGAGGACTTATTGACTCGTATTAATTGAATTACGTTGGATAAAGTGGCTGTTGGGGAACTGTTGACACCTATGAGTGGGGTATTGGGGAACTGTTAACACCCAAGAGGTAACCCGTTGTGAAGTTTGTTTGCTCTGGGCCCTCACCTGCGCTGTCACAGGTTACCGTCATGAAGGCCTGGGGGACGTTTGTTGGCCGTCCCAAGGGTCATGTGTCATGGACAGACATTCCAGCATTATTTACCGCTTGATATTTTCATTGTTCTGTTCTCCCTCCTTGGAATGTTCCTGTGGCGTCTTCAAGTTCATCTCCGTGTCATAGAACGGATCTCAAGACTTTGTGCAAGTGGTGGTGGCGTATTACGGGATCTCAAGACTTTGTGCTAGTGGTGGTGGCGTATTACGGATCTCAAGACTTTGTGCAAGTGGTGGTGGCGTATTACGGGATCTCAAGACTTTGTGCAAGTGGTGGTGGCGTATTACGGGATCTCAAGACTTTGTGCAAGTGGTGGTGGCGTATTACGGTCAACTGGGAGTAATAGAATAACTGAAAACAGCTGACGATGTTAAAATAACTTACCGTATTTTACGGACTGCAAGACGCCCTTTTTTTCTTGGAAATAGCCTCCAAAATTCAGGTGTGTATTGTACTCGAAATTAATACAAATGGTAAACATGTTATTTTTTAAAAAAATTGCTTAAAAATTAAGGTTCGTCTTATAGTCCGCAAAATACGGTAAGTGTTGCGAAGTTAATGGAATGTATGCTAAGACAAAATTAGAAATCAATGTGTAGAAAGTATCACAATTTGCCAACTATTACCGTAAACCAAACAGAACATATCACATCTGCCGAACACAGATATCCCTAACATTATCTGTTAGTTTTCAAATGTGTCATGTTCTCTGTCGTCACCTCCTCCCCTAATTGCCTGCCTGTATACAAACATTAAAATATCTTAATTCTTGCATATTATGAGAGGCACCTAAGCCCGAATTATTTATCTTTCACTGTCTCTTTCTCTACTCTATCTCTCTCTGTGTCTCTCTGGCTTTCTCTCTCCTCCTCTCCCATCTCTCTCCTCGCTTTGTCAGTATCTC
This sequence comes from Omphiscola glabra, assembly GCA_964017045.1. NCBI lineage: Eukaryota > Metazoa > Mollusca > Gastropoda > Lymnaeidae > Omphiscola > Omphiscola glabra. The sequence goes on from OZ024799.1 coordinate 37,811,191, forward strand.
CCCTCTCTCCCCTCCCCCACAATTTCGGGCCACGTCTTGTTTAAATCATAAAGCCAGCCTCGGTGTCTTGTAGACAGAGACATCCGTTGTGGACCATATTTACAATTAAAATAAACCCACGCATTATCTGGCAGTGCAGTTGCATTTGTATTAAATAAAATATTGCAAGGCGTTAGGTAGCGAGCCTCCACTGCATTGAGATGGCCGCACCACTCCCCCCCGCCCACACTGTCAGTAAATGCATGGTACACATGGCCCAAACGTCGCACCATGTTCTCAATGGGTTTATTCATCTCAATAAACCGAACAAACGTCTTGTATAACCCCGGTGTGTTGCATTGAGTGTCAGAATTTCTTAATACACGTTCATGTACTAGGTCATTCCTCATATAGATCTAGCCTTATCTTAGCTGCCGGAACAAAATTTTAAACAGGATAACTATAACCGCTTAAACATGGGGTATTGAAGGTATTAACCACTCGTCAAACATAGGTTATATAAGGTATTGACAATACGCCCAACATGGGGTATTGGGGGTATTGGCCACTCGTCAAACATAGGTTATATAAGGTATTGACAATACGCCCAACATGGGGTATATAAGAAGGTATCGCCCATGCCCATACGCCAAAAAATGCGCTGTAGAAGGTATTGAAAATATCCTAAACATCTAAGTGCATGTAAGCTCTGACTGATATACTATTATCACTAATCCGTGATTAAACTTGTGAGAATGTTATTACGGTCCGTTATAAATGGAGAAATTAATCTCTTAATTTTAGTCTATGGCTCGTTCTAAAAACAGTCCATAATAAAGAACGATACCAAAGTTTAAAAATAATAACAAATAAAACGACAATCAAGGCCAGAGCTAATTACAATTAATAACTTTTTAATTTGTGAACTTCAATTAAATAATAACAGCAAGAGAAATGTGATTAAAATTATAAACTTACAGATTTGCTGGTACCGGTACTGTATATAAAAATACAACGAGCACAAAATTGTACAACGAGGAAATAGAAAAATCTACACACAACAAGGTATTAAATAATGACACAACACATCTCGGGATCAAAAGAAACCCCCCCCCCCCCTCTCTATCGGTCAGCCCTTTTTATAGGCGTTTCCTACTGTCTCTCGAACCACCTAACACATTGTTTTGCCTTCCCGTTTTATCCAGAATCTTCGATTATTTTCGACAGTTTTCCTGACTGGAATAAATGTTGTAAACAAGGTTTTTTTTCTAGCCACACTACAAAGGCGGTCACGAGAGTTCACGAGGGGTCATGCACATGGGACGCGAGATAGGCGTGCTAAAAGCACGTCATCCTTCATAACAATGTGATTCCACTCACCACCCTATGCTTCTCTTACTCCATGTCGACCCCATCATTCAACTCACCATCCAATGCCTCTCTTACGCCATGTCCACCCCATCATTCAACTCACCATCCAATGCTTCTCTTACTCCATGTCGACCACATCATTCAACTCGCCATCCAATGCCTCTCTTACTCCATGTCTACCCCATCATTCAACTCACCATCCAATGCTTCTCTTACTCCATGTCGACCCCATCATTCAACTCACCACCCAATGCCTCTCTTACTCCATGTCGACCCCATCATTCAACTCACCACCCAATGTCTCTCTAACTCCATGTCTACCCCATCATTCAACTCACCATCCAATGCCTCTCTTACTCCATGTCGACCCCATCATTCAACTCACCATCCAATTCTTCTCTTACTCCATGTCGACCCCCATCATTCAACTCACCACCCAATGCCTCTCTTACGCCATGTCGACCCCATCATTCAACTCACCACCCAATGTCTCTCTAACTCCATGTCCACCCCATCATTCAACTCACCACCTAATGCTTCTCTTACTCCATGTCGACCACATCATTCAACTCACCATCCAATGCCTCTCTTACTCCATGTCGACCCCATCATTCAACTCACCACCTAATGCTTCTCTTACTCCATGTCGACCCCATCATTCAACTCACCACCTAATGCTTCTCTTACTCCATGTCGACCCCATCATTCAACTCACCACCCAATGCTTCTCTTACTCCATGTCCACCCCATCATTCAACTCACCATCCAATGCCTCTCTTACTCCATGTCGACCCCATCATTCAACTCACCACCCAATGCTTCTCTTACTCCATGTCGACCCCATCATTCAACTCACCATCCAATGCCTCTCTTACTCCATGTCGACCCCATCATTCAACTCACCACCCAATGTCTCTCTTACTCCATGTCGACCACATGAAACGACTTAAATAAATGACCTCCGCGTAAACCCCTCTTCATTTCCCACAACAACATACATAGAAGACGAACCTACAATGAGCAGTGAAAATATAAATTAGCTTCATTTCTAGTCCATCTCAAACCGCTTAAAAATGTGATGCCATTTTTGTCGTGTTCCACAGCGGTTCTAGTTTTATCCTTCCTGGTAAATGCAGCAGCCGTGGCTGCTAATAACTCTAATCAAGGGATGATTGTTTAGGATGTTCAATGTTATACTTAAAATGCAGTTGTTGTTTGTTTAGCAGAAGTTGAATAAATACATCCCACTGTGACTGTGTGCAGTGCTGTGCAGTGCTGCATTGGTTGTAAGAAATATGCTTTTCTCTTTACGTAATGGAACACAGCCAATTGAAAGGCGTCTTGTTTTCTCTTGCTAGTAATGGACTACAGCGGAAGTGAAATACGACTTTCTTTCAACGCATGCGTGTTGTGTTTCATGATACATATGGACTATCAAGGACTAGGCTGTTGAAATGTTATGTTCAGTACTGAAATAACTATGTTAAAATTTGTTAGATCATAGTCTCAAAACATTGGGCTTGTTATAGAAAGATATCTAACACAGTGGGCTTGTTATAGAAAGATCTTAGTTTCAACACAGTGGGCTTGTTATAGAGTATCTTAGTTTTAGCACAGTGGGCTTGTTATTGAAAGATCCTAGTTTCAACACAGTGGTTTTTGTATTGAAAATCTTAGTTTCAACACAGTGGGCTTGTTATAGAGCGTTCTTAGTTTCAACCCAACGGGCTTGTTTTAGAAAGATCCCATATCTAACACTGTGGGATTGTTATAAAGCGGTCTTAGTTTCAACACTGTGTACTTGTTATATATAGCATCTGAGCGGTGAAGTCGTTGGTCCTGGTTAATTGTGGGCTCATCAAATGTATATTGACATCTAGTTGTAATATTAGGTCGGCGTGTTCTAGGAGCTATGATATTACAATGTGTACACTATGTGCGTCTTCGATCAATTGATTCATAGCATATCAGCAGAGCAGGCTTTACTTCACAAATCTACTTGAACCTATTACTCAACGGAGGTATGTGTACAAACAGGCAACTCATATGAACAAATGTTGTTTGTGGTTCGTACTCGAAGATGACCAAGGCAATTTACGACTTGAGCCGTAGCCTTGACTTGATCTGTATTTTGTTCAAAGTGAGGGAGAGGTGCCCAATTCGTCAGCCTCACTCTCTCGTCATTGCCTTTTTGATCCAATGGCAAAACTTAGCCAAGACGACTGGAAATAGACCAGGATGCAGTATTTGACCAGCAGTGTGTGTATGTGTTTCAATGCGCTATTCTGTGCGTAGATCGATTTCAGAGTTTCCTTCTCTTAGATGAGTTGCCATCCAAGGTTAACGAGTCCCATCCACCCGATATGCTGGTGATGCTTTTGCTCGTCTAGGCGTTTTTTGGGTATTGAACTCCAGACTATTAGCTTGATATTGTAGAGAACCTTGCGTCGTCTCTGATTATCTGACTAATTTATCTGGTTGATAACCTTGGCCTTGCTCACTCGTACTGCACTAATGAATACAACTCAACATTTGTAATAGTCCTTGAACATTTATTTGTCTTATCCTTTGCTTCACTTTCTCTCGCTCTCTCTGTCGTACTTAACTTCGACTGTCACGGTCCCTCTCTACTCCCGTCTGTCCACCTGCCTGCCCGGCTGAGTTCTCCCCGGCTGATTTCTCTTAGTCCCGTCCTACTGTCCCTTTTATAAGTCCCAAGTTCCCAGGGCCCCAATCCCCTTCCTATCTCCCACCGCGAAATAGGTCATCCACCCCGTCACAGGCAAAGTGGCAAGCTTGACCCTTTGTTTGATCAGTTGGTCTTAGGTCATAAAACCAACACCGTCATCCCTTACGGGTCGACTATTGTCTGGACACTACCTACACAGACTACAGGTCTGGACACGCCACAATACCCCCAACCAACAAAACAATGTCGTCCCGACATTACGTAACATCCTCACTACAATTACGGGTGACTGATCTCTAAATGGCTTTAAGTGACTTAGACCTTCAGCGTTAAATTAGAAACAGTACAAAGTAATGTACGCTACGTCATCCCATTTATGGTCTCCTAAACGGTTCTGGTCAAGGTCAGATTCAACTTGGGTCACAGTCGGAGCATTTTTACATTCACACAATCAGACAATTATGGTAGAACAAGGAATAATACAAAACTTCGAGAATCAATGAAAAGTAAAACATATAGAAAATCAATTAACAGGCATTAATACATTATGACATAAATTTGAAAACTAAATTAACCAGCTAATCAAAAATCATAATGACAACATGTCTAGTAAAATGCCAGAACCGTCTAAAGTTCCAAATGCAGGAAAAAAAATGTTGGTTACAAAAACACTTTAAACTAACTAAAACCCTTCATTCTTAAAGGTCATACGAGGTCACCAAGAAAAACATGTTATAAAATTAAACAATCTTTCGACCGCAAATTAAAATTAATCATTACAGGATTAGAACATTATCCATGTATACATTTATCCAACCGTCACTATCTGGTGCCTCGAAAAAAAAATAACCATCACCATTAATTCACTATAAATCTATTAATTAAAAAATGTCATGCTATAAGCCATAAGATGAAACTAGTTGTCCCCGCTGTTACTGACGTACACATTTTCTAGAAGAACTCAAGGAAGCCCAGGATTGGCTACCATCTGGCGGGTCAGTGTCGTAATGCTGCAACCTATAGTGGCCTTCCTGATGAATAACTTTGCATATTCTTCCTTCTCCCTGAATTTCGAACAAATTATGCCGAAGCTTTCGGCTAATGACACGTGGCCCGCATAACTTATTATTTGTGCTCAACTTCTGTTTGTTTATTGAGTCTGAAAACTGGACTACGTCACCCACGTTGAAAAGGCGCACTACCGCTCGAGAGTCTGGGTCACCTTTCTGTCCCTTTACTGGTCCATCTGGAATTGCCTCCCTTTTCCCCGACTTAGAATTTACCTCACCACACAACTGGATTGATTTATTACTCACATTCCTGAGCTTCGTCGATGGCGAGGCCATCTCAGGACGGGGTAACATGTTAACCTGGACAGGAGCCATGCTTGTCCACTGGCTTTTATCTGGACGCTGTCTTTTGTTGTGTGTGGTGACCGTGTTCACTCTCAAACTGAATGGTGCTGAGAACTGGGGACGTTCGGGCGCACTGAAATACCTTTTATCTGGCGTATTCTTTGCACTCGGATATTTAGCCACAATCGGCACATTGTGAGAATCCAAGCTCAGACCTTTGCTGACTGAGAAAGAAAAATTGTGATGACTCAAAAAGTCAAAACCCAGGTAACCGTCTTCTGCTATATCTGCCACATATACTGTCCAGGGATACACTTCATCTCCAATCAATAATTTAACGTCACTCACCCCATAAAGATTCACTGGTGCTCCAGTTGCTGTCTGTAGATTCACGGGTGAGAAATGATGATGAATCTTAGGTCGCTGACGTCGTGGAATTTCAAAAAATCGTTTTCTCGAAATAACGGTCACCGCCGCACCCGTGTCCATTAGAAATTCTGTCCTAACACCACACACTTTCACAGGCACGAAAACAGCACTAGGACGAATGTTTTGACCATTTGATGAAATGTGGTTTAGTTTCAGTCGATCAGTAATTTCTCCTCCTTTCCTCCTGTTTGGACAATTACGGCCAATATGACCGATTCGGTCACACACGAAACACCTTGGTTCCGCCCTCCGAACACCTCCTGTTTCTCTTGCCGGCTGGTTGACTGACTCCCTCTGCCATGCGATGAATGCTCTAAAGTCCTGTCTCAGGCCACTTATTTCTCTTGTCAAGTGGTCTGTACCTATTGACGCCACTTGCTGTCCAGGTACACACACATTGTCCCTGAGATTTATTATCTGGTCAAGGGCAGCTCTCGCCTTGTCTACTGTGGGAGGAACTGACAAAGTGCCAACTTGTGTCACCATAGACTGGTCAGGCAGTCCACGAAGAAACTGTTTGAACCCAATGGCATCTCGTGTAGCCTGGTCTGCCGTTGGAAAACATTTCGCTACCAATTTCTTGATGTCAGTAGCATACTCTGTACTAGTCTCGGATTTCAGAAATGTGCGTTTTTCCAAAACATTTTGGAAAAATGCTGGCGTTCTGTGGTCTCTGAATCGATTCGCCAGGGCATCTTTAAATTCAACGTACGTCTCTCTCTCAGCTTCACCTAACTCACTGAAAGCAAATTCAGCCGCAGCGTCTTTCAATGCAAAGCTGAGATAAAAGAGTTTCTCTTCCTCACTCCACTTGAAAAAATTCGCAGACATTTCGAACTGGATGATGAACGTGTGCCACGTTGAAGTGCCACTGTATGTCGGGAGGTTGTTTAAGTACTGTGAATTCATTGTTCTTGATGTAGTTGCTCCGCTCCTTGTACTTTTCATCTCAAGCTAAAAATTCTCTTCGGAGTCGTTGCAAGGTTTAGAATCCCACCGCTGCCACCATTGTAGAGAACCTTGCGTCGTCTCTGATTATCTGACTAATTTATCTGGTTGATAACCTTGGCCTTGCTCACTCGTACTGCACTAATGAATACAACTCAACATTTGTAATAGTCCTTGAACATTTATTTGTCTTATCCTTTGCTTCACTTTCTCTCGCTCTCTCTGTCGTACTTAACTTCGACTGTCACGGTCCCTCTCTACTCCCGTCTGTCCACCTGCCTGCCCGGCTGAGTTCTCCCCGGCTGATTTCTCTTAGTCCCGTCCTACTGTCCCTTTTATAAGTCCCAAGTTCCCAGGGCCCCAATCCCCTTCCTATCTCCCACCGCGAAATAGGTCATCCATCCCGTCACAGGCAAAGTGGCAAGCTTGACCCTTTGTTTGATCAGTTGGTCTTAGGTCATAAAACCAACACCGTCATCCCTTACGGGTCGACTATTGTCTGGACACTACCTACACAGACTACAGGTCTGGACACGCCACAATATTGACCCAACACCAAATGAAAATATGGTATATCTTTATATATATATATATATATATATCTTGTATAAACATAACATTTAAACATGAATATAGATTTTAATATATACTGCCCATGTTTGTAAGTCTAGGCCGTGTGATCAATTTATTGTAATGTAGACTCATGGACCTGGTACTCACCAAAGATTGCCGTTTATGACGTAACTCATTCTATTTTATGGACGTTGCCCTTGTAGAGTGTTGGGAAAATTTCTTACACACTGTGGTAACTAAGAAATCTTTAATGACCGTGAAAGCGTGTGTTTGGTTGTGCTACGTGCAGTAGTGGTGAGAACCTGTTGGTCGCTGTGGTTCGGGCTGGGGATTGACGCTGGCTATAGACCTACACTCATAAAGACCTAATGACGTGCTTGTATAGCTGTGAACGAGGCTGCTCTATAGACCTACTGTCATAAAGACCTACTGACATATAGACCTAATGATATGCCTGTAGCTCTGAGATAAAGACCGAATGTCCTATTGACCCACAGCTAGGCCTAATGCTTTGCTTGTTTGTAGGTCCCACGTGATGAAGGCTGGCTTGTATACAAGCTCCCATACAAAGACAGCGGGTGCCCCCGAGGCCTTTAAGGGCTGAAATGCAGTCTTCTAAACACGGAACCCCGTGTTTACATCAGCTCGCTCCGGTTTCTGCACCGGAAATGTACATGTGAGGCAGATATGCACCGGTACAAGGAAGTGGAATTCTGGGGCGTAATGGATATGAATGAGCGCCCCGAAGGCCTTGAATATAACAGTGTTATCATTTCTGTCAAGAATCTATATGGGCTTTGCGTCTAATGTAAATATGGAATTTCATTGTATGACATTCTAGTTTACCGTACATGTCAGCCATCAATGTATTGACATTCTAATCCTAGTGTGTACATTGTACATGACATCCATCGGCGCATTGACATTCTATTCCTAGTGTGTACACGACAGCCATCATTTTAAGGAAATTCTACTGCGTACATAGGCCATAGTAATCTTAACAGACTGTTGCTAGAAATATATCAGTGAGCAACTAGAAATCCATATTTGTGTACGCCTTTGGGCTTAAAGCTAAGACATTATATATTAAGTCTAGTTATTAGCCATAATTTGTATTACCTGATAGCTAATAACTCCATTTGTTACTGTTTGAATCCAATCATCTTCTTCTGTCCTCGTTTACGGGGAGATAAATCCGATCAATATAGTTTAATCAGGGTGCACTTTAAAAGGACATTCTTATTTATCCCCCTTCTTGGTTCATGTTGCCTGTGGAGCTCAGTTTTTAAACCTTTAAGTACTAAAGTCTGAAAATAATGTCTACACCAAACCAAATATCGGAAAATAGAAAACTTCAGTCTTTAGTCAACTGTTTCAAGTGGACTTGTTTGGAGAAACTGGCATTCCATTGACCTAAGGCGTGAGTTGGATGCTGATTTCATATGTTTCATGTTATATGAAATTTGTCAGATTCTCCCCGCGGGCCCGTAGCTTGCTAAGTTTATCTCAGAAACGTGTTGCACAATGTTGTCATACATGCTACCTGTGGAGTAGCCAAGAGTTTGTGACGCCCGCGGCGGTTCTTGATTTTGACGCGCCTTAATTATCGAAAACTACAGTACATGCATAATAAAAGTTCAAAATGAAGCATGTGAAGCGTACCGAAGGTGCCGCCCCAAATAACGCCCCCGCCTACGCCCCTGTCGTGCTGCACTCATACCTGGGAGAGTCCATGCTCATCAATGTGTACTATGTAGCATTATTTGCTGATGTGATCGGTGGTCTATTTGTTTTCTGTCCATTTCGACGCGACTAAAATAATAATCATTCCATACTATTTAAACGGCATGGATGTATTGTACTATTAATAGATCCCTAGGTAGTTAAATAGCTGAGACCTCCGGCGCCGTGTTGTGTTTGGCCTTCTCTTTTTTTATAGTACGAAAATCTGGCCATATCTTGTCATGCCCACATTCATGAAGGCAGCCAATCACAGCGTCTCATTCAATGTTTTCATTTTGGTACAACGGGCGAGGAATTCCTAGCACAAGTGGGTTGGTTAGATTCTAAACTTGATATCGCCGAGTAGCTGACCTGGATGGAAGCACTGACTAGTTAGTTAATTTTGATTGAACTTCACATGGATCTGCTTTTCAGGCTTCCATGAGGTTAACCATAAGAATGTTTGATATAAAAAATCCTTCGTTACACACTAAAGTTGGTTATGGTGTCAACCAACTGGACAGGTCACCTGTGGGGATTCCCCGGAAAGGTAAAAACTGTTGTTTTTTAAAAATATAATTTATCCTTGTGTACGCGGGGCGTATGCTGGATACTTCAATAGGATGCGATACTTGACTGTTTGATTTGTCACATTTTTATAATCTAAAGCACATAGCATATAAATTTGATGTGAGAATTTGGATGACGTCATTGCTGCCATAATTAAACGTCTTCTTATTTACAGCATTGTTTCTTTCTGAACGGGATACATCTGTACGACTCTTAGTATTGGACTCTTATTTTGGGATCCCTATGCTATACTGTACACAGCCTACGTTAGTTACACTATCAGCCAAGCTATTGGGGAATGTCTGTAATCAGATAGTTAATGATATAATATGATAACATCACACTATTCTTAGCCTACTTGTTTAGTAGCAATAAATTATCATCAAATGTCAGGACAGGAAGCCACAGTGATGACTGTAGTAAGAACAACAAAGAGTGCTCGTAGTGTCATGTATAGAATCCAATAAATAGTGGAACAAGATACCTTTAGACTTGACAATAAATGACAAGACAATTAAACGGGTCGTTTCGGCAAGATGCCTTCTTCAACTGACAAGGTATAAACAACAGATAAATGTAACTTGAAAAATGAACTTATTTTGTATGGAAGATCTCAATAAAGATTCAATGTGTTTGCATTGTAGGCCTATAGGGTCAATGTATTTGCCTTGTATAGAATAGAGCAAATGGGCCTGCCTTGTTTATACTCAAGGTGTTGGTACCATTGTGTTTGAGCTTGTTCCATTTGGGATTCGTGGAACTCTCGAACATATGAGAAAAAAAATGTTGTGAATTATTATTCACTTTACTTTAGCTGCAATGGCCAACCATCACTTATCGACGTCATCATACTGAGATATATATGATCACGTGTAAATCAAAACATACAGTCTGAAGCACATATCTGTGTATTATTTATGTAGAGTGAAATGAGCTGACTTGACCGACATACTATGTCACCAATGTCTAGCCATGAGAAACTGTTTCTATCTCCTATCAAAGATGGTGTACAGTTATAATTTTTGTAGTGTTCAGTAATATTGCTAACCATACAAAGTAGCAGCGATCAGTTAATAGATCACAGTAGTACTGTACAGAAACGAACCCCATCCCATCATCAACCTGGGATGTGCGAAAGTACTGTTGTATAGTTATGCTTCGTACTAACCAAGGATGGAATGACGTCATGTGGGCGGGTGTCTCTTGCCCTAATATGGTGCGTGTTGTCCTACATTCAGGTTATGATACTAACAGTAGTAGATCAAGGATTGGCTGCTGTTAATAGCAACAGGATGAATGAAGTATTCCTCTAATGTTTGGCCAAAACTTTCAGTACGCTAAGAAAACTGTTTAGTTTAGTATGTTTTATGCGTAACGGATAAAGCGTGACTCTGTGAGTCACCGTCTATATAGGGACTTGAAGAACTTATCATGTCCTAGAACTTATCATGTCCTAGAATTTCTGTACAAAACTGACTAAAACAGTCAATAGTATCTAATACTTTATACAGGTGTCCTTTCTGTCAAAGTTATGCGTCATTCATCTCATCAGACGACACATTGCCATATAATACTATTGCATATTAGTATCAAGGATGCATAAGGCAGATGGAGCAACATATTAACCATAGAGTAAACTGTCATTGTCATCGTGTGTCCTATGGTGTCTCGCTATCCACTTTCATAACTCTTCACAACAGACATACGACGTCATAGGCATAGGTGCTACCTCAGTCAAACGTCAAGATTCGTGTCTCAAATCAAATCTGGTCTTTTGTTTCTCGTGCATACATTATAAGATTCGTGTCTCACATCAAATCTAATCTATTGTGTCTCGTGCATACGTTATGTTATCTTTGATAAAGCCTCCAATGTACTCTTAAATTCACTGTGATTGGTTGATGTGAACTATTTGTGTTGGGGATATCAAGCCGTATGTAATGATTATAATGTATACACACTGGCACACTGTTATAATATATTTGTTCTTCTGTGCACACATGGGCGTGGCTATTTGTCGAACGTTATTTTACACTATTCGAGTACAGCTGATTTTTACTACACATTCGATGATTTTGTGATGATGTTACAAAAAACTCTGTGCATTTTGATCAGCATGAAATTCGTCTGGCAATACCTTTTATGTGTTGATCTCGATTGTACCCAGTCTTTTATCTACAATCTACTGGTAAGCCTAGTATTTGGCTCAGTCCCAAAGATTATTCAATCTATACCACTTCAGCAGCAAGCGTTTACCATTGTGTTCATACACTTCCATTGAAAGCGGTGCACAACTTGATGCATCGATCATTGAGGAACTCGGTCACCTTTATGGCGTGTTCCTTAATTTCTGTACAGCTGTGTCATTGGATCATTTATTGACATTGCGTTCTCTTGTATTCCATTCGGTCGGCTAAAATGATAGGGACTGGATATCAGCTAAAATGATAGGGACTGGATATCAGCTAAAATGATAGGGACTGGATATCAGCTAAAATGATAGGGACTGGATATCAGCTAAAATGATAGGGACTGGATATCAGCTAAAATGATAGGGACTGGATATCAGTTAAGATGATAGGGACTGGATATCAGTTAAGATGATAGGGACTGGATATCAGTTAAGATGATAGGGACTGGATATCAGCTAAAATGATAGGGACTGGATATCAGTTAAGATGATAGGGACTGGATATCAGTTAAGATGATAGGGACTGGATATCAGTTAAGATGATAGGGACTGGATATCAGCTAAAATGATAGGGACTGGATATCAGTTAAGATGATTGTTTCCGATTGCTTCCGGTCCTTGCCACAGAAGCTCATCTCTTTGTCTAGGCCACCATGGAAGGACGCATCTCCACCAATCAAACTCAAAGATACTTTAAAACAAAAGCAGACGTCAAACGTGTTAAGTTGTAGCGTGTCATGACCTCTGGTAAATGCTTGGCAAGAAAGGTTTTGCGTGTTTGACCTTAATATTCTATAAATAACTCCATAAAATAAAATTACCAGTCCAGCCACTGACATGGAATGACACACACCAGGTTGATCTACTTGGAAGTTATTGATTGGTATCTGCCTTTACAATATTTTTATAAAAATAGATATTCCTGAGTTGTCATCTCTAGGCTTTCAACAATATACAGTCATCTCTATGTGGCCAGTTTGTTCTTACACTTAACATGTCACTTGCTCGGTAAATATGAAGGGGCAGTGTGATCACACCTTTTGGCACTGATAAGAAATGAGTGTCATGTGATTCTCTTTGATGGGAACATGATACAGACTTTGGCTCACACAGACTTTGGCTCACACGGACGTACAGAAAATAATGGAGCTATTATCTGTGGATGTCGGGCCTTGTCAGATCTGTTTCATGCCATCGAACTCACATTAGGGAACTGAGCTCTTGCAGACAAATTGTTCAACATGACCTTAATACCAGCCCCCTCCTGTGTAAGCTGCCATTAGCCTTCCGGTGTCAACTTCCATTCGTTTTTTTTAAATGTCACTGTTGTAAACTTGTTCTGACATTAACTGAATGAATCCTATGGAAACTGTTGACAACATCAATCTACCCTTGACACATACAATGATCAACCATTCCATGTCTCTGTCACACCCTTGATAGTCACACCCTTGATACATACAGTGATCAACCATTCCATGTCTCAGTCACACCCTTGACACATACAGTGGTCAGCCATTTCATGTCTCTGTCACCCTTGACACATACAGTGATCAACCATTCCATGTCTCTCACACCCTTGACACATACAGTGATCAACCATTCCATGTCTCTATCACACCCTTGACACATACAGTGGTCAGCCATTTCATGTCTCTGTCACCCTTGACACATACAGTAATCAACCATTCCATGTCTCTGTCACACTTGACACATACAGTAATCAACCATTCCATGTCTCTGTCACACTTGACACATACAGTGATCAACCATTCCATGTCTCTGTCACACTTGACACATACAGTAATCAACCATTCCATGTCTCTGTCACACTTGACACATACAGTAATCAGCCATTCCATGTCTCTGTCACACTTGACCATGTGATTCAACATACATGGTTTAACCGTTTTAACACTGAGTCAGATCTAATTCTAATAGGGAAATGAATGTACTTGAAATGTTTGGAATAATATCAATGATAGGAAATAAATGTTTAAATGATTTCTGATGGATTCTATTGTTAGATTCATGAAAATGTTTTTTCACTTTCTGTCTTAACTAACTTCCTTCTGGTAAATTTGGAAGACAGCTCTGTGTGTAGATATTCAGACGTAAATATATATTCACAGTGGGGAGAAAATCAGATTAAACAAAACATAGAAACAAGTTGGTATTATGGCGGTGTTGTCACTACAAATTTAATCTCATTTTTTAAACATAAATTGTACGTTCTGTATCTTTTTTTTTTTTTTTTTTTATATAATTGTAATTTTGATGTAAATGTATAAGCATGTCATAAGCATGTCACTTTATTTTTTAGTACAACAAATCATTTTTAAAAACTCATGTTCAGCTAAGCATAGATCTGCTTTAAACACACTTCTTCTCAGGATTCATTCCAAAACTTTTCTTTATTTTAAATGTGTTCACACTAAGCTAAATGTTTGTTTGAACTGTTATTGTTTTAGGTAACATGTACACTTTCTTGGTAGTATCATGGTGGCACACAAGGATGCCAAAGATAGGTTTTGTAAGCTGTAAGGAGGCCATCAGATGTTCAGGACAATGCACAGAATACATTGAATGACATGACTTAATATATTCAATGACACGACCTGTCTATCTTTTTTTTGTCATTATAATTAGACATAGCCCCTACAATAGACACTATTGTTAGATTAAGCCCCCCCGCACTAGACACTATTGTAAGATTAAGCCCCTGCACTGTCCATAGTAAGTCTAGTTCCTTAACAATCCTCATTGTTTTATTACACTTGTGCCTAAAGTGTCACTGTCTTGTGTTGACATATTTCATTCAATGACTTGTCTAAACTTGGATTGTTTTCTTCCGTTATTTCAGTGACTATAGAGCAATCTGACTCCCTGAAGGCAGAACGAGACATGTACCAGGCACTGAAAGCTCGCAAGGAGGCCCTGGAGGATGCACTCCGCAAGAAAACTGAGGAGTTGAAGCTGCTCTGTCTACAGGAAGGGGTATGGAGCTCTAACCTAGTTTTAATAGCCAGATCTTGTATAGTGTGTCATAGTTCTACTCACTAGATGTTGTATAGAGTGTGTCCTAGTTCTACTAGCCACATGATGTATAGTGTGTGTCCTAGTTCTACAAGCCACATGGTGTACAGTGTGTCATAGTTCTACTCAGTAGATGTTATATAGAGTGTGCCGTAGTTCTACTAGCCAGATGTTGTATAGAGTGTGTCCTAGTTCTACTAGCCACATGTTGTATAAAGTGTGTTAGGTTAAATTGGTAGACATGGTTACCTAGTGCATCCTAATGTGTGTTTATGTATGTCATTGAGATACTAGGTATAAATAAATGATTTGATTTTGGTCCATCAATAAGATGTTATTCTAACTGTACAGGAACTGACTGGAGAACTCCCCAAGGAGACCCCTCTAGCTTATGGGGAACCACTGCCTGTGTTCAGGAGGAGAGTTGGGACAGCGTTTTCCTTGTCTGTCAAAAGCGTGCAAGACATCAATAGTGTAAGTTCATCATAGACTCTTGGTTTATTCTGATTCAATCAGCCACGTGACACCAGCAGTGACATCAAATCAAACATCTTTGAAATGGTGTCACATGAAATGAAGAGTACTGTTTGGTGTCCTATCTGACAAGGCTTATCATTGGTGGCTGTGTATTGGTTACGTTTAGAACTGATTTACCAAGGTATACAGTAATCTTTATCATTATCAGCTAAGACTAAGTCACTTTAAAAAGTGTATGGATGTTAAATGTACTGTAAGATGTCTTTCAAAGGAAGATGGAACAGAATTGAAAATTTTATATTCTATACTTAGTTGAGAAAAAGTTTAAGGCCAAAAGTCTCTGGATTCAAGCTATGAAGACCACACTTAAGAAGACAAGAACTAAGTGTTATTATTGTTGGTTGTCACAAATAATTGTCACAGTTGATTGTCTTACCAAAAGGCATTGGGTATTTCCTTGCAGATATCCAGTGAGCTGTCCAAACTTGAACTGGAAGTGGACCTGCAGTGTAAGATAACATCGGCCGCCCAGAGACTGGCCAGTGACAAGACTGTCAGCAAGTATGTCCGCAAGCAGAGGAAACAGTCCTACATTAAAGCCAATGCCAAGGTGATGGTTAAAGATAAGATATATGGCTTTTTAGGGGGTCAGTGCCAGGTAAGGGGTTGGATTTAGGGGGGGGTCAGTGCCAGGTAAGGGGTTGGATTTAGGGGGGGGGTCAGTGCCAGGTAATGGGTTGGATTTAGGGGGGTCAGTGCCAGGTAAGGGGTTGGATTTAGGGGGGTCAGTGCCAGGTAACGGGTTGGATTTAGGGGGGTCAGTGCCAGGTAAGGGGTTGGATTTAGGGGAGTCAGTGGGAGTTAAGGGGTTGGATTTAGGGGAGTCAATGGGAGTTAAGGGGTTGTTGGATTTATACATTTTTATAATCAATGGCAAATAAGAAAAACTAAATTGGACCAACATTTGCTTTTCAAGTATCATCTCAGATTACCATTGAAATTGTTGATCAAAACATATTTGGATTAAAGTTTTGGGACCAGGAAAATACAATGTGTGCAACAATACTACCCATATTTAAAAATGCTCTTGATATTTATTTGAATATAGATCTACCCAAGATAGCATATTGAAAGTTAATTTTAAAAAATAAAAAAAAAGAAACTCGGAAGAAGTCTGACACTTATAAAGCTAAGAATATGTGAGTCCAATGAAAATGCTCTACAAAGTATGTCCTTCATATAATAAATACATTTTTAACTCGGTGCAAAAATTTCACCCCATCTTGATTAAATTTAAATTTGTCATTCACTTCACTAATGTTTTGAAACATTTCAAAAATGTTAATAAAATAGATTTAGAAAGTACTTAGTACCACCATGTGTCCATGATGTGTTGTCTGTGGACATCATTGGTGTCCATGATGTGTTGTCTGTGGACATAAATTGAAGGAGATTTAGATTTGGTTGTTGCATTAGTATCTCCTGTAAACATGTGTAGACATTTGAACTCTGTGGCAGTCTGATCTAAGTACTTTGCAGTTTGAACTCATCATGGATCAGTGACATTAAATATTCTTGTTCAAATTTCTTCAGTTTCTTTTGCTTGTTCAGGCCAACAATGCTCTCCAAACTATGCTCTCCAAACAATGCTCTCTAAACAATGCTCTCCATGAAGAAAGGTGAAGAGAATTAAAATAAAATTTTGGAACAATTTTCTGACTTAATAAATTTGGTTGTAAAAGGTTTATTTAAATTTGAGGTAGAAAAAAGTTTAATGGTTGAATAAAATTGGCCGATTTATGTACTTGAAAGCATCACTTAACACTTAGCTTTATGACTTTAATATATAAATACTTGTTTAGCCTGATAAACGTAATTTTATTCCTTCAGTTGAAGGACATGGAGAAAAAGCTGGTAGAGATGCAGAAACAAGTAGGGAAACCCTCTGCAAGTGAACCGCTCCATCGCACAGGCCGGGCGTTCGACGGTATGTACCATGTGATTGACCCCCGCTCTAACAGTGACCTTGACCTAGATCACATTAGCCTTGGTTATGTGCATGTGACTCCTGGAGGTAGACAGGATGACAGTTGTGGGAATAGCATCCACAGCGGAGACTCTGGTGTCACCAACGAGCCAAGTGGCTACAGAGACATGAGCTGCGGCAACAGCCCCAGCATGAGCAGTGCCTTCAGTCACTCCAGCAGGCAGCTGAGTGACAGCTACAGCGATGATCTCTGCTCTCTCTCCGACAGCTTGAGTCCACAGTCTGCAAGGCATATACGAGACGATATTTCTAGTGGGTTTTATTCTATAGATGAGTCCAGGAGTCCGGGTAAAATTTCTGGCTTTTGCCTAGATGATGAACGATTCACAACATTGAAGCCTTCACGCTCGAAGCACTTCATTGTCAGCCGAGGCTCACAGAACAGCAGACTTCTTGAGTTAAAAAGTGATTTTAGTAGGTCACGGTCTACCGGCAGCATTCAGTCAGATTGTAGTAGCAGGGCGAGTGAAACAAAAAATCTGGCCTTGTCGGAGGTAGATGATGATGATGACAGTGACAGTTTCAATGACACTCGTACGGTAGGGAATGACAGTCTTGATTATGATGATTGTACACTGAGAAAGGATGGTCAAGGAATCTCAACACGGGTGTTACGCAGGAAACAGACTTTTATTGTCAGCAAGAGGTTGAGCAAACCACTTAATCTGGATTCTCCCAGGACGGATATTTTTGAAAAGGCTTATAAAGCCATAGAGGAGATATACCTTGCAGAGACTGAAGAAACTGAGGAAAAGGAAGTGACACGAGGTCGTTGCAGGAAGCCTAGGATAAAAGTTAATAGTTCTCATTTCCAACCACCGGCCCTCAATGAAAAGCAGCTGAGCGGTAAACAGCCAACAGAGTTTAGCTTAAAAGTCCAATCGTTGATCAATAATTCTCAGCCCGTTAAGCCACTGACCCGCAGCAGATCTTTTGATGCATCTATTGATGCGAGGGTTCGCCCCATCAAGGACAGCTCTGGTCAAAGTAAAGACAATATCAAGGATAACAAAAATAAACCTAAGGAGTCACTTCCTAGAAAATCATTCCCATTTTTCGGTAAAAAGCGAGAAAAACCCAAACAGTTGAAAAAATCTGTCAGTGAAGTACCGGGGCTTGTAGTGTACGGCTGTGCAAGTGCTGTGGCAGCCCCTCTGTTCAGTGCTCCAGTCAATCTTGGGGAACAAGTCACTAGAAGAAGTAACGAGGGCAACAAAAAAACTGCTGGGGGAACCAGTAAAAGGTTTGATAATGTCGGTGGTCAGCCCAGTCTAGAGCACCCAACAAACAACAATGACCAGACAGTTTCTTACAATAAGGCAGCCATTCATCAATATCCCAGGTCATACTCAGCAGCTGCTGTGGTAGAATCTCAGGCCAATAAAACAAAGTTGAATCATGTGAGAGAACATTGTCATTTTGGCACAGGTTTAAATAGTGTTTGTGATTTGTCCACTGCTGTCGCTAATGGTCAGCTCGGTCATACATTAGTGTCAGAGTTGGAAAATGGTAGTGTTGTGTCTGAGTGCACTCCACTGAGGCGGAGATCATCATGGCATTCTAGCAGTCGACCAACCAGCTTATCAACCAACGGTGGTATAGAAACGACAGTGTAACCACTCGACCAACCAGCTTATCAACCGACGGTGGTATGGAAACAATTTTATAACCAATATCACTTTCAATGTACCTGTCTCAGACTAAGCTGTGTCGGTACATTCCTGTGTCGGTACATTCCTGTGTCGGTACATTCCTGTGTCGGTACATTCCTGTGTCGGTACATTCCTGTGTCGGTACATTCCTGTGTCGGTACATTCCTGTGTAATTCTGGGCATTCTGTGTGTCAGCAAAATATTATACAAGCTAGGAGAAATAAGACTAAATTATGTTTAATCTATTTGATTGCTACTGGGGTTAAGTCAATTTTATATTACAAATAACTAGTTATTGTTTTTTCTTTTTTATGTATTTATATCTTGGTTAATTTTGCAGAACAGATATAATTAATATGATACATTAATAAGCCCACAACTATGCACTGTGCTGTAAACATAGGGAACACAGTATCATTTTATCCAGTATCTGGACCATAAACTTATAACACCAGCAGCACCTTCTCCTCAAAGTTTTGGCTAGTTTCAATCAACACATTTGTATATTATTTCCACTGTCATATCATACTCTGTATTGCAGCAGTCCGTCATCCCGGTATCTAACATCTGTTGTGTAAAGAGTTCTATTTACTAATGTATCAACTATTTGTATTTATTGTGTACCAACATTTTATTGTACATAATCAATTTGACACTATTCAACAAAATAATCAAATAATCTGTGATAACAATAACATTTCTTCTACTTTGTAAAATCTTTTATAGAATTCAATATTTACACCTGCAGCTTTTGACATGCCATAAATGTGATTCTGCATCTTTATTTGATGTTTTCTTTTCTTTTATTGCCATATTTTTATTTTAAAAAATCATCAATTTTACCTTTTTAGTTTGAATTGTTTAAATATTGTAAATGGAACAAAAGAAATATTGTTGGATCTGAGCTCCATGGGACTGTCAGTTTATTGAACAAAAATCAAGCATGTTGAATATTTTAATGTATGTTATCAAGGAGACCCACACATGAAGTATTTATATAAGGAAGATTTCCCCTAGGTATCATCCATCAATTGTCTACTCAAGTCCACTCAATATTTAATTGACCTGATAGAATTTGATTTTTTAAAAAAAAACACATTTGGTTTTGTTAGCTAAAGCAGACGTTTAGACCAGACATTTTTACCAGGCGTTTTGACCAGATGTTTAGACCAGATGTTTAGACCAGATGTTTAGACCAGACCTTTAGACCAGACCTTTAGACCAGATGTTTTGACCAGACGTTTAGACCAGATGTTTCCAACAGTATGTAATGCAAGATTTTGAAGTAAAAAATACAAATGTCTTAAATTGTTTTTAGTTTTTTTTTTAGCTAAAAGGTAAAATGGGAAACGTAATTAAAGTCCATCAAATCTGATATTATAATAAGTATCTAACGCTGCTCCTATGTGAAACTTAACAGATTTATCCCATAATGTTAATAACTAAATGTAGCTAAATGTAAGATGTACATGGTTGAAAACTGCTGGTTCATCACTATTTGTGTTCAATTCAAATATATTAGGGAGATTTAGTTCTAGTAAAATAATTAAATTGTGTTGGTCTGTGGGGGGGGGGGGGGGGGGGGGGGGGAGAGGAGAGATGTCGTTTGTGTTTGCATCCCTTAGTTCAATAGTTGGCTCTGTTGTTGACAAGATATTCATGTTGTTTCACTTGGACTGCTAACTGCTACTAAATGTAAATTTAATTTTTAAAAAGAAAAGAGACATTTGTAATATTGGTAACTTATAGTGTATTCAACGAAGAAATCTGAATCAACTTATTTCTGTAAAATTTAGTCCTATATAGTGTACTCACAGCATTTATCAAGAATGGGTCAAAATGTGGCTAAAAACTGAAAAGAAATAAAAACTGTATTTGATAATTAAATCTTAAATGAGAGATAAACTCTATATTTCCTCTAATGTAAGTGAGGAATTTTCATGCATTTGAAGTCCAGCTAAAACAACTAACCTGTTGTGTATTATATATCGCACCTGCATGCCTGTTTGTACATATTTTCCTAACATAAATATTTGTTGGTTGACTTGCTTTTTGTCTCACCTGCCAGCCCTTGAATGATGACAATATCAAAGTTGGTCATTTTATTGAATGAAGTTATCTGCATTACAGACTTTGTATTAAACATCTACACTTAAACACAGATGTGATATTATTTGATACAATTAACAAAAAGTCAAATTTTGTTCATGGAAATCTTGGCCTTAAGCTTAAATTATATTTCAAAAGGAGATGATAAAATAAAAACAAAATCCACAAATTAAAAAAAAAGGGGGGGGGGGATTACTTGGTGAGCATCCCTGCTCTAACACTTCTGTTTATCGTTTATATTGAATACAAGTTAGATTAGAGGATATCGTTTATATTAAATACTAGTTAGATTAGAGGATCTGGAATATTTTACATTTCATGCTATTTATAACTAAAGATATCAACGTGAAAAATATGTGCCTCTGTCAGTTGCATTTGTTGTATAATTGTTAGTGTGCATGTTAAATGAGCATGATTTTTGTTAATTAAATGGAAGAAAAAAATTGTGTACATAATTTTATTAAAAGAAATTATTTGAATTGTCATCAATTCTTTTGACTTGGTTTTTAAAATTGTCTTTGTAACTATGATAATTAGTCTTAGTTATGAAAATAAACCCAATAGACACAGAAATGAATCAACAAAACTGAAACAGTCCAAATCTTGAGATCAAAATAGTCTAAGGTATATCATTACTAAGGAGAATCAGTGCACGGTATCTTCCAAAGATTAAGCCACCATGCCCTACACTTATCCTTTGATATGAAGCCACCATCAACTACAATAATAATTATATCATGATAGCCTTTAACTAGCTGCAGAAGTGCAGTACAATCTCTGGTTCAGCTAACCACAACTTTCATGTGATGGGTAACACTTCTGTGTTGTCACAGTAACTCTTGATGTGTGTTGTGATAAACTGCATGTTGTGACAATAGTCTAACTGCGTGCTTTGACAATAGTCTGTGTGTTGTAAATTAACACTGCACTCATTTTATTTATAGTTCCCCATAATTTAGTCTTCGCTGTGCAGTAATATTTTTGTTCAAAATTCAGCATTAATGTCAGTCTTGTTCACTAATTTAACCTTTTAAAAGAAACACAATTTATGCTTAAAATAGATCTCTAAATTAGTTTTCTCTAAAAGGCTAAATTAGAGCGTATCAAATATTGTGTTGTCACTCTGCTATTGTTACATTTCAATAATGATATTCCAAATTTTTCTTCATTCCCTATAATTGTATCTTTGTGTGTTACCACATTTTCCCCATGTAGAGACAAATATGTTTCACAAACCTTTAGTTTTACACTCACATTAGCCATATTTTCTTTTTCTTTAGTAGGAGACATTATCACAGTTGTAACAAACTGTCTTTCTGAAAGCCAACCTCTTTTTAATCTTGATTTTTTAAAAATAATTTTGTAGCATGGATTTTTCAAATATAATAATTTTTTTCCCTTATAAAAATAATCCAAAACCTAAAAAACGAAGAAAAAAAACAACCAAAAAACCCCAATCCTTAAGATCCTCCATATTTGGCTCCTGTTAGCAAAGTGGAGGAGTAGTTGTATTGAATGAGTTAAGTGTCATGCTTCAATACCCTTCCACAATGGAGACGCTCCTGGAGAAGGCATTCATACAATCTTAACATTCATCATCAGATAACAGCCTTTAGTTTGCCTGATAGATTAGATGAAAGTGATACTTCTCCCATTGGGGAAACATTGAATGACATGGAGTTTATGAAAGGGATGGTTCCTATAAGATGGATTTTATTACAAGGATGGTTCCTATTACATAGAGTTATGAAAGGAATGGTTCCTATTACATTAGAGTTCCCCAACCCTTTTTTGCCCCACCTAGACACCATTAAAAGTCTAATTGTCTTTAAAATTTAAACACACAAAAAACAAAACACCCCAAGATGTACATGTGGTAGCCCAGTTATCTGGAAGGATTGTGTGTGCACGATGTACTCTAGAGTTGTATTCAGGGAGAAGTATGTGTGTACGATGTACTCTAGAGTTGTATTCAGGGAGAAGTATGTGTGCACGATGTACTCTAGAGTTGTATTCAGGGAGGAGTATGTGTGCACAATGTACTCTAGAGTTGTATTCAGGGAGAAGTATGTGTGCACGATGTACTCTAGAGTTGTATTCAGGGAGGAGTATAGATGCATGATGTATTACAGAGTTGTATCTGTGCATTGTGTGTACAAGATGTACTCTAGAGTTGTATTATGGGAGGATTGTCTGTGCAAGATGTCAAGTCTTAGCCTTTAAAAAAAAAATCAGTCAAAATGTTAAGACTTTACTTTTCTTTAAACTAAACACATTAGCAAGATTGAGAAATCCTTTTTGGAGACAAGATGGAAATGAATTCAATGTAAATGGCAGCAGCAGCTTGCGTTTTCTAGGGCAGTGGGTAACAGACCAAGAAAAATTGAATCATCTGCTGTTTTAAGTGCACCTGCAGGAAGTACATATTTCATAGCACACAAAGGTTTTAACGACATGAAACTTAACATTAGTTTATAAGTGCAACTGCATGCTTAACCCATTTTAAACTTGAGTGGAGATACACATCTAGCCTCAAACTGTAAATGCAGTGAATATGATGAATGATAAGCCACTAATGCAAGTATCTGGAAGTCTGTATCCACACGAGGATGTTGTGTCTCCAAACAGACAGATCTAGGGAGAGTGGTCCTCAACACAATGTTGTGTCTTCACACAGACAGATCTAGGGAGAGTGGTCCTCAACACAATGTTGTGTCTTCACACAGACAGATCTATTGAGAGTGGTCCTCAACACAATGTTGTGTCTTCACACAGAGAGATATAGGGAGAGTAATCGGACTACAGTTGATATTGAAACAAAGGAAATAGCTTCTTACATTGCCCTTTAATTAGGGTAACCCATTACAGACATACCACTTCAAATGGCATAAGTCATTTTTAAAAATAAAATGGTTTGCCCACACAAATTCTGCTTGCCTGACTCATAACAAGAATTGGCTAGCAAGAGAATTTGAACTCTGCAGGAATTTAATGAAAATGCACACCATTGAAACTGGAACCAGGTGTTGACATGCTCAACATTGAAACTAGAACCAGATGTTGACATCTGACATGCTCAACATTGAAACTAGAACCAGAACCAGATGTTGACATCTGACATGCTCACCATTGAAACTGGAACCAGATGTTGACATCTGACATGCTCACCATTGAAACTAGAAACAGGTGTTGACATCTGACATGCTCACCATTGAAACTGGAACCAGATGTTGACATCTGACATGTGCACCATTGAAACTAGAACCAGGTGTTGACATGCCCAACATTGAAACTAGAACCAGATGTTGACATCTGACATGCTCACCATTGAAACTAGAACCAGTTGTTGACATCTGACATGCTCACCATTGAAACTAGAACCAGTTGTTGACATCTGACATGCTCACCATTGAAACTAGAACCAGGTGTTGACATGTGCACCATTGAAACTAGAACCAGGTGTTGACATTCTCACCATTGAAACTAGAAACAGGTGATGTCATGTTCACCATTGAAACTAGAAACACGTGTTGACATGTGCAACATTGAAACTAGAACCAGGTGTTGACATGCTCACCATTGAAACTAGAAACAGGTGTTGTCATGCTCACCATTGAAACTAGAAACAGGTGTTGACATGCTCACCATTGAAACTAGAAACAGGTGTTGACATGTGCACCATTGAAACTAGAACCAGGTGTTGACATGCTCACCATTGAAACTAGAACCAGGTGTTGACATGCTCACCATTGAAACTAGAACCAGGTGTTGACATCTGACATGCTCACCATTGAAACTGATTTAGGTGTTTGAGTGTTGCAATAGAAACTAATCAATATTTCTATCACTTGATTATTGAACAAAAGAATGACACAAATTTTAATGGACACAATGACAAACTAAACACAAACTCATTATCTTGACTAGCATTTTGATAATTAAATAACAGATTTAAAAAAATCTCCAACATAGTCATTCTGTTACGTATGGTTTCCCAACATAGTCATTCTGTTACGTATGGTTTCCTATGTAAAGTCTGCTGCTCAGTGTCTTTTAGTTGAATGCCTTCCTTGTAACTTCGTGAGATGATCGTATAAACTTTGAAGTAGTTTTAACTCTCGCTATCAATCTGACTAAAAGTTTGTTTCTCCAACAGACCGAGGAGGAGGTGGCGTCCCAGGCTCAACAAACAAGACCAGTAATCAGGTAAAACTGACTTCAAACTCTTAAGGTCATAAATTTATCAGGATTTATTATCAATTCCGGTGAACATATAAATCGGCAGATGATGTGTTCTACATGTAATTCATCAAACTTCAATGTGTGGTCTTGCCAAAATTATAGTTCGCTAGAACTAACTAACACACATATTCTGGTGAAGGTCGTGAGATTACTCTCTTAAGAACCCGGCTAGTAAATTGGCAACCAGCTCCATCTGCTGAGCTGTGCCATACATCATTTTCCTCACATAGGGTTCCCCTTCCGCCCTGGCCTCCCCCAGAAGTTCGCTAGAACTAGAAGGCTCAGATGACCTGTCCATCATATTTATTCTGTTATTAACATGGTAAGTTTTGTTTTCTTCCAGATGCTGTCTGGCCGTCCACCTGAAACTGTTTTGGATGAGCAAAATCCTAGAACTGCTTTAAGTCCTAGCCATAGCAGGTAACCCCAATTTCGTCATTGGACCTAACTAAATATATAATTTGACCTAACTAAATATATAATTTGACCCAACTAAATATATAATTTGATCCAACTAAATATATAATTTGACCTAACTAAATATGTAATTTGACCTAATTAAATATATAATTTGACCTAACTAAATATATAATTTGACCTAACTAAATATGTAATTTGACCTAATTAAATATATAATTTGACGTAACTAAATATATAATTTGACCCAACTAAATATATAATTTGACCCAACTAAATATATAATTTGACCCAACTAAATATATAATTTGACCTAACGAAATATATAATTTGACCCAACTAAATATATAATTTGACCTAACTAAATATGTAATTTGACCTGACTAAATATATAATTTGACCTAACTAAATATGTAATTTGACCTAATTAAATATATAATTTGACCTAACTAAATATATAATTTGACGTAACTAAATATGTAATTTGACCTAATTAAATATATAATTTGACGTAACTAAATATATAATTTGACCCAACTAAATATATAATTTGACCCAACTAAATATATAATTTGACCCAACTAAATATATAATTTGACCTAAGTAAATATGTAATTTGACCTAACTTAATATATAATTTGACCCAACTAACTATATAATTTGACCCAACTAAATATATAATTTGACCTAATTAAATATATAATTTGACCCAACTAAATATATAATTTGACCCAACTAAATATATAATTTGACCCAACTAAATATATAATTTGACCCAAATAAATATATAATTTGACCCAAATAAATAAATAATTTGACCTAAGTAAATATATAATTTTACCTAAGTAAATATATAATTTTACCTAACTAAATATATAATTTTACCCAACTAAATATATAATTTGACCCAACTAAATATATAATTTGACCCAACTAAATATATAATTTGACCCAACTAAATATGTAATTTGACCTAAGTAAATATGTAATTTGACCTAAGTAAATATATAATTTGACCTAACTAAATATATAATTTGACCTAACTAAGTATATAATTTGACCTAACTAAATATGTAATTTGACCTAACTAAATATATAATTTGACCTAACTAAATATGTAATTTGACCTAACTAAATATGTAATTTGACCTAATCAAATATATAATTTGACCTAACTAAATATGTAATTTGACCTAAGTAAATATGTAATTTGACCCAACTAAATATATAATTTGACCCAACTAAATATATAATTTGACCCAAATAAATAAATAATTTGACCTAACTAAATATATAATTTTACCTAACTAAATATATAATTTTACCTAACTAAATATATAATATGACCCAACTAAATATATAATTTGACCCAACTAAATATATAATTTGACCTAACTAAATATATAATTTGACCTAACTAAATATATAATTTGACCTAACTAAATATATAATTTGACCTAACTAAATATGTAATTTGACCTAACTAAATATATAATTTGACCTAACTAAATATGTAATTTGACCTAACTAAATTTGTAATTTGACCTAATCAAATATATAATTTGACCTAACTAAATATGTAATTTGACCTAAGTAAATATGTAATTTGACCTAACTAAATATATAATTTGACCTAACTTAATATGTAAATTTGACATAATTAAAAAATAATTTGACCTAACTAAATATGTAATTTGACCTAACTAAATATGTAATTTGACCTAACTAAATATATAATTATACCAAACTAATGACTTACATTTAGATTTGCTTTTAAAAAAATTAACATTTTAGAATGAGTCTTATCGTTAACTCCAAACTGACAATATGCCTTCATTCTATTTCACAAGTTTAATCAGCTTTGAAATAAACATTTTTTTTGTAAAGTTTTAATTATTTCTTAATCTTTAGTTGACTGACAAATTTCATTTACTTCCTTTTTTCTTAGCCCCCAACTCTCCGCTGGTTATAATCCTAACGGGGGTGTTGCAAGTCGGAGACAGAACCGAGGACATGCGTACCCGGCCACCCTCGCAACCAGAAACAGCAGTGACTTAGATTCAAGTGATGCCCCCAACACTCTTCAACTGGCGGCAAACCTGAGGCTTGACGGCAGCCATGACAGTGGCTTTAGCTCTGCCAACAACATGTACAACGTCAACTCCCAGCGGACATCACACTATGAAAGTACGGACCAACTCAGATCACCAGCCACTTCTGAGCCAGGGATAATCTACCCAGGCCAGTCTCAACTGCCGCATGAAGGTGTACTCCCGTATGGCGGAATCAAACGTACCGAGAATGAACCTTTTCTTCGTGCCACACCAAATCCAAATGCTTCTAATTTACACTATGGAAGCTTGGACAGAAAACGAAGAGACTATCGGCAAGACTTCCATCGTGATGTTTCACCCGTCAGATACAAATCTAGGCACTTTCAAGACAACATGGATTACAATGTCAATAGATCTGACTCAACTGCATCAGCTGGTTTCAGAGATGTCTCTAACCCTGCAGGAGTTGTGGTTGAGGTGCCCGTTCACCATGAAAGGGGTCACTCTGTACCCCCATCTTCAGCTAAACAGGCCTGGGGAGAAGCTGCGGGGGTCTCTGCTACACTTCCAGGTCCAGAGCATGATCGACCCAAACCCCCACCAGGGGGTCTTAGCACATCTTCATTCAGCTCAGAGCATTGCTACAGCCCTCGCATGTATGAGGGCGTAGTCAACAGGACTTACCAAGATATTGATGTGACTCATGTACATAGCAAAGACAGGCAAGATCGTGGCCTAGCTGGAGCCCACCACACTTCATCACAGCCAGTGTTCCACAGGACTGAGAGAAGTATTTCACCTCTTAGGGCTCAACAGCAAAACCACCCTCACCACTTTCACCAGCCGCAAGGCGCCCCGCCACCATATCAACAGCAGCAGAGACCACTGCCACCTACGGGGTTTGATCGGCAACCAGCAGCCCAACAGCAACAACATAATCATCATTACCCGGCAGCGGTTTCATCTCCAACAAATTCTCAGCCTTCAGGCTATTTCTCTGAATCTCCACGCACCATCCCCATACAACGTATTGAGACACCACCGTTATCAGCATCACCAACAGCTCAGTACACTCAAGGAGGCTTCCAGGGCGGGTCACCCACCTCTTCGGGGCCCTCATCACCGCGAGGCCCCGCCACCCATGCCACCAGTGCCCTCGTCACTGTCACCAGACTACAGCCCCACACAGAGGTGACCAAACCTTATGAGATATCAGACTTCTACCGTTACAGTGAGAAGTTAAGGAGGCAGCGCATCATAGACCAATACCAACGCCAACTCATTGGAGTGGATAGAATGTCAAGGTCATCATCACCCCTCTCTGTGGATTCTGAAGGACA
This sequence comes from Omphiscola glabra, assembly GCA_964017045.1. NCBI lineage: Eukaryota > Metazoa > Mollusca > Gastropoda > Lymnaeidae > Omphiscola > Omphiscola glabra. The sequence continues at coordinate 37,840,392 of OZ024799.1, forward strand.
TTCCTCCAGGTCAGGGTCCCAACACTCGGCATTATCCGGCCAAGCTAACCAGTCTCCGGCCCATCAGCCGGTTCCATTCTCCAGTTCCTCCAGTCTGAGACAGACGGCCAGCAGACCTCCCCAGCCTTACAGTAGGTCTGTGTCGGCACCACTCAGTTCCATGCAGCCCACATACTACACCCAAACTATTTTATCTCCTTCAAAGCACGTCCAGCCACTATCCCCTACTTCTCACTTAGACCCTTCTCTGGCTTACCCTGAAGGACAGATGACCTCATCATCATCATCATCATATACTGTAAAAACACATGGGCCCAACGTGCAGTACGCCATGCAGTCATCCTCCACGTACAAGATTCAACAGGTTCATTCGTCTGCCAAACATTCGATGTATCAGCCACCTCAACCCATGACATGTAAACCGGTTAGAACTCCTCCTACAAACTTGAATGAAAATCAGCGGAGGTGATCTCTGTTTTTGGGACAATACTTCAGCCACTGTTTTGGTGCTTTCTCTGTGTGCAAATTTTGTTGCTATATGAAGTATATGCCTGACAGACAGGAAGCTATGTGTCGAATATAGTGCGTACCATTGACAGGAAGCTATATGTCAATTATAGTGCGTACCATTGACAGGAAGCTCTGTGTCAATTATAGTGTGTACCATAGACAGGAAGCTATGTGTCAAATATACCATTGCTTCTGTTTCAGAAATGGTTTATATACAGCTGCAAGCTGGTTATCTTTCAACAAAAATGTTTTAAAAATTTACACAATGCTTCAGATGTGTGGTCAACTATTGAAGCTTTTTGTTTGTAAAACAAGTTTGCCATGCATCCTGCCAGGCTGATCTGTTTGCCATGCATCCTGCCAGGCTGACCTGCTTGCCATGCATCCTGCTAGGCTGACCTGCTAAGTTGAACAAAGTATTCAGTATTTATTTATTTATTGATGCTACAATGTATTCATGGTCCAGGGGAGATAATGTAGGGGGAGGTGATTCAGTTCTACATTTCCAGGAACAACATATTACATATATACTAGCCTTGCTAAAGCAAAATGCTGTTGCCACATTTTTTAAAAATCTTATTTTTAACTCATTCAGGCAGCTGCTGTTTCTAATTGTGAAAAGATTTTTTATAAGTTTTAGTGATTGGTTTTATGTCCAAGCTAAAAATGGTGAACGATCTTAGAAAAGTTGATAGGTCACTATGGTATTGATTGTTGTTTTCAAAAATATTTGCATGAAGCCATATTTAATTTTTATCTTTTAAAATAGCACTTTGATGTGAATGTAAAATTATTGCTGAGTTTTTTAAAATTATATTTAATTTTTGTTTTGACATATGCTTGTTTTGTTTACTCAGTTTATGCATTCAAGTATTTTTAGTTGCTGTTTTCCTCTGTTTGAGTTGGTTATCAATATTGAACAAAAAGAAAAGGTTATCTTTATATAAAATTAAGGCGATTAAATCCTTTCTGAACTGTTTTAGTCTGCCAACACTGTAATTGAAGGTGAAGTGAACACATTTGTCTTTTTGTCTACTGCTCACTATTTCCCAAAGATTGTTTGCTTTCAAAATGATGGACAGCAAGATATGAATTGAGACAATAACTAGAGCAATCATTTAGGATGAACAGAAAGGTAACCACTTTAAAATTAATTCTTCATCAAGATGTGTTGTCCATCACCTAATTGATGTAGCTCCAAGACTAATTATATTTTCTTTTCGCAATTTTGAGGCCACACTAGATGTGTACGGTATTTCCTAATTTCTTTTACTTTTAAAAAAAGGAAAGAATTTTAAAATGTCTCCACAATTTTGGCTACTACTACAAAATAATTTGTTTAAAAATGAGCTGACTTTAAATTTGATGAATGCCTATGACTTAAAATGAAATAAACCAGTTTCAAATAAAAGTTAGACTGCACTGATCAGTTTGAAACAAAGTTGAATTGAGCTCAAGTCTTGTCAAGTTGAATATGAAAACACATGCTGTGGTTCTCAAAATTACTTTCGAAGGGGCTGTCTCTTTTGGCTCTTGTTATAAATTATATTTTTAGCTAGACAAAACTTCCCTTGGCAATGGCAGGCTTTGAAAATATGTGGCCTCGGAGTTAATGAAATGGCTTTAGTGCTACAAATGTTGAGTACATACTAAATGTCATGTCACGCCAATGGGTGTCAGCCTGCCAACTTTAAACATGCTAACAGGCAGCAAGTGTTAATTTTATCATTTGTGTCAGTTGATCTTATTTTGTTATATTTAATTGTGTTATTTTATTAGACAGTGGATAGGAATAGAAAAGTATTTAACTCTGTTTATCACACCTTGGTAGAATAATTTAAAAAAAAATAATTTTATCCAAGTTGAACAAATTTTTAATAATTTATCTGAAGAAGGATTGGCACAAATCATATTCAATATTTATAGCTATGTGACTCTAATTTTTAAATCTTTTTGTTGATAAATGAGAACATTCCTTACTCTATAAAGACAACCAAAGATATTTTAATGCTGTAATTGTAATGTAATGCTATTTCTATCAGGATTGCCTTTGATCTGGTCAAGTGTTACTCATTTATGTTTTGGTCATCTTAATCCTGAGGAATTGATCTGAGACAATCACACAAATATTAAAAAATGTACTTAATGACATGACAGAGTATTTTAGACAATCTTTATTCTTGCAAAATACGTTTGACAGTTGTCATTTGAAGAATATATTTTAATAGACTCATTCATTGAATTATACTCAGGGTAAAATAAAATGTTTCTTCTATTTCCGCCTCAACTATTCAATGACTGACTTGACAGAAGTTTTAATTAATTATAATAGATGCATTGGTTTTAATAATTTCTAGAAGAGTGTGAATCTAGGCAGTGAGTTTTTCATTAAAATTCTGCCTGGCAAGTTAAATTTAAATTTGACATAAAATTATAAAAGATGGTTATTTTCAATGTTATCTACTGAGTCTAAATGATAGTTCACTACATAAGCTGGGCACTAGAGAACAGTTTCTCATTTTGTAAAAATACTGGCATACTATCTGAGGTAAATATTGCAGGCATAAGCAGTGTATTTTATCAGTATTCTGTTGTTTGAGATTGTGTATTGTATTCTTTGAGCACCTGTTGTTTTCTTTCATGCTTTGGAAAAACAAATATTTTATTGAAACCTGTTGCAAGATAATCTTGTGCAATATCAACACTAAATAAATGAAAATATATTTAAAGAATCATTTTTTATTTTGCTTTCATATAAACAATGTTACATTGGTGCATTATGTCAGGCTGCAATGAGAAATAAGGGCATTAAACCTGAGCAACAAATCACTCAATATATAAAAGTTACATGGGATATGGTTTGAAATAAATGTACTTTAATTACTCATGTGATGTGCAAGGACACAACTTATAACAAACCAACCAGCAACAACACTGTTTACATGTGAAACAGCCCAGAGCAACAAATCACTCAATATATAAAAGTTACATGGGATATGGTTTGAAATAAATGTACTTTAATTACTCATGTGATGTGCAAGGACACAACTTATAACAAACTAACCAGCAACAACACTGTTTACATGTGAAACACACCAGAGTAACAAATCACTCACTCTTTTTTTTAAAAACAATTGCAGCCCAACGTCCATAACAACAATTCTGCACCCATCTATCGCACCAACGGAAACACAGTCATAGCACATTCGTGACTTATTAAACTTGGTGCGATATATGGGGAATTCCCAAAGGAAAAACATCATTTCTCACTGTTAAAATTATCAACACAGAACTTAACATCAACATGTGATATGTCCATGACAAACATCCACTGATCGTCTTAGTACAATAAATATAAAATTATGCAACAAATGAGCAATGAAGGAACTAAAAAAAAATTTCCAAGAAAGTTTCTAAGTCAACTGCTGGTGTAAAGATTTAAACAGTAAAAAATTTTTTTAATGGTAAAAAAAATTTGCTCAGTTAATAAATGACAGACTCAGATAATCAAATAAAACATGTCACAGAGACCAATTCCAAGCAACAAATAAAAGTAGCCTTGACCTTATAAGGTGTATAAATAGATTTAGTAATTGATTAATGTGTAGAATGGAAAAAATAAAAGCCCCCTGTGTTGTTTAAGAGATTATTCCTTTCATACACCTTAAACCAATTGCTAGTAAATGAATTTGTGGATCCCGAAGGAAGGAATATTTGTACAATGTACATGAGTTAGTTTCATGACAACACTGAGCATAAAATGCCTTTCAATGGACAAATTAAAACACATTGCTTATTCAATGCCAAGAAAATCAGAATCACTTAAATTTGTTTAAATTCTTTGAGGCATTCTTTCATCATTTTCAAAGTCACAATTATATAAAAGAAACATCATATAAGTTGCAAGAAACTGGCACATGCACCCTTAGCTGGCACATGCACCCTTAGCTGGCACATGCACCCTCAGCTGGCACATGCACCCTCAGCTGGCACATGCACCCTCAGCTGGCACATGCACCCTCAGCTGGCACATGCACCCTCAGCTGGCACATGCACCCTCAGCTGGCACATGCACCCTCAGCTGGCACATGCACCCTCAGCTGGCACATGCACCCTCAGCTGGCACATGCACCCTCAGCTGGCACATGCACCCTCAGCTGGCACATGCACCCTCAGCTGGCACATGCACCCTCAGCTGGCACATGCACCCTCAGCTGGCACATGCACCCTCAGCTGGCACATGCACCCTCAGCTGGCACATGCACCCTCAGCTGGCACATGCACCCTCAGCTGGCACATGCACCCTCAGCTGGCACATGCACCCTCAGCTGGCACATGCACCCTCAGCTGGCACATGCACCCTCAGCTGGCACATGCACCCTCAGCTGGCACATGCACCCTCAGCTGGCACATGCACCCTCAGCTGGCACATGCACCCTCAGCTGGCACATGCACCCTCAGCTGGCACATGCACCCTTAGCTGGCACATGCACCCTTAGCTGGCACATGCACCCTTAGCTGGCACATGCACCCTTAGCTGGCACATGCACCCTTAGCTGGCACATGCACCCTTAGCTGGCACATGCACCCTTAGCTGGCACATGCACCCTTAGCTGGCACATGCACCCTTAGCTGGCACATGCACCCTTAGCTGGCACATGCACCCTTAGCTGGCACATGCACTCTTAGCTGGCACATGCACCCTTAGCTGGCACATGCACACTTAGCTGGCACATGCACCCTTAGCTGGCACATGCACCCTTAGCTGGCACATGCACCCTTAGCTGGCACATGCACCCTTAGCTGGCACATGCACCCTCAGCTGGCACATGCACCCTTAGCCTATTTATATATACTGTGGAATGTAATGTGGTTAAAAGTTTAGATACATAGTTTTAAGTTTAAAAAATTATACACCTCTAGAAAAAGGAAACCCTTGCCAAAAATATGGACAGTTGACCAATAATGCAATTGACCATTACTTAATACAACACTGAATCTCAGGAGGATTTTGTTTGCCAAGTGTATAGTGCTTGTACTCTATGAACTCACAGGGATCATAAAATGAGCTACAGGTAGTTGATTAATTTCAACCTACAAGAGGAAGGCAATTTTCACACATAAAAGTAAAGGCAATATCACAGCCATTAAGATACATCAAATAAATTATCAAAAAAATTATGTACAGCTATCTTGTCCAGCCCCTTGCAATTAAAAATATACATCAGATTATTTAATGATCTTGTTGTTGAGATTGTTGTTCAACGGCACAAACCTCTATATTGATTTTAGTTGTGTTAACATTAATAATTGTTTGAATCAGCTGACCATCTTCAATAAAATCAGCAATAACAATATTGAGCGGCTGCACACAGGATTTGGGGGAATTTTCAACCCAGGATTGGAGATCTGGTGTCCAAGGTTTGATCCATCTTTCCAAAGAGCCCAAGAGACGTTTGGCAACAGTCGATGCACAAGGTGTCAGGATACCTACAAGAGAATGGAGATACAAATAATTATAGGCGTGGTAATTTTGCACATGAAGTTAGTTCTCGTCAGTCAGTAAAGTTACTATCTTGAGTCACTTACTAATACGCCAGTGTAGAGTGAATTTTTATAAGACTTTTGTGAACTTGTAGATGCTGATATAGAATACAATACTACAGTTCATCATATTTGGTGTAAATAAAGAACTGTAATATTGTACTGAGTATTCATTTAGTCATTATCAATTACGGTTAGCAAGTTGAAAGTTTCAAGTAGGAACCAAACAATGCCCTCGATAGATGTTGTTACACTAGACAACATATGAACTGCCCATCATTAGTCATACTGACGGGGTTAATAACATTTGGTAACCAGAGAAAGTCCCTAACATTTGGGGGCCCGTCCAAACCTGTATTCAGCCTAAAGGATCACAAGACCACTGACGCTACTCACAAACCAAGACATTCCATACACAGCCACTTTTTATTTTTATGGAGTTATTTTTTTATTTCAATGCAATATACGGTATCTGAAATATGTTACCTTTTTAAATACCTGTAGCAGTAAAACAGAACATATTCCCAATGACCTTAAAATGATCTACTCAAATATAAACTTTATCCAGGACATTCAGTTCCATTTGCTTGTGACATGATTTCTTAATTACTGAAATTAAAGCCAACAAACCTTGGCAAACAAAAAAAATTCCATTGTGTCTTTCAGAAAACTGTTTGTTTAAAAATTCTTTGCAGGTTTTTTTATCAGGGGTGTTTGGCCAGGGAGATTCAATACTGCCATAAGTGAACAATTCCTTGACACAGATGGCTGCTGGATCTTCATAAATTATAATAACCTGTGAAGGGAAGACAAAGACACAGTGCAGCATTAATGAAAACATTCACTTGATGTAACATGTTATGTTTTTGTAAATTTATCTTAAAAGTCTTAAAAAACTCAACTGTTAATGAATTTTTCCACCAGTGTGTGTTTTGTTTTGTGTTTTGTTATACTTGATTTGGACATGAGCATATTTGGTGAAGAGATTTATTATGTAGCTGTTGCCAGGTAATTTGGACTGGTTATGTTTTTGGGCATGAGAGATGATGGCACTTGTTGTTATGGATAAGCGTTTAGTATGTAGAGTGAAAGAAGAAGGTACAGAGAGCATTTTTGTCAATAGAGAACTATATGAAGTATTTAACCTGGTGTTGATGAGCTTGTGATGGTTATCCCTAGGCAACAACTAAGCCTTAGAACTGCCCATACAAACAGGAGTCCATAATACCCACCATATTAATTATATCAGCATATTCTATACAGCGGTCCCCAAATGGTGGTTCACGGACCGGCATTGGTCCACCAGCTTTACGTTAATGGTCTCCACAACATAAATATTTATGGTCAAATAAAGAAAATGTAATAAATAAATCTGTCACTGGTCCCTGGTTCATTTTCAAAACTTGTTCACCCGTCCACCAAACTTAACATTTGGGAAACACTTTTCCAATAGATCAGTGTTTTCCAACCGGGGCTCAATGAGCGCCAGCCAGGGGTTTGTTGGGAGACCAGTACAAATATAACAATAACTGCAGAAATCGTCATGGTTTTTTGCTAGCAGTCTAAACACTCTAAACAAAAAGGTTGAAAAACATGGTAATAGATACTCATAGAAATAAAAATTATATTGTTAAATGGAAAATTTTTTTTTTTAGAAACTACTTTGGCACTCTGATTTTTGCGCCCATGGCACATGCTGTGTCTTGTCACACCCTTGATAACCTCTGATTGCAACACAGGAATAATAAATCAAAGTGTTTAACCTTTAAGTAATCTTAATTGGTGAAAATAGAATTAATTGTATAACCTGTTGGCCTTTGCTCCATAACTTCTTTAAATTAAGAGTTGTCTGTCTCAAATCATGTCGTGGACACACTTTTGTGCCAAACCCTGACAGAAGGTCTGCGATGAGTTGTTGATGATTGTTTACAGACATGCCATAGAAGTGATTTAAGTGAAGTAAGACGACTTCGTGGGGATGTTCTTTCAAAAATGTGGCTATAGTTTCTATTACTTCACTCATCTAAAAACAAAAATATTTCCAGAATTAATTAATAGACATGGCAGTAATGGATACATGCAACTGTCAATATATAAATTTACAGCTACACAATTCATATGTGGCTTTCCTTTGAGGCAACTGTCACAATATATTCTAAAATATTTTTTTTGTTGAATCTTGTTACATAAAAACGTTTTGATTTCAGACTTTTGATATTCCCTGCTCATTTTTTAAAAATAAGAATCATTTTAAATTTCATCCCAGCAATTCCTGAAGTTTACCGCCAAAATATTGAAAGCTAAGGGAAATCATTTTATAGAGTTATTTTGTAACTAGATATGGGACAATACTATTTTATAGTCACACACAAACCACCAGGGATTCCCAACCTGGATGGCATTTCAAGGGGTGCAAGGAAAGGGATTTAAGAATAGAATAGACATAAGCTTTTAAGTGTGTACTCCATGCAAACCTAGACAGAACGTTATAGATGGCAAAATGAAACTTTCATCAATGATAAATATACTCAAGACACATCGTGCACAATAAAAAAACACACAGTGCACAATAATTACATGTTAAATCCCATACTTGACACTTAGCATTTATGAAACATTTCATGAAACTCATACTTGACACTTAGCATTTATGAAACATTCCATGAAACCCATACTTGACACTTAGCATTGATGAAACATTCCAAGATGTTGAAAGAAAACATACTTCAGGGCTTTAATTGAAATTAATAATGTTAAAAGTGATTTAAGAAGACAAATAAAATATGTTTAGTCTTTTTGAGCCTCAGCAGGTTGACAGGTAAAGAAATGTCTTTACAAATTCTAAGTTTTTTTTCCCATGCAGACCCTGAAGACAGTAAAAAAAAACAACAACCTAAAAACAACTGGTCAATAATTAAAGCTTGAATACTTTCTTGTACATATGATATTAGCAGAATAAAACCAACCTTTTTACCATATAGACAATGCACCAAGTATAAATCGTCTGAATCTGTTGGCTTTGCAATTCTGAGATCAAAATAACGTATCCCAGCTTGAAGTTGTTGGTAGATGTTTAAAGACTGACATTTGGACCATCGGTTAATCACAACTTTGACTATGCCCCCAATACATGGAATAGAACACACACATTTTAAGGCAGGTGAGTTTGTGTCAGGTGATATAGATCCTTTTCTGTCAAGATGGAAAGTTCCAGAATCATGTGTGCCTGGAAATAGAATATTGAAAAAATGAAATTACAGAAAAGTCACTTTTAATTATGTATACTTGTATCACATCAGAGTAGTAGAAAGTTCAAAGTGTACAGTACATAATACAAAATTAATTTTTGGTATTGCCTATATTCAATTTCCAAAACCAGCTTCACCAATTTTGTGATAGTCAGGTAATCTCACCATGCTAAAATACAATTTACCAACTTTACATAATATTATACATTCTACTAACTTACTAACTACTGAAGAGCATTAAAATCATATTATAGCATCATGAGATTACCAGACTAGTATCAGGCGATGGTAAAAGTCTCTGAAGATCTACTTGGAGTCGTATTCATATCTCATATAGATTTGATGGTTACCGAAAATTTGTAGGAAAGAAATTTTTTAGACAGAAAATAGTTTGACTGAATGGAAATTTGAAATAAAATAATTGAAAAAAAATAATAATAAATAAAGTAAATGTTATTAAAAATCTAACATTTTCTCCATTTCTCAATCGCAATGTCCCCTTAAATTAAAAAAAAAATTATTATTATTAGGTGTTTTTTTTGTTTTTTTTTAGGCTAGGCTCACTGTGTGTCAAATAAAATTAGCAATTACAGAAACGTATACATTTGAAAACAACAGTGTTGAAAAGCTTGACCTCACACACCCAAGGTCTATCTACCCCTGTCCAGCCATGGACAGCACCCAGCAGAATTGAGCCTTGTTTATCAGTCAGAGGGGGTGAGGATGAGTTGGTACAGTACAGTTTGAAGAGATGGGTCTTGAAGGCAGTTTTGAAGGCTGTGATGGTCGTTATAGTGCGGATGTGTAATTGTAGAGAATTACGTTGTTTTTGGGCACAGAAAGAGAAAGATCGTTCACCATATGTTTTATAGCGTGTTCTGGGAACAGAAACAGTATGCATGTCTGCGGAGGACCAAAGCTTTCGATGGGGTGAATAGACAGTAAGAAGTTCAGTAAGATAGGAAGGGCAGGAGCCAGAGAAAAAGTTGTGACAGAGAACAGACAGCTTGCCTGTATGGGGAGCCAATGAAGTGAGTGACTTGATCATGTTTCTTTGCCTTTAGAACTAACCTGGCAGCTGAGTTTTGAACTTTTGCAGTTTTTCTATGAAATGTTTTGGTGACCTTGACAGAAGAGCGTTACAATAGTCAAGACGAGAGAGAACCAGAGCACAGAATAGTGTTTTTGTTGCGCTAACTGTAAGGTAGTGGCGGATGGATCTGATGGATAGCGGTGTACGCAGAGCGACAGATGTGAGAAATATTATTATTGAGAGACATGTTGTTCAAAAGAATGTAACCAAGATTCCCAGCAGAGGATGTGAACTCTAAATCAGAGCTATTTAAATGAAACGAGATAGAGGGAGAGCAGAGTTAGTTTTGTCATCATTTAGCTTCAACTTGCTGAGAGTTATTCATGACTTGACATCACCAATTAACTCGTGCATACATATTAAATCTCTGCAAAACAAAATCTAATTTCAAACAAACTTCCATTCAAACAAATTTTAGTTTTAACAAATTTCTCTCAAGTCTCAAACTCATACCAATTTTGTTCAAACAAATTTCTGGATAGGAAATGAGTAAATCAATGTACAGTCAAACCTGAAAAAAGGAACGCAACTTGAACAAAACAACAAACGTGTCTGCAGGCAGACTTCGCTCAGTGAACAAACAACAGAAAAAAAGAGAATAAAATAGCACTTAGCTGAGAAGTAGTATCAGAGGGCAGTAAAATAATTGTCACAATATTCAAAATATTAATTAATATTAGCCTAATAATTGTAGTCCTACTTTAACTAGTGACTATGACTATTACAACAAACGGTAAATTTGGAGAGATCGTACAGTGGCCGCCATCTTGGTTGCAGTGATCTGCGGACTTACTAAATGTATCCTTAAACCTAACCCGAGTCCTAATTATATCCCTAAACCTAGCATGAACCCTAAACTTATCCCTAACCTGGGTAGTATGGGAACCACGGATTTTGACCCTATCGGAACCAGGGACAAAACACGCAAATGAAATCAAGTACGATCTATCCAAACAAACTTATAGTTGTGCTGACCTGGGATGGCTAGTTCGGTCAGTGGTATTTTGTGCCAACTGTCAGGGGACGTGGACATCCATTCTTCAGTATTTAGGTTATTACTAAAAGTGTTTTTTAGAGCCATGTAGTTTTTACATGTGGTTGATGTAGACCTTTGAATTTTAAATCAAGTAAGTCTTAGAAACTAAAACTTAGTGACGTTAGTCTACTCTAGTCTATGTAATTAATGTAGGCTTTTAAATCAAAGTAAATGTTAAAAAAATAATTAGGCCCTATGCCTATTAATTTATTTTTTTAATTAGTTGCACCTAGCCGTAGATTTATCATTTGAGATTTACTCAAGTTGGAGGTTCTAGCAGAAAACTGTACAACTTGTAACCCCCAAGAAGTAAATCCGACAATCAGGCAGGGCTGCCACTCATTTTTTAAAAATTTCCCAAGATTTTGTCAAAATATTTCCCAAGATCATATAAATATTTAAAAGTTTTCTTTACAAGGGGTTTTCTAGGTAGTAATTAATGCAATAATAGTTTGAATTGATGCCCCTGAAACTCGGGGTACGGTAAATGACTGAAATTTATTTTAAAAGAAATTTTTAAAAATCTTTATCGCAAAAAAAAAAAAAATTGATTTTGAAAAGAAAATAATAATAATTTATAATCCAAATTATCAATACCCCACTGGAGTTAGGCTACTAAATTAAATATTACCTCCAAATTTTCTGGTAAAAATAGCATCTACATGTGTAATAGAAGTCACTTTGAAACAAAGCTCAAAGGGCTAATCCACACAGAAATCTCTTTACAACTATTACAAGGGCAAAAGGTTCATCATCATAACATGTTTTTTTCTTATTGTAAGTCTGTAGATTAGTAATGGGGTTTGCAAAGCAATAAAGCAGAATTTAATAATAATAATTGTAGTTAAGATGGATTGATATTATATGAAGACAAAAAGTATTTTTTAAATTGTAAATTTACATTATAATTATATTTTTTTCAAACAAAATACTGTTTAAATGAACTTTTCAGTTATAATCCTACAATGTACCGGTATAATTTTAATATCTTAATTACCTGTGTGTAAATGCCCAACAATTTTTTTTTCCCATTGATGAAAATTGGGCTGGATTTTTTAACACATGCATGGCATCATAGTTTGAACACATTGTAGAAGTAGCTGAAATTCATCAAATTTTACTATCGATTCTTGATTGAACACTATCATTCCCTCTTTGGCTTGTATCGTTTTTCGTATGGTTTCTAATGTCTAATAGCCTAATGATAAAGTTTCCGAGCCTACTGCCCCCCCCCCCCCCCATCACAAATTCTATAATATTAATATAATATTGTTTTTCTTTGAGATTTCAAGATTTATTATCAGTTTATTTATTGTTGAGACTGTTCTATGCATATGGTGTACAAGGTCAGTTTGATAAACTTTCAAAACCTGGATGTAATTTTTAATATTCAATGTAAAAAAAAAAAAGAAGAGAAAATTGAATTTCTTTAATTATTAACTTTTTAATACTTCACAATATTAACTTTAATTTCAGAAGATCTCTTATTTCTTTATGAATGGTTTAAAACTTTAAAATAGAAAAGAGTTAAAACAATATATTTTTTCCTTGTTACTTTAAAAACTATTTTGCTTTATTTTCACTTAAATTTTATCACATATGTTGTTTGCGTTTTTTCAAATTATGTGAAAAATCTTCCCTCTGTTAATATTTCCCAAGGTTTTGCCTGATTTTCAAAATTATTCCCCAGATCCCAATGGGGGTCGTGAATTCCCAAGATCTTGGGAAATTTCCCAAGGTGTGGTAGCCCTGCAATCAGGAAGTATGTCGGGTGAAACTATTTACTAGGGAGTGTAAGTCATTTAACAAGAAAAACAGTAGTCACAAAGGTGTGGAATGCTACCCTAACGTTTCTTATAAGACGTATAAGAAAAAAAAAAAGCTTTTGTCAACAGCTAGGCTAAAATAGGCTATTTGCACCATGATGTTATTTACCCTTATTTTTTAAAGTTATTTCTACCACGACCACGTGTAGAGTAGATTATGAATAGAATTCCCCCCCCCACCCAAAAAAAATAAAAATAAATAAATACATAAATAAAATCGCCCTGTTCTGCTTCCCGTTCTAGTCTTAAAATATGTAAATGTAGTAGACAATAGTCAATAAATACATAACTGCTCAAACTCAAATGTCTACCGCTACGTACTAAGTCGTAATATCATCATCATCAGGTCCCGTAGTCCTTCGACCGTTGGGGCGCCACAGATGACATGTACACTATTCCATTCCTCTCGGTCTTCTGCCCTACGCATAGCATCGCCTAGTTGTAATCCAGTCCATTCTTTGATATTATCTTCCCATCTTTTTCTTTGTCTTCCTCTAAGTCGTAATCAGTAATGTTTAAATAAACTTATTCAGCAAATGAAAAAGGATGGACTAAATTCTGAAGTTTAATAACAGTTTTATTAATAATATGCTATAATTTCAATAATACTAGTACATTTTATAAATATTTTGGCATATATACCATACAAATTAAAGAGTTTAAGTTTAATCAGTCAGCTGTGAATAATGCGTAGTAAACCATTTATCGACTGGGAATAAAGTCTGTTAATAATTAAAACAAATTATAGATTCAATACAGCCCATAATTTTGCTACATTTTTATACCATTTAACGGCTGGCAATAACGTTGAGCGTTAATCCCAGCCGACTATGTATTATGCCTCTCTTCCCTTTTTAAATTGCTGGTTGTTCCGGTTAAAAAGCTCAGTAAATTATAGTTTTACATTTAGTCCCACATGCATGGCCAGTTTCTAAAGTTTCTTCTTCCTTGGTTTTGTTTCGACTTTCTATATTAACACAATTTTTTTTTTTATCGATGTGATAAATGTTGACTTTCCTACCCAAAAGCTGAACTGTTCTTGTACGTGTCCACATCCACAGCTGTCTTTATAGTAAACTTTGTAAAACATCTAAAATCTACCACAATAGCGCACATTCAAAGCCTGCTACAACAACTTTCAACAAGGCACATTCTCAGGCTTAAAAAACAGGGCACGTCCAGCATCTACCAAAGTAGGACACATTCCACATCTACAACAGCAGGCCAGTGCCAGCCTGCTACAGCAGGGCATATCCTACAAATAACACAGCAGGGCACAATTCTAAGCCTGCTACTGCTCCAGCAAGTCACAACCTATATACCTGACATAACAGAGCACACCTTCCACAGACTGCAGCAGGGCACCTCCAACACCTACCCATTGGGGAACATCCTACAACAAACAACCACAGGGCACGTCCTGCAACTGCAGGTACCACAGCAGGGCACAACATACACCTACAACAGGGCACATTATTACCTTTCACAGCATGACACATTATACTACAACAGCAGGGCACATCATACACCTACCACAGCAAGGCACATCATACACCTACCACAACAAGGCACATCATACACCTACCACTTTATGGCACATCATACACCTACTATTTTAGGGCACATCATACACCTACCACTTTAGGGCACATCATACACCTACCACTTTAGGCACATCATACACCTACCACAGCAAGGCACACCATATGCCTGCAACAGAAGCACAGAGCCTTGGTGCCACCAAAAGGAAACAAAACCAAAGGAAATTCATGACTGTCTTGAAGTGAAACATTTCAAAAAAGGAGTTTAAAGGGGCCATTAAATCACTGAAACTAGCAGGTCCCAATCATGTTTTGTACACTACAGTTTATGTAAATGCTACCGGTATATAAAATGATATTTGTAACATTGTTGCTGAACATTTTAATATGCATTAATTATCTTATATGTACCATCACATAAAATCGTATCTGTACCATCACATAAAAAGCTTATCTGAACCATCACATAAAATCTAATTTGGCTATACCATGTCATACAATGTCTCACACAATATTTTAATTAATTGTCAGAGATTTTATTTGAATATATTCATTTAAATAATTGGACAACAACCATAAACAGAAAAGGCTAAAAATTACAATCCTTTAACCTCAACCGATTATTTCAATTTATTTGATAGATAATAATGAAAACTTATTATTTAAAAAAAATTAAATTGTACCAAATTTTTAATGCTACTTGAAATATTAAGTTGCCCATGCATTAAATATTTTAGCCACACAAAGAAAGCATTTTTTTCAGGTCCTAACAAATTCAAAGAAATAAATGAAATTGAATAAACATAATTTAGCTTGAATAATAAATAATCCATTAAAATCCAACACAACATCTGAATCTTAAATAATTCAACACAGCCCCAAAACATCCAGATGTTAAATTGCTTATGAAATAGGACAATAAACTGGCAAGTTAAAAATATTAAATATGTAAGATAGTTTATCAGTATAATAAATTATGAAAGTAATCTAGTAATTAGACCAAAGGCAGGTAAAGTGAAAGCCCAAATTTTATGCTGTCAGAATTATGTGCTGGAAACACAATGTTCTTGTAATTTTTTACCTTCCATTGCAAGCCCCTACCCCATACACACTTCTCTTTGATATCATGACCTGGTCCCCAATAACAAATTATCTTGACTTAACCATCCACCTTCAGCTCCACCCAGAAGTATTGTTTAACCTCTGTGACAGACACAAATGTTTGGTGGTGTTGAAACTACTGTCTTCAGTCATGAATGTTCACTTGTCAAATTGAGCCAAAACATGTTTAGGGATTGGGGTTGCAGACCTGTTTACCCTCAAACTCTTAAAATCGTACTATATCACCACTAAATCATTCAATACATTATCTTAATAGTAAAAACTAGACATGCAGTATATATAATGGAAACACCTCAAAATCACACATTGTACGCCAAAATCGTAAGAGTAAACAGGTCTGGGGTTGGATGAGGATGTCATTGCTCTCCCCCCACCCCCCCTCCAGTGGACGTGCCCACCCAACTTGGATTCTTGGACTATTCATGAATAAAGTTTGAATATACCATGTAAAACTGGTTCATTAAAATATTGCTGTCAAGTTTTAAACTTTAATTAAGGCTTTCCCAAAGTTAGACCCAGTAAATAGTTCTATAAACGCCTTTGGCATGTTTTCAAATCCTTCAGTAATATGTTCTTTGGCCTTGATCTTTCCCTGTGTAAAAAAATTAATTAGCTCTGATAGTTGTCATTTATATCCTTAAAAAATCCACAAAAATTTTTTTTGATTTGAATTAATTTTTAAAATTGAATATTTAAAAAAAAAAACAAATATAAACAATTCTTTATCTCAAAATATTTTTAAATTACTAATATTTTAGTTGATATGGTATTGTTTAAATAAAAATCATTTATGGTTCTCAACATAGCATAATTTTAAATAGTTAAAAAAAAAAATTGAATCACCTCTTTTAAAAGAGTGATCAACTCCATTCTTGCTCTAGAAAAATGCAGCAAATTCTCAGGTTTTAGGACAATGAAGCCTTGAATGTTTAGTTGTTTATATAAGATATCTCTGTGCCAGCTGATGCCTGTATATAATTATATTGACACAATTTCATCATTTAAACACAAGTAATCTAAAGTTTGATGTAATCTCAGCCAATTTAGAATTTAGTACAGCAATAAAGCAACACAAAATATTTTTGTATTAATATTAAAGGCCTGCCTCATTAAATGACTGCTTAAATTTATATTGTTCTAAAATATTTAAAGATGTAAGGTCAGACATAAAAATGATGATCTGGAGATGACCATGTATTCTTTACCACGTGATTACGACATTAACTGATGACACTTAGCAGTGGCGTCACTAGGTTTAATGTCATAGTGTCATCCCTTTTTTGAGAACAGCACTGAGGAATTCTTAACCTAATCATTAAACAACTGTTTGTCATATATTATGTAATTTAAGTCCTAAAGCAACAAAAGACTTAAGAATACCTGTGTTTAAAAAATGCAACAAAATTAATTTTTATAGAAACAAAATTTTACAGTTAAAACGTGACTATCTTGGTCTCAATAGCTTGAATAATGGTAATCACTTCATCTTCACTGTATGACTTTCATTTGACAAATTGCAAGACCAGAAAGCAAAGTAGATTGCAAATATTTCATTACAAATTACGGGTTTGAAAAGCTCGTCCCACATGAAGTGACAGACGCACAGATCATTAGAGAGGATTGGAGAGATTCTACTAAGAAGTCCCATTCAGCTATGAATTTCAAAACTTTAAATTGTTACCTTTCTCTAGTGGCACCTCTTCTGACAGCACCCTGTTCTGCTGGCACACGGCTATGGTGACACCATGTTATTGTATTCAACTTTTGTGTTAGTAACCCGACTCTAGCAAACTCTATAAAATTTGCATTTTTCATTTGGTGTCTACCAACTATGAGGATGTCACCCGCTTTGGTCCACACCCTCAAGTGATGCCGCTGACACTTTATAGATGCTAATAAATTGTTAATCAAACCTGACTCTTCTCTGTTACTGTTGATTGCTATCCGCCCACAAACAAGCACTCTTCCTTTCTCTCTCAGCTTACGATAAACAGCATCTGAAATGCCACCACCAACCTGAAATGTTTCAAATGATAAATTAAATTTAGTATTTCCTATCTAAACCATAACAGTGATCATAGCTTACATACCGTGCTGCAAACGTAGCAAATAATAATAATTCTAATACAATTAAATTAGCTAGCTATTTTTAAACTCAAAGAAGTTCATAGTAATCTTAGTACTATGTTAGTTAGCAAAATTTGATATTTGATCATAGCTTACATACCGTGCTGCAAACGTGGCAAATAATAATAATTATAATACAATTAAATTAGCTAGCTATTTTTAAACTCAAAGAAGTTCATAGTAATCTTTGTACTATGTTAGCAAAATTTGTCAAAGAATTCTAATTAATTACCAATTACTTTTCTTAAAAAACAATTCAATGGTTATATAAGTCATACTATTGTATTTTAAAAAATAAGGCATTCTACCAAATTTAATATCAATAAATGCCAGTAATGCTTTCAAACCTTTAGCTGAGTAATAAAATTTGTAACACATTTGGTTTGGCATGTCCAATTATTTTATTTAAATAGCTTTTATACTTTTCAGAGTACTTCAGACAAATAACAATTAATAAAACTAAAACCAAATGCACCTTATTCTTCATTTGTGTTAAGTTTTATTCCATGTAATTAGTATTTCAAATTTTGACGCCCTTACATTGAGGGGCTCCAGGTAATTGCCTGCTGCTTTGCCAGTACATAATAAGGCTGGCCCTGCTTCCATCTATCGTCATACTTCTGTAGTGAGCGTGGATCCCTTATAACCAGGGTTTCTTTCAGCTATATCTCTGCGTTAAGTGCCCCCCCTCCACCCGGAGCAAAAATATGTGCAACAATAAAACAAAAATATATTTTATAAAAAAAATACAAAATTAAAAAAAAAATTTAAAAAGAATATTAGCTGGTGTCATTAACAGATTAAAATTAGTGGAATCTTTGAAATATCGCTATACTCGATATATTTGATGATCCGTACAGTTAAGGCTAATTTTCTTAGAAACTTACATTATTCGATTATAAATATCGCAAAATGTTTAGAAAAGTTGCAGATTATGAGCCGAAATATTACTTCCCGTTCGAATTTATCTGTATTTTTTTTTAAATTATTTTTTGCAGACATTTTGAAAACACTGTATTAAACTACTTTTGCTTCAATTTTAAGGTATACAATTCTAATAGAGTTCTCACTAAGTATGAAACGTGAGATTTCTTTTTGTGTTTTCAAATTATATTTTATAATAAAAGCATGACTTTTAAACTAGGGAATGGTGCTAATTACAAATTGAATGATGGCATCATGCCTTTGAAAATATAGCTATCTCTCCGGGAGGGCCCTGCACCCCCCCCCCCCCAAGCCGGAGCACAATGTGTACAACAATATAATAAAAATATATTTTTTCAATTAAAAATGAAAAATGCATAGTAACTGGTGCATGTAACCTATTACAAGTAGTGAAATCTATGAAATATCGCTAGGCTCGATATATTTGATGATCCGTATATTTAAGGCTAATCCTTCCATATTTTTTACCTTTGTAACGAAGTTTCCTGAATAACGGATTTAAAAAAAAAAACTTAGCCTATATTAACTTCCCAACTGCTTTTCTCTTTTAAATGTCATAATAACAAACAAAGCGCCCCATCCATTGGCATTGCACTCATCTTTATAATATTATTTTAGATGAGAATCCAGAGAAAGCTAGGAATTATTTTTTTTTTAGTGAACTAGCATTTCGATTATCATGCCAATTCCATTTTTTGGTACGTGTTTTAAAAAAAAATCTAATTCCTAATGCATCAATTTAAAATAGATTCTGTGGATTAAGATAAACATATTTTAAAGTATACCGAAGAGGCAATTTAAGAAAGTTATAGAAGTTTCAAATTCCAAATAAAAATTTCTTTCTACTGATTTTGGGGAAATTTATACTTTATTGCATACAAATTTCCTTTAGATAAAATTACACATTAATAAATATAAGGTCTTCTGTAAACAACTCATTTCTTCTTAAAATAGTTATGCCGTTCATATGCAATTTACAAAAATACCAGTTTTCAAAACCCATAAAAATGTATAGACATTTCTCATAAATTTTTTTTTTTTTTTTTAACTCTGGTAAAATTAGGAAATATTTAGAAAAGTTATTAGTCTAAGCATTATAATTATAAGTAAGTTTGTTTTTTCCATTTGTGTTCATGATATAAAATAATGTTTGCAGTGCTTTTTAGTGATGGAACCCTATTTAATTGAATTTTGTATTTTTGAAAATTCCTTTATTAATGGTAAGTAGCTATTGCCCAAAAATAATTTAAATAAAAAAAATAATAGTCACATTACTATTTTTAGTTTAAAAATTATTTTAATTTTTTAATTTTTTTTTGCATATCACAAGCAGGTCAAGCAATTTCCGTTTTGCTAGCCCTGCATTGAAATAATGATAATTAAGAAAATAACTTCATCACATCTTTAATCCTCTAAAATATCTGAGGCACCCTGCAGTCGTAGGGGTTGCTGGGCACACAAGATGGTTCAATGGTTAAGTGATACCTACATTTATTAACTAGGATATCTTCCGTTGCTCTTCAATTAAGTGTAGAATGTTGCAAAACTAAATTCAGATATGTGAAAAAATGCATTATTGTATTTTCAATTTATCAAACATTTTCTTCGTACTATAATCATTTAAAGGGCGAGAATAATATAGGGCAAAAGCGTACCCTCGAGGGTAACATAACTAGAGTGAATAGAGTTTACGTTCCGCTGGTGCAAAATTTAAGATGTCATTGACCATTATTATGGCTAATTTTGCCATTTCCCATCCGAAAGTTTGAAATGCCACCTAAAAATTGTCTGAAAGAAACAACAATTTCTAGTATGCGCCAAAATGATTACCATGGGGCACTACACAAACGGAGTGAATTCAGTTTATATAAGCCACTGGGCTAAATAATGCCTCCCACAAAACTTTAAAAATGTTCTTTCCTGTTCAAAAGGTATATTAGAAATATCAAATTCAAGTATACTCAAAAATACACCTCTTGATTTTGAAATAATCAAAAATGTTCTGGGGAGCAGGCTCCCCAAAACCCCTCCACCAATCAAGATTCATCGGCGCCATCGATTTCCACCCTACCTCTCAATGAGGTCCTATTTTGATGCCACTAGCCGGGGCGTATCTACAGTGTTTGGCGTCAGGGGACAAGATTCATTTTTACGCCCCCTCCAACTCTGAAACCCATTACTTTCAACCAATTAATTCCATCAAACCCAATTTTTGCCCCCCCCCTTTGCAAGTCTGGCGCCCCGGGACGTATGTCCCATCTGCCACCACTTAGCTAAGCCTTTGGCAACTGGCATAGCCACCCCCCCCCCCCGGAAATCTGAAGTACCCCTCGGGGGAAGATTTCTGAAACAATGCTTATAACTTTTACTAGTATTGTCATAGTGAAATGATGGTGGGTCCCTTGTACTTATACTTAGACTGTTTAAGTATAGTCATAGTTCTGAAGAGAGATCGTGATTCTCGTATACTTAAATGTGGAATTGGAATGCTCAGCTATAGGTAACTTATATGACAGGTTATGGATAATCATTGAAGTGTTACCAAAGATTATTGATTTGTTTTCTGTTTTCTTGACATTTCAAACCAATTACCTTTGATGGCTATAGCTATTTGCTGGGCTGTTGGTCTAAATCAGAAAATAGTAAGATCTATTTTTAAAAATCAACAATTTTAAAACAATCAACTCACATTATCAAAATAAATGTCCACACCCTGAGGAGCTGCAGAGTCTAGGGCTTTGTATATGTTGTCCTCCTTGTAGTTAATTGCATAATCATATCCAAGGTCTTTGATGTAATTACATTTCTCCTTGGAGCCAGCGATTCCAATTACCGTCAGGCCCTGAGATGTATTAACATTGGCATCACATTGTGTTGCTAATTGTTTGGTATTTACAATAAATGTCAGGGAAATGATGGGACCACAGCAACTGGCAAATGTACTTGTAATGCCAGTTAATCCTTAAATAGAGATTTTACAATAGTTTTTGGCATTTATTTCTATATCCTATTATTAGAAGTTGCTGTGAAAATTTAATACCATAGAAAGCCTTCACATGAATAAACTTTATCAAGGTAAAAAAATTACTCTTATAATATTTTAACATAGTACTAGTTCACCACATAAAATATTTACTAATGTAGTACTGGCCAACATAAAACTGGTCCACTATATAACATATTTACTAATATGGTCCTGGCCCATTACATTACACACTTACTAACTAAAATACATTTTTAAAATGAAAATGATATAGTTTTTAATAATTATTGTCTTAATGGCAAGTTATAAATATTTTTATAATATCTTGTGGTTACTAAAAATAACCTTGAGTTTTGCAAGCTGACCCACGATTGATCCCACTGCTCCAGATGCAGCACTTACAACAACAACCTCACCAGCTTTAGGATCACATCTCTCAAGAAATGCCAGATAAGCTGTCACACTATAAACATGAAGAAATATACAAATAAAGGTAGAGGAAATTCTGAAAATGAACAACACAAAAAGCGGACGTTTTGGATAAAAAGCCTTCAACAGCAAAGAAACAGAGAAAAAGCTATTATCATACATTTGCCAGTGATATACTCAATGAATTAGAAGAGTTAATTATCCAACGCTGATATTTCAAATGTGGATATCAAAAACAGTTATCATCTGATGTCTGATGACTGAGGTATTCTCTAATATGGGACTGAGGCATACTTTAATATGGGACTAATGCATACTTTAATATGGGACTGATGTATACTTTAATATGGGACTAAGGCATACTTTAATATGTGATGGGAGAAGTAAAAGATCTAACTGGCATCAATTCTGCATGTAAACAAATACTTGCCCAGGCATCCCAGCTGCTCCTAGCCACAGAGAGGGATTAATCTCAGAATCATCTTCAATAAGTTCAACTTGTGTGCCAAAACTCCTCGGAACTGTTACATTAACAACAGTGTGAGATCTCCAGCCTGCATGGACACACACAAGGGATCCAACTGGAAAACCAGAGGCTTTGGATTTAAGAATTCTTTTGGAAAAAACAATGTATCAAATTATTCAGATCTCCTATAAAATGATAACATTTTGGGCGCATTGTACAAATATGTCAAGTATGGGTAAGCACAAACTGACTAGAGAAGCAATTAATGGTAACTAGCATTTGTTTCTCTTTAATTAAAAAAACCTATTTTGAATTTATAATAAGAATATCAAACACTTATATAAATAACAACACATTATTATAGTGCAATATTTATTGAAAGGAGATATGATTTCCATGGTAAAATACATATTAAGCAAATAATGCCACAAACATCACACCTTTACAAAAGTTGGTATAAAAACAATGATAATGCTTTTCCTTCCTTCAATTTAGATATGCAATTCACTAACTAGTACAAGATAATTAGCACTTTGAAAAAAGGTTCAAGTTTAGTTATTATTGTCAAAATTATAAAGAAAGAAACCTCTAAATTGACTTTCAAATGTGAGCTTGTTGCTAAAAAAACAAATATTTCATTATAATGACGAATAAAGAGGAAATCCAATGTCCATATAATATAATTGATTATAAAAATAAGTAACTTATCACATCATATGTCTACCTTGCCACTTGCTCCCCATGAAGAACTTTCTGAGAGGTGGCTGCAAATCTGAAATAAGTATAACTTTGCAATGATCAATTTGCTTTTCGTTAATTACAAGTTCATTTTTGTGGGGTATCCCTAAAAATTAATAATATGACTATATATTTTTCATCCACATATTCTAGAGGAGAATTAATTAAATAAATTCAACTCATTTTAAATATAAATTATTTTAAATGATAAAGAATCTAATACCAAAAATTATGAGCTGCATTGGCTTTATGCACCACCAATAACTATATTTATATATAACATGTATATCTAAATACATATCTATCAAAATATATATCTATTTCTTAATATATACAATATAAATATATATTATATATCTATATATATATATATTATTGCACCAAAATAAATGTGTAAAAATAAAAGATAGTGTACATGCCTGATATAAGGATCCAGACTTAGGTAAATTGCTTCTATGAGTATTTCTATAAGAGAAAGAGATGTTTGCTGATTAAAAACAACAACCAGAAAAAGACAGGATGAGTATCTATTTAGACTAAATTTAAAATAACAACTTAAAAACAAATTTTTAAATATTTATTAGGCTCAGCCAATAGAATGGCTACATTATAAATTACTTGAATTTAAAACAGTCTGTTTAAGTTAAGCTTAAGTTAACTAAAACTAAAAACCATAAGGTTATTATTATTGGTTAATATAATATGAAGCTATTTTCTGGTGTTTCTTGAAATACATGCCATTAATATGTAAATGTACCCACCATCATCTTGGAGCGGTTGTAACGTTTCTTCAACAAGTTCAAAATCATTCTGTTTTGGAACGCCCTCAAAGACATTTTTCAGAGTCCAAAGTTTTACAGTTGCCATTGTGACTTTATGTCAATTTTTACTAAAGAAACCAAAAGTTTATGATCCATAAAATTATACATTTTAATTTTGTCCTTCATCTAACTTACTTCATTTAATGGATTGGAATGATCCATTAAAAGAGGAAATTTATCTTTAAGAAACTTCAAATTATAGCTAGTACTGGGACAGCACCCTGATTACTATACTCTTTATTAAACACATTCTTTAAGCTCACATTTTTAACAACCAAAATAGTTATTACTTTAAATAAACACTATTTGGAATAGACCATAAGCTGTCTGAATGAGTTTCATGTGCACAAATAATAATATTTCACCTTTTTATTTTAAATATTTTAATTAACTAATTATAAAAGTGTTGGACTGCGATAAAGCTTTAAAATAGATTATTAAATAGACACGAACAATCTGTGTCGATATAACAATGTAAAATTATTATTAAAGCTCAATATATGTTGTTATATCGACACAGATTGTTCGTGTCTATTTAATCTAATAAATATTTTAATAATGTTTCACTTTTTTGTTTTAAAAATTTTAATTAAAATTTGACAAGTAAATTAAAATATAACACCAAATATGTACACCACCCCTTCCTTTCATAAACACTTAGAAATCATAACAGAACTTAAGATCTCCCCTGACATTCTATACCGGCCAACCTATCTCCAGTAGTAATGCAGTGTGATCATTTCATGGCTAGTTGTTATCAAAGACAGTGTACAGGACTCTGGCCCAGTGTTTAATGTCAGTCTCAAAATATATGGGCCAAAGTAAACCAACTATCAATTATGAAAGGTAAGTCAGGTCAAAGGGTTACAAGTTATCATTTAGTAGCAGCTATAATTTAACTATGAGTGGTTGCAGCTATAATATAAACCAGATCTTCTCAAACCTTTTTTGGCCACCACCCCATAAACTCATCCCCAGCACCCCCTTGTGCCTTGTGTTACCAAAAAATATTTATTTATTCAGGATATTAGTTTTTGCAACTATATAAGGTAGATAATAACACAATAATATTTTAAAGTGTTAAATGAAATTGTTTTTTAAATTAAAATGCAGGGTCATCAGATATTTAAGGGGCACAAAGTTATGATGTGAAATTTTTTTAAATCATCACGTGTCAGGGGGCTTCCAAAAGTCATGCCAAGGATCTGGTGAAACTATTTGTTCAATTTCTGGTTTAAGGTAACTTTATAAAATACTTTTAAAATAGTTTTAATATATGTATTTTATTTCTTGCTTGGTTGGAGTAAAGCAAGTCAACTACAATAAACCACCTTCCATCAGATACGATATTGATATTGCAAATAAAACTGTTTTTTCTTATTTTTTCTATGATGCATGTTAAAGAAAGGAAATTTTATTCTGAAGCCACAACTATTGGTACGATTTCTTAAACTTTGGCTTTAATTTGAAATAAATACTTAAATTTTAAATTGATTTAGCCAATTATCCCAACCGCCCACTGTATTTTATCTGAGCTTGGATTTATCACGACAACAAACATGGTGGATTACGACATCCTGGATTAAAGAGTTGCTTGTACTAGTACTATAAAATCTCGAAAAAGATAGAAAAAAAGCTAAACACGAGAAAAAGAAAAATAATTTCGTCATTAAAGCGGAGGAAAGATACACTCCGTTACGTGTAATCACTATAAAGGTTTCTGCAAGGTGAGTTACCGGTAACTTTTTATCATGCTCCAGTCTGAGTTTCTGTAAATTTATAGAGATGTGTCCGCGTCTTTTACCATGGCCGCCATCTTGGTAACTCATGTTTTTGATATAATGACGAATAAAAAGTTTTTAAAAATGAAAAAATGATCTAAATCTATCCCCCCCCCTAACCTGAATCCTAAATTCCTCCCTAACCCGGTTTTGACCCTCTCCCTAACAGGGTTTTGACCCTCTCCCTAACAGGGTTTTGACATCGCAAATGACGTCACGGATACACAACTACAAATTAGCCTGAGTGTCAAAATGGCTAAGTCAAGTTAACTAAGTAGTTGCTAAGCCCACTAAAAACTAAAATGGCAGTATTATAAATTTATGTGTATGCCACAACGGAAACGTGCTTTGTACGTTTTAGTACCTATTCAACAAAGACTAATTTATGAGTGAAATTTTTTAAAATGGAATTGGTTTGGTTGGGGTAAAAATTAAAAAGCCAAAAAATGCATTTAATTTTTTAAAATAATTCATCATAAAATTGTATAACTAAAAAAAAACGATTGAATTTTTCAGGCACAAGGAATAACACATGAAAACGTAATGACATGTCATACATCTTGACAGAGTATTAAGAATCGCCAGACACTAGTTTGAGCATGGGACAACCAGACCAGAGAATAGAGAGGGAGACAGAAAAGAAGGAGGCAATTAAAAACCCATATTCAATCTTTCACATGCAGAGCCAGCCATTACCGAAGAAAGGGTGCTTATGTACAGAAATATTTGCCCTCTGATTTGAATGTAAATAAGATGCATCAACTTTTCCTGGAAAAAAAACAAGTTGCGATTGAGGATGCTGCACACTCTGAATTAGACACTTCATAATTTTCTATTTTGTTGTTCTTCTAAATTCAAATAAAATGATTTGTGAATTGAACATTATCTTTTTTACTTCTGTTTAGAATTCATATTTATAAAAACAAATCATGCAGTATGTGTAACAGTCTAAACATTACACTATTACATGGGACAGAAGAAGTCTAAACATTACACTATTGCAGGGGACAGAAGCAGTCTAAACATTACACTATTACAGGGGACAGAAGCAGTCTAAACATTACACTATTACAGGGGACAGAAGCAGTCTAAACATTACACTATTGTAGGGGACAGAAGCAGTCTAAACATTACACTATTACAGGGGACAGAAGCAGTTTAAACATTACACTATTACAGGGGACAGAAGCAGTCTAAACATTACACTATTGTAGGGGACAGAAGCAGTCTAAACATTACACTATTACAGGGGACAGAAGCAGTCTAAACATTACACTAATACAGGGGACAGAAGCAGTCTAAATATTACACTATTACAGGGGACTTTCCAGCATTTATCATAATCATTTTGTTAAAATATATCAATAAAACACATTAATCATGCACAATTATATAATGTATATTATATAATTTAATCTAACTTTGGTATGTAAGTACTTTGTAATTTATAAACAATCTGAAATATTTGGTACTGGGAATGTTATCCTATCAAAATGGATATACAGCGTTTTGTTGTTAAGAAAAAGTTGGATACACAGCATTTTGAAACAAAATAAGAAATTAATCCAAGTAAATAAATACATTTTAATTAACCAACAATTTCAATTTTCATCAT
Organism: Omphiscola glabra; assembly: GCA_964017045.1. Taxonomy (NCBI): domain Eukaryota; kingdom Metazoa; phylum Mollusca; class Gastropoda; family Lymnaeidae; genus Omphiscola; species Omphiscola glabra. Next base: position 37,868,217 of record OZ024799.1, read on the forward strand.
AATCTAACTTATACTTATATTTTGAATATATACCTATATTAACATGTACTTTTCCGAAAATTTGAGCCATCAATGAGTAGCAGAAAAAGTCGAATATCTCAAAATGCCAAAAATGGAGAAACAGCATTTTGAAAATCAACTCAGAGAAGGCAACTCTGAATTCAAACCCGGAGATGGGGAGATGGAGTTCACATGCTGCCTAACTGGCAGCAGTGAGACCTCTCGAACATCGAACAGCACTCCAATCAATCTCCTAGATTTGACTTCTAGATTCAATAATATTTATATCATTGGATTCACGTGCCTAAGATTTGATCTATATTTCGGCATCAATAATATAAAGAAAAACCAGTGGTTATTCTTTAAAGGGCATTATTTTGTAAATTTATTCTGCTTAAAATTGGAATAATTCGCTTAATTCGTCACCAGCACACTATCTCTTGGGTTTAACATGATTGTCTCCCTCAGATTTTAATGAAACTGCCCCAAGCTCATTTTTTTTTAAAACGTGACTTAGGTGCGATGTTGAAATGACTCCTTCAATTGTATTAAGATAAATGTTTCCAAAATTAGATTATATGATGTGGACAAGTTCATTACATTGATTATAAATGTCTAGTGACAAAGTGTAACTTGTCTGGTGATAAACAGTGTATTAAATGCAAATTGTTTAATTTATGTTTTAATGACTTTTTGTTCTTTCAAAATTTTAAGTATATTATTGTTCTACATTGGTGACAAGCCATAAAAATGTCAAGTTAAGTTAAATATTTTTTTTTTTTAAGTTTAAATTTTTTGAACAGGTTTCAGCAATGTATTAATTAGTTATACTTTAGCTTTAATACACTTTAACCAATTGGCTGTCTCTATAATATTATTATCTGTTTATTGCTATCACATTATTGTTTATGATGACCGCTGAAGAAATAAAACCCATTACAATTACAAGGAAATAAAATTTTATATGCCAGTAAGGATGCATTCTGTCTTGTAAAGTGGAATTGACTGAGAAATTATGGTGAATACATAGTGACGTATTGATGAATATATAGGTAAGTGTTCATGAATACATAGGGAAGCATTAGTTGATTAAGCATTGTTGTCTTTAGAATGCATTTGCGGAGCCAATTTGTTGAGCCATTGCTTAATCTGCGGAGTAATCACATAACGGAAAGGAAATAACAAAAAAAGAGTAAAAATACATTAATAAATAAAGTCAAATCATTCCTTAAATTGATTTAATTGTGGTGGCTATACACTCATCCATGACTGGGCACATTGTTTAATTTCTACCTTTTGAACAAAGCATAAATATATTTGCTTACATTGTAAACAAAGTACAGACACACAATTGACTCTTAAATTAAGAAAAAAAACCTCACAATTTCAATAAAAAATATACAGAGTAGAATCATGTTATTCAAATTTGCTGTAATGACAGGCACACATAACACTAACAGGCAAACAATTTTAGCAGTGGAATCTATGCAGATCTTGGTGTTTTGACCAGGCTCAGTAGTGTTTGGTTGTACACTCAAGTTTGTATTGGAGACTCCATGAGTTTCATAACTTGTTCAAATGTTACACAAATATAGAGCAGTCTGCTGACACCTGGACTTCTATAAAGATGTTACCAATAAAGGGACATTTATATGAAAATTTCATTTACAAATGAAACAAAACAAAAAACGTCTGGAAACAAGATTTCAAATCGTGATCTGACAAAAACATATTTTTAAAAGCAAATTTGAAATATTGCCTGCTCATATCACTAAGGTCAAATGTTTCTATTTTAATTCAGACCATCACCCTTCACAACTCTTGTATGTATCCCATGTGAGCACTCTACTAATCATATATCAAAAATAAAATAGCCCTAGTAGACAGAAATCTAATTCATTAATATGACTGAATGGATCTTACAGTTTTTTCAATATATTTTCAAACGTTTTTCTAAATAATATAAATAACCATCTCAACAGCTTAACTTAGTTACTTTTGAAATTAATTACAGTAAGGTGCCATTTATTGTGATTGTCCACTGAATATTGAATCAATTAAGAGGCAACTCTAATACCGCTACAGAACAGACAAATATACATCAAAAGACACATATAAATTCAAATAGTGAATATAATTTATATACAAAAAAACAATGTAACCTACCAATTGTTTTGGATTTACTATTCAACTCACTATCTCATTTTATTGAATTTTTTTTTTTTATTGACGTTCTCATCCAAATATGTTTTTGCATTATTGTACAGGAAGGTTATTTCCTCATTTAAAACACGTAGTTTTACAGCTAACTGGGATTGATTTAATTTTTCCTGTCATGTTAAAAGCAGGTATTCCATCGTTATTATTTATGATCATTGGTTGTTCTGTGAAATTAATTCAGAAAGAATGATTCAAATCAACAAAAAATGTAGATATAATTATATTTTGAAACAGTCCTTTGATAT